>CANSNZ010000018.1:1877500-2477500 GCA_947646795.1 Beta lomatogona | reverse complement strand
TGGATTCCCAACCCAATGGATCCAATGGATTAAAGAATGTGTATCCAATGTCTCCTACTCCATCAAAGTCAATGGCCAATCTTCACCCTGGTTCAAACCGTCAAGGGGGCTGCGACAAGGAGACCCCTTATCGCCTTACCTTTTCATCTCGTGTATGGAGGTCTTCATTCGTCAACTCACCCTCGCCAGTCACTCCCGTGGCTCAGGAATAGGTTTCAAACTCTCCTCCAGAACAGCAAACATTCCATGTTTGTTATTTGCAGATGACAGTCTTCTTTTCTGTAAGGCGACACCCTCCGCCTGCCAAAACCTCAAAAACGTAATAGACAAATTTTGTAATCTCTCCGGACAATTAGTAAATTTTCACAAATCGGCGATACTTTTCTCCAAAAAGATCCCTAATCAAAGGAAACACAATCTGGCAAGCCAATTTAACATGATTCCAAACTCTTCTTTAGGACGCTACCTAGGAATCTTCTTTAGTAATTACCATCCGACACAAGATGATTTCAAACGTATATTACAAAAATCCGAACAAAGAATCAATCACTGGGAAGGCAACTTCCTCTCTAAAGCAGGACGGCTCACTCTCATCCAAAGTAACCTAGAAGCCCTCCCATCTTATGTTTGCGCATCATCCATGTTCCCCGCAGACATAGCTCATAATATTGACAAGCTTCACCGAAATTACTTCTGGAAGCAGAACAAAGACAAAAACACCACTCCCCTGATCGCTTGGGACACAATTTGCCAACCAAAAATAATGGGGGGTCTAGGTCTGCGGAAAACCCTTCCCATGAACAAAGCATTCCTAGCGAAGCTAGGATGGAAAATCGCTTCAGACCACAAAAGTCTCTGGGTCCAACTTATGAAAGCTAAATATCTTTGTAAGTCATCATTCTTTTCCTGCACTCCAAAGCCTCAAGATTTCCCTATATGGAAGAAAATCCTGCTTCAAAGAGATATCTTACAACGAGGTACTCGTTGGAAGATTGGTAATGGGAAAAATATCCTTTTCTGGCTACACAACTGGTGTGATTACAAAAATCTAATGACCTTACTTAATGTCCCTATGAACCAAATAGATCCAAACCTTACTCTTGACAATTTCATTCTTCCTAATCACACTTGGGATCTTCACAAATTAAGACAAATTGTTCCTCCCCATCTGATTAACATAATCAAAGGAATTCCACTCCCTAGTAACGACTTATTAGATTCCCCTATTTGGGGGCCCCACCCTTCGGGAGATTTTACAATCAAGACTGCAACATGGCTAGCCCATAATCTAGACCCTAATGGAACAAAATGGCCTTTTAGATGGATTTGGAAAATTGACATCCCACCTAAACTCCAAATCTTTCTATGGCAAATCTATCATAATAGTCTCGGGCTTCGCTCCACTCTTTTTAAAAGACACATTATTGGCATAAACTCATGTGGAATTTGCGACTCTCATGAGGAAACTCTGGATCACCTCTTTGGCACATGCTCTAATCTATCTCCACTTTGGCAACTACACGACCTACACCAGTGGTTTCCATATACACAAAACCACACCAACTTTTTGACGGGTCTAGATTCTCTAAAACGTAACCCTTCATTATTGGGCAAATTCATCTTTCTTATATGGAGTATTTGGAAAGAAAGGAATGATATTATTTTCAAAAACACGAAATTAAATGTCCACAGGATTCTGCACAAGGCTAAATTCCTTCATTCCGAATGGAACCTAAGAACCAAAATTGACGAATGCCACGCAGGTGGCATCCCTCTTCAACATCATTCTTCAACCCCCTCCTCTTCACACAACATCTCACCTCTCCTCGTCGCTTGGGAGCCACCTCCCTCTACTCACTTCAAGCTCAACTTCGACGGTTCGGTTCGTCATCAGTCAGCCGCTGCGGGAGTTATCATTCGTGACCACCAAGCTAAGGTTCTGAAAGCCGCTGCTTTTAATCTAGGTAACACTCAAGTTTTCGTTGCAGAGGCTATGGCTCTGCACCAAGGTATTCTTCTGTCACTGCAAGAAATAATTACCAACCTCCACATTGAAGGTGACAATCTCCTCATCATCAACACCGTCAAAGGCCTCTGGTCCCCCCCTTGGCAAATTGCAAATATTATTCAAGATATCAAGTCCCTTCTCCAGCAATTCAACAATTGGAGCATTAGACACATTTTCCGGGAAGCAAACAAAGCAGCAGATTGGGTAGCTAATGTCGGCCATTTAGTAGATTCGGTTTTTTATATTGATGATTGTAATAACTCGGCTCTTCTCAAAATTCTTGTAAACGATGAATTAGGAGCTCCCCTCGTGCGGAGGGTCTCCTAATTTTATTTTTCTTACCCTTAAAAAAAAAAAAAAAAAAGGACTAGAGTAGTCAGTGTATAAATCTTAGACCACCGCCTTAAATTTATAGTTGATCTGTCAAATAATAGATTTCCATGTATTGGACATGTATTAATTAGTTTCCTAATTAAAATCAGATTTATATTTTGTTTTCCTACTTCTACTTAGCTTGCAGCTGTAGCCTGTAGTTACAGTTGGGGTAGGATTAGGAATTAGTTTTCTTCGCCTATATATATGATTCAGTTAATGCAAAAGGACTTGCAGATTTTCTCCCCATATACAAATACATATACATATAATGTAATAAATTTTATATGGTATCACGGTAGAGTCGCTCTCTAGCCCCCCAAAAAAACAATTCAGATTGTTCTTTTTATTTCAGAATCATTCTGCCTTTTCTGTTCGTTGGTAGCAATAATTTCATCTTTGTGTCGGCCCTTCAGATCCTTTCACAGCAGTCCGTGAAGTGTCTGATCGAATTTTGGCCACTGATTCTGGGACAACATACAATGGCCTGGAACAGTTGGTCAGAGCTTGTACCTGAGTTGTTACAGAATATTGCACAGAAGTGCCAGTTTAGAAATCTGAAGGAACTTGTGATGTTTTCTTGTGTCTGTTGTTCATGGCACCGTGCTGCTGCTATTGTCAAATCGACTGTCGTGCCGCAACCACATCAGTTTCCATGGTTAATGCTTCCCAACGACTACAGTAGTACAAGCAAGGAGGGAGAAGATGAACCGCCACGTGATGATAAAAGAACTTTATTCGATTTGAGCAACAACATGTGCTACAATTTGAGCCACCCTGAAACCTTCAAGAGGAAGTGCTACGGTACAGGTTGCGAATGGATTTTAACAGTTGGCCTTGATCGTGAATTTCACTTGATTAATCCTCTAACTCGGGTTTTATTACCACTCCCATCCTACCTTACCTTTCACCACCTACCTGCTGTTGATGAAGAACTTACTGAAGAGGAGAAGGCCGCTAATGAAAAACGGTTCCGCACTCATCCTAATCACTCTATAGTACTTGAATCACCATGGGACAACAATGAATTCTTTCGTAATCATACGATAAGAAGAGCAATTGTACTACGCCCACCACAGGACTTGTCTAAGTTGATAGTGGTCGTGATCTACACAGATCAGGTTTTTAACTACGCTGCTGCAGCCATGCCCCAGGATTTTAAGTGGACACCCATTATTAACCCACTAGACATATGTGATGCTGCATATTGTCCAACTTCAGGTCTCTTGTTGTTCTTGCGAACCTCCGGCCATGTTATGTACTGTGATTTGCAACACCTTAATAAATCCTATACTGATGCTTTGACTTCATTAGATTATGTTCAACCTCCTCCATGCCTTATTTCAGAGGATCCACAAGAATGCTTAGATGAGTATGATCAACTTTATCTGCTCGAGTCATTCGGGAATATTCTCATGGTTCGAAGGTCATATAATGAACATTAAATGACTTATTACTTTGATGTCCACAAGCTTGACTTGCAAACCAAGGAGTGGGATGAGTTGTTGGATTTAGGTGATGTTGCACTATTCGTAGGCAATAGCCCTGCTACTTCTGCTAAGGCTTCAGTCCTCCATCCATCATGGAAACCTAATTCTATATATTTCAATGATGATGGTTTTAGTTATGATCATTGGGGCCCCGAATTTGATGAAAAGGGTAAGGTGATTGGTTTTGTCCTAGGAGGTCATGATATGGGAGTTTATGACTTTGACGATGGAACCGTTAAACCTTTTTACCCAGGATATGACTATCTTTCAAAGTATTCTATTCCGATATGGTTTATACCTAAAATATAATAAACATTAATTATGTCTCGTACATAATAATACTAGTTGTTGGTCCCCAATTGATTTACACGCTCTCCAACATTGGTAAATCCTACATAGCCAATGTAATAGTGAAACTCATTAAATAAGTTCAAGTATCCTGATTTTGGTTTGTGTAATTTGTAGGATTATTGTTCCTAACTAATTCGTAATTGTAACAGATACTCCCTCCGTTTCTTTTTAGTGGTTACACTTACACTTTTCACACATGCCAATGCAAAACTTTGAAGATATATATATCTCTACTTTTGTATTTGTAAAAATGATAAAAAGTACATATTAATAAAATACATACTAAGACGAATCTAACAAGATCCCACATGACTATGTTTTTATTCATGTATAAATCACAAATGAGGGTCAAAGTGCAACTTGTGAATAGTGTAAAATGTCAAAGTGTAACAATTAAAATGAAACGGAGGGAGTATATGTTTTATCAAGCTTGGCTTTAGTGCCCATTACTGCCAATTTCAATGGCGGCGCCAGGATTTCAAAATCGGGGGGTCACAAAAATTGTTGAAGATCGGGTTGTTTTCCCATTGCCTTTGATTTTTTTAATCGAGGTATATCACTCATTGTTTCCTATATTCATTATTTAATACAAATTAACACATATGAATTAACTATTAAACTATATGAAACTCAATCAATAAATTACCATCATAAAGAAACTAAATCATCATATGAAATCATAAATTAATTAACACTACCTAATCTATGCAAATTCACGAATTCACACATTCAAAAAAAAAAAAAAAAAAAACTTAACAACAAAGTTGGAGAAAAGCATAAAAAACAGCATAATAAAGTACTTCTACAAATTGGATAATCATAAAAAAAATAAAAAGATAATCACATTAATCAAAAATAACTTCAACCATTTTTTTTAAAGGTCCTGTTCAACCAACTGAAGGAGCGACAAGAACCAAAAATTTATTGAAATATAATAATAATTTTAATTTTGATTTTCAAAAAACTACTAACTAAAAATAGTAAACATATCAATTTCATGAAACGAAACCCCTAAGTAGCTAGAACAATTAAGGTAACTGAGATAAAACATCATATCTGAAAGGAAATTAGATAAAAAGATGAAATGAAACGTGAAAAATCTCAAACTAGAAGGTAAGTTTAACTTTCCTGCATCGTGCGGTGTCGACGGAGTCTCCGGCGTCGTGAACGGTGAACTCGTGAAGACTGAACTGCCGAACTGGGCTGCACTTAGATGATGAACTCGTGAAGTCTCCGGCGTCAAAGAAAAGAAAAGCCTGAACTCGTGAAGTCTCCGGCGTCAAAGAAAAGAAATCCAGTAAACCTTGCACTTCTTGAATATTGGGAAAAGGAAGGAGGGAGATGTCTCATAATCTCAAATGAGTATTGGGAAAAGGAAGGAGGGAGAAAGTGATAAGTATTAAAAATTAAAAGATTAAAGTAAGTCTGCAATTGGCAGACAAGATACAGGATTACAACTGTACAAGACCCAAACTTTCCTTCTTTTCTGGCGCTGAACTTGCTTGTGTCTGGTGCAGCAAATTTTTTTTTTTTGTTCTTTTTTTACGAAAAATCCTTAATTTTTTTTTTAATTCGCGGGGTCACGTGACCCCACGTGACCCATACTAGCTCCACTACTGGCCGATTTGTTAATGAGTGTAGATTTGGAGATTTAATATGTTATTGTACTAATTCCTATAGTAAATTCTAATTTTAATTAACAATATTGGTTTAAGGATCCCGACTCAACCAAAGTATTAATAAGTTTTACTAGAAATGGAGGAAATATTTGAGAACATAGGAAGTTCTAAAGTTCTAATAAGTTTAATAAGCTGAAGATAATTTCAAGGAAAGTAAGGTGAAGAGAATGCAATCTTAATCGAATCGAATATATGTGGCGTGCTAAGTACAAGGAAAAAAAAGGACTAAATACAACAAAACATAAGAAAAGACTAACCTACCCCTTTGAAATTTAACCCCATCAAGATACCAACCCTCATCCTTGTGCGACACCAACAAAGAAAAAAAAAAAAAGCAACCAGCCATAGATGCTCCATCTCCTTGTGCGACATTGACGACTAGTCCTACGCGGCGCTGCCGACCATCCGATTGTTGGCGTAAAGATTACTAAATTAAGGGTAACTTTTACTACATTGCCTTTTATTGTTTTTATAGAGACTTTAAATGTTACAAGGTTAACTTAGACGAAAATAACTTTAGATATTTTAAGAGTAATCTTAATCAAATTTAGCCCAACTTTAAGTATTTGATGGGTAATTTTAACTACATTTAGGATAACTTTTACTAGATTTAGGATAACTTTATATATTGGATAATGTTACTAGTTTCACGGTACCTTGAACTAGATTTATAGTAACATTAACTAAGTTTATGGTAACTTTGACCAATTCTAGGGCAAACTTTGTAAATTTTAGTTTTACTTTTTTTTAGGGTAACTTTGTTATTTGATGAGTAACTTTAAAATATTTAAGATGTCTTAATTATAAGGTCACCTTAATTAGATTTAGGGTAGCTTTGACTCGATTTCGAGTAAATTTGACTACTTTTAAGGTAAGCTTGTACTATATATTTAGGGTAACTTTGATTTTTTTTTTGGGGTAACTTGAAATATTTTAAAGGTAAACTTGAGGATAACTTTAACCAAATTTAGGGTAACCTGGACCACTTTAAGGCCCGTAACTTTATACATTTTAAGGGTAAATTTATATCATACCTAAAATATAAAAACAAAACGTTATGAGTCGAGGCTCAATAATGAACCACTCCCACAACGTGAACTCATTTTAATTCATTTTATTTGCAAACAGGGAGAAAGAATAATTCAAACATTTATGAAAACAACATTCATTCAACTTTACCTTTATAACCCATTAATCCTTTTATCCATTTTTACTCTGGTTGCTGCAAAACAATTAGCCCTGGGACGTCTCCCAGCCATGTGTATTCACCACTATGCAAGGGCCTGGGCTCCGGGCATTACCCTACACTAGTAACAGGCCAGTGCCTAGCAACTGGCGGATGCCTCAGTAAATAGCTCGGTACCTGCACGACCGACAATCAGCTAAGCAAACCAGTCTGTCACATTGTTTTATCATGTTCCGTAACTTTTAATATTCATAGGTGATAATCAATACATCATTCAACTCAGCTGTGCCTTAGTAATTAAGGAAGCAAAATCATATCATGTTTTCATGACTAATAGCTTGTGACAGTTCATTTCGCTCAAAACATTCTTAAAAGTATTTATGAACTCTATGAATCAAAATAATAATCATCCCGCAACTCAAAATAAAATGATCATGTGCGTAAACATTTAATATCTCATTGAGTACTCATATTTTATAAACATCTTTGAAGGGAATTGCGGGTACCAACAGTAGTTGTTACCTCAATCGCAGTATAATAATCTTAGCTCCTTACTCTTGGAAACCATTCTACCTGAGCTCCCAGGAATGAGTTATATTATAATCTTAACACAAGTCACTAGAGGAAAAAAGCCCAAGGGCTGCGGTCAAAACGGGCCCAAGGGCTGCGTTTTTTTGACCGCAACCATTGGACTAGCAGGCCTTAGCATCTAGGAAGGGCTGCGGTTTTTAACCGCAGCCCTCAGCGCATTAAGGGCTGCGGTCAAGGCAAAACCGCAGCCCTTGGTGGATTAAGGGCTGCGATTAAGGGGAAAAGCCGCAGCCCTTGGCGAGTTAAGGGCTGCGGTTTTGGCCCTCAACCGCAGCCCTTAAGTCACCAAGGGCTGCGGTTTTTGCCCTGACCGCAACCCTTTTTTTTTTTTGCATTTTTTTGTCCTAAATGATCCAAAAACAGTTACATATATATACAAGTATCAATTTTCATTGCAATTGATGTTATTCATACAAATATAAAGAAAATATTGACCGAGTTACATTATGAAGACGAGATACAACAAGAAATGGGTGCATTCCATCCCTTTAAATCCTACAAATTTTTCTTCAACATTCCAAAAAGCTGCAAATTGCCCTCCGGGCTCCCAAAAATAACCTCGACATAAATAGAGATCTGCAACATGTTCAACAATATTAAGACATGAGAAACAACAATAAGGTCTTTAAATAAAGGGAAAATTTGCCTTCCAGAAAGATATGGCTAAGTGACTCTAAGGGTAAACGAGCATGGCAGGGGTGTGTAGAACGGGCGGTCGGTGCATGGGGGTGGTGTGCGGGGGTTGTGTAGGGGGTGGGGGGCTGTGGAGAAAGGGGGTGTGTGCGGGGGTTGTGGGGGGGTGTGTGTGTGGGGGGGTGTGCAGCAGGGGTGGGTCCGCATAGGGGTGGTGTGCTTTGTGTCGGGATGGGGGGCTACATGAAGCATGCGTAACATGAAAACAGACAACGCATCCAACGAAAGTGGATTAGAGTCGGTGCCCGCACAACAAGAAAGAACAAAAGGTGCGATTATATCACAGGCGCAATTATATTGATCCAGAAATTTTGTAAGCGGCATAAAGGCAAACTGCGAAACTTAGCTATAGCACATGTTAGAATCTCATAGAGAGAGTTACAAATATATTATAGTAAGGGCTCTCCCACTCGTGAGAGCACATAGCAAACGTTATGCTTTTACATAGAAGGTAAGAAGACAATCGTGGATGGGGGGCTACGGTAGTAGGTGCGGGGGTCATTTTGATGGGAGGCTACATCGGTAGGTGGGGGGATGTGGATCGGAGGGTCTGTGCATGGGAGGGGGTGTGTGTGCATGGGAGGGGGTGTGCATGCGGGGGCATTGGAGGGGGGGTGTGTGTGCAAGGGGCTGGGAGGGGGTGTGCGGGGGCTTTGGGAGGGGGAGCATGGGTACTAGCATACCGTGTGTGCGGGGGCTGTTGGAGGGGGTGTGTGTGCAAGGGGCCGTGGGAGGGGGTGTGTGCGGGGGCGTGGGAGGGGGTGTGTGTGCGGGGGGCGTGGAGGGGGTGTGCGGGGGTTGTTGGGGTGGAGCATGGGTACTAGCATACTTGCCAAACTTTTACAGCGCACTAAACTAACAAACCACGCACAAAGGCAATAATATAACAGCAAAAAAGTAATCAAGGATTAAAAAGAATAGCGAGATAAATTATGAAGGAAGCAAACAAAAACTGATAATCGAAGAAGAAAGAAAGCAAGAAGCACTTAGTTCATGTCTTTTGGGAGCACGGCTACTAGCTTGGGTTCTTACACGCTATCCAGAATCGAACCTGATAAGCCTCACCCCACCCCCTCTTTCCACAAAAATGCAAGGGCTGGGAAGGGGAGTGGACTCAGTGTATGAAACCAAGCTATGGACTCAGTGTATGAAACCAAACTATGCCAATTCTTACCATGTCAAAAAGTAATATATAAAAAAGGAGAAAAAGAACTCGGGAGAAACATTGAACTAAGATATATAAACTGGAACAGTAAACATTTAGATCAGCGACTCAAAACATGCATGCAGTTCATCATCCTACAGGATCAAATAGTGTGATTATTAGACAGCAGCTTGTGCAAGAATCAAATTATTATGATTTCAATTTCCAACCCAACTTAACAAGATTTTGAATGCATAATACAGCTTCACCAAATATCCAACAGTAAAAAAAAATAAAGTAAAGAACATCTAACCAACTTCAAGAACCATAACTAGTTAAAATAGAGCAAGAATGGAACCAAAACAGCCATTAATTATCACACAAACATTTCAGCAAACACTTACCCAGCATTGTTAAACAATCCAAGAAACCAGAATTAGTGAAAAACAACAAATACCCATATCATAAATACACAAAAACAACAAAATTAATCCACCAAAAAAAAAACCATAAATAACCAAAGCAACGACAGTGATCACAGAAGGGTTGTTTTGAAAATTTGACATTTTCTTTAATGGTGTAAAGAGGAAGAACAACGCCTCTGTTTTCTTGAACAAGAAGAGTACAGCAACCACCCTCTCGACACTCTTAAACTATTCAAAGGAGTACTCAAACGGTCAAAGCTATAGCCAAGTTCGAAACCTTATTCATTCCATAAGAGACTAATCAAAGTTCCAAACACTCTTAAACTATTCAAAGAACAGCTACTCCGTCTTGATTCATCAATCTTTATCAATTGCCAAAATCTCTCAACATAAATACATGACATGGGCTAGAATTATCATACACTTTTTCCCTCAAGACCCAAAGCTTCACCAAATTTTCCATTTGAGCTTCACCAAATTTCCCATTAGTCGATAACCGGAAACTTCAGATGCTAATAATTAACACATGAATTCAAACAAATATGAGTAGGTCTTGAAACCCTAAACAACAACAAGTTCATGAAATTCCAAGTCAATTTACAAATTCAACAGTTCCACTATATCACCATATAAAATTAAGCATCAATTGACATTTCACAGATGCTTACCATCTCAATTTGCTAAAAGACAATCAAAACTCAAAATCTAAATCACAACGAAACCCTAGACTAACAAAAATATCCTAAAAACCAAACAAAATAATTCATATCAACATACAAAATTAAATTAAAAACAACAAAAGATGGAAGAAACTCACAGAAAAAGGGGGAATCAAGAATGAACAAAAAAAACGGCTTCTCTAACCAGCACTTCGATTCTTCAAAATCAAAAACTCTGAAAATTGCAGCGAATTGAAAACCGTCGTCTTCTTCTCCTTGTTGCTGCTTTTGTTGCTGGTGTCATCTTATCTTCGTTGCACTTGAATTTTCGCAAACCCTAGATAGAGATAGAGAGGGACTGGGGGACTGGGGGGGAGCGCTCGGTGCTTGTTCGCAGGCGTCGCCGGAGTTGGGGAGACTGAAGCGTCGCCGGTTGAGCGTCACATTATAGACGAATAACAAACATTATCTCTTTCAGGCATTTCGTCGAACACCTTGCGTGCATTATCAGGGAGCCTACATTTCGAGTAAAAATGCACAAGGGCAGACGCGCAATAAGGCTGGGAGGAGAGACAAAGCTTATAGGACAGACAACGAAGCTCGTGGCCGAAGGAGAAGCGAGAGAGAGTGGCGCAAGTTTTGATAATGGCGCCGAAGAGGAGAGAGGAAGTGAGAGGTTAGAGAGAAAGGGAGGGGTGAGACGGTGAGAGATTTAGAAATTTAGGTTAGTCAATTTGTGCGTGGGAACAGATTGAATGGATCGTTTATTTCATATTTGGGCCATCAAGGGCTGCGGTTAGCCCAAAACCGCAACCTTTTATCTTAAAGGGCTGCGGTTAGGCCAAAAACCGCAGCCCTTTATCTTAAAGGGCTGCGTTTTTTGGGCTAACCGCAGCCCTTCACATTAAGGGCTGCGGTTTTCAATAGACCGCAGCCCTTGCACCGCAGTCCTTGCTTTTTTTTCCACTAGTGAGTACATAGTATGGAATTAGTAATTATTTGAAATGAGTACTCCCTAAATAATGTTCTTGATAAGATAACAAATATTAAATATACTTGATTTATATCGGAAATCGTTATTTAAAAACTATAGGATTGATAAAAGTTGCATAATTCTAGGTGCTTTTAAAGTACAATCTTTATTAGAAAATTCTTTAAGAAAGTATTATTTAAGGTTGGAAATTTAAAATAATATAAGTTTACTTGAGTAGTTAAAACTATATTAAAAACTTAAGAATCATGAGAGTTATGAAATAAGTGAGAAATCTATACAAATATATTAAAAGGTGTGCTTGACAACGTCTATGTGCCATGTGACACACTCCTTTTGCCACTAGAATTTTTCCATGTGTCTATTAACCAACAATAAGTCAGGTGATCATTATTTTAAAAAAAAAAAAATATGCTGAAGTCTAGGCTCGAACCCATGACCTTAGGTAAGGATTTTCAAAGACTCACCGTCTGATCTAACATCTTTTAGTGATTCATGTTTCCACATAATTATAAATATGTATTGTAATTAGTAATGTGGCAATCAATGACTACTTCCTGCTATAAAGTTTATTTTTCTTAATTTTTTTTTGTTGTCACCCCCTTGCTCCATCTCCTCTTTCGAAATTCACCATGAACGTTAGACTCCTCTGCTTCGTAATTAATGGGGTAGCGGTACAAATTATTCTTGGTGTTAATCGAATCTTATTGTTATTGTTCGAGAATACGAATCAAGAGATAATGGAGTTCAAAGGTCAGAGGGCAACGCCCATAAAGAAGGTCAGTGAAATTGTTAATCTTACCACAAATTTCTTGATTGTAGGTATAATTTAATTCACTAATCACTCCTAAATCATGTTAATATTATCATTGCACATTGATGTTCAATTATCAATTAAGTAATTAATTGCATAA
The DNA here is from genome assembly GCA_947646795.1 of Beta lomatogona. Lineage (NCBI taxonomy): Eukaryota > Viridiplantae > Streptophyta > Magnoliopsida > Caryophyllales > Amaranthaceae > Beta > Beta lomatogona. The sequence goes on along the minus strand of CANSNZ010000018.1, from coordinate 2,464,997 downwards.
TTTTGTAACTGAAATATAAACCCTCTATATATATAAGTAATAAGGTAATTGTATGATCCTCAAACTTTTGTTGTTCGTCTTCAAGAAGGTATTATCTAAACTGGCATAATTTTTTGGGTTTTTGTGATGGATGAAACTTTATTTTTCAATTCTCTTTTGTTTTAAACTGATTAGTTTTCTCTTTGTTTTTTTGTCAGATGATTTCTCTAATCAATCAACTTAGCAAGGTTATATGTTCATCTTTTTCTTTGTTTCTTTTGTATAAATTTATTCACCATCTTAGATGCAAATTATCTTATGCAAATTATAAAGCCAAAAAAACAAATTAACCATATTTGCTTTCTTGTCCTTCTTCACCTTCACTAATGCAGCTGGACCATGCTATTTCAATCCACATACTGTCCAAGTATATGTAACTCAAGGTAGTTTTTTCAAGTGAAGAAGGGGACTTTTTTAAAAAAAATTCAATCAAACAATTCACAAATACATATGAAAGATCCAATCGAAGTAGCAACCCCAAAAATTATGATCCTAAGCAACTAGAATTAGAGCATTGTCTGCAAAACGATTTCTTTATGCACCTTACAATGTTTTCCTTTTTGTTTTGACGTACACTTGACATATTTCTACTGTCGAAAACTAAGAATGAGGCTAAACTTCAGCCAACATTATCCATTGCATAACACAACTTACAAACTACATGGTATTATAAACGATATAAAGCAAATAACACCATTTCCATAAACGATACAAACAATAGTTAAATCATACAAAAAAGTAAAAACAGTACCACCCTGGGAAACCAATAAACAATACAAACAATAATTATGAAGGGGAAGAAGTGGTGATAAAAGGGATTAGCTAGTGATGGTAGGAAGAAAAAGGAATGGATAGGGAAATTGTTACTCTAATTATGGTTGTAATAGTTACCCACACCCCCCTAGATCAATTGTCACCCTCATTTGGAGGGTAATAACTTCTTCTTTCCTTCTTTTTCATCACAACAAAATTACATTATCTCCTTGCAACCATTTCAAGTAACCTCTATTTTTCCTTTATTAAGGTGGTTTGACTTTTATTACCCCCTTAATCCATTACCCTAAATCCAAGCATGCCCTTAAAGTGTAAATAGAAAATCCATTTGGGAAATCATTACTAAAGTAATACTTTGGTTAATAGACACCCTCAAGCACCACCGCACACCACCATTCCTTCTCTCGCCGCCCTGCTGCCGCCACAACGTAGCGCCAGCTAACACACCCCCGCCACTGCCCCAAGTCTGCTGCTCTTCCTTCTTCTCGTGCCTCTATTAAAAATCCAAGTCTGGTATTTTGTTATGTTAGCTGAACAAATGAGCATCTTATTTCTTCTTAAGCCAATCAACTTTTCATAAGCCCACTGAAGTAAGTTCTTCTTATTAAATTGTGTTTCTAATTCCAATGTTATTGTAACTACGGTTCTTTCACCAAATACCCCCGAGTTTTCACAAAATTCACCAGGTACCCCCATGTTTTCAAAATTCACAAGGTACCCCTCAGTTTTATAATAATACACCCAAATTCCCTTAATGACTAACGGCGAACGTCGTAAGTCTTAACCCTGATTAAACCCTAATTAGCCCTAATTAACCTAACTAAACCCTAACTTCTAACCCTACCCTAACCCCTAACTCCTAACCCTAACCCCACCCTCCCACCAACCCCTACCCTCCTCCCCCCCCCACCCCAGCCCCCCCCCCACCCTCTCGCAGCCTCCCCCTCCCCCACCCCCTCACCCCTCACATTCTCCCCCTCCCCATTGATTTCCGCAGCCATCCCCTCTTCCCATTGATTTTCGCAGCCATCCCCTCTCCCCCGTCGATTTCCGCAACCATTCCCCCCCTCCCCAGTCAATTTTCGTAGTCATCCCCCCCCCCCGGTCGATTTTCGTGCCCGAACAGCCAAGAACAACCTAGTCGATGAAGATTAAACACATAACAGCCCGAAAATGAACGGGGATGGGTAAGGTGGGTGCGGAAATTGACTGGGACGGGGATGGGTGCGGAAATCGACTGGGGAGGGGGAATGGCTGCGGAAATCGACGAGGAGGGGGGTGGGGGTGCGGAGGGTGGGGGGGGAGCCGTGGATGGGGGCCGCATTAGGGTTGGGAGGGTGGAGGAGGGGTGCAGGGGTGGTGGGAGGGTGGTGTAACACCCCGACAATTCTCTATTTTCCAAAATACCTTATCAAAGCATTATCTCCCGTATGATAACGTATCGGCTTATTCAGAATTTTACAGCGGAAATAATAATTAAATAAACTTTGAAAATAAAACTTAGTCATCCCAAAGAGTCAACTCTAAAAGTCAAACCAACATAAAGTCAAAAGTCAACCTCAAAGTAAAATTCAACTATAATAGTCAAAGTCAACTATGAAAAGCATAAAGTCAAAGTAAAATGTTAAGTCAACACAAGCTCTCCAATTCCCGAATCCATGATGCATCATCTTTAAACCTGTAAATGACGATGCATTATTGATCCCGATGGACTGCTCACCAAATGGGTCATCACAGGATCAATAAGGCATAGCCATGATCAACACATACACACAAAGCACGTAATCAGCAAATCTGAGTACTACATATAATAAATAAATATAAAACCTAACATGATACTAATAAACATTAAGTAGGGATAAATAATAATATAACACAACAGACTACTTCACTTAACTAAACTCCACAACTAGTAAGTTAATTAATTTAGATGGAATAGGCAATGGAAAGAGTTGTCCAAACCAAACCAGTCTTTAATTTAGAAGACGAAGTACGGGCGCGACTTCGTACTCCCATGACCTACGATATCGGGGAACCTTTATATAAAAAATGGACACGGTGATCAATCCGGTCCCAAGAAAAGCCATGGGCTACCATCATGTACTCCAACTCATACTAGTCCAACATTTCAGACGTGCACAAGTCTAAAGTTGTTGCTATCCATGTTTCACTTTCCATGATTAATAATTTATTCACTTGTTATGACTCACAAGTAATACAAATAGTATAATCATCAAAGAACCATAACCTTCCATTTTTATCTTAGGATTAGATAAGGTGATCATCAACTTAACAACCCCAGATTAATTCCAACATTAAAACCATAACCTTTATTTATTCCTTGAACCAAATCAACAACGAACCAACCTTTCATAGTATAAAAATCAACTTACCAAATAAGGCCCTTGGTCCTCATAAAGTAATTAATAATCCAAAGGGAACAACATGATTCAATCATGATCCAATACCAACATATTAATCCCTCATGTGAATTAATAAACTAAAGTTCCCAAATCTCATATGCTTGCATCAATATTCCATACATATATAAGATCATCATCATAACCAACATGCTTCACACAACGGCATAAAACATGCAAATTCAATTTATATATAAATAACATATGAACTAAAATAGTTCCCTATACATGATACAACATAAATCCCTTCCTTAGGACATGATACTAATCCAATCCACACATAGGTATATACGTACCTTGTGTAGACAAATTGAGAGGCCACTTTCACAAGCTCAAAAGTCGCCTAGAGAGAATTCTCCGCCTAAAATAACCAATATAATCCACCAATCAATACCCTATAAATTTCCAGCAATAATAAAATACTTTAAACCCTTTTTAAAAGTGTTTAAAAACCTTCCCATCATTAAAACTTTAATTATTAGTACTCCCTAGTATAATACTACTATACTAGTCATTTAAAACCCTTAAAACTCATACTTTTAATCATAAAACTCCATCATCAACATCCTTTTTTTAAAATTTGCAGCAACTTATAATATAATAAAACCCTCTTTAAACATACTTAAACATAATTAAAATTATAAGAGTTCTCAATTTCATAATCTATAATATACTACTATGATTTTCCAACTTATAAACCCTAAAAATCCATGCTTTAATACTTAAAATCTCGATTCAAACATAATAATTAAATCTGAAATTTTCAAACTTCATTATATAAGCTACATAATCTTAGTTTCTTATTTAAATCATCAAATTATAACTTTAAACATAAACATATTAAAACGATTCTTAAAAACATAAACTTTGTATTGAAAATAACTTGAGGAGGAAGAAATAACCAAACAAAGGAGAGAAGAGAGGAGACACACGGCGGCACAGGGGCGGCGACTGCTGCCGCCTGATCGGTGGTGGTCGTCGGCCGATCACGAAGGAGGAGGGCCGAAGGAAAGATAGAGGAAGAGAGAAAAAGAAAAGAGGAAGAAAAAGAGAGAGAGCCGAAAAATTGAGGAGGGAAGAGAGAGAAAATAAAGTTTGTGGAAAATTGGGGTTTTGGGGGTTTATATAGGTTCCCCCTTTTGGGATTAGGAAAAGGTGTTTGGGCTACAATAATATTTGATGGTTGATGATTTAAGTAGTTGGGTTCCTCTAACCCAAAAAAAGTCCCTTTTGTTAAACCCAAATGTATTTTAAGCTATTGAAATATGGTTGAAAGTATGACCATGTAAAATGTTTGACTATTTAAAATCATTAAACAATTCCTTTGACTTTCAAATAGTCAACCTTTTAAGAAGTAAATCATTAAAATACTAAAATATACTAATATATATATACATATATATAAATATATTAAAATATATTTATAAAATTCATAAAATTACAGGGGATTACAGGTGGGGGAGGGGGTTAGGGTTAGGTTAATGGTTTAGGGTTAGGGTTAGGGGTAAGGGTTAGGGTTACGGTTAGTGGTTAATTAGGGTTTAAAAAAGAAAATTAGGTTTAATGACTAACGGCGGTTAACACCGTTAGTCATTAAGGGAATTTGGGTATATTTACATAAAACTGAGGAGTACCTTATGAATATTGAAAACATGGGGGGGTACCTGGTGAATTTTTTGAAATTTAAGAAGAACTTACTTCGGTGGGCTTATGAAAAGTTGATTGGCTTTAAAAAGCAAAATAGTAGACCATGTGCTTTGAAAAATGTTGATGTTTCTTTAACTGAGAACCCTTGTATTATTGATGGTGGTGGATGGTGGGGATGTATTTGGTGATTCTGGGTCGAAGAAACTTAAGAAAAATTATTGTTTTGAATCTGGCAGTATTAATGACATTGTTGAGGCGAAGGTTGGTCTTAACCAACCCCGCCGGGAGTTATGAAAATACTATGTTGACACTGTCAGGGTATGGGTAATCCTTGGACAGTTCGTCAAATGCGAAGACTTAGTGCTTCTAATACCCCCGACATTTTGTTTGTGTCGAAAACAAAGGTCACAAAAAACATTGTTGAACAAAAAAAGGAGAGTCTTGGGTTTTTTAATGCTTTTGGAGTGTCTTGTGTGGGAAGAGCAGGTGGCTTGTGTATGTTTTGGAAGGATGATACAATTTCTTTCACTCTGATATCTTATTCTCATAATTATATTTGTGGGGATGTAGTGAGCAGGGGCATATTCACTGGAGATTTGTGGGTGTCTGTGATGGCCGGAGGAGGAGAATAAGCATAAGACTTGGGCTTTGATTAAAAGTTTGTGTGATGAATATGAGGGTTCTATTGTGTTTGGGGGTGATTTTAATGAAATCCTGCGCTACGATGAGAAAGAGGGGGGTGCTTCTAGAGAGAGAAGAGCTTTGGAGGGGTTTCGAGAGGTGATGGCGAGTTGTAGTCTTGGTGAGTTAAGGTTTGTTGGGCAGTGGTATACTTGGGAGAGGGGAAGAAGCCCGGAGACTCGTATTAGAGAACGACTTGATCGTTTTATTGTGTCATATTCTTGGTTGAGTTTGTTGCCCGAGGCTTATATTGATCATATGGTGAGATATTGCTCGGACCATGCTGCGATTGTTTTGAGAAGCTCCGTTAGTGAGGGAGTGCAGAGGAGACAAGGGAGAGGGTTTCGTTTTGAGACCTTTTGGCTTCTCAATGAAACTTGTGAGGAGGTTGTGAGGGATGCTTGGGGAGAGGCGGAGGGTGAGATGATCTGCGAGAGGCTTGGGGAGGTGGCTAGGGAGTTACAGGGTTGGAGTAAGAAGAATTTCGGGACCCTCAAGCAGCAAATTGAAAAGGTGGAAAAAGAGTTGCATGAGGTGCATAGTGAACCAATAACGAAGGAGAGTTGTGAGAGCTGTGCTGCTCTTGAGTTGAAATTGGATAAGTTACATGCAAAAAATGAGGCTTACTGGTAGCTAAGATCTCGGGTGGCGGAAGTGAAGGATGGTGATAGAAATACCTCATATTTTCATCATAAAGCATCTCAACAGAAGAAACAGAACTACATCCATGGCATATATGACAGAGATGGTTTGTAGCAGACTGATGAAGAAAACATAGAAGCAGAGGTGGAAAGATATTTTGATACTATTTTCACATCCTCTGAGCCATGTGCAAATAATTTTCAGGAGGTTCTGCAATATGTTAAAGCCACTGTGACTGAGGAGTTTAATGCCGCTATTCTTCGACCCTACTCAAAAGAGGAGATTTTTGCATCTTTGAGTGATATGCACCCTTGCAAGCCCCATGCCTGATGGGATGCATATTATCTTTTATCAGAGATTCTGGCACATCATTGGAGATGAGGCATTTAATTTTGTTAGTAATATTTTACATAACTTTTCTTGTCCAGGGAAGGTTAATAGTACTAATATTGCTCTTATTCCTAAAGTTAAATCTCCTACTGCTGTATTTGAATTTAGGCCTATAAGTCTCTGTAATGTATTGTAAAAATAATTTCTAAAGCTATTGTTTTAAGGCTTAGAAATTTTCTCCCTTGTATTGTAACGGAAAATCAAAGTGATTTTGTGTCGTGAAGGATGATATCTGATAACTTTCTTATTGCTCTGGAGATCTTTCATTCCATGAAAACGAGGAATAACAGCAGAAAGGGCTTGATTGCAATGAAGCTTGACATGAGCAAAGCCTATGGCAGAGTGGAGTGGGGCTTCCTGCGAAAGCTTCTCTTGACAATGGGTTTTGATGGAAGATGGGTTAACTTGGTGATGAGCTGTGTATCATCAGTCTCTTACTCTTTCATTGTCAATGGAAGAGTGTGTGGTTCAGTGTCCCCGTCTAGGGGATTGCGATAGGGTGATCCTCTTTCCCCCTTTCTATTTGTATTGGTTGTTGATGCCTTTTCTCAGATGATTCAACAGAAGTTGACAACCAAAGCTCTTCATGGTGCGAGAGCTAGCCGTAATGGTCCAGAAATTTGACATATTCTTTTTGCAGATGACTGTCTTCTCTTTACAAGGGCTACCCGACAGGAATGCTTAACGATAGTTGATATTCTCAACAAATATGAAGCAGCATCCGGGCAGAAAATTAACTATGAAAAGTCGGAGGTATCTTTCAGTAAAGGTGTAAGCTGTGAAAAAAAAAGGAAGATTTGACTGAATTTCTCCAGATGAGGCAAGTTGACAAGCATCAGAAGTACCTTGGTATTCCTACCATTAGTGGAAGATCTAGAAAAGTGGCGTTTCGGGAACTGTTAGATAGAATGTGGAAAAAGTTGAGGGGATGGAAAGAAAAGTTGTTGTCAAGGGCCGGGAAAGAGGTGCTTATTAAGGCTGTGATTCAAGCTCTACCAACATATCTCATGGGCATTTGTAAGATTCCAGTGGCTGTTATCAAAGAAATTCACTCTGCTATGGCTCATTTCTGGTGGGGAGGGAAAGGAGAGGAAGATGCATTGGGTGAGTTGGGAGAAGATGTGCAAGCCAAAGTGCATGGGGGCATGGGTTTTAAGGATCTTGCAGTTTTTAATGATACTTTGTTGGGGAAACAAGTTTGGCGTTTATTGCACTATAAAAATTCTCTTTTGAGTCATGTGATGAGTGTCAAATATTACCCTCATGGTGACATTCTTCAAGCAAGACTAGGCTATTCGAATAGCTATGCTTGGCGTAGTATTTGGAGTGCGAAGAACTTGGTGATGGAAGGGTTAATTTGGAGAGTGGGGAATGGAAAATAGATTGATTTATGGTCAGATCCATGGGTGGGGAATGAGGAGGGAAGAGTGACCGTGTAGAAGTCTTGGATGTGGTAGGAGATTTGATTGATGATGAAAGGAAGGAGTGGAGAATGGACATTCTTGAACGGCATTTTAATGAGAGAGATCAAAGATGTATTCTTCCTATTCCTTTGAGTTAAACAGATTTAAGAGATGATTTAACGTGGGCATATGCTAAGGATGGGCTATATTCGGTGAAAATTGCTTACATGCTAAGGAAAGGAGGGAATTTGGATGACTTTCATCGTGCTTGGGGTATGTTATGGAGTTTGGATGTATCCCCAAAGGTGCGCCATTTTCTTTGGCGGGATTGCACACAATCCCTTCCTGTGAGGTACGTTCTTAATAGGCGCCACTTGACTGATGAAATTTTTTGCCCATGTTGCTCGTATGAGACCGAAACCCAGCAGCATTTATTTTCTTTTGCACGAGTTTTGCGAGCCTATGGGATGCAGGAGATTGTCGAGATTTGTTGTTGAATATTGAAGAGGAAGGCATGTGTGAAACTTTAGTGAGATGGAAGGATCTAGACCCGAAAGTGGTTCAGAGAGGCTGCTATATTACGTGGAACATATGGGCTGAAAGATATAGGAGGATTTTCGAGCATCAAAGCCAATTTGAAGCTGTGCTGGGCCAACGTATCATGCGGCAGGTTGAGGAGTTCAACCAATATACTACTCGCATATACGGTAGTACAAGGGCGAAGAGTGTGAGCAGCCCCTCTCGGTGGTGCGCACCTCCTGCTGCTATTCTGAAGCTAAATGCCGATGCTAGTGTGGGCGAGGAAGGGTAGATTGGCCTTGGTGTTATGGCCCGTGACTCGGCAGGTAAAGTAGTCTTTTCAGCTGTACGAAGAGTTCGTGCTTTTTGGCCTCCCGAGGTGGCTGAATGTAAGGCTATTCATATGGTGGTTAGGCTAGCAAAAGCTCATGGGTTAGCCAACGTGATCATTGAGTCGGATTCACATGTGGTTACAACAAGGTTGACAAAAGCCGCTCTTTACTTTTCGGATCTAGATACTATCCTTGGTGATGTTCTTGAGATATGTAGTGTTTTTAATTCCATTAGTTTTACTCATGTCAAGAGAGATGTGAATACTATTGCCCATAATCTTGCTAGAGTTGTGCCATTTGGAGTAGAGTAATGTTGGAAGATCATGTTCCTAGTGACGTAGGTCCTTATGTACTCATGGACACTTTGTCCCTTGATTAATGCACTTCTCTTTTCCCCTAAAAAATAAAAGTTGATTGGCTTAAGAAGAAATAAGATGCTCATTTGTTCAGCTAACATAAGAAAATACCATACTTGGATTTTTAACAGAGGCACGAGAAGAAGGAAGAGCAGCATACTTTGGGCAGTGGTGGGGGTGCGTTAGCTGGCGCTATGTTGCGGCGGCAGCAGGGCGGCGAGAGAAGGAGTGGTGGTGTGCGGTGGTGTGTGAGGGTGTCGCGAAGAGGAGAGAGATTTTGCAGGGAAAAAAAAGAAAGAGAAGCGAGTGGGGAGGGGAAAGGGTGGCGCGCTGCGGCGACCTTGGTGGCGCTGCAAGGTTCGCCTTGGTGGTAGGAAGGTGGGCAACTTTTAGGCTGTGGTTGTTCTGAGTTTCGAAAAACAGAGAATTAATACTGAAATTTTTAACTTATTTGATTAATTCTAAACTTTGGTGTTGATTTTGTGATGCAAAAACTCAATCAATTCTCCCTATTTGTAGAAGAATGGCCATCTTAGTGAAGAATTTCTTCAATTTAAAAATCTCAAAAACCATTGAACTTCCATGGAATTCGATATTCAAGTTGCTAAATTTAGAGGTTTTGGCAAAATTCTAGTGGGTATAATACGATTGTGAGAGCAAGTATCCAGTGGGAATGGTTGTTGGTTTTGTGAAACAGGAGGTTTGGAGCAAACCCATGATCTTCCCATGGGAGTTGGTACGCAGGAGAAGGGAGGAAGAGATCTCTTTTTCCTTTTTCTTTTATCTGATTTTGGGTCTAATTTCCAGCACTTGGGTTCAATTGGATTTTGGCTTAACTTGAACATTTGGACTACTATTAACCCAAAGTTGAAAATCCAAAACTTTTACAAAGTTGACCAAAAGAAAGAAGATATTAGAGGCTTATCTATATATAAATTTCACATTATTTATATATATATAAACATCTTATAATATATGATTTATTTAATGTATTGATGTAGTGTGATGAAGCAGAATAGTCAAGTAGGTCTTCGAGTAAGAAAAGTTCTTGTGTGGATATCAGTCGAGGTAACATAACTAATTTGCTTGACCTTATATTGAAACACTTTTTTCCACATACTTCAAATTTAAGATGAATGTTTGTGGATGTTTTGCTGAATTTTAGTGACCGGAACAAGATAATGGTGTTGATTGTGGCTATTACGTGCCGAGGTACATGTTGGATATAGTCAACCATTGCACTGATATCGATGATCTTCAAAAGGTATAATGTAACTAATTAATATATGTTAGATCAGATTAGATCGATGGGTAATAGTTACTTTGTTTTAGAAACCAAAGTAGCACATATTCACAAAAAAGGTCATTTTAGGCCTGTTTTGGCCGTTTCGTGTCCAATTTGTAGATTTTGAGTCATTTAACTCCATATTTCTTATTGAATATGATAATATGAGGTATAATATAACTATTAAGTAGATTTGTAGGCTTGCATTTGTTCTTGCTTAAATTTCAGGAAGGTAAAGGTCATTTTCAGCCAATTTTGGTTGTTTCGTGTCCAATTCGTGGATTTTGAGTCATTTAACTCCAATTTATTTTTGGATATTATAATATGAGTCATTTAACCCAGAGTTTTACCCCGTAAGGCAGAAAATCAAAATGCGTGGAGGTCGAAACCTTCCCCAAATCAATTTGGAGGGCCTCCCACAAGATTCATTTTTTATGTGTGATGACTCCCAAAGTCATCACATGAACTTGAGGCGAATTAACTTGATTGAATTCACCTATTCTTCGGATGTGAAGATCCGAACCTGCAATCCTGAAACCAGAAGATCGACTCACAACAGACATAATTCCTAACCTAGAAGGATAACATCCTCTCATCATACCCAACATTCGGACTCCCAAAGCAACTTGAACCAACCAAGCTCAAGAAGCCTCTTCACTATAGATCGGGTTTCCTAGATCATCCCTCGTCATAGGAACCAAGATCCTTCTACTGCCCACCTAGTACTACTAAATACCACCCGAGCACAACCATAAACAAAATGGCAAGGATAATTGGATCTGAAAACTACTAAACTAAGACTTAAATAGAAAACATAGCTGAAACAAACTAAAAAACTGATCACCATAACCATAAACAAAAGACTACCTTCGAACTTCCTTCGTCGCCGGCGGCTTCGCAGGTGAACCACCCAAAGCTTAACCACAAAAACAAACCAAAATAGGGTAAGCGAACTAACGAACCGAGTCCACAAACCAAACATCAAACAGAGAGCACCTAACAAGGGAAAATGGGGAGGGGAAAACAAAAGAAACCTAGAACCAATAAACACTGGGAGGAGGGGGAAGGGGAGACACACGAAAACAACTAAGCAGGGGAGGGGGAAGTGGTGACTCGAACACGAAACCAAGGGAGGGGGAAGGGGAGACACTAGGAAGGAACATGATGGACGACAAACAGGGGAGTGGGGCGAGGAGACTCGCGATGGGGAACGCGGCTGGGAGAGTCACAACGAGGGAGTGGGGCGAGGAGACGCGTGACGGTAGGGGAAAGAGGTGGGGAGACGCACGACTAGGGATGAGGCAGGGGAACAAGGGAAGGGGATAGGGGACGCTACAACTACAGGACAGGCTCGCCGGCGACCGGAGGAACCACGTCGGCCACCAGCAAGCCTGCAAAGGCGGCGGGGGCTGAAAGGTTTACTTAGGGTTTGGGGAATATTTTTGGAGAGAGAAGTGAATACTTATAAACTTCAAATATTAGTAGCAGGTACGTGAATTTGAATGAGTGAGATAGAATGAGGCCAAAAAAGGACTTGCAAAAGCCATAACAGGGGAGTAGAGAAGTTGGTTAAAAATCTCTTTTCCCAAAAACAAAAAAGGCACACTCTAGGGAAGCAAAAGGAGAAAATCCAACTCTGGGGAGTAGATTAAAAGGAATTTGAACTTAACCTGCAAGAAGGAGAAAAAACGGTTACAGGATGTAAAGACATCACTGTTCATTAGCGATGATGAAACACTCGGTTCCATAGGGTTAGAAAAACCCATTCCATAAAAATCTAGATTTAAAAAAGCATTAATAATTAAAAGTAGAAAAATATGATATTGAATTCCCGAGAAGAAGTAGCAGGAAGAGTTAATGAATTCTAAAGTAGGCAGTGTATTTAGTCCAAAGGGAAACGAGCTAAAGGGAGATACAACCAATTCGTGTGTACAAGAAAAATTGCATTGCAAATAGGAAATTACTAGGAACGAAAAGGAAAGACATGGAAAACAAGTACATAGTGGAATCCATAACAAAGACAAAGAATTCCAATTCGTGCAATAAGCAAAAAGATAACAACAACTAAAACTAAAAGGGTTGGTATATTTCATAATTAAATAAGGATACAAAATAATTCCCTAAAAACAAATAAGACATGTGAATAACCAGCAGGTAATTGATAAAAGGTGGTTGAGGAGGGATACTACAATAGAGAATGATATAAACAAATTAACAACTAATATTTTTTGTGTGAACATGACCCAAGATGTAGCTGAATCAAAGGACCAAAAAAGTATAGAAGATCAACCTACTCATGGAGAGGAAGAGATAGAATTGAGGGGCCTTTCATACTTTCTCTCTTGTGCCTCTTTTGATTGACATGGACGATATCATCTTGAAAAGCTGAAAGTCTACCATTGGGGACATCAATTTCGTCATTTTAGCATCGAAACGGGTTGCATTGCGGTTTGGTGCGGTCCAGACCACGCTGTGAAGAACCCTATAATCACAAGTCGTAGCGATGGATCTCGGGACAGGTTTGGTGATGTTAGTGTTATGGCAAACTCGAGCAAATTAAGCTTTCTCATCGTTTACATAGTGAAGTAGTCTAGCTTAATGAGATGGCCTATCTTTTGAGTAAGTGTAGCTAAGTGGTTCCATGACCATAATTGATAATTCAGTAGGGAGAAATGGGATTTTCATCCACAGAGCAACTTGAGCAATGTTGTTAAAGAAGGGCTTAAAGATAGGTCTCCAAGGTAGTAAGACGAAATTTAGACCCTGAACATACCAAGGCCGACGATCCTAGACATCCGCTTTATCAATACGGTTTGAGAATTTATGAGAAACCACCCATTGGCAAGGTAGCGGATGGAGATCTCACCATAGATGAAACTCTAATCACGCCTAAGGCGATTGATGACTGCAATTGTAAGAATAAGGCGATTGATGACTGCAATTGTAATGATGGCTTTGGAGAGAGATGATAATTTCACTTTTAATTATCGTTAATGGGGTATTGTAATTGAATTAGGTCTTGGGAAAATGCAAATATTAGTCGTAATTAAGAGCTACTCCCTCTGTTTTTTATCTTTTCACTTTCATGTGCGCGTCTCCTAATGAACAACTTTGAACTTAAATATCTTTTATTGTATATTAGTAAAAATTATAACGATTGAATATTAATAAAGTACTAATTGAGACGAATCAAATAAGTCCCCACAATGACTATATCTTTTCTTATAAATTGAGAATATTCCCTCTATATATGAACAGTGTCAAAATTCCAAGTGAGAAAGATAAAAAAAAACAGAGAGAGTATATAAGTAGAGGGAATCTTGAGGAAAAGTGGTGAAACGATTATCAGAAGTAGAGAACAAAGAGGTTGCCTTCATGGGCAAAAGTGGAGAAGCTTATTGGTTTTTCTTTTTTTCTTTTGTTTTTTTCTTATTCTCTTTATAGGAGGCTTTAACACCTTGTGTTTCACTCTCATCTAAAATAAACAATAAGCGAAATTTGTCAGAACCAACATTTTAAAAACCACTTTTTGCGAGAAACAACCTTTTAAAAATTTTCTGGCAACTTAAGACCTTAAACAAAAATTTTTTTGTTGGAACCAGCCTTACTCCACTTTCCGACGTTGACCACCGGATTCTGGCGTTGACTGTCGTTTTTTTTTTCCTATTTTCTTCCCTTTCCTTCCAATTTCCCCTAAAATCTTTCTCACTCCTTCCTCTTCTCTCTTAAACCATTTCTAATACCTTGAAAATGACAACAAATCTAAAATGAAGATCACCATATCTTCCTCCATTAATGTACCTTGACCAAAGTTCACATCTTTCGATTTATAAACTGGGCTACAGTGCAATAATCGCTCCCAACAAGTTCTATACATACCGGGTGATTGTCCATCAACTATCCATCCACAAGCAACAATCAGAGCAATTACTTAGCAATTAGCCAAGAATTTCTACTTTCTCTCTCCTCCACTTTACCTTCTTCCTCCTCTATTTTGGGCGAGCTACCCGCACCACCACGATGCCACCACCACCTGCATTGTCGTTGTGCACCACAACAAGACGTTACCCAGCCAGCCACCAAGCACCCACGAACCCCCACTAGCCCAGTCACCTTTCCACCATGCGCTCGAACTCCGTCCCCTCTCGCTACACCTATTTTCTCGCTGCACATGTCTCTCTCGTCGACCCACCTGCGTCAAACCACCACCACGAACCATCCACCTTCGCTACCCCAAGCCCCACCAAGTGCCGCACTGCAACCACCAAGCTACGGCGACGCACTATTTTCCCTAAATCACAGTGGAGAGCTCCAATTGAAGAGAGAAGAGGAAGGAGTGAACTGGGTAGGAGGAGTGAGAGAGGAGAGAGAAAGATTTTAGGTGCAATTGGAGGGAAATGGAAGAAAATAGAGAAAAAAAACGACCACGTGCTGAGCACATGTCTCACTTAAGTGAGTCAATGCCGGAATCTGGCCGGTCAACGTCGGAAAGTGGAGTATGGTTGGTTCCAACAAAAAAAATTATGTTTAAGGTCTTAAGTTGCCAGAAATTTTTTAAAAGGTTGTTTCTCGCAAAAAGTGGCTTTTAAAAGGTTGTTTCTTGCAAAAAGTGGTTTTTAAAAGGCTGGTTTCGACAAATTTCGCAAACAATAATGGTAGCAATAATTATCTTATCATTCATGAATATGTCAATCGTACAAAAATAAAAAAAGGTAGTGTTTATCATCGAATATGATAAATACTTCATTCGTTCTAATATAAATGTAATAAGGGGAGAGATATATATAGAAAAATAAAAAGAACTCATTTGATGAAGAAAGAGATCGATAAAAAGAACTTAATGCCATATAGAGCAATATTGCATTTATTATAAAACTTCTCGAAAAAGTAGGTGTTACATTTATATTAATACAGCTAATGACGATTAAACTAGTATTTTGGCCCGGGCGATGCCACCGCGGGTAAGTTACAATTATCAAATATATTATTATTCATAATCTTATATTGATTTTAATAGATTTTCTTAATATTATTATTAGCTTTTATTAGCTTTTTTAATATTATTATTGAAAAATGTATGTTATGACATGATAAATTGTTTTAGAAAAAACTTCTAAGGAATTGGGGATAAAAATAACAATTTCAATGGAATTAGGGTATGAGAATGTTATTACTTAATAAAAGTATTAGAGATCAAAAAGCTTGTTTATGTCTTTATGATCTCTATTCTATATGGGAAGAGGGGTAGGACACTAAAATATTAGAAGCCCTATTTTACCCTTCCTAAATTACACAAATTACAACTAAAAATAGAATAAGAAAAAAAGGAAAAAGAAGATAAACTAACTATAAAAAAAAAGAAACTGTTTGAACCAATAAATTTTAAATAAAGAAACCGCCCTCAAATCTCAAATTTGAGTCTATTTTTTCCGTCTAAACCTTCATCATTCTCAACAATCTTCTCTCTCATATTCTCTCCCTTTCTCTTTTCTCTTCTCTTTCCTCCTCAATTAGAAGTAAAATCATCAATTCCTCCAAGTGAATGGAAAGCCTTCATATGTTGCATGTTTCTGCCGGAGTACAGTAGACGACAACCCAATTGCAAATGTAATTTTTTTTTTTTTTGTAAATGGCCTTTCGCTTCTTTCTCTCTCCTATCGTCACCGGTGACTTCGTCAGCCATGGCTGGAGTTCTCGCTACCGGTGAAATGTGGTATTGGGTTCATTTTAATTTCCCTTTGATCTATTTGGATGTCTCTCTATCCTTTGTGTTGGCTGATTATTTATTTTCTTGGTGCTCTGCTATATATGTCCTTATACTTCTATAAGAAATTTGCTTTCGAAGTGATGATTCCAAGTAATGATACATTACATATGTTTTCAGTTAAAGATTTCTACTTTCTACCTCTGTTATAATTGGCTCTGTCATACGGATCATATAATATATTTTTTTTTTTTTTTTTTTTTGGCTTTGTGATTATGTTCGAGTCTTTGCGATCGTGGAATACAAGAAAATCACCTTTATTGTGTGGGATCTTGCAGGTCAGGAGAAGGTAATTTTTTTGTTGAGTTTCTCAATAGTTGGTTGTCTTAGTTATGTCTGGGTTTTGTCTAATTTGTAGTTGAGCCAAAAGGGTAATGCCCATATATGGATTCCTTGGCTTTTGTTGGCAAAATTTTCCAAGGTTTTATCAATTGTACAGTGAAAGTAAATTAGTAAGTGAAATTGTACTACTTCTCCCTATCTCACTTTGCTAACTTCCTGTTCCCACAAACCCAAACCTCCAAAAAATAACTTCCTAACTTCTAAGAATAAAAATGTTATGCTAACTGCTCTCACTTTGCTAACTTCTCTCTATCTCCATAATAAAAACTTAGGCTTACACTTCTCATTACACCATACAACTTCCAATATCAACAAAGTTTTCATTTCTTCACTTTGAATTCTAAATTGTCTACCATTTCACCTTCAATTATTCATCTTCAATCTTGGCGAAAAGCGTATATTTTCACTTCTTGGAGCACTACCCAATTACGTTGTCGAAGGAAACTTTAGAGTGCAGACAATAAAGAGAAACATTGTTTAGTGCAAATGGGTTGATTTGATTTCGGCATAGTATAAAATAAGGAAAGAGGTTTTTGAGGTTTCATTTGCATAAGTAGAATAATTTTGGAATTGAAGATACTGGAAATGAAGAAAAGAATATGGAAAAGGGAGGAATTGGAAAGCAAAAACAGAAAAGTCGAGTGATTGAGGCGGCTTAATTTTGGTTTTCAAATCACCGATTTGCATGTTTTACCAAAGGAGCAACAATCGGTTTTCTTCCCTCACCAAAGGAGACTCACGAAACTAATATTTCTCTTTTATCTTCTTTATTATTTCTATTTTAGTAATTTGTTCTTTTTGATTATGATCTTATTTAGATAGTAAGCATCCAAGGGCTGCTGAAGACTTCATTAATTCTACTCCTACTTCCAAGGTTCTTTCTTCTACTTTCTTCATATGCCTATCTCCTATTCTATTATGTTTCCCATTCTCTAATCGTGAACTGTGAAATATGTTGAGATCAATTAGTGATTCCAAACTCATCAGCCTTGCCCACTGGACTCGCAAGTACCTTACTTTTCTCCATTTATTTTCTCTAACAAACAATTAACAAACCTTCACCCCATTCTTGATTTATATAATTGAAAATGGTAAATTATATTATGTTACCAGGAAGCAACAAATTTGAAGAGGTAGAGGAGTTAACCGATTGGGCGGAGGAGTGTATGTACTTATGCAAACACCATGAAAAACACATTAAACAAGTGAAAAACAAAATGTTAGATTTTTTTATTTTTATTACATTGTTGCACTATTTAGATGTTTCTGTTTATTTGCACAAGAAAACATATATTTTTCTTTACATAAATTTGTGAACAATTTGGTTTCGTATATATTATTTTAGGTTATTATATGTAATTTTGCAATTAATTTACTTTTTTCACATACTTGCGCACGCATCGCGTGCATATAATGCTAGTTACATATAATTATAAGAGTGGGGTAAAAAGGGAGGGGTATGGGGGAATTTTAAGGAAAAAATACGGGCGATTTTTAGTAAATACGGGCGGCAAATAGCGATTGGGTAAAATAATTAGGAACGGAAAATAAAAATAAATAAATTAGATATAAAAAAGTAATAACCAGCCAAATAAAACATAACACGTCAACCTCATAAACCTGTTTATCATGGTAACAGGGAGGAATACTGTTAATGACTAACGGAGTTAACGTTCGTTAGTCATTAAGGGCATTCTGTGCATTTTTTTTAAAAGTGAAGGGTATATGGTGAATTTTGAAATTTGCAAGGGTATATGGTACAAAAAAAAGGTATATGGTGAAAAACTGAAAAGAAAAGGTGAAATGAGAAAAATGGAATTTATTAGCAATTCTAAATCCCATAAAATATAGGAAGTTACTTACCTAATTCTCTTTAAGTGAGTTGATTTTCCCATGAAAAATGACTTCCCACATTGCTCATGAAGTAATTTGGAAAATTCAAATATATTCGAATATGAAATGTTTGAATTTTATGAAAACTTTTACTCCCTCTGCTTTTTTTTTTTTTTTTACTTGCTACATTGTTGTTTTCACTAGTTTTTAGGAGATGTCCCTTTTAATATTTTTTGGTGTACTTTTTGAGTCTTTTAGCATTAAATGAGGTGGAAAATGGTGAGAAAGTAGTACTTTTGGGTGGAAAAAGGGAGAAACAAATATAATAATATTAGTTTTTGGTGGAAAAAGAGAGAAATAAATATAATAGTGTTACTTTTTGATGGGCCAAGTCTCCTAATAAGGGAAGTTGAAACAATGTAGCAAGTAAAAAAAACAATCATTTGAGGAAAATGTAGCAAGTAAAAAAAAGCAAAGGTAGTACTTCTTATATGAACCAAACTGGCTGCTAAATTAATTACTCCCTCCGTCCCAGAATGCTCTTTACACTTTCATTTTTCATCTGTCCCAGAATACTCTTTACACTTCTATTTTTGGATATGACCCACTATTATTTTCCACCACCACCCGACCACCACCACCACCCGACCACCACCACCACCACCTGGCTACCACCATCGCGGACCACTACCACCAACGGAGCACCACGAAGAACCGTCAACACCGCCAACCACACCGGAACGAAATGTGGTTAGTTTTTTAATTTTTTTTTTCCGCCACCGGTGCGGGGTAACGGATGAAAATTCCGTTACCTCCATGGAGGTAAAGGATGAAAATTCCGTTTCTTCCATGGAGGCAACGGATGAAAATAATTTTCATTCGTTACCGTGCATTTTTCGAATTAAAAAAAAATAGAAATTATACAAAATATATAAAACCGAAACATTTTTTTTTGGAAAAAGCCATGGTAACAAGATTTTCGGTGAGAGTGGTGGTGGTGGTTGCGGTGGTTGACGCCGGTGTGGTGGTTGCGGTGGTGGTGGTGGTGGTCGCCGGTGTGGTGGTGGTGGTGGTTGCTAAGGTGGGTGGGTGGTGGTTGGGGTGAGGTGAGAGTGAGTGAGGTGTGAAAGTGAGAGTGAGTGATTGAAAGAGTGAGAGTGAGAGGGGCAGTTTAGGGATATTTAGGAAAAAATACAGACGATTTTTAGTAAATAGTATTGCCCTTATTTTAATTAGTTCCTCCTCCCCTGATTTCTCTTCCTCGTTGCATCTGTCAACCATAGCCACTAGCACCTCTCTCCAGCTCTAAGTTGCTTCCTAGTTCCTAAGTACTTCTTACTTCTAAGTGAGCCTGAGCCTATCTTCTCCCGTTAATTCCCCTCTCTCTCACTTGAAACTCCATAGCTAAAATCTCAAAGCTCGAGAAATACACCAAAAATGGCTTCAATTAACTTGGGTCCATTTGGTGAACACTGGTTTCACTGGTTCGAAAAACCCTCCAACCCAATTTCAATCCCAATTTTCTCTCTCTAACTCTCTCCCAAAAGCCTCCAAAACCCCTCTTCTCCTCCCACTCTCTCTCACCGACCCAAAAAACCCAAGAATAAAAAACCCTCAAAACCCAGATAAATACAAGGAATTGCTGGACCAATCCTGGTGGGTATATGAGAATTTACCAGATTTT
This sequence comes from Beta lomatogona, assembly GCA_947646795.1. Taxonomy (NCBI): domain Eukaryota; kingdom Viridiplantae; phylum Streptophyta; class Magnoliopsida; order Caryophyllales; family Amaranthaceae; genus Beta; species Beta lomatogona. The sequence continues at coordinate 2,444,886 of CANSNZ010000018.1, read as the reverse complement.
TGTCACACCCCTGAAGTTGAAAAGGTATTAAATGAAGACCCAGTTTTTGAAACCAAAGAAAACCCGAAATCATAAGAGGATGCGAGCGAGAGTGCTGGAGGTTAAGTATTGGTTACTGTGTGTTGTGGTGCATTGTCGGCGGCGAGACTAGCGGCGAAGGGATTAACTGTAGGCGCGTGGTAGGCGCGCCAGATAGAGATGGGCAAGGGTCGGGTCTGGGTCGGGTCCAGCCAGACCCTAGACCCGGACCCTAAATTTTTTTGCAGACCCGGACCCGGACCCTTAGGGTCTGGAAAAATTGGACCCTGACCCAGACCCTTAGGGTCTGGAGGGTCTAGAGGGTCTGGAGGGTCCAAGCCTAAAATTCTTTATTTTGCCAAAAAATACCCAGAAAAAATATACCCAGAAAAAAATACCTAGAAAATTCGAAACAAAGAAAAAAAATACCTGGCGTGAGTGCGTGACTCCGACTCGTGAGGCGATGAAAGATACAAAAAACGAAACTGAAAAAAATGAAACGAAGAAATCAGGCAATGAATCGATGAAACGATGAAACGAAGAAATGAAGAAATCAGGCGATGAAAGATACCTGGCGTGACTCGTGAGGCGTCTCCGGGAAGTAAGTCGGCGCTATAGAAGTGTAGAGACTGGAGTGGTGAGTCTCTTAGACTCTCACTCTCTCTCACAAAAACGGTGGTGAATAATGAGTTTATGACAGTTAGGTTTTCAAAGTGAAGGGCAGTAGGCCCAAATGGTGTTTTAGTGTTTTATTTAGGTTTTAGTCAAAGTGTCGAAATCAGTTTGTTTTTTAAAAAAAAAAAATTCAAATTTATATATTAAATATGTTTAGGGTCTAAGGGTCGGGTCTGGGTCTAACAAATCAAGACCCAGACCCGGACCCGGACCCTTAGGGTCTGAAAAACTTGGACCCAGACCCTTATATTAGGGTCGGGTCCAACAGGGTCCGGGTCGGGTCCTGGACCCATGCCCATCCCTAGCGCCAGAGGACATATCCGGTAAGGTAAGGAAGAGGACGATGTGATGGTTGTGATGTAGTTGGATATGGCAGTGGTGGATTAATTCATTGATCCGGTGTGGTGGTGGGTATGGTGATTGATGGTGGTATAAATTCAGTGGTCAAACTGAGAAAATGGAGGAGAGAGAAGGAGAATCGGAAGATGTTGATAGTGATGGTGATAGTGAGAGGAGAGAGAGTAGGGTAGTGGAGGTGCGTTAGCACTGGTTCAACTAGATTACTTGGTGTTGGTGTTAATGGTTGAGGAGAGAGAGAGGGAAGTGGGTTAATTGGACTAGTGAGGGAAAAGGAAAGAGGGAGATTAAGGGAGGCAATTCAGGATTAGTGTGATAGTTAGATCAATTAATTATTAGTGACTAACGGAGTTAACCGCAGTTAGTAATAAAAAGCATTCTGTGCATTTTTTTTTAAAAGGGAAGAGTATATGGTGATTTCGAAACTTGCAAGGGTATATGATGCAAAAAAAATTGTCAAGGGTATATGGTGAAAAAACCGTTTTTTATAAATCAACCAACTTACGTAATTTGTATTACATTTTGGGAAGTCTCACTTCCATGCATGTTTTCTTATGTCCACCAAACATAGGAAGATATGCTTTTTTTCACTCTTCAGGAATGGAGAAGGTCAGGAGGGATAAGGAAATTCACCTCTCTAAACATCCCTTAGTGAAGTTTTCTTTATAAGTACGAAGATTAATAATCTTACTTTTCTAATGAGAGACTTTAAATACAGGTAGGGGTGTGCATCGGTCTAGGACCAGAATCGGTTGGACCGATGGATTGGAATCTGAATTTTTTTTGGACCGGGACCGGTCAGGTTTTGGAACTGTTGGACCGAAATATGTAATTTTTTTAAAAAAATATTTTTTATTTAAATTTATACATATTTATAAATTAGATGCATTAGAATTTAATAATTCTAACAACAATAATCTTAAAGTTAATAAAGAGTAGGTTATTAGCAATCTAACTATATAACTTTGAAAAAAAAATTAACCTTTAAAATATTTCTTTTACTAAAAAACAGAAATTCCGATCCACCTGTCCGAACCAGAATTTTCCAGGTTTGGACCCTGACCAGACAGGAAACCCGGAATCGTGATTTTCAGCTGACGTCCTGTCCAAATTCCGATACGGTCCGGTCCAAATTTCGGTCTGACCCTACCCTTTGCACACCCCTAAATACAAGCAATACTTCTGTAAATTAAAAAGCCTTGTGTTTGTTGATTACAACTTCATTTTTGTCACAAATTCAATGGGGAAATTTTGTGAATTAAATATCATACTATAGGATAAACTATTGTATATTCTAGAGTTGGATTTTACTCGTTTCTTTATTTTTAAACTAGTCTTCTATGCACGCGATGCGTGTGTGGATTATTTTGGCTATTATTCTTAAATTTCATCTAAATGTAATTTTGAATGATGTAATTTATAATCATTTATTAGTATTAATTAATAAACTATCATGTTGTATATATACAAAATATAAAAATTACTCGATGAAGAAGTTGTTCAATAGGAAAGCAGCAAAGAAAGAAGATTGTATTTAGTGTTCATAAATTGTAATGTGCATTTAGATGTAAAGTTCTATTGTCAAATCAAATTTGTGAATTTTTTTTCTTTTGTTTGATCTATTGTTTTGTTCTTTATGTAAAAACTTCTTTGATAGGTTTTTATTACTGTCATTTTAAGTAAGCACCCATACACATGTTTTGGCTTATATAATAGAGATGAGCTTTTTTTTTTTTTTAATAATCATTACATATTTCGCCTAAAAAGTAAAATGATAAGATTATCGTAACTGACACAAATGAGAACTACGATTCTCAAAAAGATAAAAGGACAAATTATACTAACTGACACACACGACAATTATTGACCCCCGCAAATTAAAAAGATAAGATTATCCTCTCTTATTTCTCGTTATTTTTGTGACTTGTTAATGGATGTTGGTATTGTTATTGCATTTAAAAGTTTAGGTAGAATGAAAATTTATGTCTTTGGTTTTGTAATTGATTTGATAATTGCTTTAGTTATGTTAATTTATTCTCCAATCATAAAGTTTTCCTTTCATTACATATATTTTTATGACAGTTTATTTTAGCAACTTTGAACCTCCTTTGAGATGCATATTTTAAATTAGGAAGGGCTATGATTGAGGAAAATGTTAATAAGTAATAATTATTGTTGAATTAAGGGTCAAAAAGTCTTTTCATAGGAGGGACACTATAGCTCCCCCCTGGCTTTTATAATAGAGATATATTAGTTGAATATATTTTCTTTTTCTATCTACAAATAAATTTCATGTCATTCTACCCTTAGACATTCCCGACAACTACTCAATATAAATAGGTTTTGATTTATGGAGATAATAAGTTAATTATTTTAGAAATCATATTTCCTTGCTAGAGAATAAGTATGATTATTAAGATAATAAACATTGGGCCTACAACTAAAATGTATTAATCCTATAAGGTCATACATTGTGGCACCAATTAAACAAAGCAACATAAGCGCAATATGGGCACTATATTGGTTGGCCATAGGGGAGGAGGTTTCGGAGAGTTAGTTCTCTTGATTGACCTAAATCACTACTATTATATAATGATTTACTATTAGACTTTAGCAGTTCCAGTTAATCAGTAAATTTGAAACGAAAAAGAGAAGAGAAAAAGTCATCCTTATACTCCTCCAGTCCTCCCTAACCGGTGCCTATTTCCCCTAAAAAGCAAGAGGGTGAATCATTCATCTCCTTCCGTTCTAGCAGACGCGGGGTTCAATTAATTTAGTGCTCGTGGACTGAATAGAGGAGCAACACTTGGTCCTCTCGGATCTTCAAGCTAGTATACAACAGGAAAATCACGCTATAAGGTTGTAAATCTATTCCCTATTTATTGATTCGTGTTTATGCTGTGTATATGATTGTCCTGTTATAGATGTTAAGATTTTACTATATATGCATCTATATGTATCCTACAGTGGTATCAGTTTTGCGTAATTACATACATAATGTTCATATGATCATGTTTTTATGCAAATTTATTCTTTTAATTCAATTAAGGGAGGACTATTATTATGAATGAAATTTGCATAATAAATTTATGATAATAGTTGATTGAAAATTATAAATTATATATATGTTGTAATTTATGCTCGAATAAATTACGTGAAGGTCCGAATTTTTTTATGATTACCGAAAGTAAAAGTTAATTCAATTTTCTGCCCTTTAGTTTGTTAGATTTAAAATTATTTTGTGACTAATTAGATAAACCATCACGATAATTTGTTGACAATTAAAGATTTGATTTTAAAATTGTTAAATAAATATAATAATCATCATCATCATCAAGATTAAAACTTTATAATCGCCGAAATTAATGTTAATTTTCTCATTCGTTTCTTGTTCATAATTTATTTAATAATAGTTAATTTTTGTGTTTAATAAGATTAATCATAAAATTTAAGGATAACAATTAAAATATTTTATTTTATTTGTTAATTTGTTGTATTTACTGAATTTTCGAATTTCTAGATATTTACGCCTTTTTTTTTAATTATCGTTAGAACTAATGTTTAAGATTATCGATTCAAATATAAAAATTAACAAACCTATAAGCAGTTTATGATTTGTTGATTAATTTTTTTTAAAAAAAATCTGTCATAGTGTTTAGATTTTGAAAGCCTAATTAAATTGCTTAATCTTTAAACAATTGTTGGATAAAGGTAGTCTAAGTTTATGTAAATTGTTGCACAAATTTGAATAGGAAAGGCCCACCATGGCTAGGTGGCCCCACCTATGATGGTGGAGCCAAGGTGAGGGGCGGATTTAGGTCGCAGTAGATCGCAGTAGGTGGTGAGACTCGAGTGGTGTACCGTGAACCAAAAGGGCACTTTTTTGAAGTCTGTGGCTGCTAGCATGCGCTGGTTGGTTCACTTGACGGCATGTGCTAGCGGTGGGTTGGTTGGCCGACGGTTTTTGGCGGCTGTATCGGAGCGCGGCAGCAAGTTGTTGACTGATTGGTGCGCCCATAAGGGTGGCGTCTGTGTAGTGCGGGCGTGAATCTGGCGGGTTTGGCTAGCAGCTTGGCCGCTAGTCGAACGTTTTAGAAAACATATTGTTTTGTTTCAATGATTTCGAGCATAATTATGGATTTCCCATATTTGCAATATTTTTAATAATGATTAATGCCATATTTAAATAGTAATTGAATTAAATAGTAAATTTTCCAAAATAATTTCTAATAACTTAATTGGTTAATTATTGTTTTACGGAAAGGTTTTATAATAGTTAATGAGTAAATAGTTGGTGTTTATTTTATTATGATATTACAAATGCGTGGATGTTTAACATAATATGTATGATATTATGTTTGCATGTTGTGAATGGTATGGCCCAAACTAGGATATAAACTACGATATGCGCATCGTTACTTTTTATGTAAATCAAATACGATCTTCATATCGTTTGTTTTTCTGTAATTTAAATTTCAGTTACTTAAAATTTCAAATTATTTATGCAATTAAGAATGAAGTTCCATGAAGAATCAAGGATGAAGATCCATGAAAATTCAAGGAGGGATTCATGAAGATTAGTTTTCCTAGGTTTAGGGGGCCATACTAGGATCACTTTTAATTATGCTTATTATGATTTATGCATTTAATATGTTTAAATGCTTGCTTAAGTATTTTTATTTGGGTAGTCAATTAGGTGATCACCTTTAATTAACCAACTTAGTAAACTTAGATCCCCAGAGGTAATATTGAGTTTAATTGGTTTTCCAAACAACGCCTATAAAGCCTTAGATCATGAGTAATAGGTTCTGCTAAAACAGGGTGTTGCTCATAATTCCGGGGATAATAGGATAGGTTTATGAAACTTACATGTTAATATTTGGTTTAACACAAGAAAACTTTTAAAAGACAAAGTTTTGGGTTTTGAAGCTAACACATAGGAGATTAACCAGGAGTTGTTGACCTGTCAACCAAGAGTTATAATTAGTTATAATAGTAAAATGTTTATTTATCCCAACTACTATGAATTAAAGGTAAAATGTTAAATTGTCCATCTTTTACCTTCTTTTATATCACCTCCTTGTTAATGTCAAAATTTTTAGCGGAAAGAAATTTATTTTCTCCCAATTTTTCTTGTTCTTTATTAACAATGGCAATGAACAATTAATTGTGATTTTCCCTAATTATTTCTTATCTAACGCCTAAAATTTATCTCTATTATACAAGGGAAGGGGGGAGGAAGATGGTGTCCCCCTCTGAAAATACTAAATTACCCTTAATGATCTAATGGAAAAAAAATTTACAAAAGAAACCAATTTAAGAACCCTTTCTCATTTCAACTTGCCATTCTAAATAAGTTAAAAATGGTATATGCATCAAATATTTCAATCAAAAAATTAAATAGACAAAATATCTTGAACTTTTTTTATAAGAGAAGATGATATATACTCACTACCTTTGGTACTCTTTTATTCAGTCAAACCAACTCATTATGTCTATTCTTTTTGTTCAAAATTCATTCACAAAAAAATAATATTTAAATTGACTCACAACCTTTGTTAGTTTTTTACATTAACGAATTAATTTATCTAAATTCATCTAACTATTAATCTTTCACATTTGAGTGTAATCATAACTATAGTACGAATGGAGTATATAATAAAATAACAAGTTTTGAAATTAACGCACGCATCGTGTGCATATAATTCTAGTACCATATAAATAGAGAATCTACAGTACCTCTCCAACCATATCCAAGTCTCCAATTGACAATTTTGAATTTGGGTAAGCCTGTTTTTCCATCAATGCCTACTTATTTATGTTTTTTGTATAATCTCTTAATATCTATTAGTAGTTAAATTTTTCTAAAAATAGATTTTTTTAGCAGATTTTGAATTTGTGGTGCGATACAATTTTACAGTTGGTAATATCATGTACAGTGGCGGATCCAGGAATTTGAGTGAGGGGTTGCGTAATTTTTATGATACTATCAAATACCAAAAAAATTGGCCTTTGAGACCTTTGAGATACACTTATACATAACATTGCAACAAGAAATTGGCCGGAATTCCTTAACACTTTCAGGGCACTTACCTTTAGGAATAAGGGTAATGCTAGTTGCATTGATTTCTTTCAGTAAATTTCCAATATTCAGGAAATCAAGAATGGCAGTGCTCACATCAATGCCAATATCATCCCTGGGGCCTTACATTCATCAATTTCCCACATTGTAGACTTCACCTCTTCCCTTGTGAAAACAACATTCAACAGATCTTTCAAAGAATTATTCAGGACAGGACCTTCATTAACCACCCTTGTCTTCACCTGAGTTCTGGAGGTAGCTTGAGAACCAAGCAGCCATTTATAGTAAGCTAAGAAAACATCAGGAACCTGCACTAGAGGAAAAAAGCCCAAGGGCTGCAGTCAAAAGGGGCCCAAGGGCTGCGTTTTTTGACCGCAACCATTAGACTAGCAGCCCTTGGCATTTAGGAAGGGCTGCGGTAAAAAACCGCAGCCCTTAGCGCGTTAAGGGCTACGGTTAGGGCAAAAACCACAGCCCTTGGTGGGGTAAGGGCTGCGGTTAAGGGCCAAAACCGCAACCCTTGGTGAGTTAAGGGTTGCGGTTTTGGCCCTTAACCGCATCCCTTTACCCACCAAGGGTTGTGGTTTTTTCCCGGACCGCAGCCCTTGTGACCCAAAAAAAAAAAAAAAAATTTTTTTTATTGCATTTTCTAGCTCAAAATGATCCCCAAACAATTATATATATAGAAAAGTATCATTTTACATTGCAAATTATATTTTTTATACAAATATATAAGAAGTTACAAAAACATGGTACTCCAGCCTTGCATTCAATTTGACAGCTTAATATTTTCTCTTCTTGAGGAGCAGCATCCTATTGTAAAGTCCCGCTTGGCATGCAAAAATACTCCATATGACAAAGATGCATTGCCTACACAATATGGCAAGCTCTAGAGTGTCATATAGACTGATCAGACTAAGGCATCCATAATAAGCACCAAAGTATGAAATCTCACCTATGCAGCTTTCAGTTTGACATCCTTCAAAGAAGCTCTTGGCTACAACCAAAAATCCAGTCAGTACAGACAATTAGTTCAAAAGAAACCAACATCCTATATAAAGAACAATCTCAAACGAACTTACGCCATTCATATAGCAAATCATCTTCTAAAGCAGAATACAAGTTTGAGAAAAAGATGTGCATATGATCGGGAACACAAAGTTGATTGACATATTAATGCATAGCAATGCACCTTTAGGAAGTTTGGTATAAGATTTGACCCGTCATAAAGGTTCTTTATCCACTATTCTTCAACACAAACTATCCAGCATCACCAGATCAATGAATGGCCAGGTTAGCTATATCTACCTTCCTCTAGTTATACATACTAAAGTACAGAGTTGTACTTGATTTCGCCACAGCACCACTTCTTCCAATGTGGTGCCTTCAACGAGCTTTTCTGCCTATTTTGCCGAATTTTGAGGATGGCAAGGTGGTTGTGCGTGTGTACGTGTTTGTGTGTGCCGGGAGGGGGTAGAGATGAAGCCTTATCTTTTTAATTGCATATAGATTAATCCAATCCTATTACTGTATTTTACAGCTAGCACCAGAAGAAAAATGGAGAGATTTTCTAATCAAATCCAAAATATAATATGGAACATCCTCAATAACATGTGATTTAAATCTTGGCTCATTTTGTATGCATAATTAACATACAGCTAGCAGATACCAAATATCCAGGAAAGCAACACAAGTTGTGTTGATCACATGTGCTAACTACCAGTAAGAAATACTATGACAGCAGGACTATGGCTATATTTTGACTTCACAAAATCAATTTCAGATAAATAGAGTTATGGCTTTATTTGACAGAAACGGACGGTTTGAACACAACTTTCAAATGCTGCAATAACAACCAGGAACATATAGTATATCTGTATATATTTATACCGTATAAGGGAGTTATGAACTTACTATCTCCAAAATTGCTAATGAAGATCAGTCTATCTACCTTGACAAGACGAACCTGCAGAAGAAAATAACATGAACAGCAAAGTTAACAGAGTATATAAAGCTAGATTTCTTTATAAACAGAAGCAGCAGAGTCTGCGTGACGTCCAATGCACGAAAAAAATTCCAAGTGTTTTGAGGAAGATGAAAAGATGATACCTTTGTCCTAACTGATTGTGGATTGGCAACAATGAACTTGAAAAGCTGAGGCAGATATTTGCGATCAGCATCACCATCATTGTACAAAGCACTACATACCAACCTAAAGATGATAGGGAAATAAAGCATTAACAATATGAAGGACAAAATTCAGTAAGCATTACCAATAGTCTAGTCCAGCTTACGTGTGTGCCCCCAATTCCTTCACATCATGTTCCACAATAAAATCATAACGTCCCCCAGCACGTATAGTTTCAAGTTTCAACAGGTGATTTCGATGTATCCATTAGCAGTACCCACAGCCTTTCAGTTTGGATTTCCGCCTGCAACCAACGACAAATTCTTACAAAATCACCACATTGTGACAAAATTATAAAATTGAATTAACACTCTAATCCAAGTTTACAATATCCAACATTCATAAATCATACTTCATATTACAAAAATCACCTATCATTTCATTCATTCCTTCATTCATTCATTTACCAAACACCAAACAACAACAAAACAACAACAAAACAACAACATTTTACTCTCATAATCAACGAACCTCGAAAGTGGAACTCTTATTAATACTAGTGTAGCAAAAATCACCAATCATTACATTCATTCATTCATTCAACAATCACCAAACAACAACATTTTACTCTCAAAATCAAATTTCTGAGTATACAAAATTAACAACATCAAAAAAAGGTACGACTGACATTAATAACAATATCTCGAACCTCAAAACTAGAGCTATTATCAATACGAACATAGCAAAAATCACCGATCAACACATTCATTCAATCACCAAACAACAAGAAAACATAATCATTTTACTCTCATAATCAAAGAACTTCGATACCGGAACTCTTATTTTAGCAAATTCACCGATCATCACATTCAATCACCAAACAAGAAGAAAACAGCAACATTTTACACTCAAAATAAAATTTGTAAGTAAACAAAATTAACAAAAAAAAAATAAGGCAATGACTGACCTTAATAACAATATCTCGAATCTCGAAACTGGAACTATTATTAATACTAATATAGCTACAAAACGTCTCTCCCAAATAAATCGCCCTAACAAATCAACAATCAAACAAAAAAAATCAACAAAATTAACAACAAAAATAAAGATGAGAGAGAGAGATAGAGAACACGAACCCGAAGGATTGCGGGAGAAGGAAGGAGGCCAGAGAGACCAGACGCTTAACCGAGAAGGATCAGAGAGAAGGAAACGAGAGCGAAAGGAGAGATCGGGATTTGAGGAGAGAGAATCGGAGAAGAGAGGAGATCGGCGGGGTCGAAGAGGATTCTAGTAGCACCGGAATCCCCAACATTTATCGAATTTACCCCGCGCCCAAAAAATCAACCTAATCAGAAACCCTAGAATCACGGCCTCACACATAAAGCCGTCGATGCTAAAGGATCAGTGACGTGGAATGATGCCAATCGTTGATTGTATAGGCGACGACGACGGATTTGGCGGTGGTGTGAAGAGGACAGACGAGGGAGTATGGTGGTCGTGAGATTTGTGAGAGGAAACCTTAGCCCCTTTGTGAGAGAGGAGAGAGAATATGAGAGAGAGAGAGAGGGGATATTGCGACTTTGTGAGATTTGCTCAAGTTTATTAACTGAACGTTTATTTTTCGCGGTTGTGAGAATTAATGATAAAGGGCTGCGGTTAGCCCAAAAACCGCAGCCCTTAATTCTTATCTTCTTTTATTTTTCGCGGGTGGGTTAAGGGCTGCGGTTTAGCCCAAAAATCGCAGCCCTTAATTCTCAAGGGCTGCGTTTTCAGATAACCGCAGCCTTTGCACCGCAGCCCTTGGTCTATTTTCCTCTAGTGCTGAGAGGGATTTTCAGTCCAGCAACCATTCATATCCTTGATAGAAAAAATTGTGTTCTGCACTTATCTTCTTCTAATGGATCTATGGAACATTGCAGTGTTTTCATCACCATCCTTTGCCCATGCCATCTTAGCCTTATGTGAGAGAAAATCCAGGTAATCTTTATGCACCTTAATATATCTCTCCAGTGCCAATAATTAACTTATATTTGTTTATGTTAACTTATATTGAACTGATTACTTTTCTGAATTTATTAGGCCTTATTTTGCAAGTGTGTCAAAAACCTCATTTTTTCTTCTTTGCTGAACTGAATGATAGGCGTGTCGCGCACCTAACAAAAATAAATAACCTAACTAATCCTCCTAAGTATGTAGTAGGGTAAGTCAGGGTCGATCCCACAGAGAGAAAGTTGTTCTATGATTAGTCGTTAAGTAATGGTAAGACTAAAGGAGTTTAATATCAAATATGGTCAAATTAACTATACTATTCAATCTATAAATAAAAGACTCTATAGTTAAGTATCCCCACTAGCATAAATTAATACAATGATAATTCCTACCCCAAAGTAGTCAATTAAATATTCACAAGGAAAAGTATACCCTATAAAATACCATAAATCTCTCCCGAGTATCTATGGCTTCTCTAATATGCACTCAAGCCTACTCCCGTGGAATCATGCAAATTAAAGACATTAAACGCGGCACTCTAACTTCCTAACAATCCATTCTACCTACTCCCGTGGAGAACTTCATGTCCTTAATTGAAATATTCAAATCCGTCAAAACCAAACTCCCGTTGTGATCAAGACAATGGAATCATAACAATACTAGTTATCCCTAATCTAGTATTGGAATATGCACAATCAATTAAGCAAGAACAATTAAGCAATTAATTTGGGAATTTAAAGGTATAATCATGAATTAATTCACACTAGGGTTCAACTTAACCATAGATTACAAAACTATGAAAGCATAATTGAAATAAATAAAGAAAATAGAGAAGAATAATAAAACATTATAATATAAAACAAGGAGAAAAGAAGAAGAAAAGAGATACTTGAATTAATGGAAGAAAGGTGGAGTCTTGGAGAACAATGGAGATCTACAAATTTTTCTCTCTAACTTCTCTCTCTAAAAACCATAAGTATAAACTAATAATGATGATATATTCTCTAAACTCTTCAAAATAATGTTTAAAGTCCTATTTATAAGCTAAGATTAATATAAACCGACATAAGTTAGGTCACGCGAAAGATACGATATTACAGCAGGTTGCACGGGCAAGCAACTACGCGCATGGGCGTGCAGGGTCGTGCACGGTCGAGCGAAATCTTGCTCGGTCGTGCGAGCAAGGCAGAAACATTCGCGACTTTTGATTGCAGGTTGCACGGCCGAGCACATATCCGCACGGGCGTGCGGGCGAGACAGTGGCTTCAGCTCAACTTTGAACAGCTATAACTTTTGATCCAGAACTTTGTTTCACACATGTAATATATCGTTGGAAAGATCTTGAAGTCTAGTTTCCAACCCACTTGGAATTACCTCATTATCATTCTTGTGTCAAAAGTTATGAGTGAAATGGTGCAGAAGTATCATATTTCGCACAAGTACACAAAGTCGTGTGTATCTTCTTCACTTTCAATCCGTTTTGGGCACATGATATATCGTTTTCAAGGTCATCCAAGTGCCTTAATCGTCATATCCTCAAATAGGAGTTCAAAGTACCTGAGATTACATCAAAAGACCAAAAAACCCGTGAAAGTATCGTAGCTTCTGAAAAGGGACCTAAATATGCACAAATACAACGTAAATGCTCTAATGCTACATGAAGATGCACCTAATATGCAACTAAATTATGTTAGAATATGCACTTATCACTGAACTTACAAGACTTAGTTAGATCTTATTAAACTTTATCTGAACTTATTTTTCTCCTGTAAGGACCGGAGGTGAATAAAAGAATAAGGCCAATGTTGATGTCGTTACATTCACCTTAATGTGCAAATACAAAGTATTGAGTTTATATAATTTTTATCTATATAATTAAAGCAAACAGTCAAAGATGTGTATTAGTTAGACGAGTTAGTCTAGCGTGGACCTGGTCCACAATAATATTATTGTGGACCAAAACCACTTATTTAACATAGTGACCCTTTTTTTCTACAAAGTAACCTTTTCAAATTTTAAGTTACACTATACCGTTAATATCTACCATAGTGACTGTTTTTTTTAATATAGTAACTCTTTCTCACATTAGTTTATCATGATGAAATTTTCACTTTGTGACATAGTAACCTTTTTTTTTTTTCATAGTCAAACTCCATAATTTATATCTATTCATCTTTAATATATATTTTTTTTTATATAGTGATCCTTTTTTTTCATAAATAACATGAATTAGCATTAGGTGCATGCTAATTTAGTGTGGACTAAGTCTATATAAGTTTTTTACTTTTTTTTTTTATAAATAACATGAATTAGCATTAGGTCCACACTAATTTAATGTGGACTAAGTCCATATAAGTTTTTTACAATAATTAAAGAGGTAGAATTGTACAAGTGTTGTACGACTAGTTGAACTAGAATTATTATTCACCTTATAGTAGTAGCCAAGGACTAGAGTATTCAGTGTATAAATCTTAGACCACCGCCTTGAAATTATACTTTATCTGTCAAATAAAAGATTTCCATGTATTGGACATGTATTAATTAGTTTCCTAATTAAAATCAGATTTATATTTTGTTTTCCTACTTCTACTTAGCTTGCAGCTGTAGCCTGTAGTTACCGTGCAATGATCGCCCGACCGGGCCCGAGAGCATTCTTCATCTGGTAAAGAGGACCGCCCGATCCGGCGGATTCCGCCCGACCCGATCGGGCGGAGGTTTAATGAGGCGCGGGAACGCGTTTTTCATATTTGCTTATAAATAGGTTTTAAACCTAGTTTATTTAATTGACGATTAAGTCATTAATCACCTCTGTAATTCTGGTTATCCTTCTCATCAATAATATTATTCTCTCTCTGCCCGTGGACGTAGCCAACACTCCGTTGGTGAACCACGTTAAATCTGTGTGTGATTATTCTTTGTTTTGCATTCAAAATTTGTTCTTTCTCACATCTGTCATAACAAATTGGTATCAAGAGCTTTGTGTTCGATCCGGTTGAAAAAGTTGTCTGGGATGAATGTGAAAATTGATAAATTCACTGGGAGAAACAGTTTCAGTCTGTGGCAGATCAAGATGCGTGCTTTACTGAAACAACAAGGGTTGTGGGCACCGTTAGCAAAGTAGTCATCGGATTTAGAAACCGCTGAGATGGTCATTCTGGAGGAGAAGGCGCATTCAACAATTATGTTATGTCTTTCTGACGATATAATTACTGAAGTTGTGGAGCAGGAAACTGCTGCTGGTCTGTGGTTGAAGTTAGAGAGTTTATACATGATGAAATCTCTAACCAACAAGTTGCTTTTGAAGCAACGTCTGTTCAGCCTGCGTATGCAGGAAGGTATGTCTCTGAGGGATCATTTAGATAAATTGAATACTATCTTGCTAGATCTTCGTAATATTGATGTTAAAGTAGATGATGAGGATGCTGCTTTAATTCTGTTAGTATCTTTGCCATTATCGTATGAGAATTTTGTGGATTCTTTTATTATTGGGAAAGATAGTCTGTCATTAGAAGAAGTAAGATCTGCTCTTCATACTAGAGAAGTCCGTCATCAGGCATCTGGTTCTAGTACAGAATATCAGACATCTGGATTAGTTGTCACTGGGAAAAAAAGGGAAAATCTGGTAAAAAGAAATCGAACCATAAAAATTCGAATTCTAAGGGTCCTAAACCTAACGATGTCTGTAATTACTGTAAAGAGAAGGGGCATTGGAAAAATGAGTGTCTTAGGAAAAAGAAGCAGCAGGACAAGAATGAAGGTTCTGCTACTCTGGCAGAAACTGATGGTAATTCTGAGGAAGATCTAGCTCTAGTTGTTAATAACCAGTCACATTATAGGGATGTGTGGGTTCTTGATTCTGGGGCATTGTATCATATTAGTCCCGGCAGGGAGTGGTTTTCAACTTATGAGCAGATAGATGGGGGCAGTGTTTCTATGGCCAACAGTGCTGTCTGCAAAGTAGTTGAAATAAGCTCCATCAGATTGAGGACTCATGATGGTACAATCTGTACCTTGAATGAAGTTAGGCATGTTCCACTGATGACAAAGAATCTGATATCTTTGAGTCTTCTTGACAGTAGAGGTTTAAAGTTTTCAAGGTGAAGGTGGAGTTATGAATGTCTACAAGGGTTCGAAGATAGTTCTGAAAGGTATTAAAAAGGGTACCTTATATTTTCTTCAAGGTTCTACTGTGACAGGTTCTGCTGCTGTTGCATCATCTGAGGTTCACAAGGAGGATATGACTAAGTTATGGCATAGGAGACTTGGACATATGGGTGAAAGGGGGATGCAAATTCTGTCAAAAAGGGATCTTCTGTGTGGGCACAAGGTGCAGGACTTAGAGTTCTGTGAGCATTGTGTGTTCGGGAAGCTTCATCGCAGCAAGTTTCCAAGGGTTGTGCATACTACAAAGGGCACACTTGATTATATTCACTCTGATTGTTGGGTCCTTCCCTAGTTGAGTCTATTGGAGGTTACAGGTATTTTGTGTCGATGATCGATGATTATTCAAGGATGACTTGGGTAATTGTGATGAAGCATAAAAGTGAGGCTTTCATGAACTTCAAGCAGTGAAAGGCTTTGGTGGAAAATCAAGTTGGAAGGAAGATCAAAAGACTGCGAACTGATAATGGTTTGGAATTTTGTTGGTCTGAGTTTAATGAGTTTTGCAAGAATGAAAGGATTGCACGCCATCATACTGTCAGGAATACTCCACAGCAGAACGGGGTAGCAGAACGCATGAATCAGACACTGTTGGAGAGAGCGAGGTGTATGCTCTCTAATGCTGGGTTACCTAGAAGATTTTGGGCAGAAGCTGTAAGTACAACTTGCTATCTGATCAACCGTGGACCTCACACTGGTATTGACTGTAAAACACCTTATGAGGTGTGGTCTGGTAAGCCTGCAGATTATTCTCTGTTGAGAGTTTTCGGTTCTACTGTTTATTATCATGTAAGTGAGGGTAAATTAGAACCTACAGCTAAGAAGGGTGTATTTGTGGGTTTTGGGAGTGGAGTTAAGGGCTATAGAATCTGGTCACCTTCTGTGAGTCGAGTTATACTTAGTAGAAGTGTAATATTTGATGAAAATTCTATGCTTAACCCCACTGTGAAGTCTATGGTAGTGTCTGTTGGTAGTGATGTTGATAAGCAGGTGGAGCTGGAAGTCACTTATGATGGGAGTGAATTACAACACCAAGGTGGAGAAGATCAACATGGTGCTACTGAATCTGAATCTTCTAGTCATCCATCTGCCTCATCTGAAGCACATCGAACTAGTATAACACTTGATAGAGCTAGAAGAGTTGGTGTGGGACCTCCTAGGAGGTATGGTTTTGAGGACATGGTTGCTTGTGCACGGCAGGTTGCTGAGGAGGTGGAGGTAGATACTCATGAACCATCCACCTACAAAGAAGTTGTCTCAGGTAGTGAGTCTGCTCAATGGCTCGCTGCTATGGGAGATGAAATGGAGTCTCTGGATAAGAATTAGACTTGGGAGCTAGTCAAGCGTTCTATGGAGAGAAAAATTATCACCTGCAAATGGGTTTTCAAGAAGAAGGAAGGGACCTCACCTTCTGAGGGGGTCAACTATAAAGCTCGGGTTGTTGCAAGAGGGTTCACTCAAAGGGAAGGGGTTGACTATAATGAGATTTTCTCACCAGTGGTTAGACACACTTCCATCAGTGTGCTACTAGCAATAGTTGCACATCAAGATCTTGAACTTGAGCAACTAGATGTGAAAACAGCTTTCCTACATGGGGAGTTGGAAGAAGAGATTTATATGACTCAACCAGATGGGTTCCAAGTTCCTGATAAAGAAGACTATGTTTGCAGACTGAAGAAGTCCTTGTATGGGCTCAAGCAGTCTCCTAGGCAGTGGTACAAAAGGTTTGACAGCTATATGATTGAACTGGGTTACAACAGGAGTCTGTATGATTGTTGTGTGTACCACAACAAGCTGGATGATGAAACATGGATTTATTTGGTCCTGTATGTAGATGATAAGCTTATAGCTGCAAAGTCCAAGTCTGATATTCAGAGGTTGAAGGGTCTTCTCAGTGCTGAGTTTGAGATGAAGGATTTGGGTGCTGCGAAAAAGATTTTGGGGATGGAGATTTATAAGGAAAGAGATCAGAGGAAGCTTTTCTTGTCACAGAAAGGCTACATTCAGAAGATTTTGTCAAGGTTTGGCATGTCAACAGCTAAGCCTATAGATACTCCAAGTGCCTCCAATAATCATTTGTCTGTTGCTTTTGCACCCAAGTCTGTTGAGGAGAAGGAGTACATGAGTAGGGTTCCTTATGCTAGTGCAGTAGGGAGTCTGATGTATGCTATGGTCTGCACTAGGTTAGATCTTGCACATGCAGTCAGTGTTGTTAGTAGGTTCATGGGTGATCCTGGTAAAGAGCATTGGCATGCAGTCAAGAGGATTTTTCATTACCTACGAGGTACGTCTAATGTTGGTCTCATTTATGGGAATGATACTCAGTGTTTAGTTACTGGTTACTCTGATTCTGATTATGCTAGAGATGTAGACAGTAGAAGGTCTATGACTGGCTATGTATTTACTCTTGGTGGCTCTGTTGTTAGTTGGAAGGCAACTTTGTAGGCTACAGTTACTTTGTCTACTACTGAAGCAGAGTACATGGCATTGACAGCAGCTGCTAAAGAGGGAATATGGTTAAAGGGGCTAGTTAGTGATCTTGGTTTGCATCACGATCAGGCCATTGTGTATTGTGACAGTTTGAGTGCAATATGCTTAGCCAAGGATCAAGTCCATCATGAAAGGACTAAGCACATTGATGTGAGATATCATTTTCTGAGGAGTGAGAAGAGGGTTAAGGTGAAGAAAATAGGTACTGCTGATAATCCTGCTGATATGTTCACTAAACCTGTTCCACAGAGTAAGTGTCAATATTGTTTGAACTTACTCAATGTTCGTGATTGTTGATTGCTTTTTGGGGCAAGTCTGGGGCCTTTAGGGGCTAATCTGGTGTCCTTAAGGGACAAATCTGGTCTGGTTGTCTTTTGGGGCCAATCTGGTTGCAGGGAGAATCTGGGCATTGTGTTCAATGCGTCTGTTATCTGGTTTCTGGTTTGTTGTGAGAGGATTCAAGTCAAGGTGAAGATTTGTAGGATTTATGCCTTGAATTTGTTCGAGGATTTGCGTGTTCGCAGGCCCGCCCGGTCAAGTCGGGCGTGTGCCGCCCGACCGGGCGGGGTCGAAGGTCCAAGCTGTTGCTTGGAAGCTGGGCGCCCGATAGGGCGAGCGACCGGGCAATGATCGCCCGATCGGGCCCGAGAGCATTCTTGATCTGGTAAAGAGGACCGCCCGATCGGGCGGAGGTTTAGGCCCTGTTCTTTTGGACTTATTTTCAGCAAAAATAAGTAAAAATAAGTTCAGTTCAGTAAAAATAAGTAAAAATAAGTTCAGTTCAGCAAAAATAAGTAAAAATAAGTTCAGTTCAGCAAAATAAGTTCAGTTCAGCCAAAATAAGTTCAGTTCAGCAAAAATAAGTTCAGTCCAGCCAAAATAAGTTCAGTTCAGCAAAAATAAGTTTAGTCTTGTCTAATGTTGTAATTATTATTTTTGTTTTCAATATTACTATTATTATTGTTATTATTATTATTAATATGATAATTAAAATAACGATGAATTTGTATTTTTTATTTTTTTTATTTTTTTATTTTTTATTTTTTATTTATTATTTAGTATTTATTATTTATAAATTATTATTATTATTTATTATAATTTATTATTATTATTATTATTTATTATTTATTATTTATTATTTATTATTTATTATTTATTATTTATTATTTATTATTTATTATTTATTATTTATTATTTATTATTTATTATTTATTATTTATTATTTATTATTTATTATTTATTATTTATTATTTATTATTTATTATTTATTATTTATTATTTATTATTCTAATTATTTATTATTATTATTATTATTATTATTTATTATTTATTATTTATTATTATTATTAATATTAATATTATTTTATTATTTTATTATTTATTATTTATCATTTATTATTTTTATTATTATTATTATTATTATTATTATTATTATTATTATTATTATTTTTATTATTTATTATCTATTATTTAGTTATAATAATAATAATAATTATTATTATTTATTATTTATTATTTATTATTTATTATTTATTATTTATTATTTATTATTTATTATTTATTATTTATTATTTATTATTTATTATTTATTATTTATTTATTATTATTTATTTATTATTTATTATTTATTATTTATGATTTATTATTTAGTATTTATTATTTATTATTATTTATTATTATTATTTATTATTTATTATTTATTATTATTTATTTATTATTTATTATTATTTATTTATATTTATTAATTATATATTATTTATTATTTATTATTATTATTTATTATTATTATTTATTATTTATTATTTTTATTATTTTTATTATTATTATTATTATTTGTTTTTTATTATTTTTTATTATTTATTATTTATTACTATTATTAATTAGTATTTTTTATTATTATTATTATTGTTATTATTATTTATTATTATTTATTGTTTATTATTTATTATTATTAATATTGTTTATTATTATTTTTTATTTTTTATTTATTATTTGTTATATTATATATTATTTATTATTATTATTTATTATTTGTTATTTATTATTATTATTATTATTTATTATTTTTTATTTTTATTATTTTTTATTATTTATTATAAATAAAATAATAATAATAAGTATTGATAATATTATCTTAATATTTATTGATTATTATAATAATAAGTATTGATAATATTATGTTAATACAGTTTAGTTCAACAAAAATAAGTTCAGTTCAGCCAAAATAAGTTCAGTTCAGCAAAAATAAGTTGAGTTCAGCCAAAATAAGTTGAGTTCAGCAAAAATAAGTAAAAATAAGTTTAGTTCAGCAGAAATAACTAAAAATCAGTTCAGTTTAGCAAAAATAAGTTCAGTTCAGCCAAAATAAAATAAGTTCAGTTCAGTTCAGCCAAAATAAGTTCAAAAGAACAGGGCCTTGATGAGGCGCGAACGCGTTTTTCAGATTTGCTTATAAATAGGTTTTAAACCTAGTTTATTTAATTGACGATTAAGTCATTAATCACCTCTGTAATTCTGGTTATCCTTCTCATTAATAATATTATTCTCTCTCTGCCCGTGGACGTAGCCAACACTCCGTTGGTGAACCACGTTAAATCTGTGTGTGATTATTCTTTGTTTTGCTTTCAATATTTGTTCTTTATCACATCTGTAATAACAAAATACATATACATATAATGTAATAAATTTTATATGCTATCACGGTAGAGTCGCTCTCTAGCCCCCAAAAAAACAATTCATATTGTTCTTTTTATTTCAGAATCATTCTGCCTTTTCTGTTCGTTGGTAGCAATAATTTCATCTTTGTGTCGGCCCTTCAGATCCTTTCACAGCAGTCCGTGAAGTGTCTGATCGAATTTTGGCCACTGATTCTGAAGGAACTTGTGATGTTTTCTTGTGTCTGTTGTTCATGGCACCTTGCTGCTGCTATTGTCAAATCGACTGTCGTGCCGCAACCACATCAGTTTCCATGGTTAATGCTTCCCAACGACTACAGTAGTACAAGCAAGGAGGGAGAAGATGAACCGCCACGTGATGATAAGAGAACTTTATTCGATTTGAGCAACAACATATGCTACAATTTGAGCCACCCTGAAACCTTCAAGAGGAAGTGCTACGGTACAGGTTGCGAATGGATTTTAGCAGTTGGCCTTGATCGTGAATTTCACTTGATTAATCCTCTAACTCGGGTTTTATTACCACTCCCATCCTACCTTACCTTTCACCACCTACCTGCTGTTGATGAAGAACTTACTGAAGAGGAGAAGGCCGCTAATGAAAACGGTTCCGCACTCATCCTAATCACTCTATAGTACTTGAATCACCATGGGACAACAATGAATTCTTTCGCAATCATACGATAAGAAGAGCAATTGTACTACGCCCACCACAGGACTTGTCTAAGTTGATAGTGGTCGTGATCTACACAGATCAGGTTTTTAACTACGCTGCTGCAGCCATGCCCCAGGATTTTAAGTGGACACCCATTATTAACCCACTAGACATGTGATGCTGCATATTGTCCAACTTCAGGTCTCTTGTTGTTCTTGCGAACCTCCGGCCATGTTATGTACTGTGATTTGCAACACCTTAATAAATCCTATACTGATGCTTTGACTTCAGTAGATTATGTTCAACCTCCTCCATGCTTTATTTCAGAGGATCCACAAGAATGCTTATAGATGAGTATGATCAACTTTATCTGCTCGAGTCATTCGGGAATATTCTCATGGTTCGAAGGTCATATAATGAACATTATATGACTTATTACTTTGATGTCCACAAGCTTGACTTGCAAACCAAGGAGTGGGATGAGTTGTTGGATTTAGGTGATGTTGCACTATTCGTAGGCAATAGCCCTGCTACTTCTGCTAAGGCTTCAGTCCTCCATCCATCATGGAAACCTAATTCTATATATTTCAATGATGATGGTTTAAGTTATGATCATTGGGGCCCCGAATTTGATGAAAAGGGTAAGGTGATTGGTTTTGTCCTAGGAGGTCATGATATGGGAGTTTATGACTTTGACGATGGAACCGTTAAACCATTTTACCCAGGATATGACTATCTTTCAAAGTATTCTGTTCCGATATGGTTTATATCTAATATATAATAAACATTAATTATGTCTCGTACATAATAATACTAGTTGTTGGTCCCCAATTGATTTACACGCTCTCCAACATTGGTGAATCCTACATAGCCAATGTAATAGTGAAACTCATTAAATAAGTTCAAGTATCCTGATTTTGGTTTGTGTAATTTGTAGGATTATTGTTCCTAACTAATTCGTAATTGTAACAGATACTCCCTCCGTTTCTTTTTAGTGGTTACACTTACACTTTTCACGCATGCCAATGCAAAACTTTGAGGATATATATATCTCTACTTTTGTATTTGTAAAAATGATAAAAAGTACATATTAATAAAATACATACTAAAGACGAATCTAACAAGATCCCACATGACTATGTTTTTATTCATGTATAAATCACAAATGGTCACAAGCAAGACTGAAATAACCTACTTCTTCTTGCCAGTCATAACAACCAGAACGGGTTAGCCTTCGTTTGCTGAGGGTCAAAGTGCAACTTGTGAATAGTGTAAAATGTTAAAGTGTAACAATTAAAATGAAACGGAGGGAGTATATGTTTTCTCAAGCTTGGCTTTAGTGCCCATTACTGCCCATTTCAATGGCGGAGCCAGGATTTCAAAATCGGGGGGTCACAAAAATTGTTGAAGATCGGGTTGTTTTCCCATTGCCTTTGATTTTTTTAATCGAGGTATATCACTCATTGTTTCCTATATTCATTATTTAATACAAATTAACACATATGAATTAACTGTTAAACTATATGAAACTCAATCAATAAATTACCATCATAAAGAAACTAAATCATCATATGAAATCATAAATTAATTAACACTACCTAATCTATGCAAATTCACGAATTCACACATTCAAAAAAAAAAAACTTAACAACAAAGTTGGAGAAAAGCATAAAAAACAGCATAATAAAGTACTTCTACAAATTGGATAATCATAAAAAAAATAAAAAGATAATCACATTAATCAAAAATAACTTCAACCATTTTTTTTTAAACGTCCTGTTCAACCAACTGAAGGAGCGACAAGAAACAAAAATTTATTGAAATATAATAATAATTTTGATTTTGATTTTCAAAAAACTACTAACTAAAAATAGTAAACATATCAATTTCATGAAACGTAACCCCTAAGTAGCTAGAACAATTAAGGTAACTGAGATAAAACATCATATCTGAAAGAATGAAACGTGAAAAATCTCAAACTAGAAGGTAAGTTTAACTTTCCTGCATCGTGCGGTGTCGACGGAGTCTCCGGCGTCGTGAACGGTGAACTCGTGAAGACTGAACTGCCGAACTGGGCTGCACTTAGATGATGAACTCGTGAAGTCTCCAGCGTCAAAGAAAAGAAAAGCCTGAACTCGTGAAGTCTCCGGCGTCAAAGAAAAGAAATCCAGTAAACCTTGCACTTTTTGAATATTGGGAAAAGGAAGGAGGGAGATGTCTCATAATCTCAGATGAGTATTGGGAAAAGGAAGGAGGGAGAAGGTGATAAGTATTAAAAATTAAAAGATTAAAGTAAGTCTGCAATTGGCAGACAAGATACAGGATTACAACTGTACAAGACCCAAACTTTTCCTCTTTTCTGGCGCTGAACTTGCTTGTGTCTGGTGCAGCAAATTTTTTTTTTTTTTGTTCTTTTTTTACGAAAAATCCTTAATTTTTTTTTAATTCGCGGGGTCACGTGACCCATACTAGCTCCGCTACTGGCCGATTTGTCAATGAGTGTAGATTTGGAGATTTAATCTGTTATTGTACTAATTCCTATAGTAAATTCTAATTTTAATTAACAATATTGGTTTAAGGATCCCGACTCAACCAAAGTATTAATAAGTTTTACTAGAAATGGAGGAAATATTTGAGAACATAGGAAGTTCTAAAGTTCTAATAAGTTTAATAAGCTGAAGATAATTTCAAGGAAAGTAAGGTGAAGAGAATGCAATCTTAATCGAATCGAATATATGTGGTGTGCTATGTACAAGGAAAAAAAAGGACTAAATACAACAAAACATAAGAAAAGACTAACCTACCCCTTTGAAATTTAACCCCATCAAGATACCAACCCTCATCCTGGTGCGACACCAACAAAGAAAAAAAAAAGCAACCAGCCATAGATGCTCCATCTCCTCGTGCGACACTGACGACTAGTCCTACGCGACGCTGCCGACCATCCGATTGTTGGCGTAAATATTACTAAATTAAGGGTAACTTTTACTACATTGCCTTTTATTGTTTTTATAGAGACTTTAAATGTTACAAGGTTAACTTAGACGAAAATAACTTTAGATATTTTAAGAGTAATCTTAATCAAATTTAGCCCAACTTTAAGTATTTGATGGGTAAATTTAACTACATTTAGGATAACTTTTACTAGATTTAGGATAACTTTAAATATTGGATAATGTTACTAGTTTCACGGTAAATTGAACTAGATTTATAGTAACATTAACTAAGTTTATGGTAACTTTGACCAATTCTAGGGTAAATTTTGTAAATTTTAAGTTTGACTTTTTTTTAGGGCAACTTTGTTATTTGATGAGTAACTTTAAAATATTTAAGATGTCTTAATTATAAGGTCACCTTAATTAGATTTAGGGTAGCTTTGAGTCGATTTCGAGTAAATTTGACTACTTTTAAGGTAAGCTTGTACTATATATTTAGGGTAACTTTGATTTTTTTTTTGGGGTAACTTGAAATATTTTAAAGGTAAACTTGAGGATAACTTTAACCAGATTTAGGGTAACCTGGACCACTTTAAGGCCCGTAACTTTATACATTTTAAGGGTAACTTTATATCATACCTAAAATATAAAAACAAAACGTTATAAGTCGAGACTCAGTAATGAACCACTCCCACAACGTGAACTCATTTTAATTCATTTTATTTGCAAACAGGGGGAAAGAATAATTCAAACATTTATGAAAACAACATTCATTCAACTTTACCTTTATAACCCATTAATCCTTTTATCCATTTTTACTCTGGTTGCTGCAAAACAATTAGCCCTGGGACGTCTTCCAGCCATGTGTATTCACCACTATGCAAGGGCCTGGGCCCCGGGCATTACCCTACACTAGTAACAGGCCAGTGCCTAGTAACTGGCTGATGCCTCAGTAAACAGCTCGGTACCTGCACGACCGACAATCAGCTAAGCAAACCAGTCTGTCACATTGTTTTATCATGTTCCGTAACTTTTAATATTCATAGGTGATAATCAATACATCATTCAACTTAGCTGTGCCTTAGTAATTAAGGAAGCAAAAGCATATCATGTTTTCATGACTAATAGCTTGTGACAGTTCATTTCGCTCAAAACATTCTTAAAAGTATTTATGAAATCTATGAATCAAAATAATAATCATCCCGCAACTCAAAATAAAATAATCATGTGCGTAAACATTTAATATCTCATTGAGTACTCATATTTTATAAACATCTTTGAAGGGAATTGCGGGTACCAGCATTAGTTGTTACCTTAATCGCAGTATAATAATCTTAGCTCCTTACTCTTGAAAACCATTCTACCCGAGCTCCTAGGAATGAGTTATATTATAATCTTAACACAAGTACATAGTATGAAATTAGTAATTATTTGAAATGAGTACTCCCTAAATAATGTTCTTGATAAGATAACATATATTAAATATACTTGATTTATATCGAAAATCGTTATTTAAAAACTATAGGATTGATAAAAGTTGCATAATTCTAGGGCTTTTAAAGTACAATTTTTATTAGAAAATTCTTTAAGAAAGTATTATTTAAGGTTGGAAATTTAAAATAATATAAGTTTACTTGAGTAGATAAAACTATATTAAAAACTTAAGAATCATGAGAGTTATGAAATAAGTGAGAAATCTATACAAATATATTAAAAGGTGTGCTTGACAACGTCTATGCGCCACGTGGCACACTCCTTTTGCCACTAGAATTTTTTCATGTGTCTATTAACCAACAATAAGTCAGGTGATCATTATTTAAAAAATATATATGCTGAAGTCTAGGCTCGAACCCAAGACCTTAGGTAAGGATTTTCAAAGACTCACCGTCTGATCTAACATCTTTCAGTGATTCATGTTTCCACATAATTATAAATATGTATTGTAATTAGTAATGTGGCAATCAATGTCTACTTCCTGCTATAAAGTTTATTTTTCTTAATTTTTTTTTTTGTTGTCACCCCCTTGCTTCATCTCCTCTTTCGAAATTCACCATGAACGTTAGACTCCTCTACTTCGTAATTAATGGGGTAGCGGTACAAATTATTCTTGTTGTTAATCGAATCTTATTGTTATTGTTCGAGAATACGAATCAAGAGATAATGGAGTTCAAAGGTCAGAGGGCAACGCCCATAAAGAAGGTCAGTGAAATTGTTAATCTTAGCACAAATTTCTTGATTGTAGGTATAATTTAATTCACTAATCACTCCTAAATCATGTTAATATTATCATTGCACATTGATGTTCAATTATCAATTAAGTAATTAATTGCATAATTTTGTAACTCAAATATACACCCTCTACATATATAACTAATAGGGTAATTGTATGATCCTCAAACTTTTGTTGTTCGTCTTCAAGAAGGTATTATCTAAACTGGCATAATTTTTTGGGTTTTTGTGATGGATGAAACTTTATTTTTCAATTCTCTTTTGTTTTAAACTGATTAGTTTTCTCTTCGTTTTTTTGTCAGAGGATTTCTCTAATCAATCAACTTAGCAAGGTAATATGTTCATCTTTTTCTTTGTTTCTTTTGTATAAATTTCTTCACCATCTTAGATGCAAATTATTTTATGCAAATTAGAAAGCCAAAAAAACAAATTAACCATATTTGCTTTCTTGTCCTTCTTCACCTTCACTAATGCAGCTGGACCATGCTATTTCAATCCACATACAATCCAAGTATATGTAGCTCAAGGTAGTTATTTCAAGTGAAGAAGGGGACTTTTTTTAAAAAAAATTCAATCAAACAATTCACAAATACATATGAAAGATCCAATCGAAGTAGCAACCCCAAAAATTATGATCCTAAGCAACTTGAATTAGAGCATTGTCTGCAAAACGATTCCTTTATGCACCTTACGATGTTTTCCTTTTTGTTTTGACGTACACTTGGCATATTTCTACTGTCGAAAACTAAGAATGAGGCTAAACTTCAGCCAACATTATCCATTGCATAACAAAACTTACAAACTACATGGTATTATAAACGACATAGAGCAAATAACACCATTTCCATAAACGATAGAAACAATAGTTAAATCATACAAAATAGTAAAAACAGTACCACCCTGGGAAACTCCCGGGCCACACACTAGTTGCAACTTAGGGCTCACTTGGATTGAGTGTAATGGATTAAGAGGGTAAAAAAAAGTCAAACTAAGGAAAGTAAGGTGGTTAGAGGTGATTATGAAGGGGAAGAAGTGGTGATAAAAGGGATAAGCTAGTGATGGTAGGAAGAAAAAGGAATGGATAGGAAAATTGTTACTCTAATTATGGTTGTAATAGTTACCCACACCCCCTAGATCAATTGTCACCCTCATTTGGAGGGTAATAACTTCTTCTTTCCTTCTTTTTCATCACAACAAAATCACATTATCTCCTTGCAATCATTTCAAGTAACCTCTATTTTTCCTTTATTAAGGTGGTTTGACTTTTATTACCCCCTTAATCCATTACCCTAAATCCAAGCATGCCCTTAAAGTGTAAATAGAAATCCATTTAGGAAATCATTACTAAAGTAATACTTTGGTTAATAGACACCCTCAAGCACCACCGCACACCACCATTCCTTCTCTCGCCGCCCTGCTGCCGCCGCAACATAGCGCCAGCTAACGCACCAACCCCCACCACTGCCCCAAGTCTGCGGCTCTTCCTTCTTCTCGTGCCTCTGTTAAAAATCCAAGTCTGGTATTTTGTTATGTTAGATGAACAAATGAGCATCTTATTTCTTCTTAAGCCAATCAACTTTTCATAAGCCCACTGAAGTAAGTTCTTCTTATTAAATTGTGTTTCTAATTCCAATGTTATTGTAACTACGGTTCTTTCACCAAATACCCTCGAGTTTTCACAAAATTCACCAGGTACCCCCATGTTTTCAAAATTCACAAGGTACCCCTCAGTTTTATAATAATACACCCAAATGCCCTTAATGACTAACGGCGGTTAACGTCGTAAGTCTTAACCCTGATTAAACCCTAATTAGCCCTAATTAACCTAAGTAAATCCTAACTTCTAACCCTACCCTAACCCCTAACCCCTAACCCCTAACCCTAACCCCACCCTCCCACCAACCCCTACCCTCCTCCCCCACCCCAAAGCCCCCCCCCTTCCCCACCCTCTCGCAGCTCCCCCCCTCCCCCACCCCTCACAGCCTCTCCCCTCCCCATTGATTTCCGCAGCCATCCCCTCTTCCCATCGATTTCCGCAGCCATCCCCTCTCCCCGTCGATTTCCGCAACCATTCCCCCCTCCCCGTCAATTTTCGTAGCAATCCCCCCCCCGTCGATTTTCGTGCCCGAATAGCCAAGAACAACCTAGTCGATCATGAAGATTAAACACATAACAGCCCGAAAATGGACGGGGGTGGGGAAGGTGGGTGCGAAAATCGACGAGGATGGGGGAGGGCTCATGGAAATCGACGGGGCAGGGAATGGCTGCGAAAATCGACGAGGAGGGGGGGAGGGGGAGCTGCGGGATGGGGGGTGGGGGCTGCATTAGGGTTGGGAGGGTGGGGGAGGGGTGCAGGGGTGGTAGGAGGGTGGTGTAACACCCCGACAATTCTCTAGTTTCCAAAATACCTTATCAAAGCATTATCTCCCGTGTGATAACGTATCGGCTTATTCAAAATTTTACAACGGAAATAATAATTAAATAAACTTTGAAAATAAAACTTAGTCATCCCAAAGAGTCAACTCTAAAAGTCAAACCAACATAAAGTCAAAAGTCAACCTCAAAGTAAAAGTCAACTATAATAGTCAAAGTCAACTATGAAAAGCATAAAGTCAAAGTAAAATGTAAAGTCAACACAAGCTCTCCAATTCCCGAATCCATGATGCATCATCTTTAAACATGTAAATGACGATGCACTATTGATCCCGAGAGACTGCTCACCAAATGGGTCATCACAGGATCAATAAGGCATAGCCATGATCAACACATACACACAAAGCACGTAATCAGCAAAGCTGAGTACTACATATAGTAAATAAATATAAAACCTAACATGATACTAATAAACATTAATATAACACAACAGACTACTTCACTTAACTAAACTCCACAACTAGTAAGTTAATTAATTTAGATGGAATAGGCAATGGAAAGAGTTGTCCAAACCAAACCAGTCTTCAATTTAGAAGACGAAGTACGGGCGCGACTCCGTACTCCCATGACCTACGATATCGAGGAACCTTTAAATAAAAAATAGGACACGGTGATCAATCCGGTCCCAAGAAAAGCCATGGGCTACCATCATGTACTCCAACTCATACTAGTCCAACATTTCAGACGTGCACAAGTCTAAAGTTGTTACTATCCACGTTTCACTTTCCATGATTAATAATTTATTCACTTGTTATGACTCACAAGTAAGACAAATAGTATAATCATCAAAGAACCATAACCTTCCATTTTTATCTTAGGATTAGATAAGGTGATCATCAACTTAACAACCCCAGATTAATTCCAACATTAAAACCATAACCTTTATTTATTCCTTGAACCAAATCAACAACCAACCAACCTTTCATAGTATAAAAATCAATTTACCAAATAAGGCCCTCGGTCCTCATAAAGTAATTAATAATCCAAAGGGAACAACATGATTCAATCATGATCCAATACCAACATAAATATTAATCCCTCATGTGAATTAATAAACTAAAGTTCCCAAATCCCATATGCTTGGATCAATATTCCATACAAATATAAGATCATCATCATAACCAACATGCTTCACACAACGGCATAAAACACGCAAATTCAATTTGAATATAAATCACATATGAACTAAAATAGTTCCCTATACATGATACAACATAAATCCCTTCCTTAGGACATGATACTAATCCAACCCACACATAGGTATATACGTACCTTGTGTAGACAAATCGAGAGGCCACTTTCACAAGCTCAAAAGTCGCCTAGAGAGAATTCTCCGCCTAAAATAACCAATATAATCCACCAATCAATACCTTATAAATTTCCAGTAATAATAAAATACTTTAAACCCTTTTAAAAAGTGTTTAAAAACCTTCCCATCATTAAAACTTCAATTATTAGTACTCCTTAGTATAGTACTACTATACTAGTCATTTAAAACCCTTAAAACTCATACTTTTAATCATAAAACTCCATCATCAACATCTTTTTTTTTTCAAATTTCCAGCAACTTATAATATAATAAAACCCTCTTTAAACATACTTAAACATAATTAAAATTATAAGAGTTCTCAATTTCATAAACTATAATATACTACTAGGATTTTCAAACTTATAAACTCTAAAAATCCATGCTTTAATACTTAAAATCTCGATTCAAACATAATAATTAAATCTGAAATTTTCTAACTTCATTATATAAGCTACATAATCTTAGATTCATATTTAAATCATCAAATTATAACTTTAAACATAAACATATTAAAACGATTCTTAAAAACATAAACTTTGTATTGAAAATAACTTGAGGAGGAAGAAATAACCAAACAAAGGAGAGAAGAGAGGAGACACACGGCGGTACAGGGGTGGCGACTGTTGCTGCCTGATCGGTGGTGGTCGTCGGCCGATCACGAAGGAGGAGGGCCGAAGGAAAGATAGAGGAAGAGAGAAAAAGAAAAGAGGAAGAAAAAGAGAGAGAGCCAAAAATTGAGGAGGGAAGAGAGAGAAAATAAAGTTTGTGGAAATTTGGGGTTTTGGGGGTTTATATAGGTTCCCCTTTTTGGGCTTAGGAAAAGGTGTTTGGGCTACAATAATATTTGATTGTTGACGATTTGAGTAGTTGGATTCCTCTAACCCAATTTAAAGTCCCTTTTGTTAAACCCAAATGTATTTTAAGCTATTGAAATATGTTTGAAAGTATGACCATGTAAAATGTTTGACTATTTAAAATCATTAAATAATTCCTTTGACTTTCAAATAGTCAACCTTTCAACAAGTAAATCATTAAAATACTAAAATATACTAATATATATATATATATATACATATATATGTATACATATATATACATATATATATATATACATATATATACATATATATATATACATATATATTAAAATATATTTATAAAATTCATAAAATTACGGGGGATTACAGGTGGGGGAGGGGGGTTAGGGTTAGGTTAATGGTTTAGGGTTAGGGTTAGGGATAAGGGTTAGGGTTAGGGTTAGTGGTTAATTAGGGTTTAAAAAAGAAAATTAGGTTTAATGGCTAACGGCGGTTAACACCGTTAGTCATTAAGGGAATTTGGGTATATTTACATAAAACTGAGGGGTACCTTATGAATATTGAAAATATGGGGGGTACCTGGTGAATTTTTTGAAATTTAAGAAGAACTTACTTCAGTGGGCTTATGAAAAGTTGATTGGCTTTAAAAAGCAAAAGAGTAGACCATGTGCTTTGAAAAATGTTGTTTCTTTAACTGAGAACCCTTGTATTATTGATGGTGGTGGAAGGTGGGGATGTATTTGGTGATTCTGGGTCGAAGAAACTTAAGAAAAATTATTGTTCTGAATCTGGCAGTATTAATGACATTGTCGAGGCGGAGGTTGGTCTTAACCAACCCCGCCGGGAGTTATGAAAATACTATGTTGACACTGTCAGGGTATGGGTAATCCTTGGACAGTTCGTCAAATGCGAAGACTTAGTGCTTCTAATACCCCCCGACATTTTGTTTGTGTCGAAAATAAAGGTCACAAAAAACATTGTTGAGCAGAAAAAGGAGAGTCTTGGGTTTTTCAATGCTTTTGGAGTTTCTTGTGTGGGAAGAGCAGGTGGCTTGTGTATGTTTTGGAAGGATGATACAATTTCTTTCACTCTGATATCTTATTCTCATAATTATATTTGTTGGGATGTAGTGAGCAGGGGCATATTCACTGGAGATTTGTGGGTGTCTGTGATGGCCGGAGGAGGAGAATAAGCATAAGACTTGGGCTTTGATTAAAAGTTTGTGTGATGAATATGACGGTTCTATTGTGTTTGGAGGTGATTTTAATGAAATCTTGAGCTACGATGAGAAAGAGGGGGGTGCTTCTGGAGAGAGAAGAGCTCTGGAGGGGTTTCGAGAGGTGATGACGAGTTGTAGTCTTGGTGAGTTAAGGTTTGTTGGGTAGTGGTATACTTGGGAGAGGGGAAGAAGCCCGGAGACTCGTATTAGAGAACGACTTGATCGTTTTATTGTGTCATATTCTTGGTTGAGTTTGTTTCCCGAGGCTTATATTGATCATATGGTGAGATATTGCTCGGACCATGCTGCAGTTGTTTTGAGAAGCTCCGTTAGTGAGGGAGTGCAGAGGAGACGAGGGAGAGGGTTTCGTTTTGAGACCTTTTGGCTTCTCGATGAAACTTGTGAGGAGGTTGTGAGGGATGCTTGGGGAGAGGCGGAGGGTGAGATGATCTGCGAGAGGCTTGGGGCGGTGGCTAGGGAGTTACAGGGTTGGAGTAAGAAGAATTTCGGGACCCTCAAGCAGCAAATTGAAGAGTGGAAAAAGAGTTGCATGAGGTGCATAGTGAACCTATAACGAAGGAGAGTTGTGAGAGGTGTGCTGCTCTTGAGTTGAAATTGGATGAGTTACATGCAAAAAATGAGGCTTACTAGTAGCTAAGATCTCGGGTGGCGGAAGTGAAGGATGGTGATAGAAATACCTCATATATTCATCATAATGCATCTCAACGGAAGAAACAGAACTACATCCATGGCATATATGACAAAGATGGTTTGTAGCAGACTGATAAAGAAAACATAGAAGCAAAGGTGGAAAGATATTTTGATACTATTTTCACATCCTCAGAGCCATGTGAAGATAATTTTCAGGAGGTTCTGCAATATATTAAAGCCACTGTGACTCAGGAGTTTAATGCTGCTATTCTTCGACCCTACTCAAAAGAGGAGATTTTTGCATCTTTGAGTGATATGCACCCTTGCAAGGCCCCATGCCTGATGGGATGCATGTTATCTTTTATCAGAGATTCTGGCACATCATTGGAGATGAGGTATTTAATTTTGTTAGTAATATTTTACATAACTTTTCTTGTCCAGGGAAGGTTAATAATACTAATATTGCTCTTATTCCTAAAGTTAAATCTCCTACTGCTGTATTTGAATTTAGGCCTATAAGTCTCTATAATGTATTGTACAAAATAATTTCTAAAGCTATTGTTTTAAGGCTTAGAAGTTTTCTCCCTTGTATTGTAACGGGAAATCAAAGTGATTTTGTGTCGTGAAGGATGATATCTGATAACTCTCTTATTGCTCTGGAGATCTTTCATTCCATGAAAACGAGGAATAACATCAGAAAGGGCTTGATTGCAATGAAGCTTGACATGAGCAAAGCCTATGGGAGAGTGGAGTGGGGCTTCCTGCGAAAGCTTCTCTTGACAATGGGTTTTGATGGAAGATGGGTTAACTTGGTGATGAGCTGTGTATCATCAGTCTCTTACTCTTTCATTGTCAATGGAAGAGTGTGTGGTTCAGTGTCCCCATCTAGGGGATTGCGACAGGGTGATCCTCTTTCCCCCTTTCTATTTATATTGGTTGTTGATGCCTTTTCTCAGATGATTCAACAGAAGTTGACAACCAAAGCTCTTCATGGTGCGAGAGTTAGCCGTAATGGTCCAGAAATTTGACATCTTCTTTTTGCAGATGACAGTCTTCTCTTTACAAGGGCTACCCGATAGGAATGCTTAACGATAGTTGATATTCTCAACAAATATGAAGCAGCATCCGGGCAGAAAATTAACTATGAAATGTCGGAGGTATCTTTCAGTAAAGGTGTAAGCTGTGAAAAAAAAGGAAGATTTGACCGAACTTCTCCAGATGAGGCAAGTTGACAAGCATCAGAAGTACCTTGGTATTCCTACCATTAGTGGAAGATCTAGAAAAGTGGCGTTTCGGGAAATGTTAGATAGAATGTCGAAAAAGTTGAGGGGATGGAAAGAAAAGTTGCTGTCAAGGGCCGGGAAAGAGGTGCTTATTAAGGCTGTGATTCAAGCTCTACCAACATATCTCATGGGCGTTGGTAAGATTCCAGTGGCTGTTATTAAAGAAATTCACTCTGTTATGGTTCATTTATGGTGGGGAAGGAAAGGAGAGGAAGATGCATTGGGTGAGTTGGGAGAAGATGTGCAAGCCAAAGTGCATGGGGGCATGGGTTTTAAGGATCTTGCAGTTTTTAATGATACTTTGTTGGGGAAACGAGTTTGGCATTTATTGCACTATAAAAATTCTCTTTTGAGTCATGTGATGAGTGTCAAATATTACCCTCATGGTGACATTCTTCAAGCAAGACTAGGCTATTCGAGTAGCTATGCTTGGCGTAGTATTTGTAGTGCGAAGAGCTTGGTGATGGAAGGGTTAATTTGGAGAGTGGGGAATGGAAAATAGATTGATTTATGGTCAGATCCTTGGGTTGGGGATGAGGAGGGTCGTTTCATCAAGAGTGACCGTGTAGAAGGCTTGGATGTGGTGGGAGATTTGATTGATGATGAAAGAAAGGAGTGGAGAATGGACATTCTTGAACGACATTTTAATGAGAAAGATCAAAGATCTATTCTTCCTATTCCTTTGAGTTTAACAGATTAAAGAGATGATTTAACGTGGGCATATGCTAAGGATGGGCTATATTCGGTGAAAACTGCTTACATGCTAAGAAAAGGAGGGAATTTGGATGACTTTCATCGTGCTTGGGGTTTGTTATGGAGTTTGGATGTATCCCCAAAGGTGCGTCATTTTCTCTGGCCGGATTGCACACAATCCCTTCCTGTGAGGTACGTTCTTAATAGGCGCCACTTGACTGATGAAATTTTTTGCCCATGTTGCTCGTATGAGACCGAAACCCAGCAGCATTTATTTTCTTTTGCACGATTTTTGCGAGCCTATGGGATGCAGGAGATTGCCGAGATTTGTTGCTGAATATTGAAGAGGAAGGCATGTGTGAAACTTTAGTGAGATGGAAGGATCTAGACCCGAAAGTGGTTCAGAGAGGCTGCTATATTACGTGGAACATATGGGCTGAAAGAAATAAGAGGATTTTCGAACATCAAAGCCAATTTGTAGCTGTGCTGGGCCAACGTATCATGCGGCAGGTTGAGGAGTGCAACCAATATACTACTCGCATATACAGTAATACAAGGGCGAAGAGTGTGAGCAGCCCCTCTCAGTGGTGCGCACCTCCTGCTGCTGTTCTGAAGCTAAATGCCGATGCTAGTGTGGGCGAGGAAGGGTGGATTGGCCTTGGTGTCATGGCCCGTGACTCGGCAGGTAAAGTAGCCTTTTCAGCTGTGCGAAGAGTTTGTGCTTTTTGGCCTCCCGAGGTGGCTGAATGTAAGGCTATTCATATGGCGGTTAGGCTAGCAAAAGCTCATGGGTTAGCCAACGTGATCATTAAGTCGGATTCACATATGGTTACGACAAGGTTGACAAAAGCCACTCTTTACTTTTCGGATCTAGATACTATCCTTGGTGATGTTCTTGAGATATGCAGTGTTTTTAATTCCATTAGTTTTACTCATGTCAAGAGAGATGGGAATACTGTTGCCCATAATCTTGCTAGAGTTGTGCCATATGGAGTAGAGTAATGTTGGAAGATCATGTTCCTAGTGATGTAGGTCCTTATGTACTCATGGACACTTTGTCCCTTGATTAATGCACTTCTTTTTTCCCCTAAAAAAAATTTTGATTGGCTTAAGAAGAAATAAGATGCTCATTTGTTCAGCTAACATAAGAAAATACCATACTTGGATTTTTAACAGAGGCACGAGAAGAAGGAAGAGCAGCATACTTGGGGCAGTGGTGGGGGTGCGTTAGCTGGCGCTATGTTGCGGCGGCAGCAGGGCGGCGAGAGAAGGAGTGGTGGTGTGCGGTGATGTGTGAGGGTGTCGCGAAGAGAAGAGAGATTTTGCAGGGAAACAAAAGAAAGAGAAGCGAGTGGGGAGGGGAAAGGGTGGCGCACTGCGGCGACCTTGGTGGCGCTGCAAGGTTCGCCTTGGTGGTCGAAAGGTGGGCAACTTTTAGGCTGTGGTTGTTCTGAGTTTCGAAAAACAAAGAATTAATACTGATGTTTTTAACTTATTTGATTAATTCTAAACTTTGGTGTTGATTTTGTGATGCAAAAACTCAATCAATTCTCCTTATTTGTAGAAGAATGGCCATCTTAGTGAAGAATTTCTTCAATTTAAAAATCTCAAAAACCATTGAACTTCCATGGAATTCGATATTCAAGTTCCTAAATTTAGAGGTTTTGGCAAAATTCTGGTGGATATAATACGATTGTGAGAGCAAGTATCCAGTGGGAATGGTTGTTGGTTTTGTGAAACAGGAGGTTTGGAGCAAACCCATGGTCTTCCCATAGGAGTTGGTACGCAGGAGAAGGGAGGAAGAGATCTCTTTTTCCTTTTTCTTTTATCTGATTTTGGGTCTAATTTCCAGCACTTGGGTTCAATTGGATTTGGGCTGAACTTGAACATTTGGACTACTATTAACCCAAAGTTGAAAATCCAAAACTTTTAAAAAGTTGACTAAAAGAAAGAAGATATTAGAGGCTTATCTATATATAAATTTCACATTATTTATATATATATAAACATCCTATAATATATGATTTATTTAATGTATTGATGTAGTGTGATGAAGCAGAACAGTCAAGTAGATCTTCGAGTAAGAAAAGTTATTGTGTGGATATCAGTCGAGGTAACGTAACAAATTTGCTTGACCTTATATTGAAACATTTTTTTCCACATACTTCAAATCTAAGATGAATGTTTGTGGATGTTTTGCTGAATTTTAGTGACCGGAACAAGATAATGGTGTTGATTGTGGCTATTACGTGCCGAGGTACATGTTGGATATAGTCAACCATTGCACTGATATCCATGATCGTCAAAAGGTATAATGTAACTAATTAATAATGTTAGATCAGATTAGATCGATGGGTAATAGTTACTTTGTTTTAGAAACCAAAGTAGCACATATTCACAAAAAAGGTCATTTTAGGCCTATTTTGGCCGTTTCGTGTCCA
Source organism: Beta lomatogona (assembly GCA_947646795.1). Lineage (NCBI taxonomy): Eukaryota > Viridiplantae > Streptophyta > Magnoliopsida > Caryophyllales > Amaranthaceae > Beta > Beta lomatogona. The sequence goes on along the minus strand of CANSNZ010000018.1, from coordinate 2,407,644 downwards.
ATTTGTATATTTTGAGTCATTTAACTCCATATTTCTTATTGAATATGATAATATGAGGTATAGTATAACTATTAAGTAGATTTGTAGGCTTGCATTTGTTCTTGCTTAAATTTCAGGAAGGTAAAGGTCATTTTTGGCCTATTTTGGTTGTTTCGTGTCCAATTCGTAGATTTTGAGTCATTTAACTCCAATTTATTTTTGGATATGATAATATGAGTCATTTAACCCAGAGTTTTACCCCGTAAGGCAGAAACTCAAAATGCGTGGAGGTCGAAACCTTCCCCAAATCAATTTGGATGGCCTCCCACAAGATTCATTTTTTGTGTGTGATGACTCCCAAAGTCATCACATGAACTTGAGGTGAATTAACTTAATTGAATTCACCTATTCTTCGGATGTGAAGATCCGAACCTGCAATCCTGAAACCAGAAGATCGAATCACAACAGACATAATTCCTAACCTAGAAGGAGAACTTCCTCTCATCATACCCAACATTCGGACTCCCAAAGCAACTTGAACCAACCAAGCTCAAGAAGCCTCTTCATATAGATCGGGTTTCCTAGATCATCCCTCGTCATAGGAACCAAGATCCTTCTACTGCCCACCTAGTACTACTAAATACCACCCGAGCACAACCATAAACAAAATGGCAAGGATAATTGGATCTGAAAACTACTAAACTAAGACTAAAATAGAAAACATAGCTGAAACAAACTAAAAAACTGATCACCATAACCATAAACAAAAGACTACCTTCGAACTTCCTTCGTCGCCGGCGGCTTCGCAGGTGAACCACCCAAAGCTTAACCACAAAAACAAACCAAAATAGGGTAAGCGAACTAACGAACCGAGTCCACAAACCCAACATCAAACAGAGAGCACCTAACAAGGGAAAATGGGGAGGGGAAAACAAAAGAAACCTAGAACCAATAAACACTAGGAGGAGGGGGAAGGGGAGACACACGAAAACAACTAAGCAGGGGAGGGGGAAGGGGTGACTCGAACACGAAACCAGGGGAGGGGGAAGGGGAGACACTCGGAAGGAACATGATGGACGCCAAACAGGGGAGTGGGGCAAGGAGACTCGCGATGGGGAACGCGGCTGGGAGAGTCACAACGAGGGAGTAGGGCGAGGAGACGCGCGACGGTGGGGGAAAGAGGTGGGGAGACGCATGACTAGGGATGAGGCAGGGGAACAAAGGAAGGGGATAGGGAACGCTACAACTACAGGACAGGCTCGCCGGCGACCGAAGGAACCACGTCGGCCACCAGCAAGCCTGCAAAGGCGGCGGGGGCTGAAAGGTTTATTTAGGGTTTGTGTTTTAGGGTTTGGGGAATATTTTTGGAGAGAGAAGTGAATACTTATAAACTTCAAATATTAGTAGCAGGTACGTGAATTTGTATGAGTGAGATAGAATGAGGCCAAAAAGGGACTTGCAAAAGCCATAACAGGGGAGTAGAGAAGTTGCTTAAAAATCTCTTTTCCCAAAAACGAAAAAGGCACACTCTAGGAAAGCAAAAGGAGAAAATCAAACTCTGGGGAGTAGATTAAAAGGAATTTGAACTTAACCTGCAAGAAGGAGAAAAAACGGTTACATGATGTAAAGACATCACTGTTCATTAGCGAGTGATGAAACACTCCGTTCCATAGGGTTAGAAAAACCCATTCCATAAAAATCTAGATCTAAAAAAGCATTAATAATTAAAAGTAGAGAAATATGATATTGCATTCCCGAGAAGAAGTAGTAGGAAGAGTTGATGAATTCTAAAGTAGGCAGAGTATTTAGTCCAAAGGGAAACGAGCTAAAGGGAGATACAACCAATTCGTGTGTACAAGAAAAATTGCATTGCAAATAGGAAATTACTAGGAATTAAAAGGAAAGACATGGAAAACAAGTACATAGTGGAATCCATAACAAAGACAAAGCATTCCAATTCGTGCAAGAAGCAAAAAGATAACAACAACTAAAAGTCTAAAAGGGTTGGTATATTTCATAATTAAACAAGGATACAAAACTAAATTCCCTAAAAACAAATATGACATGTGAATAACCAGCAGGTAATTGACAAAAGGTGGTTGAGGAGGGATACTATAATAGAGAATGATATAAACAAATTAACAACTAATATTTTTTGTGTGAACATGACCCAAGATGTAGCTCAATCAAAGGACCAAAAAAGTATAGAAGATCAACCTACTCATGGAGAGGAAGAGATAGAATTGAGGGGCCTTTCATAATTTCTCTCTTGTGCCTCTTTTGATTGACATGGACGATATCATCTTGAAAAGCTGAAAGTCTACCATTGGGGACATCAATTTCGTCATTTTAGCATCGAAATGGGTTGCGTTGTGGATTGGTGTGGTCCAGACCACGCTGTGAAGAACCCTGTAATCACAAGTCATAGCGATGGATCTTGGGATTAGTGTTATGGCAAACTCGAGCAAATTAAGCTTTCTCATCGTTTACATAGTGAAATAGTCTAGCTTAATGAGATGGCCTATCTTTTGAGTAAGTGTAGCTAAGTGGGTCCATGACCATAATTGATAATTCAGGAGGGAGAAATGGGATTTTCATCCACAGAGCAACTTGAGCGATGTTGTTAAAGAAGCGCTTAAAGATAGGTCTCCAAGGTAGTAAGACGAAATTTAGACCCAGAGCATACCAAGGCCGACGATCCTAGACATCTGCTTTATCAATATGGTTTGAGAATTTATGAGAAACCACCCATTGGCAAGGTAGCGGATGGAGATCTCACCATAGATGAAACTCTAATCACGTCTAAGGCGATTGATGACTGCAATTGTAAGAATAAGGCGATTGATGACTGCAATTGTAATGATGGCTTTGGAGAGAGATGATATTTTCACTTTTAATTATCGTTAATGGGGTATTGTAATTGAATTAGGTCTTGGGAAAATGCAAATAGTAATCGTAATTAAGAGCTACTCCCTCTGTTTCTTATCTTTTCACTTTCATGTGCGCGTCTCCTAATGCACAACTTTAAACTTAAATATCTTTTATTGTATATTAGTAAAAATTATAACAATTGAATATTAATAAAGTACTAATTGAGACGAATCAAATAAGTCCCCACAATGACTATATTTTTTCTTATAAATTGAGAATATTCCCTCTATATATGAACAGTGTCAAAATTCCAAGTGAAAAAGATAAAATAAAACAGAGAGAGTATATAAGTAGAGGGAATCTTGAGGAAAAGTGGTGAAACGATTATCAGAAGTAGAGAACAAAGAGGTTGCCTTCATGGGCAAAAGTGGAGAAGCTTATTGGTTTTTCTTTTTTTCTTTTGTTTTTTTCTTTTGTTTTTTTCTTATTCTCTTTATAGGAGGCTTTAACACCTTGTGTTTCACTCTCATCTAAAATAAACAATAAGCGAAATTTGTCATAACCAACCTTTTAAAAACCACTTTTTGCGAGAAACAACCTTTTAAAAATTTTCTGGCAACTTAAGACCTTAAACAAATTTTTTTTTGTTGGAACCAGCCTTACTCCACTTTCCGCCGTTGACCACCGGATTCCGGCGTTGACTGTCGTTTTTTCCTATTTTCTTCCATTTCCTTCCAATTTCCCCTAAAATCTTTCTCTCTCCTTCCTCTTCTCTCTTAAACCATTTCTAATACCTTGAAAATGACAACAAATCTAAAATGAAGATCACCATATCTTCCTCCATTAATGTACCTTGACCAAAGTTCACATTTTTCGATTTATAAACTGAGCTACAGTGCAATAATCTCTCCCAACAAGTTCTATACATACCGGGTGATTGTCCATCAACTATCCACAAGCAAAAATCAGAACAATTACTTAGCAATTAGCCAATAATTTCTACTTTCTCTCTCCTCCATTTTACTTTCTTCCTCCTCTGTTTTGGGCGAGCTACCCGCACCACCACCACGCCACCACCACCTGCATTGTCGTCGTGCACCACAACAGGACTTTACCCAGCCAGCCACCAAGCACCCACGGACTCCCACTAGCCCAGTCACCTTTCCACCATGCGCTCGAACTCCGTCCCCTCTCGCTACACCTATTTTCTCGCTGGACATCTCTCTCTCGTCGACCCACCTGCGTCGAACCTCCACCACGAACTATCCACCTTCGCTACCCCAAGCCCCACCAAGCTTCGGCGACGCACTATTTTCCCTAAATCACAGTGGAGAGCTCCAATTGAAGAGAGAAGAGGAAGGAGTGAATTGGGTAGGAGGAGTGAGAGAGGAGAGAGAAAGATTTTAGGTGAAATTGCAGGGAAATGGAAGAAAATAGAGAAAAAAACGACCACGTGCTGCGCACATGTCTCACTTAAGTGAGTCAATGCCGGAATCCGGCCAGTCAACGTCGGAAAGTGGAGTAAGGTCGGTTCCAACAAAAAAAAATTATGTTTAAGGTCTTAAGTTGCCTGAAAATTTTTTAAAGGTTGTTTTTCGCAAAAAGTGGCTTTTAAAAGGTTGTTTCTCGCAAAAAGTGGTTTTTAAAAGGTTCGTTCTGGCAAATTTCGCAAACAATAATGGTAGCAATAATTATCTTATCATTCATGAATATGTCAATCGTACAAAAATAAAAAATGGTAGTGTTTATCATCGAATATGATAAATACTTCATTCGTTCTAATATAAATGCAATGAGGGGAGAAATATATATAGAAAAATAAAAAGAACTCATTTGATGAAGAAAGAGATCGATAAAAAGAACTTAATGCCATATAGAGCAATATTGCATTTATTATAAAACTTCTCGAAAAAGTAGGTGTTACATTTATATTAATACAGCTAATGACGGTTAAACTAGTATTTTGGCCGGGGCGATGCCACCGCAGGTAAATTACAATTATCAAATATATTATTATTCATAATCTTATATTAATTTTATTAGATTTTCTTAATATTATTATTAGCTTTTATTAGCTTTTTTAATATTATTATTGAAAAATGTATGTTATGACATGATAAATTGTTTTAGAAAAAAACATCTAAGGAATTGGGGATAAAAATAACAATTTCAATGGAATTAGGGTATGAGAATGTTATTACTTAATAAAAGTATTAGAGATCAAAAAGCTTGTTTATGTCTTTATGATTACATATAATTATAAGACTTTATCATGTTTCACTTTGAAACATTAAGCATTGAAATTGTAGTGGATTAGTGGTTAAATACTCACATTTTATTTCAAAGGTCATGTGTTCGAATCATAGTAATTACTTATTTTTAAATGAGATTATAAAGACGTGTGTTAGAAGCTTGAGCAGAGTGCCACGTGACATTGTTCTTTTAATAGGAACACCTTTTAATATATTTGTATAGATATATATTTTAAAGCAATCGAACAATAACATTAGCCTAATAAGCATATAGTTATACACAAGATTTCAGGGAATCCAAATACACGAAAACCTTGCATCAACTGAGAAATCATAAAAACTTTTTATAAGCGTAAGATTTGATAAACTATGGAGAATATTAAATTGAACTGCTCAAACCTTATTAATGACAAAACCAACATATTTATAGTACAACCTAAAGCATAAGAATACACCGACTAGGATTTGTAAATACAACTTTCCACAACTATCTAGAATTCTAAATCACCTAGAATTCCTAACACTCCCCCTCAAGTTGGAGCATGCAAATTCCGGATGCCCAACTTGTGCAATAAGAAGCCAAACTGTTGCCTGCCAAGCGCCTTAGTTAATATGTCAGCTAATTGATGACCAGTAGGAACATACGAAGTAGAAAGATTACCAGAAACTAACTCATCACGAACAAAATGACAATCTGCCTCGATATGCTTGGTACGATCATGGAAGACAGGATTCTTAGCAATGTGTAAGGCAGATTGGCTATCACAAAATAAACGCATAGGCTTCGAATGAAAAATCCCAAGAGAAAACAATAAAGATTTTAACCATTTCAACTCACAAGTAGTAACTGCCATAGCACGATATTCAGCCTCAGCGGACGAACGTGCAACAGTAGGTTGCTTCTTGGTCTTCCAAGAAACAAGAGAACGTCCCAAGAAGACTAAATAGCCAGTCAAAGAACGACGCGTAAGAGGACAGGCCGCCCAATCACTATCACAGAACGCTGTTAAACACAAGTCAGACATAGGACGAAACATCACACCTTGACCAGGACTACCCTTAATGTAACGCAAAACACGGATATCAGCATCCCAATGTGGAACTTGAGGAGAACTTAAAAATTGCGCTAAAGTATGAACGGCATAACTCAACTCAGGTCGAGTAACGGACAAGTAGACCAACCGTCCAACAAGGCGTCGGTATTGATCAGGATAAGCAAATGGAAGACCAACAATAGATGCAAGACTATGAAACTGCTCCATAGGAGTATCAATTGGCTTACAGCCAAGCATACCAGCTTCAGACAAAATATCCATGGAGTATTTACGTTGACACAAAAACAGGCCTGCAGGACTACGGGCAACCTCAATGCCCAAAAAATACTTCAGAACACCCAAATCTTTCATATGAAAACAAGAACTCAGATAACGTTTGAAACGCAGAACAGAATCATGAGATGACCCAGCAACAATCAAATCATCGACATAAACAAGAACATGCAGAGACACACTTCCCTGCACATAACTGAACAAAGAATAATCTGCACAAGATTGTTTGAAACCAAATTCCCGCAAAGCAGATGACAGCTTAGCAAACCATTGTCGTGGAGCTTGTTTCAGACCATACAACGATTTACGCAGACGACAGACCTTCCCTGGAGAGGTAGAATGATACCCCGGAGGAAGTTTCATATACACTTCTTCATTCAAATCACCATGAAGAAATGCATTATGAACATCCATTTGATGCAATTCCCAATTCAAAGAAACAGCAACAGCAAGAAAAACACGAACAGTACCCATTTTGGCAACGGGGGCAAAAGTTTCATTATAATCGACACCAGCAACCTGACGATTACCATGAACAACCAATCGTCCCTTAAGACGTTCAACTTCACCTGTAGAGGTATACTTGATCTTGTAAATCCAACCACTACTAATGGCCTTCTTACCAGGAGGTAAATCTTCTAAGGTCCATGTACCATTACGCTCAAGGGCATCAATCTCGTCTTGCATAGCGTGACGCCAACCAGGATGTTTAACAGCTTCCTGGAATGATTTAGGCTCTCGACCCTTTGTGACTGCTGAGAGAAAATGTTTATATTTTGCAGAAAAATTATCATATTTAACATAACAAGCTATGTCAAAGGGAGTACCTGAAGAACGCGATCGAGTCGGAAGAGCAGCAGAGGGAGGATCTATATTTTCCCGAACCATAGTATTAGTGACATAATCCCGGAGTTTGGTAGATGGGACTTTGACACGATGCCCGCGACCCAACAACGTAGTGTTTTCTCCAATACTCTTAGCACCACTAGTACCCTGAACATGGCTGTCACGAGGCACACTTGCACTCGGACCAGAATCACGCAGCACCTGCTGCTGAACTGCACTGAGCGTGCTGCCAGGCTGTACTTGCTGCACACCAACACTGCCAGGCAGCACCTCCTGCACTTGCTGCACACCAACACTGCCAGGCAGCACCTCCTGCATCCCAGCGCTGCCTGCACCAGCAGCTCTAGGCGACCCAACCTCGGCAGCAGCTGGGCTCCCCCTCAACCGACGCGGCGTCGAGGTATCACACCAGACGTCGCCGATACGAACAACACTAGAACTGGAAGAAGAGACGGCCCCATCATGGCCCATTGTGGGCACATCATCAACACCATAAAAATCAGGACCATCATCATCCCACAAGGGAACTTGACGAAAATAAGCCTCCCATTGGAGACGGGAACTATCAGGAAGGGTGTCAAGATAAGGGAATGTATCTTCAAAAAACTGCACATCACGGCTCACAAAAAATTCCCGAGACTCCAAGTCAAACAAACGCCATCCTTTTTGTCCAAAAGGATATCCCACAAAAATACAACGACGGGACTTGGAATCAAATTTATCCTTGATTCGAGGCCTATTAGCAGCATAACTCAAGCAACCAAACACACGCACATGGTCATATGAAGGGGGAACCCCAAAGAGAAGTTCATAGGGAGTTTTACCATGCAACACACGGGTAGGGGTAAGATTAATCAAACGTGCAGCAGTCAAAACACATTCTCCCCAAAAATATTTTGGTAGCTTAGCTTGAAAACGCAAAGCACGAGCAACATTTAAGAGATGGCGATGTTTTCGCTCGACTCGACCATTTTGCTGAGCAGTGTCAACACAAGACGTGTGATGAAAAATACCCTTTTGGGCATAAAAGGACTTCAAACTCAAAAATTCCTGACCATTATCACTACGGACCACTTTTATTTTGGAATTAAATTGAGTTTTAACCATAGAATAAAAATCTTTAATCAACTGTGCAACTTCATATTTACCAACCATCAAAAATACCCAAGTAGCACGAGAATAATCGTCAACAATAGTAAGAAAATAGCGAGCATTGCAGCTTGACAAAACTTTATTGGGACCCCAAATATCACAATGTATCAAATCAAACATAGCAGAAGCTTTATTTATACTCAACGGAAAAGAATTGCGGGGTTGTTTCCCCATAAAACAAATATGACAATCGAAGGAACAACTACTATTCTCAGCACTACTAATACTACTAGCTACGCCAGGAAGAGAAGAGAGAACATGAAGAGACGGATGACCTAAACGCCGATGCCATAACAACCGAGCATCAGAAATAGCGACCTTATTTGCTTGAAGAGGACGAACACGAACTGGATGGAAAATATAGACCCCATTACACTGCACTCCCGCTCCAATCAGGTTCTTCAAACTGTGGTCCTGAATAGTACAGAGCTTGTCAGTAAATAAAACAATATATTTCTGTTTTTCTAACAATTGAGATACAGACAACAAATTACAAGCAAGAGCAGGAACATAGAGGACATTTTCCAGAATAAGACCATTAGTCAACAAAATCGTGCCTTCCTTAGTAGCGGTAGTACTTTTACCATTAGGTAACCCAACAGGAGAAGAAATATCACGAGAATGAGAGAACAAACCAAGATTGCCTGACATGTGATTGGACGCACCACTGTCAATTATCCACTCATTAGAAAAGGACGTACCGTATAATTTTTCCGTGGAGGAAGAAGCTTGCTTGGAGGCCTTAAGGACAGCCATAAGTTGTGCCCACTTGCTCATCGGGCCAACGTAGGAGCACTCGAGCGATCGCAGTACTAGCATCGAAGCACCATGAGGACGTGTACCGGCCACATTAGCGGCGAACCCCCTTCCACCTCCACGACCGGCAGATCGAGCACCACGGTTTCCACGGAAAGATCGACCCCCACGACCACGAGTACCTTCGGGCCAGCCGATAAGCTCGTAACAGTGAGCCTTGTCGTGATATTTACGACCACAATGACTACAAACTGCTGTGTCGTCACTACTGGCAGGAGCAATGCCACGACCAGTAGCACCACCTGAGGTTGAGAAACCCACAGCATCGGGGCGAGAATGCTCTTGGGCCTCATAGACCGTTTGTTTGCGCTCATCAGATATGATTTTTGAATAAGCAACATTAAGGGAGGGCAAGGGATCCATCATTAGCAAACCCGAAACTAGAGTGCCGAATTTCTTGGGATCAAGACCAAGACAAAACTGGTGAAGATGGTCGCTGCTTGTAACCGAGCATATTCGAGGCAAATGAACAAGTACAAGTGGGCAACTTACGGTAACTAGATAACTCATCTTGCAACTTACGTAATTCACCAAAATAAACAGCAACAGAACGACCAAGTTGGCGACAATCACGAATTTGATTTTTTAACTCAAGAATACGCGGGCCGTTACCAAGAGAATAACGATCTCGTAAATCATCCCATAATTCTTTGACACTATCAGGAAAACGCATGGTAGAACGAACAGAAACATCAAGAGTATTAAAAATCCAAGCCACAAGCATAGAATTAACAATACCCCATTGAGAAAAATCAGGATCTTTTGAATTTGGAGCAACAATTAAGCCATCAATAAAGCCAAGTTTGTTTTTTGCACGAAGATTATTGCGAAGGGAACGACTCCACTCTTCATAATTGTCCCCCTTAAGTACAATTGGAGTAATAAGAGCACCAGTGCCCTCACTAGGATGAAGATAATAGGGAGAAAACGGTTCATAACGAGGAGGCGAGGATGACTTACTTGGTTCACCCATCGCAACAATCAAGAAAGAGACGAAAGAATGGCTGAACCAAACAACACCAGCAGCGCAAAAAAAACAGTACGGGACCTAAAGGAAGAGGCAACAAAAGACTGCAGGAAGAGACGAACCTTGCAGGGGAGGGAAAAAAACAAATTGTCCAGAATAGAACAAACAGGAGAGCAAGTCCCAGAGATCCGAAAAAGAAACGCTAATGTTGAGAGTAGTCTGATACCATGATAAACTATGGAGAATATTAAATTGAACTGCTCAAACCTTATTAATGACAAAACCAACATATTTATAGTACAACCTAAAGCATAAGAATACACCGACTAGGATTTGTAAATACAACTTTCCACAACTATCTAGAATTCTAAATCACCTAGAATTCCTAACAAGATTCACCATAAAACATAGAACATCTGTTAAATTAACCGTAATCGATAGCCAAATTGTTCATTGAACAGAAAATTCTGATCTAGCCATGGAAGCTTGGAAGATCATTTGAAAGGCATTTTCCACACAAGTGATAAGCTTTTGGTGATCTATGAAGCCATTTTCAAGCGCCAAACCAATTCTTAGGTCGTCCATATAACTCAGCACAGAGACGGTTACACTCTGTAATTATACAATCACAAATCCTCTCATTAGTTTATTATATTTACATATATATGATTTGAAGCAGTATATGGAAAATGCAAGTGTTATTCTAGGATGACATAACAGAAATATAATTATAACTTAAACATACTTTTTTGGGCACATGTTAAACATTACAATATGAAATAATAAAGTTCTATGTTGAAATCTGATGATGACCATCTTACCAGGTTAATTCCAGTTGGTACGAAGTAAAAGCCTTTTACAGGGTGGTTTGAAAGGCTAACTTGCTGATTAATTGTACCTTTTTACGAATATATGAAAATATTGTGAAAATTGACCACCAAAATGCAAAATTAAATTTGTGAAATTAGGAATTTTAGAATCCTATTATGTGAGATCTCATTAGTTTCATTTTGATGTAATTTTTTTTTATGATGTCAAATTTTGTTGTTGATTGATTGCTTCTGTTGAAAATTTTGTAATAATGATTTTCTGAGCTAGCCAGAGCGGTCTACATTTCAATGTTCTTAGGTAAGTTTTCATTATATAAACTTTTATTAATCTATAATTAATCATATTAATAGTTAAAGATGCATCTTAAAGTTATAAAAGACCAACGTCAAACTTTTCTAAGCCTTTCCAGTTACTAATTAACACTGTCATATCTATGCTTGATAATCATGCATATAAATGGTTTAGACTTCTATGCCAGTCATGATTAGCTTAGTACAAAGATAGATATACATCGATTTCTCTAGTTCTATCTATGCGAAGGAAATATTTAATCGGCTTTTAGGGTTTGACTATTCTTATAAATTTATAATGATGTAGAGGTAGTATGTTACAAACCTGAATGCCTCCAAAAGTTCTTATAGCCTGAATTAGCCCGTCCATAAGAAAGAGACCAAGGGTCCCATTCCTCTTCCTTTTGATAATTTTGTGGGCCCTCATGATAAACTCTAGAGGATTTGAAAGATAATCATCCTCTAAATTTGGGAGTGGTATCTCAATATTTGAAAGGATGTTTTGTCCAAAACTACCTACTTTTCGCCCAATTTTGTGAAAAACTACCTTGTTTTCATTTTTTTTGTCCAAAACTACCAAGTTTCACATTTAACTTTGTTGACCACTACCATGAACAGTTTTCCGACGTTGACTTTATGTTTTCCGGCCAAAAATAGTCACGTGAACCGCACGTGACTTACTAACTCCCAAATTTTCCCCTTTTCTCTTTACTAACTAACAGAAGTGCTCAAGGAGCGCTTGCTCCTGTGTGGAGCTCCTGCTCCTGCGGGGAGCGCTCGCTCCTCCTCTGCGCACACTTTCCTTTTTCTCTTTATTTTCCTTCCAATTCCCACTAACAAATAACATAATCTCTCTCCTCATGCCTTCAATTTGGTTTCTCCTCATTCCTTCAATGCGTTAACAACAACAGTAGCAACATTTCCTTCAATTCGTGAACAGTAGTGAATAGTAGCAACATTTCCTCCTCGCATTTAATTGCCAGTTACATAATCATGGGGTAAGCGTTGCAACACCTCAAATTTTCTTTCTTCATTCTTTTCCTCCTCCTCACTTTCGCTTCCACTGTTTCTTTCACCATTGTTACTGATTTTCATGTTTTTGGCTTTTAAGAGTATGGTATATTTGTAACATCCCTCTGCCAAGGAAGACAATCTTGATCAATCCATCTCCAATACCCACAGCCTAGGTGATTAAATTTGGGTTGGTTGGAGGGGATCAAATGTTTGAGGAAAGAAGAGAGTAAATTTGTAAATGCATGAAAAAAGAGTAAATGACTGAGATGTGGGAATTGGAGGGAAAATTAGAAGAAAAGGGGAAAAAAATTGAGACTTAGCAAGCCACATGCAGCTCACGTGATCATTTTTGGCCGGAAATTATAAAGTCAAAGTCGGAAACCTGTTCATGGTAGTGGTCAACAAAGTAAAAGGTGAAACTTGGTAGTTTTGGACAAAAAAATGAAGACAAGGTAGTTTTTCACAAAATTGGGCAAAAAGTAGGTAGTTTTGGACAAAAAATCCTTATTCTATTTCCCCATGTATTTCCTCTACACATTTCTTCTAGGCAAAAAGTAGCTTCTTCCTCGATTTCGACATACGTCTAGCTTTTGAAGGAAAAGTGAGTGGAAGGGAAGGATCATCAACTCGTTTAAAACAAGAGAGAACACCTCCCATTAGAGAGGTGCCATCTGCAATTGCATGGTGTATCTTAAATATGAAAGTTGATGCTACGTTGTTGTCTTTTGGGTAATTTATAATGTGAAGTTCCCATAATGGTTTGTGTTGTGGAAGTTGTGATGTAGCTATTTTTGATATATAATCATCAAAATGCTCACTATAGCTTTCATCAGATGATAAATTTTCAGGGAGAGTTGGAACTTTAATATGATCTTCCACATTCACTTGCACTTGCTTCCACATTTTCTTCCCCTTCTTGTTTTCGATCTGCCCATGTACCATATAAGATCAGTCTGTATACTTTATTGAAGTTCACAACTAAATTGAACTAATAATAAAAACAATAATGGTGACGACAATAACTAGAGTCACTTTAAATGACCTATCGAAGAACAATAAAAAAACCCTTGTGTCTAGATCATCATCATCATCATAAAAATGGCCACAGCCAACCTTGAAGACAAATTTTAGATGTACTCTCTGTCTCATTATATTTGCAACCATTACTTACTGGTCTGACCTTTTTCATTTACTTGTGTAACTTTTTTCCTAAAAGTTCTTACAAAGTTTTCTCTATTTTCTTTGAAAGAGCGTGGAGTGTTTACATTGATGTTATCGTATTATTGTTTATAGCTAAACATTAAAAAGTTTGACACCGAACAAAAGTGAGGCCAAAGGATAGAACTAGTGCCAAACCTAATTATGGGGAGCTGTACCCCCTTTTCTAAAAATAAAATTAGCTTTTAAAAATTAAAAATAAGAGACAGTAGTTACTATTCCACGTGAAGACTGAAGAGGCAAAAGTGCAACACATCCGGCTTAATACATCATTAGTCAGGATCAATCCTTCTTTAAACAGGTAGAGAAACCTTGTGTCTAATTTAGCAAACACAATTGAAATTCCAAAGTGCATGCATAAACCCTAATTATATTTGCAAAAAGCTAGCTAATTAAAACTTAAAAGTTACATTTAAGAGAGAAAATGTGAGGGGACTACCACAATAGAAGAGAAACGAGGATGAATGTTAATGAAGTCATTTTTGAGGAAAGTAAGGACCGATGGAAAATCAACAGGGATGGCAAGTTCCAGAAAAGCAAGAACATAAAGTGTTACAACCTCACTTGTTAAGTATTCTGAAGTTGGACTCATTGGTTCTAATTCCTCCTCAATCAACTCTAAGCTTCTCTCAACCTTAGTTTTGGTGTTTACTCTCAATTTTAATTCCATATTTTTTTTTTGTAGTAATTTGGTTCTATATCTATAACGACAGACTAGATCACATATATATAGGAAAAGCCTAGGTCGCAAAGTAACCTTAGATTAGTATCATACATGGTCGTCGGATTGAAAGATAAAAAAAAAAAAAAAAAGGTGATTGTTGCTCCCCACGTGTTTTTGATGCCATATTGAATAATGACTATTTGCCGGCACTTATAATAGGCTTTGATATATGGGATGAGCATTAATGGTTTACTGATGATTTGTCATGCGCTTTTGCGATGGTTTTAATTATTCGTTTGTTGATTGAGTACAAAAATTTTCTGCTCAAATCTACAATTGAGTGATGGTTAGATCCACTTGTAAAAGATGTTGTATAAAACCTTTCAAAAATATGTTGAATTGTATTCAGATGTAAACGTTTGGCTTGGAATAATGGTTCTTTTACAGAAGATTTTTGTTGGCTTTTTAGATTGGTTTGCGGTGTTATTAAATATCGATTATAATTTATAGGTACAATATAGATTTGATTAATGAAAGTTAGTGTGCGTAGATACTTTTCATTAAAATATAAGTATATAATTTATATATAATTTAATGCACGGTAGAATCTAATTCACCATCGACAATTGTAAGTGTTTGATAGGAGTGGACAATCTACCCAGTTGGTAGATGTACTTATGTCCGAAGTAGCAGCTATTGATCCACCTACAAGAGATGGGTAGCTATTTTTTTTTTGAAAGAGGGTAGCTATTTAATATTGTATCGTAAGTGTTTCGGTGTTGAAACGGTTGGCGGTCTTGAAATAAGTCCGCCAAAGATTAGAGTTAGCGTCCACTGGTGAATAGCTGCACAAGAAGCAAACGTGAACTACCCTCGGGGGGGATGCGAGGAAACCCCCTCCGACGCTCAAGTCAGCACGTGTCCAAATAGGATTTAGAGAGAGAGAGTAGAGAGAGAAAGATAAGAATTCTGAGTGTGTGAGACTGTACCTGCAAACTAGTACTATTTGGCTATTTATAGAAGTACTATTCACCTGACAGGGTGCGTAATCCTTTTACACGTGTACGGCTGCGATGCTCATGACAGCTGGGAAGATTCCCTTATTTTGTCTTGTTAGGCAACCGCCAACGTTGTCGGACCATGTTGATGTACTGACTTGATAGAGCTGCGGGCGACATAAAGTATTCGCGTCCGATAAAGTGTTCGCGGATCCATTACTGGGGTCCGCCAACATACTTGGGTTATACCCATACAACTAGCCCCCCCAGCATCACTTGGGGTCATGACCGCTAAGGATGTTGTCAATAGACGCGAATCATTGTTGCCGTGCTCTACTTTTTTTGGGGAAGTTCATTCGTTGGGTGCCACGTGTTGTCGTAGGGAGTTGAAAGAGTTTGAAAAGTTAATGATTATTCCTCCGAAAATCCCGCCCATTGCTTTACTAGGGTTTACCCTGCTTCGACACTTGGCAGGTATCTGGAGAGGGAGTTACTAAGTATTTCCATCTCAGCCGTCTATTCGCTGTACATATGGACATCGGTTGTCCTTTTTCCAGATTTTTTCTATCATTTCTCAAGCTTTTCATTTTCCTTTTTCCCTTCCTTTCTTCCGAACCTCCTTACCCATAGCTTCATTTGCTCAAAAAACTGATCTTTCTTGCTCAGATTGCTTCGAAAAGTTGTCAAATTTCATAGTTTTTTCTTTTCGGTTTTACATTACCAAGAATTTCGCTATTCTTTTGAAGAAGTTTTTCTGGGTTTTCTCTGAGATTTTGAGTTTGAGTTTCGCCGGTGACAGTTCTTCATTTCCGGTGGTCTTTTCGTTCAGGCTCGGGCTTTTTCACGCTATTTCATTCTTTGGAATTCTTGTTCGTCTTTTTCCGGCGACCTTTTGCCCCTTGCCTTCATCTCTCCGGCGATTTTACTTCTCCAGGTATTTCTCCATTTCTTTTCCAAGCTTAAAGTTTCTTTTTATATTTTCATCATGTCGGACCAGTCTGATAGCCAGAATACCCCTAGTGATGCATTTATGACTGAAAGTGAACCTTCCTCTCCCCTGGCCGATATCGAGCCTTCTTCCAGCTCTAACCCTGTGGGAAGAACTAGGTTGTTGTCGGACATTCCCTTAACAGCTGAAAGAGAAAAAGAGATGAGATCCAAGTTCCTTAACGACCCTGCTACCCCTGAGGAGCATAGTCTGACCAGTAGATATCTATCTGCTAGCCAGAGTGGTGACCGGCAGACGCTTAGGGAGCTTAGGCATCAAATCCTCGCTAGACGATCCGTTAGGCATCCTCCGGCTGATGCCGCTCCCGGCCTTGATGTAGTACCACTTAGAGAGCATGCTTGGCTGGATAGCTTAGCGGATGCTGGGGTGGAGGTAACGACCGACTTTTTCGATCTTTTACAGCAATCTGCGGCTCGTAACCCTCCTATTATTGATTTAGGTGACGACAGTGATTCCATTGCTACCGTTATGGTCCGCCAAGAGACCGTTTATCATCGTCGCGCTGCTGTTAACCCTGCAGTTCGCGTTACTGGGGATGCAATTGACTCAGCGGACGCAAACATTGACGTTTCTGTACCTTTGTCTGCTCACGTGGTCGGGGAATCTTCCCGTGCTGCCGAATTAAGGGTCGACAGTTCGAATCCGATGGAGGAGATTGAGACCGGACCTGGTTCTGATGCTTTATGGCTGCCGGATGATTTCAGTACCAGTCCTATCAGCGTCGAGATTGATTTGCCTTGGCGTCAGGACGCCATTGATCTGGGTTACCCGAGAGTTGCTCGGGATTTATATTGTCTTCCGTCGGGTTACCGGTTGGTAGTTCCACCAGAGGGGGACATTGTGACGGAGTGTCCTCCCGGTCACGTGGCCGTGTATACTCACCATTTCGAGTTTGGTCTCCGCTTCCCTCTGGATTCTTTTTTGGTGAAGATCTTAAACGCTTTCAACGTGAGCTTGGCTCAGTTAACTCCTTTGGCGGTCCGGAATTTGATCGCGTACATATGGGTTGTGCGTTGTTTGGATTTTCCGCAAACTTTGAACTTATTCCGCCACATTCATTGGCTGAAGAAGAATGGATCTTCTAGGCAGGCGGGTTGGTGGTCGCTAATGACGGCCGACAAGAAGATGACAGTTCAGCCAAAAATGACTGGTTTGAAGGGCTGGCAGGATGCTTTCTTTTGGTTACGAGTTCCTGAGGATTATCCAGTGCGTCGTCATTTCACTGAGCCTCGTCCGCGTATGGAGCATTTACCCCTTACTCCGCTAACTGAGGAAGAGTTAGCGGCTTTCGACTACTTCGATACAGAGGACTATTTAATTACCTATGAGGACGGGAAGGAGGTGAAGGTGAAAGAGCCTAAATATTGGATTCCTCATTCCAAGTATATCCCGGGGAACAAGCCCTTGTCGGCCCCCGTTGCTCGATCCTACTCATGAAAATGGTGAGTGTTGATGTCGGACTCGGTCCAACCGATGATTTTTTTTTTTTTTTTTTTTTTTTTTTTTTTTTTTTTTAAACTATGCTTCTTGTCAATTGCAGGTTTTGACTTTCTTGACCTCGACGTCTTAGCTGTGGACGAGAACTTCAAGCCGTTAACCAACTTACCACCTGCTCCCCCACAGGAATACGAGACTATGCACGGGATTACCAATGGCCGCCGGGGAGGGAACTGCCACGGCCCTCAAAATATTCGCCGTGGTCGCGGCGGGGCGAATATTGTTCGCGTTCCTTCCCAGAATGTTACTGCAGCTGCTGCTGCTCCTGGCGGCCAGACGTCGCCAGCCGTGCCGATTAGGTCTTCCACTTCCCGGCCTGTTGCCAGGGGTGGTGGGAACAGAAGGCGGCCTCGCGAGCAAGTCGCAGCGGACACATTTGCCAACAAAAGGCAGACTTTGGCGGGCCCCCGCTTCTTCGCCCACGCCACGATGCTCGAGTGGAGGTTACGGCCTCGAGATGTTCCAGTGGTTCAGGAGCGGGCTGTCCCGGCCCCTGCTCCCGGACACGTTAGCGGCGCTTCCTGGCTGTCAGGCTCTTACTCCTCCATCCGTGAAAAGATCCGGGAGCTGATTACCATGCCCAGCTTTCTCTCCAACTTATCTCCCGGTATTTTCTCTCGGTTCAATGAGTGGATCGAGAAAAAAGAGGTACCGCTGAGCGAAGCTGTGGCGGCCTCCTTTGCCCGTCGGCCTGTCGTTCCTGGCAAGATTTATCAGCCTGACTGGGACGTCATGGAGGATGAGTCGTTGTATGCCGATATCCCTGAGAACGGTGGCATCCTTGCCTACCGCATTCTGAAGGGAATGCAGCTGCCAGTTGATAGGCCGGCAGGGTCCCTGATCACTCCAGCTGCTAGGTTGGCTCACGACCAACTTGTGGTATGTTTATGTATTTTATTATCTTTTATTCGTTTCGCTTTCTGCCGCTTTCTTATCTTGACACTCTTTTCATCTTCGCAGGCCAACAATGCTGCCATTGAGCTGATTGAGCAATATATTGAGTATCAGAAGTTGGCGGACACCTATAAGCAGTCTTTGGAAACTTGCCAAGATCTGCTGAAGGAGACAGAGGGTAAGCTATCGGCAAAGACAGCAGAGTTGCAGCCCCTGGAGGATGAGCTGACAACGCTGAGAGCTAGGGCCGCCTTATTGGAAGAGACCGAGGAGAATGTTAACTCATTGACCAAGGCTCTTGAGGCCGCTAACTCTGAGAAGGAGATTGCAGTATTGGATGCCAAGGCACAATCAAGGGCTCAGGCTATCACTGAGTTTCAGCAATCTGAAGAATATGCAGCGGTTCTCCACAAGAGGTATGATGGTGGTTGGGCGGCCGCCATGAGGTGCGTGTGCAAGACCATTCCAGGGTTTGACTGGAATGTGATTGAAGAGGCTCATGCTGCCGGCCAACATCTGTCGCCATTCGAGGGGGATCCCAAGTTTGCCGACGAGGATGCCATAGCAGATGCGGATCCTCGTGACGTGGCGGAGCAAGATGATAAAGATGCCCCCCCTTCTTGAAGTTTTTGGCGGCCTTCTCTCAGCTCTTCTTACTCCTACAATAGTTTATAGCTTGTATTATTTTGTGTATTTTGATCAACACTTTATTCGGCCCATTTTGGCGTATGTAAACTGATTTTGTGTTTTTAATCTGAAAGTACTTGACTCCAACTGAAAGCCTTTTATTGGCCGCCATCATTTTTTGTTGTAGTTGGCCGCCAAGCCAGTAGCTTTTATTCTATGGAAAGTACTTTTGCGTTTCTGTTATCGCTTTGTTAGCGCTCTAATCATTACACACTTGGTTTGTCATGACCATTTATATTCTTTAAGCCTGTCATGTGGCTTTGGTTTTTTGTGCTTGGTACGTTATGTGACCGTTAACGCACTACGTGCGTGTCATATGGCTGGTTTTTGTGCTTGGTCTGTTATGTGACCGTTAACGCACTCGGCTTTGTCATATGGCTGGTTTTTTGTGCTTGGTCCGTTATGTGACCGTTAACGCACTTTGGCTCGTCATATGGCTGGTTTTTTGTCTTGGGTCTGTTATGTGACCGTTAACGCACTTTGGCTCGTCATATGGCTGGTTTTTTGTGCTTGGTCTGTTATGTGACCGTTAACGCACTTTGGCCTGTCATATGGCTGGTTTTTTGTGCTTGGTCTGTTATGTGACCGTTAACGCACTTTGGCCTGTCATATGGCTGTTTAATAATTAATATTAACCGACACGCAATCCATTAATATATATATAAACAATAGGACAATTCACGGAATGCTAGCAGTGATTTGTATTATCTGTAATAAAAAGGTGGCTCTTGGCCGATTACATTCAAAAAATTAAACATAATATTTCTTTAAGGCACTAGCGTTCCAACAATTTTTAAGCTCCTTGTCGTCCATGCCTTTGAGAATGAACGAACCAGGGGCAATTTTCTTAGCGATGACGTATGGCCCTTCCCAATTGGCGGTTAGCTTTCCGTCAACATGGGCCTTACCTGTGGCTGCCGTTCTGCGAAGGACTAGGTCTCCCACTTCCAATGGCCTCTCCAAGACTTTCTTGTTGTAAGCCTTGCTAATTCTGTCTTTGTAGGCAGCCGCCTTTAATTCCGCCATCAACCTTACTTCCAGCAAGAAGTCTAGATTTTCCTTGAGCGCCTGATCATTCATTCCTGGATTTTGGTGCTTAATCCGGTAAGAGGGCAAACCCACCTCCACTGGTAACACTGCTTCTGTACCAAAAGCTAGCTTAAAAGGGCTCTCCCCGTCGCTTCTTTTCGGTTGTTTTGTTTGACCATAGTATCTTTCGGGCACCATATCAGCCCATCCGCCTTTGAATTCATCTAGCTTTTTCTTTAATGCATTCAAGATCTGTTTGTTCGCGGCCTCCGCTTGTCCGTTGCTCTGGGGATGGCAAACAGCAGAGTATGCAAACTTCACTCGAAATTCCGTTAAAAAAGCTTGTATAGGACGACAATCGAACTGGACGCCATGGTCAAAAACAATAGCCATGGGAATCCCAAACCTTGTCATAATATTTTGCCAGATGAATTTTTTTACTTGATTTGCCTTGATCTTTGCTGTCGGCTCAGCCTCTATCCACTTTGTAAAATAATCAATGCCCACTATCAGGAATCTCCTCCCACCGGTTGCTGTGGTGAACGGTCCCAGAATGTCCATTCCCCACTGCGCGAATGGAATCGGACATAGGATAGGCTGTAAATCGTTGGCTCGTCGGTTAATGACAGGAGCATATCTCTGGCACTTGTCACATTTCCTGACGTAGGCTTGTGCATCTGCCAACATGCTTGGCCAGTAGAAACCTGCTCTCAGTGCCTTGAGTGCCAAGGCTTTTCCGCCAATATGATTGCCGCATATACCTTCATGTATTTCTTCAAGTATCTTCGTGGATTCCCATGCGGTCGTACATTTAAGCAGAGGCATGCTGAATGATTTTTTGTACAGCTCATTCTGATATATAACGTACCAGCTCGCTTGTCGTTTTAATTTCTTGGCGGACGAAGGGTTTCCGGGAAGCATCCCTGTCAACTTATATGCCACCAATTCGCTAAACCATTCCCCTTGCTGGTTTATGCTGTTAACGGTCACAATTTCTTCCGCTATGCTCTTCTCTTTCAAGATGTCCACTGTGACGGATCTTTCAATGCTGAATGAGTCGGAACTTGCCAATTTGGATAATGCGTCCGCTTTTGTGTTCTCGGCCCTAGGTATAGCTTGAATCTGAAAATCATCCAATTGAGCTATCAACTCCTTGGCCTTTTCCACATATTTTTGCATATTGGCCTCTCTAACTTCGAACTCTCCTCTCAGTTGACCACTGACCAACTGTGAGCCTGTTTTTAAGAGCGCCCTCTTAGCACCCGCCGCCAAGCACATGCTCAAGCCCGCAATCGCTGCTTCATATTCTGCTTCATTGTTTGACGCCGGGAACACGAACTTGATGGCGTACTGGTATGAATTTCCTTCTGAGCTAGTCATTACTATGCCTGCTCCGGATCCGCTAACTGCAGAAGATCCGTCGACTTCCAGCAGCCAAGCTCCCTTTTGCTCCACTTCTTCTTCCTCATATGAGGCTTCCACAATGAAATCTGCCAGGGCCTGGGCTTTAATAGCGGTCCTAGGCTTATATTGTATATCGTACTCCGATAGTTCGACGGCCCATTTCAACAAGCGGCCTGAGCTATCCATCTTCTGCAATGCTTTCTCTAGCGGCTGATTGGTTAAAACTTGGATGGGTTGACAGTCAAAATATGGTCTGAGCTTCCTGGCGGCTATTATCACGGCCAAGGCCATTTGTTCTACTAGCTTGTAACGACTTTCCGGACCGTTAAGGATATGGCTGATGAAATAAATTGGCTGCTGCCTCTTCTCCTTTTCTACCAATAACACGGCCGCGACTGTCTTTGATGAGGCCGAGATATATAATTGTAATGTGTCTCCAGTCTCGGGTCTTGTAATGGTGGGCAGCTTCTTCAAATGCTCTTTTACCGCTAGGACTGCTTTGCTTTGTTCCTCTCCCCACTCGAACCTCTTATTTCCCCTTAGCAGTGCAAAGAAAGGCAAGGCTTTGTCTGCTGACTTTGAAATGAATCGAGTGAGGGCCGCCATTCTCCCTGTTAGCCTTTGAATGTCCTTGACGCTTTTCGGCTCAGGCAGGTCGACAATGGCCTGGACTTTGTCTAGGTTTGCATTAATTCCCCTTTTGCTTGCTAAAAAGCCTAAGAACTTCCCAGCTCTCACCCCAAAAACACATTTCTTCGGATTGAGCTTCATCTTATATTTCCTCAACGTTCTGAAAGTTTCTTCCAAATCGCGTAGGTGTTCGCGGTCAGTTTTACTCTTGACGATAGAGTCGTCAACATATGCCTCAATATTTCTCCCCCTTTGATCCGCGAACACTTTATCGACCAGCTTTTGGTAAGTTGCTCCAGCATTACGAAGTCCGAATGGCATTGCCTTATAGTTGTATACACCACAATCCGTGATGAATGCTGCCTTCTTTCTATCGGCCTCTAGTAAACTGATCTGATGATAGCCCGAGAACGCATCCATAAAGCTGAGCAGTGCGTGACCGCTAGTTGAGTCCACTAGCTGGTCAATTCTGGGTAATGGATAGCAGTCCTTTGGGCAGGCTCTATTGAGGTCCGTAAAATCTACACACATCCTCCATTGGCCGTTAGCTTTTTTCACCATGACCACATTGGCCAACCACTCTGGGTAGTCGCATGGCTCAATGAAGTCGGCAGCCAACAGCTTATCAACTTCCTCTTTGATGGCCTTGTTCTTTTCGGCTGAGAAATTTCGTTTCTTTTGTTTAATAGGTCGGACAGCACTGTCCACATTTAGACGATGTACCATCACGGTCGGGTCTATTCCCGGCATCTCATCCGCCGAGAACGCGAAAATATCCGCGTTTTCTCTTAGGAGAGTCACCAAGTTGATCCTGACCTTTGGGTCCATGTCTGTTCCAACAGCTACCGTCCTTACCGGATCCTCCGCCAGCATTTCCTGTTTTGTTTCTCCATCCGGTTCGGGCCTTGGCGTGCCGTCAGGTCTAGATTCTAATTCTTCCATAGGAACATCCATCTCCTCATCCCCTTTCTCGAGCTCTTCTTCATTCACCCGAGCTCTCCTCTGAGCTCGCCTTTGTTTCCGCGTTGGCGGATTCAAATCTTCTACTGGAATTCTCCTTGCCGGTTGTTTCAATGTTGTTAGATAGCATGACTTTGCCATCTCTTGATTTCCTCTCAACTTTGCTGTCGTCCCTAGATTGGAAACGTACAACATAGTCAAATGATAAGTTGACACCACTCCTTGGACGTCATGGATGAAAGGGCGCCCAATAATTGCGTTGTAAGCTCCAGGTACATCAACAACCAGAAATTCTGCCATTACATCCCTGGCATCTTTATCTTCTCCTACCCTGACCGGTAGGGTTATCAAACCTTCGGGAATCACTGACGCACCCGTGAAACCGATTACCGGGTAACGGACGGGCTTCAAATGTTCTCGGCCAATCATCAACTTCTCAAAAGTTGAGAAATACAAAATGTTAGCGGAGCTTCCTCCGTCTACCAGAATTCTGTGAATCAAACAGTTTGACACTTTCAGCGTGACCACCAGAGGGTCATCGTGAGGGTAGACGACATGCTTTGCATCTTCAACCGTGAAAGACATGGCGGGCATTACTAGTGGCCTTCTCCACTGCATGCTCTCATTGAAATTGACCTGGTGCCTGAATTCCTTCAGACTTGCCTTGGCTCCATTGACGCTGCCGCCATGAATTGGACCGCCGCTAATAACATGGATTTCACTGATCCGTGAATGAACGTTCCGGTTGGCTGTTTTTACCAGGTCCCCATCCTTAGTCTGAGCTTTGTATTGGTTGAAGTAGCCTCTTCTTATCAAATCTTCCAGGTTATCCTTCAAATGACAACAATCTTCAGTCAAGTGCCCGTGATCTCCGTGAAAATCACACCACTTGGTCTTGTCGCGGTTTTTGTGGAACATTTGCTTTGGACGCTGCCATTTATCGCTGTCCCTGTTCATCAAGTATATCTGACTCCTGGAGGTGGTGAGTTGGGTATACGCGTCAAACTTTTCTTTGCGTTCACCCTTTTCGCGGTCATTCCTCTCGCGGTCCCCCCTTTCACGATCGTTTCCTCTTTCTCGATCGCTTCCTCTCTTGACAACATTAGATTCTTGCCTTCTTTCATCTCGGCCGCGATCACCTTCTTGACCTTTGTCTTTCTTTTGCTTCTCTTCCCTTTTCTTTTCTGGCTCGCGGTACTGATTACCCGCGGCCTTGTCGAATTCTTCTCCTCTTATGAAATCATTTGCTTTGCCAAGCACTGGCCCCAGCGACGTGAAAGATTTTCGGCCTAGATAACTTCTAAACGCAGTTCCTTCCCTTAATCCCGACATCAATGCTAAAACCGCTACATCCTGTTGTAGCCTGGGAATAGATACAGCCTCTACATTGAAGCGCCTGATGTAATCTCGGAGGGATTCGGTCTCTCCCTCGCCCGACCGACAATAATTCTCCGATGAGTGCGCTCACGGCGCCCGTTGCTTACGAAGTGAGTGCCTGAACATGGATGAGAGTTGAGAGAAGCTGGATACGTTACCGGGCTTGAGGCTTTTAAACCACGTCCGAGCTATGCCGGTTAGTGTGGACGGGAAGACCTTACACCGATGGCGTCAATCTGCGTGTACAAGTACATGTGTCCTTCATAGGCCGCTACATGGTCGTCGAGTGGTCTTTGGCCGTCAAAACTTGCACGATGGCATCTTCATTCTCGGCATCGGATAATTAAGAACTTCCGGAACAAATGGGGAAAGTTTCGGCTTGATTAACAGATGTCCGCCACCCAAATAGTTACTAACACTGCGGTCTTTGTACTCTCGGTATGCGGGCCTGTGATGCTCTTCTGAGTTGTTCAGATCCTCATTTTCCGGATCGATTTCCTCGTTGTGCTCTACGTTGTCAATCTGTTCCTCCCTTTGGCGATCTTCCGGTGTTAACGTACGCATCCTTCTAACTGGCGTACCGTCAACGTTTCTACCGGCCATGGCCGGTGATCGTTACTCGGTCTTTGAACGCCTCTTGTGTTAGGAGCGAGGAGTGTTATTAGGGTGAGGAGTGCCTTGTAGTAGTTGGATGAAGGATGCGACAGTTTGTAGCTGATCTGGGGTAAATTGGCTCAACTGAGCTAAATTGAAAGGGACGGTACCAGGGTTCACCTGACTTACATTGTCCTCAGGAGTAAACTGATCGTTGTTGCCCTCTGGCATGTTGGATTGGAACTGAGGTGCACCGGCAGATCTAGTAATTGCAAGACGAGAGGATCCTTGGCCGATCTCCAGTCCAGGTGGACCGCGACTTGCATCGTTTGCTTTTTCCATGACTGCTTCACAAGAATAGGAGGCCCCTCCTTCTAGCGCCAAATTGTTTCGGTGTTGAAACGGTTGGCGGTCTTGAAATAAGTCCGCCAAAGATTAGAGTTAGCGTCCACTGGTGAATAGCTGCACAAGAAGCAAACGTGAACTACCCTCGGGGGGGATGCGATGAAACCCCCTCCGACGCTCAAGTCAGCACGTGTCCAAATAGGATTTAGAGAGAGAGAGTAGAGAGAGAAAGATAAGAATTCTGAGTGTGTGAGAATGTACCTGCAAACTAGTACTATTTGGCTATTTATAGAAGTACTATTCACCTGACAGGGTGCGTAATCCTTTTACACGTGTACGGCTGCGATGCTCATGACAGCTGGGAAGATTCCCTTATTTTGTCTTGTTAGGCAACCGCCAACGTTGTCGGACCATGTTGATGTACTGACTTGATAGAGCTGCGGGCGACATAAAGTATTCGCGTCCGATAAAGTGTTCGCGGATCCATTACTGGGGTCCGCCAACATACTTGGGTTATACCCATACAGTAAGTAAAAGTTGAAGCTATTAAAATAGATTTCCCTCCTAAACATATTAAGTAATAATTTGATTGGTTTGGAATTCTAATTAAGTAGAGGTTTTATTGAACACTAATTAAGTATTTAATATGCATTCAAAATTAAATTTTAGTCTATACCAATTAGCTGAATAGTTATATTGAAACAAACTACCCAAAAAATTTATATATATACTTCATCTGCTTTTTTTTTTTAATTGCAACATTTTGACTTTTGCATTATTCATGTGCTTACTTTGATCGCAATTTGTGACTAATATATAATACAAACTTTAATATGAGAGATGTTGGATTCATCACAATATATATTTAAAAGATTTTAAGTTTTTATAATTTTCAGAATTAGATTATTGAATATTAAAAACTGTGTATTGGCATGTGTAAAAGTCAAAATGTTTCAAGTCAAAAAGGAGAAAGTTTATATTAATCAATTACTCGGGTATTAACTAATGTATATATATAAAGCATCACAAGAACACAATAATCAACGTAAATATAGTTTAACACTATGAAGACACCACCTTTCAAAACAAATTTTGTAGCTATATGTTCACCTTAAGGTTTAATAAGTTCATACTAGGATAATAACTTTAGTTTAGTTTAGTTCAGCAAAAATAGGGTATGGCGCTCTCACAAAATAAGGTCTAATAAATTCAAATATATTCTGATAAAGTCTAATAACTTCAGATTAGTTTAGATTAGCTAAGCAAAAATAAGTTGCAAAGATTAGTATAATCCGCAAAAGTAGCCACTCATCACCATTAATATTATTGCGCGTACTACTTGATGAAGTGTTACATATAGCTAATTCTAGGCTGATAGTCGCGTGTAATTTCCATGAAACATGGATGAACTTGATAGTTCAAACTTCAATGTCTACTTATCTAGTTATGCATGACTTTTCAAAATGAGCTTTAATTAGGATCCGTTTTGAGTCTTGTCTCAACTCTCAATGCATTTTGATCTAACGAAGGTAGCAAGTGGTAAAGTGGGAACTTTCCACTTTCCTGGTGGTGATTTGGCAACGCATGTGAGGCATATTATGCATTTGTACACAAGTACTCCAAACTGATGGAAAAATAGAGGATCATGCATTCATGCACCTGGAAAGTGGGAAAATAGTTTTTTTTGGCTGTTTCTTTGGAACTCCGACCGTCTGTGGCCAGGAGTTTCTCTCCTATATCAACATCACAATCTAATTAATTTAGCAGTGATTTTGGTTCATATAAGAAGTACTACCTTCGCTTTTTTTTACTTGCTACATTTTCTTTAAATGATTGTTTCTACATTATTTCAACTTCCCTTATTAGGAGACTTGGCCCATCAAAAAGTAACACTATTATATTTATCTCACTTTTTCCACCAAAAACTAATACTATTATATTTGTTTCTCCCTTTTTCCACCCAAAGGTACTACTTTTTCACCATTTTCCACCTCATTTAATACTAAAAGACTCAAAAAGTACACCAAAAAATATTGAAAGAGACATCTCCTAAAAACTAGTGAAAACAACAATGTAACAAGTAAAAAAAAAAAAAACAGAGGGAGTAAAAGTTTTCATAAAATTAAAACTTTTCATATTCGAATATATTTGAATTTTCCAAATTACTTCATGAGCAATGTGGGAAGTCATTTTTCATGGGAAAATCAACTCACTTAAAAAGAATTAGGTAAGTAACTTCCTATATTTTATGGGATTTAGAATTGCTAATAAATTCCATCTTTCTCATTTCACCTTTTCTTTTCAGTTTTTCATCATATACCTTTTTTTGTACCATATACTCTTGCAAATTTGAAAATTCACCATATACCCTTCACTTTTAAAAAAAATGCACAGAATGCCCTTAATGACTAACGAACGTTAACTCCGTTAGTCATTAACAGTATGCCTCCCTGTTAACATGATAAACAGGTTTATGAGGTTGATTTGTTATGTTTTAATTGGTTGGTTATTACTTTTTTATATCTAATTTATTTATTTACTAAAAATCGCCCGTATTTTTTCCTTAAAATTCCCCCATACCCCTCCCTTTTTACCCCACTCTTATTCTCTCACCTCTCGCACCACCACCACCCGACCACCACCACCTGACCACCACCACCACAACCTGACTACCACCATCGCGGACCACTACCACCAACGGAGCACCACGAAGAACCGTCAACGCAGCCAACCACACCAGAACGGAATGTGGTTAGTTTTTTAAAAAAAAATTCCGCCACCAGTGCACGGTAACGGATGAAAATTCTGTTACCTCCATGGAGGTAAAGGATGAAAATTTCGTTTCTTCCATGGAGGCAACGGATGAAAATAATTTTCTTCCGTTACCGTGCATTTTTCGAATTAAAAAAAAATAGAAATTATACAAAATATATAAAACCGAAACATTTTTTTTGGAAAAAGCCATGATAACAAGATTTTCGGTGAGAGTGGTGGTGGTGGTTGCGGTGGTGGTGGTGGTGGTCGCCGGTGTGGTGGTGGTGGTGGTTGCTATGGTGGGTGGGAGGTGGTTGGGGTGAGGTGAGAGTGAGTGAGGTGTGAAAGTGAGAGTGAGTGATTGAGAGAGTGAGAGTGAGAGTGAGAGGAGCAGTTTAAGGATATTTAGGAAAAAATACAGACGATTTTTAGTAAATAGTATAGCCCTTATTTTATTTAGTTCCTCCTCCCCTGATTTCCCTTCCCCGTTGCATCTGTCGACCATAGCCACTAGCACCTCTTTCCAGCTCTAAGTTGCTTCCTAGTTCCTAAGTACTTCTAACTTCTAAGTGAGCCTGAGCCTATCTTCTCCCGTTAATTCCCCTCTTTCTCACCTGAAACTCCATAGCTAAAATCTCAAAGCTCGAGAAATACACCAAAAATGGCTTCAATTAACTTGGGTCCATTTGGTGAACACTGGTTTCACTGGTTCGAAAAACCCTCCAACCCAATTTTAATCCCAATTTTCTCTCTCTAACTCTCTCCCAAAAGCCTCCAAAACCCCTCTTCTCCTCCCACTCTCTCTCACCGACCCAAAAAACCCAAGAATAAAAAACCCTCAAAACCCAGATAAATACAAGGAAATGCTGGACCAATCCTGGTGGGTATGTGAGAATTTACCAGATGTTTGTCACACCCCTGAAGTTGAAAAGGTATTAAATGAAGACCCAGTTTTTGAAACCAAAGAAAACCCGAAAATCATAAGAGGATGCGAGCGAGAGTGCTAGAGGTTAAGTATTGGTTGATGTGTGTTGTGGTGCATTGTCGGCGTCGAGACTAGCGGCGAAGGGATTAACTGTAGGCGCGTGGTAGGCGCCACAGAGGACATATCCGGTAAGGTAAGGAAGAGGATGATGTGATGGTTGTGATGTAGTTGGATATGGCAGTGGTGGATTACTTCATTGATCCGGTGTGGTGGTGGGTATGGTCATTGATGGTGGTATAAATTCAGTGGTCAAACTGAGAAAATGGAGGAGAGAGAAGGAGAATCGGAAGATGATGATAGTGATGGTGATAGTGAGAGGAGAGAGAGTAGGGTAGTGGAGGTGCGTTAGCACTGTTTCAACTACATTACTTGGTGTTGGTGTTAATGGTTGAGGAGAGAGAGAGGGAAGTGGGTTAATTGGACTAGGGAGGGAAAAGGAAAGAGGGAGATTAAGGGAGGTAATTTAGGATTAGTGTGATAGTTAGATCAATTAGTTATTAGTGACTAACGGAGTTAACCGCAGTTAGTCATTAAAAGCATTCTGTGCATTTTTTTTAAAAGGGAAGAGTATATGATGAATTTCGAAACTTGCAAGGGTATATGATGCAAAAAAAATTGTCAAGGGTATATGGTGAAAAAACCGGTTTTTATAAATCAAACAACTTACGTAATTTGTATTACATTTTGGGAAGTCTCACTTCCATGCATGTTTTCTTATGTCCACCAAACATAGGAAGATATGCTTTTTTTCACTCTTCAGGAATGGAGGAGGTCAGGAGGGATAAGAAAATTCACCTCTCTAAACATCCCTTAGTGAAGTTTTCTTTAAAAGTACGAAGATTAATAATCTTACTTTTCTAATGTGAGACTTTAAATACAAGTAGGGGTGTGCATCGGTCTAGGACCAGTATCGGTTGGACCGATGGATTGGAATATGAATTTTTTTGGACCGGGACCGGTCTGGTTTTGAAACTGTTGGATCGAAATATGTAATTTTTTTAAAAAAAAATATTTTTTTTTACAAATTTATACATATTTATAAATTAGATGCATTAGAATTTAATAATTCTAACAACAATAATCTTAAAGTTAATAAAGAGTAGGTTTTTAGCAATCTAACTTTATAACTTTGAAAACAAATTTAACCTTTAAAATATTTCTTTTACTAAAAAAACAGAAATTCCGATCCACCTGTCCGAACCAGAATTTTCCGGGTTTGGACCCTGACCAGACAGGAAACCCGGAATCGTGATTTTCAGCTGACTTCCCGTCCAAATTCCGATACGGTCCGGTCCAAATTTCGGTCTGACCCTACCCTTTGCACACCCCTAAATACAAGCAATACTTCTGTAAATTAAAAAGCCTTGTGTTTGTTGATTACAACTTCATTTTTGTCACAAATTCAATGGGGAAATTTTGTGCATTAAATATCATACTATAGGATAAACTATTGTATATTCTAGAGTTGGATTTTACTCGTTTCTTGATTTTTAAATTAGTCTTCTATGCACGCGATGCGTGTGTGGATTATTTTGGTGATTATTCTTAAATTTCATCTAAATGTAATTTTGAATGATGTAATTTATAATCATTTATTAGTATTAATTAATAAACTATCATGTTGTATATATACAAAATATAAAAATTACTTGATGAAGAAGTTGTTCAATAGGAAAGCAGCAAAGAAAGAAGATTGTATTTAGTGTTCATAAATTGTAATGTGCATTTAGATGTAAAGTTCTATTGTCAAATCAAATTTGTGAAATTTTTTTCTTTTGTTTGATCTATTGTTTTGTTCTTTATGTAAAAACTTATTTGATAGGTTTTTATTACTGTCATTTTAAGTAAGCACTCATACACCTGTTTTGGCTTATATAATAGAGATGAGCTTTTTTTTTAATAATCATTGCATATTTCGCCTAAAAAGTAAAATGATAAAATTATCGTAACTGACACAAATGAGAACTGCGATTCTCAAAAAGATAAAACGGCAAATTATACTAACTGATACACACGACAATTATTGACCCCCGCAAATTAAAAAGATAAGATTATCCTCTCTTTTTTCTCGGTATTTTTGTGACTTGTTAATGGATGTTGGTATTGTTATTGCATTTAAAAGTTCAGGTAGAATGAAAATTTATGTCTTTGGTTTTGTAATTGATTTGATAATTGCTTTAGTTATGTTAATTTATTCTCCAATCATAAAGTTTTCCTTTCATTACATATATTTTTATGACAGTTTATTTTAGCAACTTTGAACCTCCTTTGAGATGCATATTTTAAATTAGGAAGGGCTATGATTGAGGAAAATGTTAATAAGTAATAATTATTGTTGAATTAAGGGTCAAAAAGTCTTTTCATAGGAGGGACACTGTAGCTCCCCCCTGGCTTTTATAATAGAGATATATTAGTTGAATATATTTTCTTTTTCTATCTACAAATAAATTTCATGTCATTCTACCCTTAGACATTCCCGACAACTACTCAATATAAATAGGTTTTGATTTATGGAGATAATAAGTTAATTATTTTAGTAATCATATTTGCTGGCTAGAGAATAAGTATGATTATTAAGATAATAAACATTGGGCCTACAACTAAGTATTAATCCTATAAGGTCATGCAATATTCACTGGAGATTTGTGGGTGTCTGTGATGGCCGGAGGAGGAGAATAAGCATAAGACTTGGGCTTTGATTAAAAGTTTGTGTGGTGAATATGAGGGTTCTATTGTGTTTGGAGGTGATTTTAATGAAATCCTGAGCTACGATGAGAAAGAGGGGGGTGCTTCCAGAGAGAGAAGAGCTCTGGAGGGGTTTCGAGAGGTGATGGCGAGTTGTAGTCTTGGTGAGTTAAGGTTTGTTGGGAAGTGGTATACTTGGGAGAGGGGAAGAAGCCCGGAGACTCGTATTAGAGAACGACTTGATCGTTTTATTGTGTCATATTCTTGGTTGAGTTTGTTTCCCGAGGCTTATATTGATCATATGGTGAGATATTGCTCGGACCATGCTGCGATTGTTTTGAGAAGCTCCGTTAGTGAGGGAGTGCAGAGGAGACGAGGGAGAGGGTTTCGTTTTGAGACCTTTTGGCTTCTCGATGAAACTTGTGAGGAGGTTGTGAGGGATGCTTGGGGAGAGGCGTAGGGTGAGATGATCTGCGAGAGACTTGGGTGGTGGCTAGGGCGTTACAGGGTTGGAGTATGAAGAATTTCGGGACCCTCAAGCAGCAAATTGAAAGAGTGGAAAAAGAGTTGCATGAGGTGCATAGTGAACCAATAACGAAGGAGAGTTGTGAGAGGTGTGCTGCTCTTGAGTTGAAATTGGATGAGTTACATGCAAAAAATGAGGCTTACTGGTAGCTAAGATCTCGGGTGGCGGAAGTGAAGGATGGTGATAGAAATACCTCATATTTTCATCATAAAGCATCTCAACAGAAGAAACATAACTACATCTATGGCATATATGACAGAGATGGTTTGTAGCAGACTGATGAAGAAAACATAGAAGCAGAGGTGGAAACATATTTTGATACTATTTTCACATCCTCTGAGCCATGTGCAGATAATTTTCAGGAGGTTCTGCAATATGTTAAAGCCACTGTGACTCATGAGTTTATTGCCGCTATTCTTCGACCCTACTCAAAAGAGGAGATTTTTGTATCTTTGAGTGATATGCACCCTTGCAAGGCCCCATGCTTGATGGGATGCATGTTATCTTTTATCAGAGATTATGGCACATCATTGGAGATGAGGTATTTAATTTTGTTAGTAATATTTTACATAAGTTTTCTTCTCCAGGGAAGGTTAATAGTACTAATATTGCTCTTATTCCTAAAGTTAAATCTCCTACTTCTGTATTTGAATTTAGGCCTATAAGTCTCTGTAATGTATTGTACAAAATAATTTCTAAAGCTATTGTTTTAAGGCTTAGAAGTTTTCTCCCTTGTATTGTAACGGAAAATCAAAGTGATTTTGTGTCGTGAAGGATGATATCTGATAACTCTCTTATTGCTCTGGAGATCTTTCATTCCATGAAAATGAGGAATAACATCAGAAAGGGCTTGATTGCAATGAAGCTTGACATGAGCAAAGCCTATGGGAGAGTGGAGTGGGGCTTCCTGCGAATGCTTCTCTTGACAATGGGTTTTGATGGAAGATGGGTTAACTTGGTGATGAGCTGTGTATCATCAGTCTCTTACTCTTTCATTGTCAATGGAAGAGTGTGTGGTTCAGTGTCCCCGTCTAGGGGATTGCGACAGGGTGATCCTCTTTCCCCCTTTCTATTTATATTGGTTGTTGATGCCTTTTCTCAGATGATTCAACAGAAGTTGACAACCAAAGCTCTTCATGGTGCGAGAGCTAGCCGTAATGGTCCAGAAATTTGACATCTTCTTTTTGCAGATGACGGTCTTCTCTTTAAAAGGGCTACCCGACAGGAATGTTTAACGATAGTTGATATTCTAAAAACAAATATGAAGCAGCATCCGGGCAGAAAATTAACTATGAAAAGTCGGAGGTATCTTTCAGTAAAGGTGTAAGCTGTGAAAAAAAAGGAAGATTTGACTGAACTTCTCCAGATGAGGCAAGTTGACAAGCATCAGAAGTACCTTGGTATTCCTACCATTAGTGGAAGATCTAGAAAAGTGGCGTTTCGGGAACTGTTAGATAGAATGTGGAAAAAGTTGAGGGATGGAAAGAAAAGTTGTTGTCAAGGGCCAGGAAAGAGGTGCTTATTAAGGCTGTGATTCAAGCTCTATCAACATATCTCATGGGCGTTTGTAAGATTCCAGTGGCTGTTATCAAAGAAATTCACTCTGTTATGGCTCATTTCTGGTGGGGAGGGAAAGGAGAGGAAGATGCATTGGGTGAGTTGGGAGAAGATGTGCAAGCCAAAGTGCATGGGGGCATGGGTTTTAAGGATCTTGCAGTTTTTAATGATACTTTGTTGAGGAAACAAGTTTGGCGTTTATTGCACTATAAAAATTCTCTTTTGAGTCATGTGATGAGTGTCAAATATTACACTACAAGAAAAATCGCATATAGAGGCAAGGTAGATTTGCCTCTGAAACCAAAGATGTAGCCTCTAATTGCCTTTTGAAGCAAATTAGTGGTTGCCTCTAATAATTCCGTCGCTAATTAATGGTTGCCTCTAAAACTCCCTTTTTGAGGCAATATAACTTGTTGCCTCTAAAAGACTCCACATTTAGAGGCAACCATATATTTTTGCCTCAAAATATAATTAGAGGCAACCATATATATTCTTGCCTCAAACTATAATTAGAGGCAACAATATATATTCTTGCCTCAAAATATAATTAGAGGCAATATAAAACATTGATTCTAAAAACTACATATGTTTAGGGGCAACCATATAATTTTATCTCGCAATATAATTAGAGGCAATATAACGAATTGCTTCTAAAAACCACATATATTTAGGGGCAATCATATGATTTTGCCTCGAGATATAATTAGAGGCAATATAAAAATTTGTTTCTGAAAATTAATATATTTAAGGACAACTACATAATTTTAATTCAAAATATAATTACTCGTGATGTCTTATTTTTTACATAGTGATATTTGGAAGTAATTTGAGACCTATCATGAACGGTGTTTGGATGCACCGAAAACAATCTAATGTATTATTTTGTACATTTCCAAGCACGATCACCTATAAAATTGCAAAATTAAACCAATAAATTTCATGGAAATCGAATTTCTATTAATTCCAAGAAATATTATTAAATAAGAGCAAATATACTGTAGTAAAATCTAAAAAATTGTAGTACAATATCAGCCAGATAAAATATCATATGACGTGCAACAACCTGCAAGCCCAAAACTTAGAAAAACTACCAAAGTCAAAATTAGTTTTTATCATCAAAAGAACAAAATAGAACAATAGTACAGTAGATAGTAGAGAACAGCAACAACAGTAACACCTCAGAGTCAACCAAAGTCATACTACTCTTCGTTTGTTTGCATTTCACCACACTCTTTATCCACATCTTCATCCTCATCCTCCTCCTCCTCCTCCTCCTCATCATCATCATCAACCTACCATTTTAGAATTAGAATGTACTATTAATAATAAATGAAATATTTATATAGAATTAAAAATATAATTAACTTATAATGAGTATAAATAACAAATTACCTCATCTACATCAAATGTAGATATATCATAACCCGAGATTTCCAAAAAATTTCTCATGTACCCTTTCATAACTTCCATTTGCTTTTTTAGGCCTTTGATCTTTCTGTTTAGTATTTTATTCTTCACATTAGCTTCCTTTGCCTCTTTTTTAGCCTCGTTTGCTTCATTCTTTGCCTCATTAGCTTCATTCTTGGCCTCATTAGCTTCTTTCCGTAATTTTTCTCCTTCATTAAATGATCCATATAGTGATGTAATAGAGGGACTTACTCCCTTGCCACGATCACGACCGCGTTTACCAATGGGTTTAACTTTTACATAAATTTCTTCATCTGTCATATTTACTTCTTCACGTTGCACTAAAAGCTCTTTTATTTTTGACTGGAAAAAAAAAACTTAAGCATTACATGAAAGGTAAGAAACACATAATCACTATATAATTATCAATAAAGGTCATATTGGTGTAGCAAAATGAATTTTAATACATGAATAATTTTAATAAACCCTTTGTTTCTATAGAAATTTTGACAGCACTTCCTCTATAATACGACTTATATCCAGATTCAATGAATCCATTTTAACCTGTTTTTCACATATTAAACCAATGATTTTTTTTCATTCTCACCATAACAGCACACTACATAATATCATCATGATATTATTATTAACCAATAATTTTAAAGGCACAACACAATAAGAGAATAACAACTTAAGCTTGGCAAGCTAGAGACAAAATTGTAAATGAAGTTCAACTTTGTAAAATTACAACAAGCAAATTAGGCTTTTTGGTTGGTTATCACAACAAGAAAATCAAGTCATCATATCAAGTTTTCAACTATATTAATAGTTCACAAATAGTTTACAAAGCATTATTTCTTACCATGGTTTCTTTTGCCACTTCAGTAACCGGTGTTTTATCATTTTTTGTATGAGTTTCCTCGTACACCTTCAGCATAGTCGGCATTACTTTGTCACGTTTGAACTAGTATTATAAAGAGAAAAAAAATTAGAAATTAGAAATTTTATTTTTATCAATCAAAAAATCTTAGTAATCAAAGAGTATTACCATATCTTCAACTTTTTGAGCAAAACTCTTTGTACCAGCAGTATGTCCAGCATCTAGGCAAGATCGATTATTGATGTTTCTTGTACTCTTATCCTATATTATGTAGAATTTTAAGAAAAGAATAAGATGTAGAAAGTTAGCAGAATGATATTGGAAGAAAATTTAATATTATATATAGTAGATAGCATATAGTATTATATGTAAGCTATTCAATTACCTTGAACTCATCTGATCCAAAGTACTTAACAAGCCATTCCCAGTCTTGTTTGTCAATATTTGGTGGTATATTACCTTCTTTGAGCCTCTCCTCATCTGTACTTTCAGTATCATAGTAATCAGATTTCAATCTTGCACGATAATTCCTGTATTTTTTATTCAAAGACCCCATGACAAATTTTTTCCTTTCTTTTTTTGACTTTTCACGTTCCACTTCATCTTCATCATCCTCAAGTCCAATATCAAATTTTTCCTTGCAAAAAGAAGGTCAACTATTAGTAAAATCATCATATGACAAGAAAAAGATATTCAAATTCTTTATAACTAAACAAGAAAAACTTATACCAGAATAAGATTCCACATCTTCTCCTTATTCTCTTCTGGAATTTCTGAAAATACTTTCAACTCATAAAGTGGAGCATTAAGGGGATCTCTGACAAGAGCGCCACAATAACATGCTAGACAAGCTCTATTTAAACCAATAGGTTGTCCCTTTATGTTGAAATCCACTTTTTTTTCACCGGGTCTCATTTTTGCCATTTGAAGATTTCGTGTAGGACCTCTAGGAGTTTTGGTCTTGTAAGTTCTCTTCTTCTTGTTTGCTGTAACATATATATATATATATATATATATATATATATATATATATATATATGTACATCTTTCACTCATTACATACTGCAAATCAAGAATAAATATTAAATTAGGGAGTATAAAACAAGTCATACCAGAATTATTATCTCCCCCCTCCTTGTCAACAAGTGGCTCCTCATCATGGTTTCTCATCATATTTGAAATGATAGTATTTTCTTGATCTTCTAAATCATAGTTTCTTGTCTCGACTGGATTTTGTTCGCCTTCTTGATCTTGTACACCATCATCATCATTGTTCTCACAAAGTTGCCCCAAGTCATGCTCTAAATGAAACATATTTTTATGTTAAGTAGCATAATATGCAAATTTAATACACGTTATGAAGTAAATGTATGCACAATAACAACTAACATCCGGATATATAGTAGAAAGATAGAAGAAAAGTGAAAGATATAGATCTATTATATTGATGAAAGATAGAGATCTATTGTATTGACGAAAGATAGAAGATGATTATAAAGAATTATTAACGAAGAACAATATAACCCTTATTTATCGAAAAGAAAAAGGATAATATATACCTCCATGAAAATGACCATTCTTTTCACCATCCTTTAACACCTTTTGTCGTTGAAGTTCTAGCAAAAGTCAATTATATATTGGTAAATTCCTAGTAAACACTAGTAGAATAATTGCTAATTGCTGCGGTCATTAAGTGCCCTATTGCTGCGGTGTTGGCCGCGCAGCAATTAAGGGCGCAGCAATAGGTAATTACATATTGCTGCGGTTTTTAACCGCAGCAATATAGCAACCTATTGCTGCGGTTTTTACCCAAAACCGCAACAATAGGTAGTGTGAATAACAACAAAAATAAGTGAAAAGTAACCTATTGTTGTTGTTGTTGGTAAAAACAGCAGCAATAGGTGAGTATATTGCTGCTGTTTTTACCAAACAACAGCAGCAATATGTTGCAACGTAACAACTAATTTATTTATTTTTTTCGCAAATTTCTAGTGAGAGTGACCATATATTATAAATTATAATACTCATCTTTTAAATTTATAAACTCTAAGCGGTGTTACTTAACTTTTCCAACCCAGCAAAATAATAAAGTTCTACCTTAGTGATTGAAATGCACCACAAACTTGTAACAAAAAAAATTAAAGCTGAAATCCAACCGTAAATGAAAAAACTAGTACAATATTACAATGAAAACGACTGATTTCATGCATTGATAATAAAATAAAAAATAAAGAAAACTAAAAATTACAATATCTGAATGATGAAATAAAAAAAATCAGCTAACCTAATGAAACTAGAACTAAAGAAAAAATTAAAAGGAAGGAAAAAATTGAAAATAATTACATCAAAAATGAAAAAAAAAACCAACTCTAATTTCACAAAGTCGACGAACAGCA
This sequence comes from Beta lomatogona, assembly GCA_947646795.1. Lineage (NCBI taxonomy): Eukaryota > Viridiplantae > Streptophyta > Magnoliopsida > Caryophyllales > Amaranthaceae > Beta > Beta lomatogona. Next base: position 2,368,802 of record CANSNZ010000018.1, on the reverse strand, counting down.
CAAGCCAAAACTAGAACTAAGGAAAAAATTGAAAATGATAAAAAAAACAACTCTCAACTTCACGAAGTCGACGAACAGCCACGACTGATTCGAGCGACGGCGACCCACGACTTATTCGAGCGACGGCAACGGCGAGCCACGACTTACGAGCGACGGAAAACAAGGATGTCACAAGTGTTGGCCACCGGCGACAATTAGAGACGGAGAGAGAGCGGCTGCGAGGGAGACACTGAAGGAGATCGCTTGAGGACTAGCGTAGAACGACGAGATACAACCGACGAGAGACACCGGAGAAGGACGGCCGGCGAAGGAGGAAAATCGGAGGAGGAAGGTCGGCAAAGAAGAAGGATGAGACGAGAGAGATGAGAGGTTAGGATGAGAGAGGAAGAGGAGAGTGAGAGGATAGGGAAAACGGCTGAGGAGACAAGAAGAACCCTAATGGGTCGCGCGTCCTCTTTTATAGACAAGAAGAGTCTATTGCTGCGGTTGTTCAAAGGAACCGCAGCAATAGGTTCCTCTCATGAAATAAATGGGGATATTGCTGCGGTTTTTTGTGAAAACCGCAACAATATATTAAAATATTATTTTTTTAATATTATTTTAATATATTGCTGCGGTTCTTGCCAGAAACCGCAGCAATATGTTTCGTCAAAAAATCAACTTTTTTCAAAAATTTTCCCGTTGAAACCATATTGCTGCGGTTTTTGACCGAAACCGCAGCAATATCTTTATTTTATATTTTACCTTTTCTTTTTACGTGATATATTGCTGCGTATGGGTAAAACCGCAGCAATACCACCGCAGCAATAAACAATTATTCTACTAGTGAAATATTTTCTTTAATCATGTATGAAATAACATGTAATCTCCAATGAGTATATGAGTTGAACCTTTTTGGAAAGCTGCGAGGGCTGCTTTAATTGTTTGCGCTTCTTTTGTTCCATGTGTTGCTTGCTTTTCCTTGTTCGATCTTGGTCTTAATAATTTGGCAACCGACATTGGTGCAATAAATTTGTTTCTTTTTCCTCCTCCGTTAATCTCATTCCTTTTGACCTGTATCATATGCAAGATAGTATGTCTGAAAAGTATTTGGGTTTTCTTGAGTAAATAAGTAATTAGTGCAAACAGATGCTCTTCCATATAACCCAAAAGTAGATAAAGTAGATAAAGCATATAGCATTAAGAGTAATAACAATATGAGATAAGATAATACCTTTTTATTTGTAGTCACAATATGAGCCTCTTCCCCATAATTATTTTCTTCATTTTCATCCGGTACATAGTCACCATCTTTCTCAAGAGTAGCATCACATTTTTGTTGTCTTTTCTTAGCTTTTGAGCTATCCACTAAACTAGTCATAGAAGCAGCGATGCGTTTGATACCTAAATTCTGCATTTTGATCTTGTTGGGTTCAATCGTCTTCATTCTTTGTTGTTCATACTCGTTTGGAGTTACATCATGATTAGAACATGTCTTCCCTCCAAAGCTGGACATTTTAGTGCTAAGAGGGAAAAAAAAATTGTAGTCACAAATTAACATAGAATTATATAAATCAATTTTAAAATAAAATCACAACGTTGTATTGGCAAACAAACTCATGAAATGATACCAGTTACTCTTAATGTTAAAGGCTTATAGTGAAACACAAAAAAAACAATCATTCATGTGTTAAAAAAAAAAAAGACAAAGAAGCATTATACTAACAGAAATTTATTCACTGTAAAAGGCTTGAATTAGAACACAATTGAAGTTCATATAACTAATACTATAATAATAGAAAAGGGTTATGAATATGTATCATCCATATAATCAGCTTCGTTTTGCTCATTTAACTCCGAGACATTATAAGAGTTTCTCGGTCTTGTCCTAATTATAACCTTCCAGTTGGGCTTCACAACATCATCGACATAAAATACTTGTTGAGCTTGAGAAGCTAAAATGTAAGGATCGTTAGCCAAAACTTTTGATGTATTCACACTTATGAATGAAAAGCAATCTCTAATGATCCCTCGACCTTGTTTATGAACATCCCACCAATCACATTTGAACAAAATGACACGATTTCCTCCAATATATTGAACTTCTATGATTTCTTGCAATTGGCCAAAATATTCTAGATTTGAAGCTCCACTTTCTCCCTTCACAACCACCCCACTATTTTGTGTTTCCTTCCCCCTTTCACTGTGCTTTGTGCGATACATCGACCCATTAACCATGTATCCATTAACAGACACCACTGCACGATCTGGACCTTGTGCTAATGATATTAGATTACTTGTAGCACTTGGATGTTTATCGTTGGACAATATTGCCACCTATGAATAAATATATATAGGTTTTAGAAGATTGCTACAATGTTAAAATAGAACATTAAACAAAGATGTTAGTTATCAAAAATCTTACTTGATCTCTAAAACATTGAATGAATTTTCTTTTATGAGAAGAAGCCATCCCTGTGACATTTGTTGCATCACGATTGTACTCACTGTGATAAATATTTCAACAACATTATACAACTTTACTATAAATAAAGGAGTATATAAAATGGACCAAAGAACTATAAGCTTACTCGATGAATGGTTTTACTTCTTCACAATTGTTCAACACATAAAAGTGAATTTCTTGCCATTCCTTTGTAGTCAGTAGACGAGGATCCTCCTTCCCAAATGATCTACCTCTTGTTTCGAATACAGGTAGGCAATCGGGTGAACCCATAATATCATCATCATATATTCTATCTTGCTTATTGAATTTAGTTTCTATATCATCCATATATCTTGAACAAAATGTCAAACACTACTCTAAAAGATAACCCTCTGCCATTGATCCCTCTGGGTAACCTTTATTGCGCACATACCCTTTTAATTTGCTAAGGTACCTGCTAAAGTAAGTACTAGCAGTAGTAAGTATTTTCCTATTATCACCAAGTATTAAAATAATACACAAAAAAATATAAATTTTGTACCTTTCAATGGGGTACATCCAACGATAATGAACTGGTCCAGCAATCAAAGCTTCACTTGCAAGGTGTATGGGCAAGTGCATCATAAACACAAAAAAAGATGGTGGGAAAATTCTTTCTAGCTCACAAAGGGTCACACCAATTTGATTTTCGAGTTTCTCTAACTCGTCAATCTTCAATTCCTTGGAACATAACTCTCTAAAAAATTCGCTCAACTTAATAAGTGGACCAGACAATGATTTAGGCCAACCACGTATAGCAAGAGGCAATAGATACTCCATGATAATATGATAATCATGGTTCTTCAAACCAGAGAGTTTACGCTCTTTAAGTGAGGAATTTCTTGAAATATTCGAAGCATACCCATCCGGAAATTTGACACTAGTCAAAAAATTTCACAAATCCCTCTTTTACTCTAAGGATAACATATGAGAAGCTGGTGGTATCACTGTTGGTTTATTATTAGGATCTCTAATAGGATGCAATGACTTTCTAATCTTCATTTCCTCCAAATCTAGACGTGCATTCATATTATCCTTACTTTTCCCTTCAACATCTAGCAATGTCCCAAGTAAAGTTTCACATACATTTTTTTCTATATGCATCACATCCAAATTATGGCGTATTAGAAGACTACTCCAATATGGCAATTCAAAGAAAATGCTCATCTTTCGCCACAATTGTTTTGGTTTTAGCTCCTTTGTACGTGCCCTCTTCTTTGTACCACGTTTTGATGCAACTTGTTCATCATTAACATGTTGTAGTAGTTCCTCACCAGACAACTGTTTAGGTTTTGGTCTCAGCTCTTGTTTTCCATCAAAGGTTCTTCCATCATATCTCCATTCATGATCAGAAGGTAAAAATCTACGATGACCCATATAACAATGTTTACCTCCGTTGGACAACCAACAAGACCAAGTATCTTTGTAACAATTTGGACAAGCAACTGCCCCACCTATTTTCCAGCCAGATAAATCTCCGTAGGCAGGATAATCACTTATGGTCCACAATAAAGAAGCAAACAATCTAAAATTCTCTTTCTTTGAGGCGTCATATGTCTCCACACCAACATCCCAAAGCAACTTCAATTCATCTATTAAAGGTTGCAAATACACGTCAATCTTATCTTTAGGCCCCTTAGGACCTGGGATAAGCATAGAGAGAATGAAAGATTGTTGTTTCATGCAAAGCTATGGAGGCAAATTATATGGGATAAGAACAACCGGCCATGTACTATGGGGAATATGTCCATTTCTAAAGGGGCTAAACCCATCACTTGCTAGACCAAGGCGAACATTTCGAGGCTCTGAGGCAAATGTTGGATATTGTTTATCAAACGATTTCCAGGCTTTGGAGTCCGCTGGATGCCTCATTACTCCTTCAGGATCATCAACACGTTCATCACTATGCCATCTCATACTTGCAGCGGTTTTAGATGACATGAATATTCTTTGAAGCCTAGGAATCAACGGAAAATATCACATTGTCTTGCTAGCAATCTTTTTAGGCTTAGATTGTGAGGTGGAAGATTCTTTACTTGGTTCATTCTTTTTCCATCTAGAAGCATGACACTTTACACATTCCTCTCGCATTTGTATGCTCTTTCCCGAAACAACATGCGGTTATTAGGACATGCATCAATCTTGATTGACTAAAGCGACAAGTTCTTTATCATCTTTTGAGCTTCATAATAAGATTCTGGTAAAGTGTTACCCTTAGGTAATGCTTCTTTAAACAAGTCAAGAATCATGGACAAACTTTTATCGCTTATTCCACCTAAGCACTTTATGTGGAATAACTTAAGCAAGAAGGACAACTTAGAGAATTGCTTACATCCAGGATATAACTCCAATTCAAGATCACCCATCAATTTGTAAAAGGTTTTTGCTGCTTCTGTAGGATCTCCACCTTCACTCCCATTAGTTTTCTCTCTCTCTACATCATTTTCCAGAGGTACTCCAAAAGCCTCATGTAGCATATCAAACATTACATCATGGTCATGCTCTAGGAAGTCATCTGACTCGTTTATGATATTGCTATGATCACCTATGTTTTCCCCATGTCGCAACCACCGTGTATAACTATTAACAATTCCAAATCTAAGCAAATCCAACTCTATTTCGTCTTTACATTTTCTCCTTTCATTGTTGCATTTTACACATGGACAAGGCACAACATCTTTGACATTTTGTTGTGAAAAAGCAAACTCAAGAAACTGTTTTACACCAATCTTGTACCTGGGATCATTTTTTTTATACTGCATCCACTCACGATTATTTGACTTCATAGTGTCCTATTCCATTATAATCACATAAATATGAGCTTAAAAGAAAATAGAAAAAAAAGAAGCTAATATAGCACATAAGTGACATATTATATATATAAAACAAATGTTTTGCAATTTTTAAAGGAATACTAAATGACACATTTGATAAATAGTTAATACTCAAGTACATTAATATCCTAGCATGAATCAGGCCTCTAAAAGATTTCCAAATATTCAAATTGGAGGAAGTTAATATATCATAACTCATAAAAGGTTATTACACATATTTGCTTATAAAATAGGAACTTCAGATCAACTTTTTACCATACTAGAACAACTTAGAAGGTTGGCTTGGGGGAACTAATTGCAGCAGCCCCATCCGAAGGGATTGTCTCATGTTAATTATGTAGCGATGATCAATTGAACCAATGATGCTACAACGAACAGTAGCGCCGTAGCGGTTCACCTTAATAAGGAAATCAAAGTATATAATTGATCCAACATTAACAGCAAACCAGAAAAACAAACACGACTTGAGCTCTTACTCAAAATACCTGTGATGCAAGCTTAGACAACTCTTTCGAAAGAAAAGGCAATATTAAGGTGGACTACTATGGAAAGGGCCTTTAAGACTGTAATATCATGTCTAAAGTGGTTGTAGTCTTGTAGATGCTAAGATGCCAATAGAAGCCAGAGTAAAGAATCATACATGACAGGAAAGAGCAAATGAAAATCCCACTTTGCTGATCATAAATTTCTGTATGCTAAAACCTAATCAAAACTACCATTGGAACAATGACTACAGCATCAGTCGATGCACCATAGCAAACTGTCGGTTCATCATTTAAAGAAGATTGAAAAAGGCTCGATTGGTTGATGCACTTTGGAAGACAGTTCCTTCGGCAATTTGGTGGTGTACCATAACAGCAAGAAACTAACAGATTATTGAGGTTAGAGCTTGTTCACGTCAATACCGCCCTCAAAAAAAATTCATGGTGGTTGTATAGCAGTCAAGTGTTTCAATCAAACCAGAACTTGAATTTCATTTGTTTCCACGTAATATTAAACAAACAAACTAGTAATTAACAGGAACTTAAATTAGAACGCACAGATAATTGAAAATAATTCGAGTTCGCAATAATCAATAATTGAACTTCACAAAATTCACAATAATCATTATGAAGTTGAAGCCCACCGCAATAAAATTGAAAAAAAATTGTGTATTACTCTAAATGAAGAAATTCGATGGAAATACCTAATTTGAGATATGTCAGATTCGTGAAGCGAGATTGAATTCCGGCCAGGCGAGGTTGAATTCCGGCCAGGCGAGGTTCGACTCAGTGCATGCGAGATTGAATTTGCGCCCACGAGATTGAAGACGCCGTTTATGAATATGGAATTCGAAACGAGAATTAGGTTTTCAGGAAATAAGAAAGAAAAATAAACATGATTCTAATTTCCATATTCAAGTACAGCGGGAATTTTGGGAGGGAATAACTGATTAAGGAATTTTTCATGGTTGAAGAAGAATATGGGTGTAGTGGCTTAGGAACTCTTTTTCAGTTTTTGTGACTCGTTTTTGAGGGGATGCATTTTATGAAGTTTGTTCATCTTTTTTTTTTTTTTTTTTTTTTTTTGAAGGGAAGTTTGTTCTGCTTTTTAGGGGACAAGTTAGTTTTAGTTTTCTCCTTTTTTGCGAAAAAAGTTTTTTAAAAAATACTTTAAAGTTTTGTCTCACGTTGGGTTATTGAAAATAACTTTATACTTTGTTTCGGATTGAATTAATGGATCCAGTTCAACTCAGACAAATTCACTTCAGTTCAATACAGTTCAGACAAATTGTGTTAGTTTCCTCTCACAGTTCTAATTCAGTTCAGTTCAGTTCAGTCCAAAAAAATAAAGGCTAAGTGCAATAAATTAAGATAATTTTACAATGGCTAAAACCCATGATAATTTGTCTAATCAAGACAATTTATATTCAATCTCAAATCTATATCATTCACTTGATTGACTTTTATAATTAAATTAAAACTAAAACTAATAATTCACAATCAACCGTTCACCTGGTTTTCGGGAAAATTATTGAATGTTTTAAAGGTCAACGAAATCAATAAACAAGACGAGTTACTAAAAATAGAGGGTTGAGATTAATTATAAGTAATAGCAGAGGCTATATATAATAAAATAGTTTTAGAATCGGTAGCTACGGAATCGCCTCTAGGCGACACTAAAGACAATTAGGAGGCAATCCACAAAGGTGTTTTTGTAGTAATGGATGAGCTTTTAGAGGCCGCATCAATTTCAACAATGCTTAAAAGAACATTTAGAGGGAATCGTAATTCAATTGATGCTATAGAAAACATTTAGGGGTGATATGATTTTCATTAATTCTAAAAGTTACTTTTAGGAGGAACCTATATTTTATTATTGTTAAAATGAAGTTCTAGAGGCAACCTGAATTTCACTGATGTTAGAAAAAAGGTTTGAGAGGCAACTATTATTTCATTAATGCTAAAGCTACTTTTAAGGGCAGCATAAATTTCCCTGATGCTAAAAAAAACAGTTTTAGAGGCAACCATTTTTTCGTTAATGCTAAGACTACTTTTAGGGGCAGCATAAATTTTCCTGATGCTAAAAAAAAAGTTTTAGAGGCAACCATTATTTCATTAATGCTGAAAACTACTTTTAGAGGCAACATAAATTTTCCTAATGCTAAAAAAACAGTTTTAGAGGCAACCATTATTTCATTGATGCTAAAAAGTACTTTTAGGAGCAACATAAAATTTATTGATGCTAAAAACAACTTTTAGAGGCAACCAAAATTAACTAATGCTAAAAGGCACTTTTAGAGGCTACAAAAAATTGGTTGCCTCAAGGTGTTGCCTCTATAGGCGAATTTTATTGTAGTGTTACCCTCATGGTGACATTCTTCAAGCAAGACTAGGCTATTCGAATAGCTATGCTTGGCGTAGTATTTGGAGTGCGAAGAGCTTGGTGATGGAAGGGTTAATTTGGAGAGTGGGGAATGGAAAATAGATTGATTTATGGTCAGATCCTTGGGTGAGGGATGAGGAGGGTCGTTTCATCAAGAGTGACCGTGTAGAAGGCTTGGATGTGGTGGGAGATTTGATTGATGATGAAAGAAAGAAGTGGAGAATGGACATTCTTGAACGACATTTTAATGAGATAGATCAAAGATGTATTCTTCCTATTCCTTTGAGTTCAACAGATTTAAGAGATGATTTAACGTGGGCATATGCTAAGGATGGGCTATATTCGGTGAAAACTACTTACATGCTAAGGAAAGGAGGGAATTTTGACGACTTTCATCGTGCTTGGGGTATGTTATGGAGTTTGGATGTATCCCCAAAGGTGCGCCATTTTCTTTGGCAGGATTGCACACAATCCCTTCATGTGAGGTACGTTCTTAATAGGCGCCACTTGACTGATGAAATTTTTTGCCCATGTTGCTCGTATGAGACCGAAACCCAGCAGCATTTATTTTCTTTTGCACGATTTTTGCGAGCCTACGGGATGCAGGAGATTGCCGAGATTTGTTGCTGAATATTGAATAGGAAGGCATGTCTGAAACTTTAGTGAGATGGGAGGATCTAGACCCGAAAGTGGTTCAGAGAGGCTGCTATATTACGTGGAACATATGGGCTGAAAGAAATAGGAGGATTTTCGAGCATCAAAGCCAATTTATAGCTGTGATGGGCCAACGTATCATGCGGCAGGTTGAGGAGTGCAACCAATATACTACTCGCATATACAGTAATACAAGGGCGAAGAGTGTGAGCAGCCCCTCTCAGTGGTGCGCACCTCCTGCTGCTGTTCTAAAGCTAAATGCCGATGCTAGTGTGGGCGAGGAAGGGTGGATTGGCCTTGGTGTCATGGCCCGTGACTCGGCAGGTAAAGTAGTCTTTTCAGCTGTACGAAGAGTTCGTGCTTTTTGGCCTCCTGAGGTGGCTGAATGTAACGCTATTCATATGGCAGTTAGGCTAGCAAAAGCTCATGTGTTAGCCAACGTGATCATTGAGTCGGATTCACATGTGGTTACGACAAGGTTGACAAAAGTCGCTCTTTACTTTTCGGATCTAGATACTATCCTTGGTGATGTTCTTGAGATATGTAGTGTTTTTAATTCCATTAGTTTTACTCATGTCAAGAGAGATGGGAATACTGTTGCCCATAATCTTGCTAGAGTTGTGCCATTTGGAGTAGAGTAATGTTGGAAGATCATGTTCCTAGTGATGTAGGTCCATATGTACTCATGGACACTTTGTCCCTTGATTAATGCACTTCTCTTTTCCCCTAAAAAAAAAAGTTGATTGGCTTAAGAAGAAATAAGATGCTCATTTGTTCAGCTAACATAAGAAAATACCATACTTGGATTTTTAACAGAGGCACGAGAAGAAGGAAGAGCAGCATACTTGGGGCAGTGGTGGGGGTGCGTTAGCTGGCGCTATGTTGCGGCGGCAGTAGGGCGGCGAGAGAAGGAGTGGTGGTGTGCGGTGGTGTGTGAGGGTGTCGCGAAGAGGAGAGAGATTTTGCAGGGAAAAAAAAGAAAGAGAAGCGAGTGGGGAGGGGAAAGGGTGGCGCGCTGCGGCGACCTTGGTGGCGCTGCAAGGTTCGCCTTGGTGGTCGAAAGGTGGGCAACTTTTAGGCTGTGGTTGTTCTGAGTTTCGAAAAACAGAGAATTAATACTGAAGTTTTTAACTTATTTGATTAATTCTAAACTTTGGTATTGATTTTGTGATGCAAAAACTCAATTAATTCTCCCTATTTGTAGAAGAATGGCCATCTTAGTGAAGAATTTCTTCAATTTAAAAATCCCAATAACCATTGAACTTCCATGGAATTCGATATTCAAGTTGCTAAATTTAGAGGTTTTGGCAAAATTCTGGTGGGTATAATACCATTGTGAGAACAAGTATCCAGTGGGAATGGTTGTTGGTTTTGTGAAACAGGAGGTTTGGAGCAAACCCATGGTCTTCCCATGGGATTTGGTACGCAGGAGAAGGGAGGAAGAGATCTCTTTTTCCTTTTTCTTTTATCTGATTTTGGGTCTAATTTCCAGCACTTGGGTTCAATTGGATTTGGGCTGAACTTGAACATTTGGACTACTATTAACCCAAAGTTGAAAATCCAAAACTTTTACAAAGTTGACTAAAAGAAAGAAGATATTATAGGCTTATCTATATATAAATTTCACATTATATATATATATATATATATATATATATATATATATATATATATATATATATATATATAAACATCTTATAATATATGACTTATTTAATGTATTGATGTGGTGTGATGAAGCAGAATAGTCAAGTAGGTCTTCGAGTAAGAAAAGTTCTTGTGTGGATATCAGTCGAGGTAACGTAACTAATTTGCTTGACCTTATATTGAAACACTTTTTTCCACATACTTCAAATTTAAGATGAATGTTTGTGGATGTTTTGCTGAATTTTAGTGACCGGAACAAGATAATGGTGTTGATTGTGGCTATTACGTGCCGAGGTACATGTTGGATATAGTCAACCATTGCACTGATATCGATGATCTTCAAAAGGTATAATGTAACTAATTAATATATGTTAGATCAGATTAGATCGATGGGTAATAGTTACTTTGTTTTAGAAACCAAAGTAGCACATATTCACAAAAAAGGTCATTTTAGGCCTATTTTGGTCGTTTCGTGTCCAATTTGTATATTTTGAGTCATTTAACTCCATATTTCTTATTGAATATGATAATATGAGGTATAGTATAACTATTAAGTAGATTTGTAGGCTTGCATTTGTTCTTGCTTAAATTTCAGGAAGGTAAAGGTCATTTTTGGCCTATTTTGGCTGTTTCGTGTCCAATTCGTAGATTTTGAGGCATTTAACTCCAATTTATTTTTGGATATGATAATATGAGTCAGTTAACCCAGAATTTTACCCCGTAAGGCAGAAACTCAAAATGCGTGGAGGTCGAAACCTTCCCCAAATCAATTTGGAGGGCCTCCCACAAGATTCATTTTTTATGTGTGATGACTCCCAAAGTCATCACATGAACTTGAGGCGAATTAACTTGATTGAATTCACCTATTCTTCGGATGTGAAGATCCGAACCTGCAATCCTAAAACCAGAAGATCGAATCACAACAGACATAATTCCTAACCTAGAAGAAGAACTTCCTCTTATCATACCCAGCATTCGGACTCCCAAAGCATCTTGAACCAACCAAGCTCAAGAAGCCTCTTCACTATAGATCGGGTTTCCTAGATCATCCCTCGTCATAGGAACCAAGATCCTTCTACTGCCCACCTAGTACTACTAAATACCACCCGAGCACAACCATAAACAAAATGGCAAGGATAATTGGATCTGAAAACTACTAAACTAAGACTAAAATAGAAAACATAGCTGAAACAAACTAAAAAACTGATCACCATAACCACAAACAAAAGACTACCTTCGAACTTCCTTCGTCGCCGGCGACTTCGCAGGTGAACCACCCAAAGCTTAACCACAAAAACAAACCAAACTAGGGTAAGCGAACTAACGAACCGAGTCCACAAACCCAACATCAAACAGAGAGCACCTAACAAGGGAAAATGGGGAGGGGAAAACAAAAGAAACCTAGAACCAATAAACACTAAGAGGAGGGGGAAGGGGAGAGACACGAAAACAACTAAGCAGGGGAGGGGGAAGGGGTGACTCGAACATGAAACCAGGGGAGGAATAAGGGGAGACACTAGGAAGGAACATGATGGACGACAAACAAAGGAGTGCGGCAAGGAGACTCGCGATGGGGAACGCGGCTGGGAGAGTCACAACGAGGGTGTGGGGCGAGGAGACGCGCGACGGTGGGGGAAAGAGGTGGGGAGACGCACGACTAGGGATGAGGCAGGGGAACAAGGGAAGGGGATAGGGAACGCTACAACTACAGGACAGGCTCGCCGGCGATCGGAGGAACCACGTCGGCCACCAGCAAGCCTGCAAAGGCGGCGAGGGCTGAAAGGTTTATTTAGGGTTTGTGTTTTAGGGTTTGGGGAATATTTTTGGAGAGAGAAGTGAATACTTATAAACTTCAAATATTAGTAGCAGGTACGTGAATTTGAATGAGTGAGATAGAATGAGGCCAAAAAGGGACTTGCAAAAGCCATAACAGGGGAGTAGAGAAGTTGCTTAAAAATCTCTTTTCCCAAAAACGAAAAAGCCACACTCTAGGGAAGCAAAAGGAGAAAATCCAACTCTGGGGAGTAGATTAAAAGGAATTTGAACTTAACCTGCAAGAAGAAGAAAAAACGGTTACAGGATGTAAAGACATCATTGTTCATTAGCGAGTGATGAAACACTCGGTTCCATAGGGTTAGAAAAACCCATTCCATAAAAATCTAGATTTAAAAAAGCATTCATAATTAAAAGTAGAGAAATATGATATTGCATTCCCGAGATGAAGTAGTAGGAAGAGTTGATGAATTCTAAAGTAGGCAGAGTATTTAGTCCAAAGGGAAACGAGCTAAAGGGAGATACAACCAATTCGTGTGTACAAGAAAAATTGCATTGCAAATAGGAAATTACCAGGAATGAAAAGGAAAGACATGGAAAACAAGTACATAGTGGAATCCATAACAAAGACAAAGAATTCCAATTCGTGCAATAAGCAAAAAGATAACAACAACTAAAAGCAGTGGCGGAGCCAGGATTTCAAAATCGGGGGGTCACAAAAATTGTTGAAGATCGGGTTGTTTTCCCATTGCCTTTGATTTTTTTAATCGAGGTATATCACTCATTGTTTCCTATATTCATTATTTAATACAAATTAACACATATGAACTAACTATTAAACTATATGAAAATCAATCAATAAATTACCATCATAAAGCAACTAAATCATCATATGAAATCATAAATTAATTAACACTACCTAATCTATGCAAATTCACGAATTCACACATTCAAAAAAAACTTAACAACAAAGTTGGAGAAAAGCATAAAAAACAGCATAATAAAGTACTTCTACAAATTGGATAATCATAAATAAAGTTAAGAGATAATACATTAATCAAAAATAACTTCAACCATTTTTTTTAAAGGTCCTGTTCAACCAACTGAAGGAGCGACAAGAAACAAAAATTTATTGAAATATAATAATAATTTTGATTTTGATTTTCAAAAAACTACTAACTAAAAATAGTAAACATATCAACTTCATGAAACGAAACCCCTAAGTAGCTAGAATAATTAAGGTAACTGGAATAAAACATCAGATCTGAAAGGAAATTAGATAAAAAGATGAAATGAAACGTGAAAAATCTCAAACTAGAAGGTAAGTTTAACATTCCTGCATCGTGCGGTGGTCGACGGAGTCTCCGGCGTCGTGAACGGTGAACTCGTGAAGACTGAACTGCCGAACTGGGCTGCACTTAGATGATGAACTCGTGAAGTCTCCGGCGTCAAAGAAAAGAAAAGCCTGAGCTCGTGAAGTCTCCGGCGTCAAAGAAAAGAAATCCAGTAAACCTTGCACTTTTTGAATATTGGGAAAAGGAAGGAAGGAGATGTCTCATAATCTCAGATGAGTATTGGGAAAAGGAAGGAGGGAGAAAGTGATAAGTATTAAAAATTAAAAGATTAAAGTAAGTCTGCAATTGGCAGACAAGATACAGGATTACAACTGTACAAGACCCAAACTTTCCTTCTTTTCTGGCGCTGAACTTGCTTGCGTCTGGCGCAGCAAAATTTTTTTTATTTTTATTTTTTCTTTTTTACGAAAAATCCTTAATTTTTAATTCGCAGGGTCACGTGACCCCACGTGACCCATACTAGTTCCGCCACTGACTAAAAGGGTTGGTATATTTCATAATTAAACAAGGATACAAAACTAAATTCCCTAAAAACAAATAAGACATGTGAATAACCAGCAGGTAATTGACAAAAGGTGGTTGAGGAGGGATACTACAATAGAGAATGATATAAACAAATTAACAACTAATATTTTTTGTGTGAACATGACCCAAGATGTAGCTCAATCAAAGGACCAAAAAAGTATAGAAGATCAACCTACTCATGGAGAGGAAGAGATAGAATTGAGGGGCCTTTCATACTTTCTCTCTTGTGCCTCTTTTGATTGACATGGACGATATCATCTTGAAAAGCTGAAAGTCTACCATTGGGGACATCAATTTCGTCATTTTAGCATCGAAACGGATTGCGTTGCGGTTTGGTGCGGTCCAGACCACGCTGTGAAGAACCCTGTAATCACAAGTCATAGCGATGGATCTCGGGACAGGTTTGGTGATGTTAGTGTTATGGCAAACTCGAGCAAATTAAGCTTTCTCATCGTTTACATAGTGAATTAGTCTAGCTTAATGAGATGGCCTATCTTTTGAGTAAATGTAGCTAAGTGGGTCCATGACCATAATTGATAATTCAGTAGGGAGAAATGGGATTTTCATCCACAGAGCAACTTGAGCGATGTTGTTAAAGAAGGGCTTAAAGATAGGTCTCCAAGGTAGTAAGACGAAATTTAGACCCTGAACATACCAAGGCCGATGATCCTAGACATCCGCTTTATCAATATGGTTTGAGAATTTATGAGAAACCACCCATTGGCAAGGTAGCGGAGATCTCACCATAGATGAAACTCTAATCACGCCTAAGGCGATTGATGACTGCAATTGTAAGAATAAGGCGATTGATGACTGCAAGTGTAATGATGGCTTTGGAGAGAGATGATAATTTCACTTTTAATTATAGTTAATGGGGTATTGTAATTGTATTAGGTCTTGGGAAAATGCAAATAGTAATCGTAATTAAGAGCTACTCCCTCAGTTTTTTATCTTTTCACTTTCATGTGCGCGTCACCTAATGCACAACTTTGAACTTAAATATCTTTTATTGTATATTAGTAAAAATTATAACGATTGAATATTAATAAAGTACTAATTGAGACGAATCAAATAAGACCCCACAATGACTATATTTTTTCTTATAAATTGAGAATATTCCCTCTATATATGAACAGTGTCAAAATTCCAAGTGAGAAAGATAAAATAAAAACAGAGAGAGTATGTAAGTAGAGGGAATCTTGAGGAAAAGTGGTGAAACGATTATCAGAAGTAGAGAACAAAGAGGTTGCCTTCATGGGCAAAAGTTGAGAAGCTTATTGGTTTTTCGTTTTTTCTTTTGTTTTTTTCTTATTCTCTTTATAGGAGGCTTTAACACCTTGTGTTTCACTCTCATCTAAAATAAACAATAAGCGAAATTTGTCAGAACCAACCTTTTAAAAACCACTTTTTGCGAGAAACAACCTTTTAAAATTTTCTGGCAACTTAAGACCTTAAACAACTTTTTTTTTGTTGGAACCAGCCTTACTCCACTTTCCGACGTTGACCACCAGATTCCGACGTTGACTGTCGTTTTTTTCCTATTTTCTTCCCTTTCCTTCCAATTTCCTTTAAAATCTTTCTCTCTCCTTCCTCTTCTCTCTTAAACCATTTCTAATACCTTGCAAATGACAACAAATCTAAAATGAAGATCACCATATCTTCCTCCATTAATGTACCTTGACCAAAGTTCACATTTTTCGATTTATAAACTGAGCTACAGTGCAATAATCGCTCCCAACAAGTTCTATACATACCGGGTGATTGTCCATCAACTATCCACAAGCAAAAATCAGAACAATTACTTAGCAATTAGCCCAGAATTTCTACTTTATCTCTCCTCCATTTTACCTTCTTCCTCCTCTATTTTGGGCGAGCTACCCACACCACCACGACGCCACCACCACCTGTATTGTCGTCGTGCACCACAGCCAGGACGTTACCCGACCAGCCACCAAGCACCCACGGACCCCCACTAGCCCGGGCCACCTTTCCACCATGCGCTCGAACTCCGTCCCCTCTCGCTACACCTATTTTCTCGCTGCACATCTCTCTCTCGTCGACAAACCTGCGTCGAACCTCCACCACGAACCATCCACCTTCGCTACCCCAAGCCCCACCAAGTGCCGCACCGCAGCCACCAAGCTCGGCGACACACTATTTTCCCTAAATCACAAAGGGAGAGCTCCAATTGAAGAGAGAAGAGGAAGGAGTGAACTGGGTAGGAGGCGTGAGAGATGAGAGAGAAAGATTTTAGGTGAAATTGGAGGGAAATGGAAGAAAATAGAGAAAAAAACGACCACGTGCTGCGCACATGTCTCACTTAAGTGAGTCAATGCCGGAATCCGACCGGTCAACGTCTGAAAGTGGAGTAAGGTTGGTTCCAACAAAAAAAATTATGTTTAAGGTCTTAAGTTGCCGAAAATTTTTAAAAGGTTGTTTCTCGCAAAAAGTGGTTTTTAAAAGGTTCGTTCCCGACAAATTTCGCAAAACAATAATGGTAGCAATAATTATCTTATCATTCATGAATATGTCAATCGTACAAAAATAAAAAAGGTAGTGTTTATCATCGAATATGATAAATACTTCATTCGTTCTAATATAAATGTAATGAGGGGAGAGATATATATAGAAAAATAAAAAGAACTCATTTGATGAAGAAAGAGATCGATAAAAAGAACTTAATGCCATATAGAGCAATATTGCATTTATTTTAAAACTTCTTGAAAAAGTAGGTGTTACATTTATATTAATACAGCTAATGACGGTTAAACTAGTATTTTGGCCCGGGCGATGCCACCACGGGTAAGTTACAATAATCAAATATATTATTATTCATAATCTTATATTGATTTTATTATATTTTCTTAATATTATTATTAGCTTTTATTAGCTTTTTTAATATTATTATTGAAAAATGTATGTTATGACATGATAAATTGTTTTAGAAAAAAACTTCTAAGAAATTGGGGATAAAAATAACAATTTCAATGGAATTAGGGTATGAGAATTATTTCATCTCCTTGTCCAACAAGTAAGTCAGTAGGCTTAGCTTCCTTGTCGAGCAAGTAAATTAGTATCTTGAGTGTTCTTCACTGGAGACTTGTGCAACGATGTCCGAATCCTCTTAGTCCTTGGGTCTTTGCTCGCTCCCGAACTCCGCACAAAGGGACCCACCCCGGAGGTTTGGGTGGTGGTTCCCCCTCCGATGCTTAAGTCGGTTTTCGGGTGTGGTAAGAGAAAGTAGAGATAGAGAGAGAAAGTGAGAGAGAATTTTATCGTAGTAACTTTGCACTTGTTTGCATTGAATGAATGTTTCTCCCGATTTCGTGGGTATTTATAGTGATAGCAAGTTGACAAACTAATCTTAAAAACCGACCTACAATAGTGGCCTCCGATTGGGCCGAGGAATCGGATCATGACACGTGGCGTACAATGACCGGTGGATGTCTATTAACCACTCTCCTTCAGCCATTTGGCACCGCTGGGCTCGACCGTTGGGCCGAATTTAAACCTCTTACCTCACCCGAGTGTAGCCCGTAGATTCAAGGCTTTTCTCTTTTTTAACTAAGGTGACACGTGTACGGCTCGATGAGCCCAAGTGTCATCAAGAGAGCCATCGATGTTAGACTACAACATTTGCCCCTAAAAGGGCTTTTATTGTTGGCCCATCCGACGGTTAAGGCCCTTTTACCCTCAAGGTAGTTCAATTTGAAATGAAGTGACGCGCCTTCTTCTTTTGTTCTACCGGTCATATTCGACCGTTGTATTCTCTTTTCGGTCATTCTTGACCGGCTCCAAGAGGTTTCTTATCCCTCTATAAATAACCTTGGTGTGAAAACATTCAATCATTTAACACCTCGAACAAATTTTTCTAGAGAGAGAAGCTCGCGAATTTTCTAGAGAGAGATAGAGATCGTCCAGCCTTCAAAGATTCTTCACCGAATCGCCCGCACGTTCTTAGCGGTGTATCGTTTCTTTGATCTTTTCATTCTTCTTTATTCTTTATTTTTTCTTAGAAAATCAATAAAATGGAATCATCTTCGTCAAATAATCCTAGCCGACCAAGAGCTTGTCTTGACCCTAGAACCGATACTTCTTCTTCGGCGCATTCTAGAGTTGGGCCTCTTCTGGCCGAGTACATATATTTTCATAGTTTTGGCCGAGAAAGTCGACGACCCGCCTTTTACCTGCGGAGGTAATCCGCGCGCGTCAAGCAAACGGCCCGTCTAAGACGAAAAGCAATAATCCCATCAAATAGCTCGGATATGGAGGAATCCACTGGACGGGTGCCAGATGAGGCAAGAGAGGTCCAAAGTGCTCAGATTTTGGACAGGCCTCATGTCGACCATGATGAAGAAAATTCCGAAATAAAAACTGAGACCAGTACTTCTGGCAGGGACGCCGATACGGCGGAGATCGGCGAAGGTAATAATGGTAGCGATCCTGAGGCTGCCGAAGAATCAGACGAGGCTTCTACTACCTCGTCGGAGATAAGGAGACGTTTAGGTCCTCTTTCTGATCCTGGCTTCATTTTAGTTAACCGTAAGTGGTTAGAGAAACCAGGACCAGACCCTAATTATTTGTCGTCTTTCATGCCCATGCCGGACTTCTCCTTTGTCATTCCTAATAACGACGCGACGATCCTGAGTGCTTCCAGGAGCCATTTAGCCGTCTATAAACTGGCCTTAGATGCGGGATTGAGGTTTCCTTTTCACGACTTCGTAGAACAAGTGCCGCAAAGACTACCACATCGGCCATAACCAGCTGGCTCCAAACGCTTGGCACAACATCCTGACGTTTATTGCCGTCTGCGAGCTACGCGGCCTAGCCCTTTCCCTTCAAGCCTTTACCCATATCCATTATGCGGCTAAGGTACCTGGGGCCGTGGACGGAGCATGGCTTAGCATCTACAACTGTCCAGGCTTCATGACTGCTTGGGGAAAATCGTCAAAGATGCACGAGTGAAAAGCCGATTTTATCTTTTTACGGGCGTCCAGCGACTATGTCACAGAGAGCTACAGGTATTATAATAGATCCGTCACTAATACTGGGCGCAAGCAGTCTTGGCTGGAGTTGGAGGACAGCTTTGACGAGGAGGTGGTGGAGTACTTCCGAGTGAAAGAGTACTCCAGGCTCGGCCAACGATCTTTTAAGGGGCCATCTAACTGGATACCCTTTAAGGAAATGTTTCCCCAAGACGACTTCTTGGTCGCCGGCTTGCGGTTGGCTGAAGATAAAGGTATACTTAAAATCATCCAAGTAAAACTCTTCGTCCATAATTCATTTAACGAACACATTTTTGTCCTCATTTGCAGACTCGGCCAGACAACACCTTAAAGCATCTTGGACGGGGGAAATCAGTATGTTCAAATTTACAGATAATCTCTGGAAGGAGTATGCAAAGAGTAGTGCCGAGAAAAGGCGTAAACATTGGTAATTTTTTTTTTTTTTTTTTTTTTTGCCGAGTACCATAGGAGCTCGTCCGGAGTTGGCATCCAAACTTCTTGGACGAGGGTCACCCACGCAAGGAGAACGTCCAGACTTGGACGGTCACCTTCTTGGGACCATAAACGCCCAAAAATTGGTGTCCAATTTTTGGACGAGGGTCACCCAAAGAAGGAGAACGCCCGTACTTGGACGGTCACCTTCTTGGGACCATACTCGCCCAAAGATTGGTGTCCAATTTTTGGACGAGGGTCACCCAAAGAAGGAGAACGTCTAGACTTGGACGGTCACCTTCTTGGGACCATACTCGTCCAAATATTGGTGTCCAATATTTGGACGAGGGTCACCCAAAGAGGGAGAACGTCCGCACTTGGACGGTCACCTTCTTGGGACCATGCTCGCCTAAAAATTGGTGTCCAATTTTTGGACGAGGGTCACCCAAAGAAGGAGAACGTCCAGACTTGGACCATCACCTCCTTGGGACCATACACGTCTGGATTTTTGCATCCAATTTTTGGACGAGGGTCAACCATAGAAGAACGTCCATACTTGGACGGTCACCTTCTTGGGACTATACTGCCTGGGATTTTTGCATCCAATTTTTGGACGAGGGTCAACCATAGAAGAACGTCCATACTTGGACGGTCACCTTCTTGGGGCCATACTGCCTGGATGTGTTGTTATAGTATTATTTATATAAGGCTCCATCTTGCTACAACGGCGGGCGACAAGGCCATCCATGATATTGAGATGGCTAATACACTCCATCGTCAATCTCTGGAGGCTTTGGAGAAAAGATCAGCCCTTCTGGAGTCAGAAAACAAGAATTATCTTGTTACTATTAATGACATGTTCAAGGAACAGGACCGTCTTAAGATGGTCATTGATGCTGTCTCCACTGATCTAAGGGATGAAAGAAATGCCGCCCTTCTCGCCGCCGCGCAGCTAAGGAAGGAGAATATTCTTCTGAGGGCGAGAACTGCCCGTCTAGAGAGCCAGGCGGCCAAGGCCTTCGATGATGCTAAGGAAGGGTTGGAGCAAGTCATCGAAACGTCTAAAGGCTGGGCCGTCAAGGCCTTCGAGATGCTGGCTGAGGCTGACGAGGTTCCCACCTTTGTGCGTCGTATGGAATACCAACAGAGTGTCCATCGGGCTATGGTATGCGCCGAGGAACCTCCGGAATTCTTTGAGTCGGACGACGAGGCTGCAGCCGAGGGTGGGGGGCCTGAAGACGAAGACGAGGATGAGAAGCCTGAGGACAACCAAGAAACACGCGCTGAAGATGAAGCCTAGCTTTAGGTTTATTTTTCTAAGTTTCTTGGCTTGTCTGCCGTTGTAGTCTTAGCTCTTCAGTAGCCTCAAGTTGTAAATTTTTGCTATTGATATATATGAAGAACTTTTTGCCAATTGCTTCTCTTATTTTCGTAAATTCCAATTTGACCAAGTATAATATCAACTTCGTCATGATCGTTGAACATCCTTGCAGCTGTTTTAAGAATAGGCTCGTCCTGAACTATTGGACGATCTTCCTTATATAAATAATACAAACTTGTAACACCTGTTCCTTGCCCTTTGACGATCGAGAAGATTGCCATCCTTGCCCTTGGACAATTACCAGTTATTTCATGAAATATCCAAGTATTTGTTGATAATCGTCCTTGATTTTTGGACGATCTACTTGATTAGACGAGGCCTGCCCAAAGAGGGAAGACGGCCAATGCACGTTTGAGTTGTGGACGAACCACTTTCATGCCGTTTTGCTCGAGCTACCAACATTCGTCCTGCACTATCAAACCATCACAGATGCATCTATTGGCTAGGTCCTGGTTTTTGGACGACCTGCTCTCTTTAGCTCGTCCTATAGGCTTCTATCATCCCCCCTTTCTTGGGCTTAGCTCAACCGTACATGGAGGGAGAGCCAAGGTTCAAGAAGGAGAGCGGCCATCCTTGGCTGAGCCTGTTGAAGTTGATGGACGAGCTTGAGATACATGTTCAAAGCATGTTTTAGACGGCTTCCTTGAGGGAGCAACACTCGTCATTAAGTAGCGATCCCTTACTAGGGTCTGGACTACTTAGCTATCCGTGCTTTTGAAAGTAAGTTTCCTTTACTAAGGTCTTATTTCAGACCAGCTTTCTCTCAAAGACTTTGACGTTACTCTTACTAGAGGTTTTGTCAATTTGACGGCCATATATGCATTATATTTTTGGCCGGTCTCTTTGAGGGAGTGATGTTCGGCGTAAAAGCGAACAATTTTGACGTTCTGTTTTTGTTTGTATTTTTGTCCAAGTTATTGTCACTTTTAGACGAGTAACTGATTTAATGCCCCAAAGTGAAGTAACTTGGTGAAAATAAACAAAGAGATAAGAAAGTAGGAATTGTATTATATGGATTTTGCTTGGCTGAATGCCAAGATGCATGTATACAATTCTTTTCTTACAAACATGTGCCGTGGCACTTTGGAGTAACTACAAAGTACCCTACAGGTATCTTACGAAGATCTGAGTTAGACGTGGTACTTCTTTAAGTTGTCTGAATTCCAAGTACGCTGAATAGGTCGTCCATCTAGATCTTGTAGACGAAAAGTCCCACTGCGTATCTCCCCGGACAATCGATAAGGTCCTTCCCAATTTGGTGTTAGCTTCCCCAACTCTTTAGCTCGTCCAACCGCTTCCATCTTTCTTAGAACAAGATCCTCCACCTTGAGCGGTCGTCTAACAACTCTTTTGTTAAACTCCCGAGCCATTCGCAGTTTGTACAATTGCATTCTTAGCAAGGCATTGCCCCTGACTTCTGGGACTTGGTCCAAAGCCGTGCGCAAAGGCTGCCCGGTTGGCATCCTCTCGTGTATAACATGACTCGTAGGGTGGGCTCTTCAACCTCAATGGGCAAGACGGCTTCGTGCCATAGACTAACATGAAAGGTGTCTCGCCTGTAGAATTCTTAGCGGTTGTTCTAATGGACCATAACACCAATTGCAGTTCTTCAACCCATTGTCCTTTGGCGTTATCCAGCTTCTTCTTGATTCCATTTGATAGAATCTTGTTGAAGGACTCGACTTGCCCATTTGCTTATGGGTGGGCGACTGCCGCAAAGTGAGCTTTGATTTCTCTTTCTGACAGCCACTCTTTCAGCTTAGGCGTTTCGAACTGTGGACCATTATCAAAGACGATTGACTGAGGCATGCCAAAACGGGTTATAATGCTTTTCCAGATGAAGCCCTTGACGTCGTTTGTTGTTATTCCTCGCATGGCCTCTGCCTCTATCCATTTAGTAAAGTAGTCCACTGCCACTATCACAAACTTCTTTTGCCCAGCAGCCACAGGGAAAGGTCCTAGGATATCCATGCCCCATTTGGCGAAAGGCAGAGGGGAACAAGATGGGGGTTAAGTAGTTGGACGGCTTTTGATGCACATTTCCATGCTTCTGACAACTGTCACACTTCTTTGCATAGACTAAAGCATCCTCATTTAAGGTAGGCCAGTAGTACCCCGTCCTTAAAGCCTTCTCCCCTAAAGCTCTTCCCCCAATGTGAGAAGCACAAGCTCCTTCATGGAGTTCTTTCAGAACCTCCAGACCATCTTCTCTGGTGACGCACTTAAGCAGAGGCCGGTTGAATGACTTCTTGTAAAGGGTCTCGTCCCATAGCTCAAACCACTTGTCTCTTGCCTTTACATACTTAGCCTCTATAGGATCTGAAGGCAATCGTCCCGTCTTCTTGTATTCTATGATTGGCTCTATCCGGATAGGCCCTCGGCCGAGAAACATAATCTGCTCTTGGTCGATGCTCTTTTTGGGTTTGACTTCCCAAAAACTGTTCTTGGCACATCACCTTCAAATTGAGCCGGCCAATTTCGAGAGAGCATCCGCTTGATGATTTTCTCGACCTTGGTACTTGGTCGAGGACAAATCGTTTTAGTGGCTCTATCTCATCTTTGATCGGCCGCATGTATTTGCTCATTGATGCTTCTTTGCATTCAAAATCTCCATTAACCCGGCTGACGACTAAGAGGGAGTCCCGATTTGGCCTCGATCTCAACAAACTCCAACGCCTTGCACATTTTGATTCCAAACTAAGAATGCCTCATATTCAGCCTTCGTTATTGGACGCTCCGAACCGGAATCTTAATGCATATTCAAACTTGTCCCCTTCGGGAGATTGACAAATGATTCCCGCTCCACATCCATTGATCGTGGACGATCCATCAACAATGAGCGTCCAATGCTTCCTTCCTCTAGCCGGATCGATATTGGCTCTATGGTTGGCCGAGTAAGCTCAACTATAAAATCTCGCCAAGGCTTGCCCCTTAATGGCTTTCCTTGGTTCAAATGATATATCAAACATGTTAAGCTCAACCGCCCATTTTAGCATCCGCCCGGCGGCTTCCATCTTCCGTAGAACTTGCTTCAAAGGTTGATCGGTGTAGACGATTATACTCGTGTGCCAAGAAATAAGGCCTCAATTTTCTCCGGCCATGACTAGGGCCAATCCAAACTTCTCGACCGGAGTATACCTATTTTCCGCATCTTTGAGCACATGACTCACAAAGTATATGGGAACTTGGACGGTCTCTCTTTCAGCCGAAAGGACGGCACTCACAAATTGAGTGGACACCGCCAAGTATACAAACAGATCTTTCCCTTCACTGGATCGACCAACCTAGGGAGCCGCCGAAGGTGATCTTTGACGCGCCGAAGGGCTTGCTCGCCTCTGCTCGTCCATTCAAACTTGGCCTTTTTCTTGATCGTGGCAAAGAAGTGATGGCACTTGTCACCCGACTTAGACAAGAAACGTCCAAGGGCGACCAAGCAACATGTCGGTCTCCGCACTTCCATTGTCTTGGAAGGAGACTTCATATCTAGAATAGCTTGAATCTTTTCGGGATTAGCCTCTATACCCCTCTGGTCCACCAAGAAACCTAAAAACTTCCCTGACAAGACCCCAAAGACACATTTGCTGGGGTTCAGCTTTAACTTGTATTTCCTGAGAGTTTCAAAAGTTTCTCTCAAATCACTGACATGGCTTTCCTCTTGACGGCTCTTGACTATCATATCGTTAATATATGCCTCCATGTTTCGTCCCAACTGCGGCTGAAAAACATTATTGATCAATCTTTGAAAAGTGGCCGGAGCATTGCGCAGGCCGAATGGCATCCTCACCCAGCCATACAGTCCTTTTTCAGTATTGAAGGACGTTTTGTCCTGATCCTCTGGCCACATCGGAGTTTGGTGAAAACCTGAATAGGCGTCCATGAAGCTCAGCAAAGCATGGCCGGCTGTGGAATCTACCAGACGATCCAACTTAGGCAAAGGGAAGCTGTCCTTGGGACAAGCCTTGTTGAGGTCTGTGTAGTCCACACACATTCTCCAGGTGCCATTGGGCTTTGGCACCATAACCACATTTGCTATCCAGTCTGGAAAATAGGTTTCTTTGATGAACTTGGATTCCAACAACTTCTAAACTTCTTGGTCGACCGCCTGGTTTCTAGCCGGTCCCAAATGCCTCTTCTTCTGACGAATAGGTTTCAAATTTGGATCAACATTCAACCGATGGACGGCTACTTCTGGATCAATTCCGGGCATCTCTTCAACGCAATAGGCAAACACATCTTGAAACTCTTTCAGCATGTTGACAAGATGACCCTTCAGATCAGGGCTGAGCGAAGATCCAATTTTGAGAGTCCTCTCTGGACGAGTTTCATCCAGACGGACCTCTTCAGGGGCTTCCACTGGCTCTGGACGTTCTACTGCTAGTCCCATGATGGTCATGACCTCTTCAGACGAGGAGGGTTCTTCCTTGATGATTTCATATTTCCTCTTCTTGCTGGGGAGGTGTTCTGACGCCTTCCTTGAGGGTGCAAGAGGCGTCTGAGGGCTCTCAATGGTCATCTTTAACAAGGCGACTTGATCTTTGACAAATCCAGACTTTTTCCTCTCACTAACCATCTTCGTCTGATCTTTCTCTATTCCAGACGTTTTCCTTTCGCAAGCAACTTTCGTCTGATCTTCGCTGCCTATTTTCCATGATGACGGCTTGAGGGTAGTCAAATAACACTCCCTAGCCACCTGCTGGTCTCCATATAAGGAGCCAATCTGGCCATCATCACACTCATACTTCATCAACATCAGGTGAGTTACTATGACTGCTTTGACATGATTCAGAGTTGGTCGTCCAAGAATGACATTGTAGGCTGTCAAGTCTCGGACCACCAAGAACTTGATAAACAAGGTTCTAGCTGCATCCTTCTATCCCACTCGAACGGGCAAAGTTACAGTTCCCATTGGATGGATGACTCCTCCCCCAAATCCTATGATGGGATGGTGAACGGGAACTAAGTTCTTCTCCTCAAACTTTAGTCTGGACAAGCAATCAGCACTAATGATGTCCGTCGAGCTCCCGGGGTCGATCAGGATCCTTCTTACTCTCAAGTTTGCTATTTTCATTTCTACAACCAAGGGATCATCATAGGGAGTCCTCAACCTGCCCCGATCTTGCTCACTAACTACCACCCTTGGGAAGGGCTCAGCCTTTGTCCGATCTCGCTAACAAAACTTGGCCGAGCTCCCTAAGGTAGTTTTTGTGCCCTCTATTGGTTGGTCCCCAAAGAAGAAACCCACCGGAGATTACGAGAACAACATCTTCGTCGGTGCTTGCACTTTCCTTCTTCTTACTATGCCAATCATCTTTCCTCGGAAACTTCCTTCCCCTTGAGGCATATAGGAGTTCATCTTTCCTTTTCGAGCTAACTCTTCCAAAGCTCTCTTGAGATGCTTACATTCATTGGTCTCATGACCACAATCCTTGTGGAAGTGGCAATACTTGCTCTTATCCCTATTTCTATAAGGGGTTTTCATCTCAGCTGGGGCCTTCAACTCATACTGATCCTTAATCTCCATGAGGATGGAGTATTGGGTCTTTGTTAAACTCAACAGATTGGATGAGGATGGCTCAGCCTCCTTTCTCTTGCTCTTTCTTGACGAAGGGGTGTTGGAGGTTATCGCCCAAGTCTCGGCCTTCTTGGGGTTGCTCTTCTTTGGCTGAGCAACCTATTCAGGCTTCATAGACTCGGGATGCTTTGCCTCAGCACATACTTCAGTGGCATGAATAAATGCTTCCGCTTCTCTTAAAGCCTCGGCAAGAGTGGAGATTTTCTTCTTAACAAGATCAAACTTGAAACTTCCAGGCCTTAGACCCCATGATGAAGGCGTCAAAGGCTACTCCAGCATTAAGATCTTGGATCTGAAGTGCTTCTAGGTTAAATCTCTTAACGAAACTTCTAAGAGCCTCCTTAGGTCCCTGGACGACCTTGCCTAGGTGCATGCTTGTCTTTTGCTCTTGCTTGTTGGCAACAAAGTGACTAGTGAATAAGAAACTGAGTTCAGTAAAATTGTTGACTGAATTGGGGGGAAGATTATTGAACCACTTCTGAGCTACTCCCTTCAAGGTAACTGGGAAATTCTTACACCAAGTAGCATCGTCCACTCCTTGGACGTACATCTGGTGCTTGTAAGCAGACAGGTGATCGTCAGGATCAGTAGTTCCATCAAAAGGATCAATGGTTGGGAGTTTTACCTTTGGGAAGGGGGGCGTCTCCATAATCCTGGCCGAGAATGGAGTAGGCCAGTTGATTTGGAGAGCTCCCAGCTGTCCCTCAATGGGTATGAACTTCTTGCGATATTCTTTCATTACTGGATTGGATGAAGTGTTGGCTAGTTTTGGACGCCTATAGACCATGGGCTGAGCTACGGTCTTCTCCTGTCGTGGATGAGCAAGGGAGTGGCTTAAACTTCGGCCCTCCCCTCTGGACGACAACCTCAAAGGAGGGTCTCTCAGGTATGGGGTAGATCCTGTAGCTGAACGTTGCAAAGCCGCAGCCCTCTTTGCCTCTAAGTAATCCCCCGGCGTCGGTTTCCATTCGGTGTCCACTAGGATGGACATGGTCCCGGGTCCTCACCACCGGGTTCCAATCCATCTTTCTTCTCCGATCGGATCCTCTCGGCTGCTTTCCTCTTGCTGTCCTCCTGCAGGGTTCCCGACGAACCAGTCGACTAGGACCTGGACGATCTACTTGAGAACGTCCTCTAGGACGAGGTGGATTGTTAGCAGCTGGCTCCGGGTTGTGGTGCAAAAACAACATATTGCTTTTAATCTGTTCCTAGACGACCTCCGCCATCCTAGTCTGGAAATCATTCAGAACATTCTCCAGGTGGGCGGCAGACCTTGGACGATCTAGATTCACTTGGATGACCGGTTGCTGGCTTGGTCCAGGAACATTGACGATGGATGGAGGTCTATCTCTTCCTCGAGGTGGTCTTTCATGCTCCACCGTATCTTCGACATTAACTTGAAGGCTTCGATTTCTGGCAATATTGGACGATTGACAATCAGTCATCGTTGTGTCTCCCCACAGACGGCGCCAAATGTTTCGTCTCCTTGTCCAACAAGTAAGCTATAGGCTTAGCTTCCTTGTCGAGCAAGTAAATTAGTATCTTGAGTGTTCTTCGCTTGGAGACTTGTGCAACGATGTCCGAATCCTCTTAGTCCTTGGGTCTTTGCTCCGCTCCCGAACTCCGCACAAAGGGACACACCCCCGGAGGTTTGGGTGGTGGTTCCCCCTCCGATGCTTAAGTCGGTTTCGGGTGTGGTAAGAGAAAGTAGAGATAGAGAGAGAAAGTGAGAGAGAATTTTATCGTAGTAACTTTGCACTTGTTTGCATTGAATGAATGTTTCTCCCGATTTCGGGGTATTTATAGTGATAGCAAGTTGACAGCCTAACCTTAAAAACGACCTACAATAGTGGCCTCTCGATTGGGCCGAGGAATCATATCATGACACGTGGCGGACAATGACCGGTGGATGTCTATTAACCACTCTCCTTCAGCCATTTGGCACCGCTGGGCTCGATTGTTGGGCCGTAATTTAATCCTCTTACCTCAGCTGAGTGTAGCCCAGAGATTCAAGGCTTTTCTCTTTTTTAACTAAGGTGACACGTGTACGGCTCTGATGAGCCCAAGTGTCTTCAAGAGAGCCATCGATGTTAGACTACAACAAGAATGTTATTACTTAATAAAAGTATTAGAGATCAAAAAGCTTGTTCATGTCTTTATGATTACATATAATTATAAGACTTTATTATGTTTCACTTTGAAACATTAAGCATTGAAATTGTAGTGAATTAGTAGTTAAATACTCACATTTTATTTCAAAGGTCATGTGTTCGAATCATAGTAACTACATATTGTTAATATTTTTAAATGAGCTTATAAAGACGTGTGTTAGAAGCTTGAGCAGAGTGTCACGATGACACCGTTCTTTTAATAGGAACATCTTTTAATATATTTGTATAGATATATATTTTAAAGCAATCCAACAATAACATTAGCCTAATAAGCATATAGTTATACACAAGATTTCAGGGAATCCAAATACACGAAAACCTTGCATCAACTGAGAAATCATAAAAACTTTTTATAAGCGTAAGATTCACCATAAAACATAGAACATCTGTTAAATTAACCATAATCGATAGCCAAATTGTTCATTGAACAGAAAATTCTGATCTAGCCATGGAAGCTTGGAAGATCATTTGAAAGGCATTTTCCACACAAGTGATAAGCTTTTGGTGATCTATGAAGCCATTTTCAAGCGCCAAACCAATTCTTAGGTCGTCCATATAACTCAGCACGGAGACGGTTACACTCTGTAATTATACAATCACAAATCCTCTCATTAGTTTATTATATTTACATATATATGATTTGAAGCAGTATATGGAAAATGCAAGTGTTATTCTAGGATGACATAACAGAAATATAATTATAACTTAAACATACTTTTTTGGGCACATGTTTAACATTACAATATGAAATAATAAAGTTCTATGTTGAAATCTGATGATGACCATCTTACCAGGTTAATTCCAGTTGGTACGAAGTAAAAGCCTTTTACAGGGTGGTTTGAAAGGCTAACTTGCTCAGTTGGCCCAATCATATTGGTGATTGCAAAGCTACAATTCTTCCACCTTCGTCCTAGAGTTCGAGCAGCAGCCTGCGAAGGTGACATTGTGTTAGGTTTGAGGCAATTAAAGGACTTTCATAGGTCTAAATTTATATGATTAATTGTACCTTTTTACGAATATATGGAAATATTGTGAAAATTGACCACCAAAATGCAAAATTAAATTTGTGAAATTAGGAATTTTAGAATACTATTATGTGAGATCTCATTAGTTTCATTTTGATGTACGTTTTTTTTATGATGTCAAATTTTGTTGTTGATTGATTGCTTCTGTTGAAAATTTTTTAATAGTGATTTTCTGAGCTAGCCAGAGCGGTCTACATTTCAATGTACTTAGGTAAGTTTTCATTATATAAATTTTTATTAATCTATAATTAATCATATTAATAGTTAAAGATGCGTCTTAAAGTTATAAAAGACCAACGTCAAACTTTTCTAAACCTTTCCAGTTACTAATTAACACTGTCATATCTATGCTTGATAATCATGCATAGAAATGGTTTAGACTTCTATGCCAGTCATGATTAGCTTAGTACAAAGATAGATATACATCGATTTCTCTAGTTCTATCTATGCGAAGGAAATATTTAATCGGCTTTTAGGGTTTGACAATTCCTATAAATTTATAATGATGTAGATGTAGTATGTTACAAACCTGAATGCCTCCAAAAGTTCTTATAGCCTGAAGTAGCCCGTCCATAAGAAAGAGACCAAGGGTCCCACTCCTCTTCTTTTTGATAATTTTGTGGGCCCTCATGATAAACTCTAGAGGATTTGAAAGATAATCATCCTCTAAATTTGGGAGTGGTATCTCAATATTTGAAATTCTATTTCCCCATGTATTTCCTCTACGCATTTCTTCTAGGCTTAAATTTCCTTTTACACGCCTAACGTTTACAAATATTGATGCTGTTGATCGTTTGTTGATCTTTAGTTGCTCTTCATCTGTAATATCTTGGATGTATAATCGAGTTGCCAAAAAGATTATCCCAACGATGATATCATTTACTGTCTGTTACAAAAAAAAAAAACATATATAATGAAGGGTGTAAGTTAAAGTTTTGTAATACATAAATGAACTGAAAATAATAAGTTAGTTGAAACTTAAAAGACACCAGCTGAAATTGATAAGTTAATTAATCGCAAAACTAGCTGTTTATGGTAGATTAAAATTTCAAATAATTTTAAAGATAAACTATTGAAAAAAAAATTGAAAAAAAAATTAATCTGTTTATATTAAGAACCTCTATGTAAAACCCCTTTTCACCTCGACTGATTTTACTGAACCGAACTTATTTTACTTAATAGAATCAAATTACCATCTCATTTTAACTCATTATTAACTCTAATTGATATATTTGCCAAAAAATCAAATTAAATTAACTCGTTCCAAATGTTAAATCAAAGAAAAACTTTGGAGTTTCTTACCACTCCAAGAAGTGTCTTGATTCTTTTGATTTCATTAAGATGTAGGGTAACCGAACAAACTCTAGTAGAACATGGAAGAGTCATGTCTGCGAGACCAGACCTTATTGGAGTTTGATCATCTTCATCAACTATCAATCTTAGACTCTGTCCAAAATCATACAAAGAATATATGATAGAAGACATTAAATTAGGAACAATTTTGAAAACTTTCGACAATGCTTGAGAAACATTAAGCTTCTTCCTCGATTTTGACATACGTCTAGCTTTTGAAGGAAAAGTGAGTGGAAGGGAAGGATCATCAACTCGTTTAAAACAAGAGAGAACACCTCCCATTAGAGAGGTGCCATCTGCAATTGCATGGTGTATCTTAAATATGAAAGTTGATGCTACGTTGTTGTCTTTTGGGTAGTTTATAATGTGAAGTTCCCATAATGGTTTGTGTTGTGGAAGTTGTGAAGTAGCTATTTTGGATATATAATCATCAAAATGCTCACTATAGCTTTCATCAGATGATAAATTTTCAGGGAAAGTTGGAACTTTAATATGATCTTCCACATTCACTTGCACTTGCTTCCACATTTTCTTCCCCTTCTTGTTTTCGATCTGCCCATGTACCATATAAGATCAGTCTGTATACTTTATTGAAGTTCACAACTAAATTGAACTAATAATAAAAATAATAATGGTGACGACAATAACTAGAGTCACTTTAAATGACCTATCGAAGAACAATAAAAAAAATCCTTGTGTCTAGATCGCCATCATCATCATCATAAAAATGGCCACAACCAACCTTGAAGACAAATTTTAGATGTACTCTCTGTCTCATTATATTTGCAACCATTACTTACTGGTCTGACCTTTTTCATTTACTTGTGTAACTTTTTTCCTAAAAGTTCTTACAAAGTTTTCTCTATTTTCTTTGAAAGAGCGTGGAGTATTTACATTAATGTTATCATATTATTGTTTATAGCTAAACATTAAACAGTTTAACACCGAACAAAAGTTGGGCCAAAGGATAGAACTAGTGCCAAACCTAATTATGGGGAGATGTACCCCCTTTTCTAAAAATAAAATTAGCTTTTAAAAATAAAAAATAAGAGACAGTAGTTACTATTCCACGTGAAGACTGAAGAGGCAAAAGTGCAACACACCCCCTCAAGCATAAAACCCACACAAATGGAATCATCAAAAATGTTATCCACTTGCTTGGTATCCGGCTTAATACATCATTAGTCAGGATCAATCCTTCTTAAAACAGGTAGAGAAACCTTGTGTCTAATTTAGCAAACACAATTGAAATTCCAAAGTGCATGCATAAACCCTAATTATAATTGCAAAAAGCTAGCTAATTAAAACTTAAAAGTTACATTTAAGAGAGAAAATGTGAGGGGACTACCACAATAGAAGAGAAACGAGGATGAATGTTAATGAAGTCATTTTTGAGGAAAGTAAGGACCAATGGAAAATCAACAGGGATGGCAAGTTCCAGAAAAGCAAGAACATAAAGTGTTACAACCTCACTTGTTAAGTATTCTGAAGTTGGACTCATTGGTTCTTTTTTCTCCTCAACCAACTCTAAGCTTCTCTCAACCTTAGTTTTGGTGTTTACTCTCAATTTTAATTCCATATTTTTTTTTTTTGTAGTAATTTGGTTCTATATCTATAACGACAGACTAGATCACATATATATAGCAAAAGCCTAGGTCGCAAAGTAACCTTAGATTAGTATCATACATGGTCGTCGGATTGAAAGATAAAAAAAAAAAAAAGGTGATTGTTGCTCCCCACGTGTTTTTGATGCCATATTGAATAATGACTATTTGCCGGCACTTATAATAGGCTTTGATATATGGGATGAGCATTAATGGTTTACTGATGATTTGTCATGCGCTTTTGCGATGGTTTTAATTATTCGTTTGTTGATTGAGTACAAAATTTTCTGCTCAAATCTACAATTGAGTGATGGTTAGATCCACTTGTAAAAGATGTTGTATAAAACCTTTCAAAAATATGTTGAATTGTATTCAGATGTAAACATTTGGCTTGGAATAATGGTTCTTTTACAGAAGATTTTTGTTGGCTTTTTACATTGGTTTGCGGTGTTATTAAATATCGATTATAATTTATAGATACAATATAGATTTGATTAATGAAAGTTAGTGTGCGTAGATACTTTTCATTAAAATATAAGTATATAATTTATATATAATTTAATACACGGTAGAATCTAATTCACCATCGACAATTGTAAGTGTTTGATAGGAGTGGACAATCTACCCAGTTGGTAGATGTACTTATGTCCGAAGTAGAAGCTATTGATCCACCTACAAGAGATGGGTAGCTATTTTTTTTTTTTTTGAAAGAGGGTAGCTATTTAATATTGTATCATAAATAAAAGTTGAAGCTATTAAAATAGATTTCCCTTCTAAACATATTAAGTAATAATTTGATCGGTTTGGAATTCTAATTAAGTAGAGGTTTTATTGAACACTAATTAAGTATTTAATTTGCATTCAAAATTAAATTTTAGTCTATACTAATTAGCTGAATAGTTATATTGAAACAAACTACCCAAAAAATTTTCATATATACTTCATCTGCTTTTTTTTACTTGCAACATTTTGACTTTTGCATTATTCATGTGCTTACTTTGATCGCAATTTGTGACTAATATATAATACAAACTTGAATATGAGAGATGTTATTGTTGGATTCATCACAATATATATTTAAAAGATTTTAAGTTTTTATAATTTTCAGAACTAGATTATTGAATATTAAAAACTGTGTATTTGCAAGTGTAAAAGTCAAAACATTTCAAGTCAAAAAGGAGAAAGTATATATTAATCAATTACTCGGGTATTAACTAGTGTATATATATAAAGCATCACAAGAACACAATAATCAAAGTAAATATAGTTACCCCTCAAAAAAAAAAAAAAAAAGTAAATATAGTTTAACACTATGAAGACACCACCTTTCAAAACAAATTTTGCAGTTACATGTTCACCTTAAGATTTAATAAGTTCATACTAGGATAATAACTTTAGTTTAGTTTAGTTCAGTAAAAATAGGGTCTGGCGCTCTCATAAAATAAGGTCTAATGAATTCAAATATATTCTGATAAAGTCTAATAAGTTCAGATTAGTTTAGATTAACTAAGCAAAAATAAATTGCAAAGATTAGTATAATCCGCAAAAGTAGCCACTCATCACCATTAATATTATTGCGCGTACTACTTGATGAAGTGTTACATATAACTAATTCTAGGCTGATAGTCGCGTGTAATTTCCATGAAACATGGATGAACTTGATAGTTCAATGTCTACTTATCTAGTTATGCATGGACTTTTCAAAATGAGCTTTAATTAGGATCCGTTTTGAGTCTTGTCTCAATGCATTTTGATCTAACGAAGGTAGCAAGTGGTAAAGTAGGAATTTTCCACTTTCCAGGTGGTGATTTGACAACGCATGTGAGGCATATTATGCATTTGTACACAAGTACTCCAAACTGATAGAAAAATAGAGGATCATGCATTCATGCACCTGGAAAGTGGGAAAATAGTTTTTTTTGGCTGTTTCTTTGGAACTCCGATCGTCTGTGGCCAGGAGTTTCTCTCCTATATCAACATCACAATCTAATTAATTTAGCAGTCATTTTGGTTCATATAAGAAGTACTACCTTCGCTTTTTTTTACTTGCTACATTTTCCTTAAATGATTGTTTTTTTTTTTTTACTTGCTACATTGTTTCAACTTCCCTTATTAGGAGACTTGGCCCATCAAAAAGTAACACTATTATATTTATTTCTCACTTTTTCCACCAAAAACTAATACTATTATATTTGTTTCTCCCTTTTTCCACCCAAAAGTACTACTTTTTCACCATTTTCCACCTCATTTAATACTAAAAGACTCAAAAAGTACACCAAAAAATATTAAAAGGGACATCTCCTAAAAACTAGTGAAAACAACAATGTAACAAGTAAAAAAAAAATTCACCATATACCTTTTTTTTGTACCATATACCCTTGCAAATTTCAAAATTCACCATATACCCTTCACTTTCAAAAAAATGCACAGAATGCCCTTAATGACTAACGAACGTTAACTCCGTTAGTCATTAACAATATTCCTCCCTGTTAACATGATAAACAGGTTTATGAGGTTGACGTGTTATGTTTTAATTGGCTGGTTATTACTTTTTCATATCTAATTTATTTATTTTTATTTTCCGTTCCAAATTATTTTACCCAATCGCTATTTGCCGCCCGTATCTTCTAAAAATCGCCCGTACTTTTTCCTTAAAAATCCCCCATACCCCTCCCTTTTTACCCCACTCTTACTCTCTCACCTCTCGCACTACCACCACCCGACCACCACCTGACCACCATCACCACCATCTGACCACCATCACCACCACCTGACTACCACCATCGTGGACTACTAACACCAACGGAGCACCACGAAGAACCGTCAACGCCGCCAACCACACCGGAACGGAATGTGGTTTGTTTTTAAAAAAAATTTCCGCCACCAGTGCACGGTAAAGGATGAAAATTCCGTTACCTCCATGGAGGTAAAGGATGAAAATTCCGTTTCTTCCATGGAGGCAACGAATGAAAATAATATATTTTTTTTTTTTGGAAAAAGCCATTGTAACGGATGGTCCGTTACCTCCATGGAGGTAACAGAAATTTTCATCCGTTACCGTGCATTTTTCGAATTAAAAAAAAATAGAAATTATACAAAATATATTAAACCGAAACATTTTTTTTGGAAAAAGCCATGGTAACAAGATTTTCGGTGAGAGTGGTGGTGGTGGTTGCGGTGGTTGACGCCGGTGTGGTGGTTACGGTGGTGGTGGTGGTGGTCGCCGGTGTGGTGGTGGTTGTGGTGGTGGTGGTGGTTGCTATGGTGGTTGGGTGGTGGTTGGGGTGAGGTGAGAGTGAGTGAGGTGTGAAAGTGAGAGTGAGTGATTGAGAGAGTGAGAGTGAGAGGGGCAGTTTAGGGATATTTAGGAAAAAATACAGACAATTTTTAGTAAATACGGACGATAAATAGTATTGCCCTTATTTTATTTAGTTCCTCCTCCCCTGATTTCCCTTTCTCGTTGCATCTGTCAACCATAGCCACTAGCACATCTCTCCAGCTCTAAGTTGCTTCCTAGTTCCTAAGTACTTCTAACTTCTAAGTGATCCTGAGCCTATCTTCTCCCGTTAATTCCCCTCTCTCTCACCTGAAACTCCATAGCTAAAATCTCAAAGCTCGAGAAATACACCAAAAATGGCTTCAATTAACTTTGGTCCATTTGGTAAACACTGGTTTCACTCAGACTTTCACTGGTTCGAAAAGCCCTCCAACCCAATTTCAATCCCAATTTTCTCTTTCTAACTCTCCCCCAAAAGCCTCCAAAACCCCACTTCTCCTCCCACTCTCTCTCACCGACCCAAAAAACCCAAGAATAAAAAACCCTCAAAACCCAGATAAATACAAGGAAATGCTGGACCAATCCTGGTGGGTATGTGAGAATTTACCAGATGTTTGTCACACCCCAGAAGTTGAAAAGGTATTAAATGAAGACCCAGTTTTTGAAACCAAAGAAAACCCGAAATCATAAGAGGATGCGAGCGAGAGTGCTGGAGGTTAAGTATTGGTTACTGTGTGTTGTGGTGCATTGTCGGCGGCGAGACTAGCGGCGAAGGGATTAACTGTAGGCGCGTGGTAGGCGCGCCAGAGGACATAACCGGTAAGGTAAGGAAGAGGACGATGTGATGGTTGTGATGTAGTTGGATATGGCAGTGGTGGATTAATTCATTGATCCGGTGTGGTGGTGGGTATGGTCATTGATGGTGGTATAAATTCAGTGGTCAAACTGAGAAAATGGAGGAGAGAGAAGGAGAATCGGAAGATGTTGATAGTGATGGTGATAGTGAGAGGAGAGAGAGTAGGGTAGTGGAGGTGCGTTAGCACTGGTTCAACTAGATTACTTGGTGTTGGTGTTAATGGTTGAGGAGAGAGAGATGGAAGTGGGTTAATTGGACTAGGGTGGGAAAAGGAAAGAGGGAGATTAAGGGAGGTAATTCAGGATTAGTGTGATAGTTAGATCAATTAGTTATTAGTGACTAACGGAGTTAACCGCAGTTAGTCATTAAAAGCATTTTGTGCATTTTTTTAAAAAAGGAAGAGTATATGGTGAATTTCGAAACTTGCAAGGGTATATGATGCAAAAAAAAATTGTCAAGGGTATATGGTGAAAAAACCGTTTTTTATAAATCAAACAACTTACGTAATTTGTATTACATTTTGGGAAGTCTCACTTCCATGCATGTTTTCTTATGTCCACCAAACATAGGAAGATATGCTTTTTTTCACTCTTCAGGAATGGAGGAGGTCAGGAGGGATAAGGAAATTCACCTCTCTAAACATCCCTTAGTGAAGTTTTCTTTATAAGTACGAAGAATAATAATCTTACTTTTCTAATGTGAGACTTTAAATACAGGTAGGGGTGTGCATCGGTTTAGGACCAGAATCGGTTGGACCGATGGATTGGAATCTGAATTTTTTTTGGACCGGGACCGGTCTGGTTTTGGAACTGTTGGACCGAAATATGTAATTTTTTTTTAAAATATTTTATATTTAAATTTAAATTTATACATATTTATAAATTAGATGCATTAGAATTTAATAATTCTAACAACAATAATCTTAAAGTTAATAAAGAGTAGGTTTTTAGCAATCTAACTTTATAACTTTGAAAAAAAAATTAACCTTTAAAATATTTCTTTTACTAAAAAACAGAAATTCCGATCCACCTGTCCGAACCAGAATTTTCCGGGTTTGGACCATGACCAGACAGGAAACCCGGAATCGTGATTTTCAGCTGACAACCTGTCCAAATTCCGATACGGTCCTGTCCAAATTTCGGTCTGACCCTACCCTTTGCACACCCCTAAATACAAGCAATACTTCTGTAAATTAAAAAGCCTTGTGTTTGTTGATTACAACTTCATTTTTGTCACAAATTCAATGGGGAAATTTTGTGCATTAAATATCATGCTATAGGATAAACTATTGTATATTCTAGAGTTGGATATTACTCGTTTCTTTATTTTTAAACTAGTCTTCTATGCACGCGATGAGTGTGTGGATTATTTTGGCGATTATTCTTAAATTTCATCTAAATGTAATTTTGAATGATGTAATTGATAATCCTTTATTAGTATTAATTAATAAACTATCATGTTGTATAAATACAAAATATAAAAATTACTTGATGAAGAAGTTGTTCAATAGGAAAGCAGCAAAGAAAGTGTATTTAGTGTTTATAAATTGTAATGTGCATTTAGATGTAATGTTCTATTGTCAAATCAAATTTGTGAAATTTATTTCTTTTGTTTGATCTATTGTTTTGTGATTTATGTAAAAACTTCTTTGATAGGTTTTTATTACTATCATTTTAAGTAAGCACCCATACACCTGTTTTGGCTTATATAATAGAGATGAGCTTTTTTTTTTTAATAATCATTACATATTTCGCCTAAAAAGTAAAATGATAAGATTATCGTAACTGACACAAATGTGAACTACGATTCTCAAAAAGATAAAAGGACAAATTATACTAACTGACACACACGACAATTATTGACCCCCGTAAATTAAAAAGATAAGATTATCCTCTCTTTTTTCTCGGTATTTTTGTGACTTGTTAATGGATGTCGGTATTGTTATTGCATTTAAAAGTTTAGGTAGAATGAAAATTTATTTCTTTGGTTTTGTAATTGATTTGATAATTGCTTTAGTTATGTTAATTTATTCTCCAATCATAAAATTTTTCTTTCATTACATATATTTTTCTGACAGTTTATTTTAGCAACTTTGAACCTCCTTTGAGATGCATATTTTAAATTAGGAAGGGCTATGATTGAAGAAAATGTTAATAAGTAATAATTATTGTTGAATTAAGGGTCAAAAAGTCTTTTCATAGGAGGGACACTATAGCTCCGCCTTGGCTTTTATAATAATAGAGATATATTAGTTGAATATATTTTCTTTTTCTATCTACAAATAAATTTCATGTCATTCTACCCTTAGACATTCCCGACAACTACTCAATATAAATAGGTTTTGATTTATGGAGTTAATAAGTTAATTATTTTAGTAATCATATTTGCTTGCTAGAGAATAAGTATGATTATTAAGATAATAAACATTGGCCCTACAACTAAAATGTATTAATCCTATAAGGTCACACATTGTGGCACCAATTAAACAAAGCAACATAAGCGCAATATGGGCACTATATTGGTTGGCCATAGGGGAGGAGGTTTAGGAGAGTTAGTTCTCTTGATTGACCTAAATCACTACTATTATATAATGATTTACTATTAGGCTTTAGCAGTTCAGTTAATCAGTAACTTTGAAACAAAAAAGAGAAGAGAAAAAGTCATCCTTATAGTCCTCCAGTCCTCCCTAACCGGTGCCTATTTCCCCTAAAAAGCAAGAGGGTGAATCGTTCATCTTCCTCC
The DNA here is from genome assembly GCA_947646795.1 of Beta lomatogona. Classification (NCBI taxonomy): domain Eukaryota; kingdom Viridiplantae; phylum Streptophyta; class Magnoliopsida; order Caryophyllales; family Amaranthaceae; genus Beta; species Beta lomatogona. The sequence continues at coordinate 2,329,266 of CANSNZ010000018.1, read as the reverse complement.
TTTCTAGCAGACGCGGGGTTCAATTAATTTAGTGCTCGTGGACTGAATAGAGGAGCAACACTTGGTCCTCTCGGATCTTCAAGCTAGTATACAACAGGAAAATCACGCTATAAAGGTTGTAAATCTATTCCCTATTTATCGATTCGTGTTTATGTTGTGTATATGATTGTCCTATTATAGATGTTAAGATTTTGCTATATATGCATCTATATGTATCCTACAGTGGTATCAGTTTTGCGTAATTACATACATAATGTTCATATGATCATGTTTTTATGCAAATTTATTCTTTTAATTCAATTAAGGGAGGACTAATATTATGAATGAAATTTGCATAATAAATTGATGATATTAGTTGATTGAAAATTATAAATTTTTTATATATTGTAATTTATGCTCGAATAAATTATGTGAAGGTCCGAATTTTTTTATGATTACCGAAATTAAAAGTTAACTCAATTTTCTGCCCTTTAGTTTGTTAGATTTAAAATTATTTTGTGACTAATTAGATAAACCATAAAGATAATTTGTTGACATTAAAGATTTGATTTTAAAATTGTTAAATAAATATAATAATCATCATCATCATCAAGATTAAAACTTTATAATCGCCGAAATTAATGTTAATTTTCTCCATTTAATTTTCGTTTCTTGTTCATAATTTATTTAATTATAGTTAATTTTTGTGTTTAATAAGATTAATCATAAAATTTAAGGATAACAATTAAAATATTTTATTTTATTTGTTAATTTGTTGTATTTACTGGATTTTCGAATTATCTAGATATCTACGCCTTTTTTTTTAATTATCGTTAGAACTAATGTTTAAGATTATCGATTCAAATATAAAAATTAACAAACCTATAATCAGTTTATGATTTGTTGATTAATTTTTTTTAAAAAAATCTGTCATAGTGTTCAGATTTTGAAAGCCTAATTAAATTCCTTAATCTTTAAACAATTGTTGGATAAAGGTAGTCTAAGTTTATGTAAATTGTTGCACAAATTTGAATAGGAAAGGCCCACCATGGCTGGGTGGCCCCACCTATGATGGTGGAGCCAAGGTGAGGGGCGGATTTAGGTCGCAGTAGATCGCAGTAGGTGGTGAGACTCGAGTGGTGTACCATGAACCAAAAGGGCACTTTTTTGAAGTATGTGGCTGCTGGCGTGCGCTGGTTGGTTCACTTGACGGCATGTGCTAGCGATGGGTTGGTTGGCTGACGGTTTTTGGCGGCTGTATCGGAGCCCGGCGGCAAGTTGTTGACTGATTGGTGTGCGCATAAGGGTGGCGTCTGTGTAGTGCGGGCGTGATTCTGGCGGGTTTGGCTAGCAGCTTGGCCGCTAGTCGAACGTTTTAAAAAACATATTGTTTTGTTTCAATGATTTCGAGCATAATTATGGATTTCCCATATTTGCAATATTTTTAATAATGATTAATGCCATATTTAAATAGTAATTGAATTAAATAGTAAATTTTCAAAAATAATTTCTAATAACTTAATTGGTTAATTATTGTTTTACGGAAAGGTTTTATAATAGTTAATGAGTAAATAGTTGGTGTTTATTTTATCATGATATTATAAATGCGTGGATGTTTAACATAATATGTATGATATTATGTTTGCATGTTGTGAATGGTATGGCCCAAACTAGGATAGAAACTACGATATGCGCATCGTTACTTTTTATGTAAATCAAATACGATCTGCATATCGTTTGTTTTTCTGTAATTTAAATTTCAGTTACTTAAAATTTCAAATTATTTATGTAATTAAGAATGAAGTTCCATGAAGAATCAAGGATGAAGATCCATGAAAATTCAAGGAGGGATTCATGAAGATTAGTTTTCCTAGGTTTAGGGGGCCATACTAGGATCACTTTTAATTATGCTTATTATGATTTATGCATTTAATATGTTTAAATGCTTGCTTAAGTATTTTTATTTGTGTAGTCAATTAGGTGATCACCTTTAATTAACCAACTTAGTAAACTTAGATCCCCAGAGGTAATATTGAGTTTAATTGCTTTTCCAAACAACGCCTATAAAGCCTTAGATCATGAGTAATAGGTTATGCTAAAACATGGTGTTGCTCATAATTCCGGGGATAATAGGATAGGTTTATGAAACTTACTTGTTAATATTTGGTTTAACACAAGAAAACTTTTAAAAGACAAAGTTTTGGATTTTGAAGCCAGCACATAGGAGATTAACCAGGAGTTGTTGACCTGTCAACCAAGAGTTATAATTAGTTATAATAGTAAAATGTTTATTTATCTCAACTACTATGAATTAAAGGTAAAATGTTAAATTGTCCATCTTTTACCTTCTTTTATATCACCTCCTTTTTAATGTCAAAATTTTCAGCGGAAAGAAATTTATTTTCTCCCAATTTTGCTTGTTCTTTATTAACAATGGCAATGAACAATTAATTGTGATTTTCCCTAATTATTTCTTATCTAACGCCTAAAATTTATCTCTATTATACAAGGGAAGGGGGGAGGAAGATGGTGTCCCCCTCTGAAAATACTAAATTATCCTTAATGATCTAATGGAAAAAAAATTACAAAAGAAACCAATTTAAGAACCCTTTCTCATTTCAACTTGTCATTCTATATAAGTTAAAAATGGTATATGCATCAAATATTTCAATCAAAAAATTAAATAGACAAAATATCTTGAACTTTTTTTTATAAGAGAAGATGATATATACTCACTACCTTTGTTACTCTTTTATTCAGTCAAACCAACTCATTATGTCTATTCTTTTTGTTTAACATTCATTCACAAAAAAATAATATTTAAATTGACTCACAACCTTTGTTAGTTTTTTACATTAGCGAATTAATTTATCTAAATTCATCTAACTATTAATCTTTCACATTTGAGTGTAATCATAACTATAGTACGAATGGAGTATATAATAAAATAACAAGTTTTGAAATTAACGCACGCATCGTGTGCATATAATTCTAGTACCATATAAATAGAGAATCTACAGTACCTCTCCAACCATATCCAAGTCTCCAATTGACAATTTTGAATTTGGGTAAGCCTGTTTTTCCATCAATGTCTACTTATTTATGTTTTTTGTATAATCTCTTAATACCTATTAGTAGTTAAATTTTTCTAAAAATAGATTTTTTTTAGCAGATTTTGAATTTGTGGTGCGATACAATTTTACAGTTGGTAATATCATGTACAGTGGCAGATCCAGGATTTTGAGTTAGGGGTTGCGTAATTTTTATGATACTATCGAATACCAAAAAAATTATAACTAATAAATTCAAAATGTCACAAAATCCAAATACAGCCTCAAAGAGAAATTTACAATTGTTTACGATGCGTTCTCGATTTTCGAAACCGATTTACAATGGTATCAACTTTTAAATCCCAAAACAAATATAGCAATACCAATTTATATTTTTTTCTAAGAAAAAGTATTCCTCTCTATTCCAATTGAGTTCTTTTGTAAAGGTGTAGTTCAAATTTCTTTAGAAAATAAAATAATTAGAATAGAATACTAGGTAAAAGAATTTAAATACTAAAATGGCCAGTGTTTGTATATTATTTGCCTTAAATCAACGTTTAGAACATTTATAAAGTGAATGATATTTTTTTTTTAAATAACAATCTATTTCTAGTACAATTGATTTTTGTTTTTTTTTTTTTTTTTTTTGGAAATGTAGTTCAAAGTTTTTAATAAAGAATGAGGTAATGAAAGATGAAAGGAAATATAAATTAAATAAAGTGTAGCAAAAAAAAGTTTAAGAAATAATCACAAATGAGGAAGGTCAAATGATCAACGAAAGATAAAGCTAAGAGAAATATGAAGAAAGTATAGGCCAAAAATTTAAAAAAGAATGATAAATGAGGTAAAACAAAGAATAAAGGCAAGGAGGTAGAAAATGGCTATAATGATTGTAACATGTTTCGAACCTGGTACCTTACACGACTAAGCTTAAATCAAAAGGCTTGTACCAATGCGCTACATAAGCTTTGCGTTACATGTTTTTGAAGAAAATATATGTACAGTGACAAAGTTTCAGTTTCTCTTTTTTTTTTTCCGCCTGATTATGAGGGGTAGCATGTGCTACCCCTTGTTACTACATAGATCCGCCCATGGTAGTAGTATTAAAAGTTATGTAATACTACCATAACTCTACAAGTACTGTGTATTCGTAATGGTGGTTGGACGGTACATGTTTTTTGGAGCAAACTTGGATGAGAACATCGTCCATGCAATAGGTGACGCAAGTGATGAATGAATGAATGAAAGAGCTTGTCATGGGCCTCCTGGCAATTAATAGGTCGAGTCCTATAAAGACTTCATCAAGGTAATTTGGCACATATGCTTCTTTTAATTGAAATTATTTGTTATCTATATCTCTTGTAAATGTTACTGAAACGGTACTATCTAAGTACCCATTAATACTGAAATAGATACTTACCTGAGAACCAATTAGAAGAGGCACAGGTATGAAAATACCTCCAACAATTAGTGACAAATATTTTTCCATGAATGAAATCATGAAGGCTCAGCATTAAATTGCCACTTGCTGGCTGCTGCGCTGCCCTGCAATAAAACGTGTTAAACTTATAGGATGAATTTGATCGAGCAATCATTTTTCTTAAGATTTGTCCTTAAAGAGGGAGAAACCAATTTTTAATATTAAGGGGGGCTGTATCCTTGTTACATCCATGTTGCAACGAAAATTAGTTAAATTATAGGAAAATTTGTGAGAAACTACTTTATAAAATACACTCTTCACGAGAAGTTACATAATTAAAAAAATAAGGCACAAGAATACCTTATAAATTTTTTGCGGCTAAAAGGTACCAACACCATTTTCTGGAGGGTTGACTTTATACGCATTGACTTTCTATTTTTTCCTTTTTTGTTCCTTATATCTGTCTCCTATTTAATTTCTCTCTCACTTTAACAGAATTCTTCCCCTTCCCCTTCCCCTTCTTCAAACAACCATAGCATCTGAAAAAAATAATATTTTATTTAGATATAATAAAAAGACGATTTTTTTAATATCTTAGGAGGCAAAATTGATACTAAATCACACCAATTTTTTATGATTTTATGTCCCATAAAAAGGAAGGTTTGAATCTAAGAAGGAGAAGGGAAGGATCATGCCAAAACGAAGAGGAAAGGAGCAAAAAGGGCTAAAATAAAAATCAATTGCTAGACATGTGTGAGTCAATGCCAAAAAACAAAGTTAATCCAATGAAATCCGGCCATTAATACGTTTTTGCCACAAAAAGAATTGTGAGGTAGTATAAAATTATAGATTGTTAGAATATATGTAAATAATTACATATTCATAGATACTATCAAAAACAATACCCTAGTTGTTTTTTCCTCTCCTCCCCTCATCTTCCTCCTCGAGTATTCTACATCTTCTCAGGCTAGGGATGGTCATTTGTTGTCGTTCCTAGCCCGTTTCTTTTCATTTTCTACTATTTTTTCCCTCTTTCCCCTTATTTGCTTATGCTTAATAAGTTAGTCTCTCTTTGTGAGAATTTCTCTCTCCTTGTTATGGATGTTTTTGTCACCCTTCTTGTGTGTGTGTGTGTGTGTGTGTGGGTGGGGGGGGGGGGGGGGTTCTTCTCCTCCTCTGTGGGAGTTGTGAAAAATGTTTGTTGTTGATTGAAGATCCAGAGTATCAAGTCAAAGATTGATTTGTTGATCGAAATATGTGCGGGGTCGCAACAATTGTCAGTTCTTCATTTACAATCAGTCGAATTAAATTCAGTTCTACTTCAAAACTATATGAGATCCATAGACCTCTTCCATCAGACAACGATGTTAAAGACGCGGGTTTTCAGAATTGTTAAATCTAATCAACTATCATGGATTTGCCATATTAATTAGACTGATGTTTATTTCAATTTGATATGTATTTGTTAATTTTTAAAATCTATTGTAGATGTCGTATGATTTCAAATCAGTGAATGACTTTTCACTTAAAAAAATGTATTAGTGGTAAAAATGTTTAATGGGTCTACATATAAGCTCAAGTTGGAGGAAAATTACCCGATAGATTTTATCCTAAATTCGTCTACCCTAATACAAACTGCTTGTTTAGAATATCCTATTATTGGGCTAGTTATTAGATGGAGAACAAAATTTGCAATTACATTCTTGTCTTTGATTGGGAGAAGAGCTAGTGAAAGGTCCAAGGGCAAGGAGGTCTTCTCCATGTCTAAGCAAGGACAACGAAGTCACGAAGAGAAATCTCTTGGCTGTTCTGCATCTAATTTAACCTTAGCCAACGGGTGTTTTTATATTGTTTAATTTACACCCCATTGCATCCTTGAGTTTGCACTTGTGCAAATACAAGATCAACTTACTATTATTTTTTTTTCTGAAATAAAATAAAATACAAAGTTGATATTATTGGTAACTCTAGTCTGTAGTCTCTAAGTTTAGGTACTTTTTACTTTGGTAACCCAATTGAATGTTAATTATCAATGCTAATCCAGTGTTTTTTGTTACACTTGAGAACGTGATATTAATAACCTTTTTTTGCTAGAAATAATTAGTAAAAGGGTTGTTTCACTAGTAGAATAAATGTTTATTGCTGCGGTCATTAAGTAGCCTATTGCGGCGGTTTTGGTCGCGCAGCAATAAAGGGGGGAGCAATAGGTAATAAATATATTGCTGCGGTTTTAAACCGCAGCAATATTTGAACATATTGCTGCGGTTTCTGGGTAAAACCGCAGCAATATATATATTTTATATCAGATTCAAAAAGTATATTGCTGCGGTTTCTAGGGAAAACCGCAGCAATATGCTGAATTTAATAATAAAAAATATGCATATTGCTGCGGTTTCTTGGAAAAACCGCAGCAATAGGTACAGGTGTAAGAAAAAAAAATTCAAACTAATTAATCTAATTAAAAATTCAAACTAGAATGACATAAGTTTTCTTACAAAAACTGGTTTTCCTTTGACTTTTGTTGAAAACCTAGGTCATTGCTGTGTTTAGTAAGAAATGAATGAAATAAGTTTTCTAAAGGGAATATGTCTATACTCTATCTAGATACTATAAACCTTAGTTTGAAACAACCATTTTAGCTATTGTATATATAACGAAAAAGGTTAATAATACCACGTTTTCATGTATAACCATAAACACAGTGTTATCATTGATAACTAAAATTAAATTTGCTTTCAAAGAGAAAGAAAAAAAAAATCAGAAATTAGGGGTTACTATTGATAATTTATTTTTGGTATTATAATCAATTTTTTCCCATCTCGGTATATATATAATTCAGTACTTCCTCACCAGTCATCAGTAGTGAAGGCCAATGGGTGGTTTGGGAAAGGTCAAAATAATCTGTTTTAGAAGTGTATGGGTATACCTAAGATCACTGTCGGACACATCACTTGTGGCCGACATCAATAAACTTGAAACGCGACCTCATCAATAGAATCCAGGTCGTTTCTAGTAAACAGTCCGAGATGGCGTTCACGGCCACATTAAAGGACAATCTTCCCTCCAATAAGACTCATCGTAGTCATATACGTGTCAAATGATTACGCATCCTGTCAGATGAACAATATTACTATAAATAGCCAAATGGTACTATTCTGCAGGTACATTCTCTCACACTCTAAGCATTACTTTATCTCTTTCTCTAAAATCCTTATCGGACACTTACTGACTTGAGCGTCGGAGGGGGTTTCCTCGCATCAAAGGTAAATTACGTTTGTCTTCTTTGCAGACTTCCAGTCTCGGACGTCCACTCGCATACTGTCGGACATCTCTGTGTCCGCCACCGTTTCAATACCGAAACAACTTGGCGCTAGAAGGAGGGACCTCCTATCTTTGCGAAGCAGTCATGGAAAAGACAAACGATACAAGTCGTGGTCCACCGGGAATTGAGATCGGCCAAGAATCTTCTCATCCTCCAATCACCGGATCCATCGGTGCACCCCAGTTCCACCCCAATGTGCCCGAGAGCAACAACGATCAGCGCACTCCTGAGAATAATGTGACTCAGGTAAACCCTGGTGGTGTCCCTTTTAATTTGGCTCAGTTGAGTCAATTTTCTCCTGATCAACTGCAAACCGTAGCATCCTTCATCCAAATGTTACAAGGCACTCCTCAGCCTAATAACACTCCTGCTCCTAATGCCAAAGGCGTTCAGCAGCGTAAACGATCACTGGCTATGGCCGGTAGAATTGTTGACGGTACGCCAGTAAGGAGGATGCGCACGTTAATGCAAGAGGAACGCCAGATGGAAAGACAAATCGATGACCCGGAGTACGACGAAGTCGATTTGGAAACTGAGGATCTTAATAATTCAGAAGAGAATCAAAGCCGCTCATACCGAGAGTACAGCACCACTGGTGTTAGTAACTACTCGGTTGGCGGACATCTGTTAATCAAGCCCAAACTCTCTCCATTCGTGCCGGAGGTTCTGAATCACCTAATGCTGAGAATCAAAATGCCATCATGCAGATTTGATGGTAGCTTAGATCCCGACGATCATGTCGCAGCCTACGAGGGGCACATGTATCTATACACGCAGATAGACGCTATCTGGTGCAAGGTTTTCCCGTCCACCCTTACTGGCATAGCTCAGACTTGGTTCAAGAGTCTCAAACCTGGTAATGTGTCCGATTTCTCTCAACTTTCGTTTATGTTCAGTACTCACTTTGTAAGTAATAGGCGTCGTGAGCGCACTACTGGGGAATTACTGTCAATCAGACAAGGGGAAACATAATGTCTCTGGGATTACATTGGACGCTTCAATGTTGAAGCCGTATCTATTCCTAGGCTGCAGCAGGATGTGGCGGTCCTAGCCTTGATGACGGGATTAAGATAAGGGACCGCATTCAGGAGTTATCTCAGTCGAAAAACTTTCACGTCATTGAGGCCAGTGTTGGGGAAAGCAAACGATTTCATAAGAGGAGAAGAATTTGACAAGGCAGCCAGCATTCAATGTCGTGAGTCCGATAAAAAAAAGAGGACAAGTCAAGGAAGGACAAGGGTCGTGAAAATGATCGGGGTCGAGAAGAAAGGAAGGAGTCTAACATGGTCAAGAAAGGAAGTGACCGAGAGCGAAGTGACCGAGAAAGGGGAGAACGCAAAGATAAATTTGACGTGTACACTCAACTTACAACTTCCCGGGCACAAATATTCACTATAAACAAGGAAAGTGATAAATGGCAGCGACCAAAAAAGATGTTTCACAAAAACCACGACAAGACAAAATGTTTCCATGGGGATCACGGCCACATGACTGAGGATTGCAGGCACTTGAAAGATAATCTAGAGGATCTTATTCGCAGAGGATATTTCACTCAATACAAAGTACAGACCAGTGAAGGTGATTTGGTGAAGCCTAGAGGTCAGAATGTTCAATCTCGGATAGGAGAAATACATGTGATCAATGGCGGCCCAATTCATGGCGGCAGTGTCAGTGGGGCAAAGGCTAATTTGAAAGGATTCCGACATCAGGTAAATTTCAATGAGAGTTGTCGTTGGAGGAAGCCACCAGCTATGCCGGCCATGTCGTTCTCGGTTGAAGACGCCAAGCATGTGATGTACCCCCATGACGACCCACTGGTGGTCACCTTGAAAGTTGCAAATTGTTTGATTCACAGAATTTTGGTAAATGGAGGAAGCTCTGCCAATATCTTATTTTTATAAACCTTCGAGAAGTTGATGACTGGGCGGGTTCATTTGCAGCCGGTACGCTATCCGGTGATAGGGTTCACTGGAGCGTCGGTAATACCTGAGGTAATTATAAAACTGCCAGTCAGAGTAGGTGAAAGCGATGAGGCCAGGGATGTTATGGCCGAGTTCCTAGTAGTAGATGTTCCCGGAGCTTATAATGCAATCATTGGGAGACCGTTAATTCATGATATTCAAGGAGTGGTATCAACATATCATTTGACTATGCTGTATGTATCCAACTTGGGTACAACAACAAAGATAAGAGGAAATCAGGAGACAACAAAGTCTTGTTATTTAACGGCACTAAAGCAGCCGGCAAGGAGAATGCCGGTAGAAGAACTGAATCCACCCACTCGAAAACAGAGGCGAGCCCAGAAGAGAGCCCTGGAAAATGAAAAAGAATCCGAGAAAGAGGATGAAGAAATAATAGAAATTTCAATGGAAGAACTGGAGTCTAGGCCCAAGGATGCGCCAAGACCCAAACCAGACGGAGAAACGAAGCAAGAGATGCTGGCAGATGAGCCAGCAAGGACAATTGCTGTCGGAATAGACATGGACCCAAAGGTCAGGGTCAACCTGGTGACTCTCCTAAGAGAAAACGCTGATGTTTTCGCGTTCTCGGCGGATGTGATACCTGGAATAGACCCGTCCGTGATGGTACATCGTCTAAATGTCGACAGCAATGTCCGCCCTATCAAGCAAAAGAAGCGAAATTTCTCCGCTGAAAAGAACAAGGCCATAAAAGAGGAAGTTGATAAGCTATTGGCGGCTGACTTCATTGAGCCATGTGATTACCCAGAATGGCTGGCCAATGTAGTCATGGTGAAGAAAGCTAAAGGCCAGTGGAGAATGTGCATGGATTTCACGGACCTCAACAGAGCTTGCCCAAAGGATTGCTATCCACTACCGAGAATCGATCAACTAGTAGACTCTACTAGCGGTCATGCATTACTGAGCTTTATGGATGCATTCTCGGGCTATCATCAGATCAGCTTGCTTGAGGCCGATATGAAAAAAGCTGCATTCATCACGGATTGTGGAGTATATAATTATAAGGTAATACCGTTTGGACTCCGCAATGCAGGGGCGACATATCAGAAGCTGGTCGATAAAATATTCGCAGATCAGAAGGGAAGGAATATCGAAGCATATGTTGACGACTCCATCGTCAAAAGTAAAACTGATCGTGAACATTTGGATGATCTGGAAGAGACCTTCAGGACATTGAGAAAGTACAAAATGAAACTCAACCCAAAGAAATGTGTCTTTGGAGTAAGAGCTGGGAAATTTTTAGGTTTTTGGTAAGCAAGAGGGGTATTGATTCAGAGGCTGACGGGAAGAATGGCGGCCCTCACTCGATTTATTTCAAAGTCAGCAGATAAGGCCTTGCCTTTCTTTACACTACTAAGGGGAAATAAGAAGTTCGAGTGGGGGGAGAAGCAAAGCAAAGCGTTCCTGGCAGTAAAAGAACATTTGAAGAGTCTACCCATCATCACAAGGCTCGAGACTGGAGACGTATTACAGCTGCATATCTCGGCCTCACCTAAAACAGTCGCGGCCGTGTAGTTGGTAGAAAAAGAGAAGAGATAGCAGCCAATATATTTTATCAGCCATATCCTTAACGGTCCGGAGAGCCTTTACCAGCTGGTAGAGAAAATGGCTTTGGCTGTGATAATTGCCGCCAGGAAACTCAGACCGTACTTCGATTGTCATCCCATCCAAGTCTTAACTAATCAACCGCTGGAAAAAGCGTTGCAAAAAGTGGACAGTTCAGGTCGTCTTTTGAAATGGGCAGTTGAGTTGTCCGAGTACGACATCCAGTACAAGCCGAGAACCGCGATAAAGGCCCAAGCACTGGCGGACTTTATCGTAGAGGCATCTTACGAAGAAGAAGAGCAAGATGAAAAAGCATGGGTTTTGGAGGTGGATGGTTCATCAGCCGCGAGTGGATCAGGGGCTGGCATTGTGATGACCAGTCCGGAAGGAAACGTTTTTGAATACGCCATCAAATTTTCCTTTCCAGCCTCAAACAACGAGGCAGAGTATGAGGCCGCAATCGCTGGAGTAAGAATGTGTATAGCCGCTGGGGCTAAGAGTGTACCATTGAAAACAGATTCACAACTCGTCAATGGTCAGCTGAAGGGAGAGTTTGAGGTCCGAGAAGCAAACATGCAGAAATATGTTGAGAAGGCCAAAGAACTGATAGCCCAGTTGATTCACTTTGAAGTTCAAGCCATCCCTAGGGCCGACAATACCAAGGCGGATGCACTCTCCAAATTGGCAAGCTCTGATTCTTTAAACATAGAAAGGTCCGTCATGGTAGAAATTTTGAGGGAAAAAAGCATTACCGAAAAAATCGTGACCGTGAATATCATCAATCAACAAGGTGAATGGTTCAGTGAATTAGTGGCGTATAAGCTTACGGGCTCACTCCCTTCAGATGCTATGGCAGCCAAGAAATTGAAGCGGCAAGCTAGTTGGTACATCGTCTATTAGAATGAGCTGTATAAGAAATCCTTTAGCCTACCGCTGTTAAAATGTGCAACAGCATGGAAGTCTGGCAAGATATTAGAAGAAATCCATGAAGGGATTTGTGGGAACCACATTGGAGGAAAAGCACTGGCACTGAAAGCTTTGAGGGCTGGGTATTACTGGCTGAGTATGTTGGCAGACGCACAGGGCTATGTCAAGAAATGTGATAAATGCCAAAAGTTCGCCCCCATCATCAATAGGTCCGCGAATGAACTTCAACCCATACTCAGTCCGATACCATTTGCACAATGGGGTCTGAATATCCTTGGACCGTTCACAACGGCTACCGGAGGTCGGAAATTTCTGATTGTTGGTATCAACTACTTCACAAAATGGATCGAGGTAGAGCCGACAGCAAAGATAAAATCCAACCAAGTCAAGAAGTTCATTTGGCAAAATATAATGACAAGGTTTGGCATACCGACGACAATAGTTTTTGATCATGGAGCGCAATTTGATTGTCGACCAGTTAAAAGCTTCCTGTCTGAGTTCAGGGTTAAGTTCGCGTTCTCAGCTGTGTGTCACCCACAAAGTAACGGGCAAGCTGAGGCTGCAAACAAAACAGATTCTAGGGGCCCTCAAGAAGAAATTGGACAAGTTCAAGGGAGCCTAGGCCGACATGGTTCCAGCTGTATTATGGGCCAATAGAACAACCGAAAAGGAAGCAACTGGAGAAAGTCCATTTAGATTAGCTTTCGGGACGGAAGCAGTCTTACCAGTAGAGGTTGGTTTGCCGTCCTATCGGATCAAGCACAAAGATCTAGAAAGCAATGATCAAGCTTTGAGGGAAAATCTAGACTTCCTACCAGAAATAAGGTTGGTAGCAGAACTTAAAGCAGCAACATACAAGGATCGTATCAGTAAGGCTTATAACAAGAGAGTTCTGGAGAGGCCGCTAGCGCTGGGTGATCTGGTATTGCGAAGGACGGGCGCCACTGGAAAGGCTCATACAGAGGGAAAGTTAACTGCCAACTGGGAGGGGCCATATCAGATAGCAAAAGAAATTGGTCCCGGATCCTTTGCTTTGAAAACAATGGACGGCATCGAACTTAAAAATTGCTGGAATGCTAGCGTTCTAAAGAAGTATTATGTCTAGACATCTTGTGTAATGGGCCCAGAGCCAATCTTCTCATACTTGAATAATATAAATGATCGTTAGCATTCCGATTAATTATCTCTTATGTTTAAATATGTACAACAAAACTAAATTGTACGCTCTTAATGTACAAAAACGACCACATAACAGGTCAAGTACAAAAACGACCACATAACAGGTCGAGTACAAAAACGACCACATAACAGGTCGAGTACAAAAACGACCACATAACAGGTCGAGTACAAAAACGACCACATAACAGGTCGAGTACAAAAACGACCACATAACAGGTCAAGTACAAAAACGACCACATAACAGGTCAAGTACAAAAAAGACCACATAACAGGTCAAATACAAAAAGCGACCACATAACAGGTCAAGTACAAAAATGACCACATAACAGGTCATGTACAAAAAACGACCATATAACAGGTCAAGTACAAAAAGACCATATAACAGGTCAATGTAGAAATGGCCATATGACAGGCACCAAGTGTCGGATAATGGACCGTGCAAAAACGGCTATACAAGAGACCCTACTAAGCCAAATAACAGGCACAAGAAACGTTCGATTGGTTTTTTCGCAACGGACATCATGTCCAAAATTGACAAAACAAAAGCATAACGAGAAACAGAGTATGCAAAAACAGAGCTTCGTTACTAATTACTGGCATGGCGGCCAACTACAAGCAAAAATGAAGGCAGCCATCAAAAAGGCATCAAAGACTGATAATAGTAATTGTAATTAAAAGTGTATTTAATTTACATACCATCATGGGCCGAATTCAAGGTTAGATGATAATGTTAAAAATACAAGAAAATTAATAGCTATTAGATGCAACAGAAGAGCCTGGAGATGACCGCCAAAGACATCAGGGAAGAGCCACTTCCTCATCCGGGACGACAGGAAGAACGTTGGCAATCACGTCTTCCTCGCTGATAAAGGGTTCGCCTTCAAGGCGACGCGTGTGAACGCCTTCTGAAAAAGCAACCTCAATCTGCTCCCAGTCGAAGGAAGGATGAGGGTGGCAAACGCACCTCTTCGCGGCCACCCATCCACCGTCGTATCTCTCCCCCAGATGGCCTATAAACTCCTCAGATCTCTTGAAATCCGCCACGGCTTTCTGGCTGGCATAAGACTTGGCTGTTTCAATTGCAGCAGCCTCTTCGCTTTTGGCGGATTCCAAGGCCTTCTCGAAAGCGGCCACCTTATTCTCGGCCTCCTCCAGTTTGCCAGCTTTAGTCCTCAACTCGGCCAGTTCCACATCTACCACATCCCTCGCAGCCTTCTCAGCATCCAAATCCTGTTGAAGATTGTCGGCACGAAATTTGACGGCATCAAACTCTGTACGAGGATCACCTAGAGATTTCTCTTGGCTATCGAACAAAGCCTGATAGTGGAGATACTGCTCAATCAGCTCAATGGCGGAATTGTTGGTCTGCATTAAAAAAAAAGGAAGTCAAAAAAAAAAAGAAACTTTTGAAGAACTTACCACTGCCATATCATGGGCAAGCTGAGCTGTTGGAGCCACCAACTTGTCTGCCGGACAATCAAGCGGCAGTTGAAGTCCCTTAAGCAGACGGTAACCCAGGTTTCCACCATTGGCCGGGATGTCGGCATAGAGGGACTCATCTTCTCTCACGTCCCAATTGGATTGATAGATCTTTCCCGGGACAGAGGGCGGACGAGAGAAGGCAGCCTTCACGACATTCCTCAGCATCACCTCTTTGTGCTCTATCCACTCATGGATCCGAGAAAAGATTCTGGGCCCAAGGTTTGTCAAAAAGCTGGGGGAGCTGAGGATGTCATAGATCTTCTGGCGCAGGGAAGAGCCAGACCCCAAGGCCGTCCCAATGCTGTCGATGGCAGCATTCAGAGGAGAAACCCTTGTAGCAGTTGATTCCCGGACGGGACTATGGTCCGGAATATTAATGGCAGCCTGCGGTTGCTGGGTTTCAGAAGCAGCGGCGACATCCAAGGCCTGCCTCTTGCTGGGGCTATCAGCATCAGAATGCTCACGAGGCCGCCTCTGGCCCACAGTCACGCCACCACTGCCACGGCGGACAGGAACGTGAACGACGGGACGAGGAGATTCCTGGTCCCCACGTCCAGCAGTTCGTCCGGGAGTACGCCCGGCACGGCGAATGCCGGCCCGACCTGAATTGCGACCACCACGGCCGCGATCAGCACCTCGGTGACCCCCCATGAGGCCGTGAATGGTGTCGTAATAAAAAACGGGATCCTCTGGAGCCTTAGACATCAGTTTTAAGTTTTCGTCCAACCCCAACTCTTCAAGATCTAGGCTGATAGGACCTGCAAAACAAACCAGCAAAGGTAAGCAACGGTTAATCAGCAAAACAAAATAAGGTCGGACCATGAGTCGAAATGCACACCTTCTGGGTGGGTTCGGCAGAGAAATAAGGCAGATAGAGGTTCATTCCCGAGTATATATTTGGCATTGGGAAGCCATGTGAGAGGGATCCTTTCCTCCACTCTTTCACCATCAACAGTCACGAAGGCAAGCTCTGACTCGAAATAGTCAAAGGCTTTTTTCTCAGCCACAGACAAACTGTAAGAGGGTACATCCTCCATTCGAGTAACCGGTTTTTGTGAAATGACGACGGAGAGGGAAATTATCTGGGAGCTTTACCCAATAGAAGGCTGGCTGCCATCCCTTCCACCCGGTCAGTTTGGGATGCACAGTGAGTTTGTTCTTGGCCAACATTAGAGACCACCATCCCTTCTCAGTTGACCCATTCCTTCGCAGCCAATGGAGCCGGCGGAAAAGGTTTAATGTCTCAGGGAACCCCAAATAACGGCACACCCAAATATAAGCTATGATGTTCCTAATAGCCAAGGGTGTTAATTGGGTTAGACATACGTTAAAGGCCTTTAGTATCTTCACTAAAGTCAAGTCTAAAGGGAAGCGCAACCCAAACTCAAAATGATGGACATAAACAGCAATGTGCCCTGCCAGGCACTCAGTTACTTTGGCTCCTTCATCCGGAACCACCAACCTGTACTCAGCCGGGAAGCCATATAGTTCTTAAACCGCAACCCGGCAATATTCCTTAGTGATGGCATGCTCTCGCCATGACGAACAAATTCGTACCGACTTTGGGCCGCTGCTGTAGTCTGTCGGCAACCAAATCCCGGAGTGTAGCACATCATCACGGTCTGGAATAGGCTCCGGCCGCAAGTCGGGAGCCATGCTGGAACTTTCTCCCACAACGATTTCAGCCCGACAAGGAATTTGTTCACGTCCAGAAGTCGAGGGACATTCAGTCTCGTCCATAGTGGTAATAGAATCGTTGTCGGAACATAAATCAATAACAGGTGGATGAGAAGAGCCGACATCATGAGCAAGGCGGTCGTAAAAATCATCCGCCACTACAACCCCAACATCTGCTAAGTTATCTAACCAAGCATGTTCCCTCAAAGGCGGAACATCAAGTCCGGGAACAGCATCAGGGGGAGGATTTCTAACGGTCCGGCGAGCTAAAATTTGATGTCTTAGTTCTCGGAGTGTTTGTCTATCACCGCTCATCCTCGCGGACAGATATTGGGAAGTTAAATTTTCTTGCTCAGGGGTAGAGCGGTCGTTAAGAAACTTAGATCTGAGTTCCCTATCTCTATCAGCAGTAAGGGGTAGGTTAGCTAATAAACGAGTTCTCTCTTCTCTTGGGCTGGAAGTAGACGAGCTATGTCAGCCATGAAGGGAAGAAGGAGACGAAGGTTTGCTTTCAGACATAAATTTATCACTCAAAGAATTTTGACTGTCTGAATGGTCCGACATAATTCCAAAGAAAGAAAGAAACAGAAAGAGCAGTTGAAGAGAAGTTGGAAAAAGGTACTTGAGAAAAGTCGACGGAAAATGACCGAAAAATCAAGCGGATTCCCAAATACACGAGCAGAAGAAGTCCCAGAGTCAAATAAACGCCGGAGAAAGTAATTTCACCGGAAAGTTGAAAGCTTTGAAATAAACCCTTGACTAAGCCCAAGCGAAAAGAGGCAAAAAACGCTTAAATTCCCCAGGAACAAAGGGCGAAAAGTAATTTAGAACACTTTTTGAGGAGATTTGTTGCAAAAAGGCAAGATCTTGGCGAGAAAAAGGAGGTTGAAGTTCTTAGAGAAATCGCATAAACCAGAGAAGTGTGGAAGGTTGAAGATGAAGTGTAAAGAAAGAGAAAAAGGAAACTAACGCTTCTTTACAAATGCGAGATTGAATGGCCAAGATGAACCGACCCATCAACTCCCCTCATTGATGCATGCCAAGTGTCGCTTGTTGAGCCAACCCTAATAAAGAATAAAAAAGAAAATGAGCGGGATTTCACAAAAAGTTCATGATTGAACTTTTCGAAATCCGAAGTTCTCCCCAGGACAACACGTGGCAAGATTGAAAAATCTGGAACATGCAAAATTCACTCGCGTCCTCAATGTAACATCAATGTCGGTCACGACCCCCAATGATGCTGGGGGGGACTAGTTGTATGGGTATACCTAAGTTCATTGTCGGACACATCACTTGTGGCCGACATCAATAAACTTGAAATGCGACCTCATCAATAGAATCCACGCCGTTTCTAGTAAACAGTCCGAGATGGCGTTCACGGCCACATTAAAGGACAATCTTCCCTCCAGTCAGACTCATCGTAGTCATACACGTGTCAAAGGATTACGCATCCTGTCAGATGAACAGTACTACTATAAATAGCCAAATGGTACTATTCTGCAGGTACATTCTCTCACACTCTAAGCATTACTTTCTTTCTCTCTCTCTCTCTCTCTCTCTCTCTCTCTCTCTCTCTCTCTATCTCTCTCTCTAAAATCCTTATCGGACACTTACTGACTTGAGAGTCGGAGGGGGTTTCCTCGCATCCCCCCCGAGGGTAGTTTACGTTTGTCTTCTTTGCAGACTTCCAGTCTCGAACGTCCACTCGCATACTGTCAGACATCTCTGTGTCCGCCACCGTTTCAATATCGAAACAAGAAGATTGTTCGAACGAGTTGAACTGAGTTGGCAAGGCGGGCCAAATCACATGAGTTTTTTAGACGGGTTTTCATGGGTCCACAACAAAGTCTTTTTACAATAATGGCCATATTCATCCTGAATTTGGGCCTCTAATGAACCAAGCCAAGTTGGCTCATTGGATAGGTACGTAGACAGGCCTATTTGGCCCACTGGTCTATTTGACTACAAATTTTACAGCATGCATTAGCTTGTTTATTGATATTTACGATCTTGCCACATGATTAATAAATTTTGTTAATCATCATGATTAACTTGGCAGCCATCGTAAAAGAGGTGTCTACAGAATTGAAAAACTTCGCATAAGTTAATTTGGCTCATCCATATAGGGAATGTCCCTTGGGAATAAAGGGGAGGTAAGAAGAATCTTAAATCCCCACCACAAAGTGCCTTATGTGAAGGTTTGATTCAATAACGAAGTGCCTCAAATGCTTGGTAACTCAAATTAATTCTTCCTGCTATTATTTATGACTCACAAATTGGTTTTGTTCCAGGCTGTCGTTTAATTACAGATAATATTCTTGTGTCTCATGAATGTTTTCACTATTTGCGAAAGAAGAAAAAGGATTTAAAAGGGAGTCTAGCGCTTAAGTTGGATATGAGCAAGGCTTAGGATAGCGTTGAGTGAGTCTTTCTGGAGAAAATAATGTTAAAGTTGGGGTTCCGAATTAATATGTTTGTTGAGCTCATTATGAAATGTGTTACTTCACACTCTTTTTAAATTCTGATAAACGGTCAACCTTCGAAGAGGTTTACGCCTTCCCGAGGGCTCCGACAAGGTGCCCCTCTATCCCCTTTCTTATTTATAATCTGTGCGGATGGTTTCTCTGTTCTTTTGAGAGAAACGGAGGAAAGGAAAGCTATTCATGGAATCAAAATTGGGCAGAAAGTGGAGCCAAGATCACATCTATTTTCAGATGATAGCTTATTGTTCATTCGGGCAAATGAGGAAGAGATTGACAATGTCCTTGATATTCTTACAACTTATGAGGTGGCTTTTGGGCAAAAACTGAATTTGGAAAAATATGAAGTTTCCTTTAGCCAAAATATGGATCCTGCAAAGAAGAATATGCTTCAGGCGAAGTTGCAGTTTAAGGCAGTTGAGGGACATGGAAAATATTTGGGGCTTCCTACATATATAGAAATCATAAAAAAAAAAAGGTTTTTCAAACAATTCATGATAGAATTTGGAAGAAACTAAAAGGGTGGAAGGGTGGTTTCCTTTCTCACGCATGAAGAGAAATATTGATCAAGGCTATTGCGCAAGTTATCCCAATGTACTCGATGCAGTGGTTTCTATTATCTCAAAATCTCTCGAAGGACATAGAAGGAATTTTTAGACCGTTCTATTGGGGTAAAAAAGGTAGTGAAAGAAAAATACATTGGATAGCTTGGAATGTCCTATGTCATTCGAAGAAGGAGGGGTGACTAGGCTTCAAAAATCTTCATGTGTTTAATAGAGCTTTGCTGGCTAAACAAGGGTGGAGAGTGATGACAAATCCATATTCTTTGATGGCGAAAGTATTGAAAGGCAGATACTTCCCAAACAATAATTTCCTTGAAGTGGAAGCAAAGGGCAACATAAGCTACACATGGAGATCAATCCTATCAGCTAAGTCCTTAGTTATCAAGGGTGCTCGACGAGTTATTGGTGACGGAGGAACAACTCACATTTGGGGTGATCCATGGGTGCCTGAGATTCCTATTGGTAGTCTTTTCCCAAGAAACAATGTTGCAGAGGAGGGGAGGTGCCATACTGGGTTCATGAACTAATTCGTCGGGGGGCATTAGATCCAAGCAATCTGCAGGACACTTTACCGATGTGGGGGGTAAGTGAAATAAAAAAAATTAGTATCCCTCTCTTCCAGCACAATGATCAATGGTCATGGAGGCTCTCAAAGGATGGGGAGTTCACGGTCCGAAGCACATGCTATCATGCGTTGCGAGAAGGTGGAAGTGGTGAAAGTTCGCGAGAATGTGAAGAAAAGAAAACTATATGGAAAAGATTATGGCCTGCCAAGCTTCCTCCAAAAATACGAAGTTTTGGTTGGCGCACATTGCAAAAGGGCTCCTAGTGAAATACAACCTCAGTAAGAGAGGTGTTTAGATTGACAAAACACGTCCAAGATGTGGTGAGGAGGGTGAATCGCTGGCCCTTACGCTCATTTTTTGTGAAGAAGCTGCTAAACAATGGTATATCTATCCTCTTAGATTGAACTCGAAGACTTTTAATGGCAGCACATTTATGGAATGTGTTTTCTCTTTGGGAGCATTACATAAGGATGCAAATTGGTGGAACATTTTCCGGGCTTTGGTGTGGTTGATAAATCATATTTATATATAGTTTTTAGGTGCATTTAGGTTGCATTTTAGAGCATTTAGTTTCATATTTAGGTTCATTATCACATCATATTCTTAAGTTATGTCATTCTACTCCTATTCGATATGTTTTATTAATGAGAACGTATATGTAGTATAATTAGCTAAGCTTGAGGATAAGGAGAACTTGGAAAGAAGCTACAATGCATAAGGATCGTATGGATATGTAATAGTACTAGTTTGAGCTAAAACGAAGCGGAAAATCATTAAAAGAAATGTGAAAAGGAGTCACGTCTACTCTTCTGATCATAAATTTTGATGTGCTTCTTAGAGTCGAGTAATTTCCAACAATAGGTGGCAAGCCCCGAGGAGACTTCTAGTTAAGGAGTTATGCTTTTCCGAAGTTGCGACTGTTTCTGCTGGAATCTGTTTTTATACACGCGGATCACTAATTCCGCCCATTTAATGATATTTCGACTTTCCTTATCTTTGTAACTTACTTTCCTAATCTTAGGAGGTTACCTCGTATTAATTAGATTAGAGAAAACCCTCTCCTCTCTCTCCTCCCTTATCACGTTATTTTAGTTCTGGGTTTAGTTTTAGTTTTCTCTTCTTCTCTTTCTCTCTAGTTTTAGTTGTAAACCCTAGTTTTTATTCTTCTTCATTAATTCTTGAATTCTATTAGGTAGTGTTTGAAAACTTGTATTTCATTTCAAATAATGGAATTGAAATCTGTAATTTAAAGTTTGTATTTCAATTCCTAATCATTGTTTTGTAAAGGGGGTTTGATAGAGGAGAGAGAAATAAGGGTTTGATGGAGGAGAGAGAAAAAGTATGGGTTTAGTAAAGGAGAGAAATAAATATTAGAAAGAGAATGAATGAAGTTGGGATATAGATACTCATGGAGTTGGGATATGTATGAGGAGAGAATTTCAAATGACAAGGTAATAGCTTGAATTTCAAATTCTACTAATATAGGCTTTTGATAAGAATTTGGACAAATTTCATAATTTCAAATTCCATGCCATCCAAACAATAGATTTCATCCAAATCCAGAATTTGAAATGAAATCTTGCTATCCAAACATAGCATTTGTTTCTTTCAATGATTTTGTAACAGCCCGAATTTTCCCAACCAGCTTACAGATAATTAAGCACAGCAGAAGAGACTCTGGTCGAGCTAACCCAAACTATTACCATCACACTCACCGAACTACACTGGAGAATGTGGAACTCAATTCCCAATTCTATTAATTTCAAATTAACTATTACAACACAGCCCTGATTCTAAGACTCTATTCTAATAAATTCCTATAGAAAATCCGGCTGAGTTTCCTTTGAAAATAGGACAACCCTAAGGCGGGAAATAATTAGAACTTGTTTACAATTTTAATAAAACATTTCCAACTCCAAAAATACAACAGCCTCAATGCTTCCACAGAGCAAAACCAAGAGAGAATCAGGAGCACTAACGACTCTTAAATGGAGAAACAAATAATAAAAAGTTAGTGATTAGCTATACAAAGTCGAGCATTCTCGCATTGAAAACAAGTACAATACTACTCCAACACGTATCAGCTTCAACTTCCAAGATATTAACTCACGGCTTCAACCTGAAACATTTAGGAAAACTGCCACCCACTAAGTGACAGGCCATAGAATTGACAAAACAACATATACACACATCAGCAAAGCTGAGTACTAAACCCGTAAACAAGATTAACACATGCTTTGGTGGCTTTTATTTGAAAAAGGCTCTCAACAATCATTATGCTCAGATCAATCACACATGTCATAACAATGTATAACATTAGTCCTGTCAGACACATACATGCAATACCATTATTCAATTCTCTTCATAGTACACCATCATTTATATATCAGCAAATACAGCAAGGTGATTCCCAAGCAATCACAACACAAACAGATTTCATATTGTTCCATTTAATTAACCTTTCAAACATATCAATATTCCTTATGAGGAATCTAGGTTAACCAACTCTGATATAGATGATATACTTTATTTCCATTAATCGATTTCTTATTAGAAATCCAAACATGTGTTTTCATATACTCCATCTATCACCTTCATATATTTTATTAGTTAAACCCTTATCAGGAAATCAATAGTATATAACATTCATTATAATGATTTCTTATATGGAATCTAATCACACGATACATTTCCTTATCAGGAATCACATAATAAGATATGATTCCTTATCGGGAATCCAACAATAACGTAACTTACCATGATATGCTTCCTTATCAGGAAACCAATATCGATAACCATGTTCGAATACTGAATAAACATTCATTATTGACCTGATATGATTCCTTATCGGTAATCCAATATCGAAACAACTTACCACGATACAATTCCTTATCTGGAATCCAATATCGAAACTTACCATGATATGATTCCTATCGGGAATCCAATATCCACATTCAACACTGAATTAGCATTCATTTCCATAATTCGAGATAACTTTATTTTCAATTAAGGAAAGAGAACGCGGCGGAGGAGACAAAGCTTACACTCCAACAGTGGGGGTCGTCACCCAACCATTCGCTTTACTTTTGGCCAATAACCGCGACTAGTCCGGAGTACATTTTCCCGCTGATTCAATCAGCCATCCACAGGTTTCACATTACTTGATATATCACCCGATTATCGCCCCACAAAGCAATGGGCATGTTTCCATGTGGGGACTCCCAAGGTTCACAGTCCATGGGGTACCGTTCGTGTCACCTCATCCGTCGACTCAGACGAGGCTACTTTCCCCTTTAGATAACTTTCTGTGATCATTCAAAACTCAATCAGATCATTCTTGACAATATTTGAGTAATCAACCAATCTATGATATTTCCTTCGTAAATAATTATATTCATTTGCCATTGAAGTTCTATAAATAAATATTTCAAACCAATAAATATTCATGTTCGATAAAACATGAAATATGCTTTCTTATTCCAATTCCAATCATAGAACTTATGAGCCACAACTGATAATAATTAATCATGTTCGATAAAATATCACAACAATGACAAAAGGTCTCTCAGTTAGAATTAACTAATGAGAGTTGCTAAACCAGTTATGTACAACGCATAATTTTGCATATAAATAGTTTACATTCCTTTGCACTTTGTTATTATCAATCTAGATTTATCTCAACTGTTATAATAACGGTTATCAAGTACCAACAACAATTACGATAGGTCTCTCTCTTAGAATTAACTAAGGAGAGTTAGCTTAAACTTCACGACTCGAGATTCATGGATCAAAGGTTGATTAGAAATAATTGTAATATGATTCATGATATAACAACATATGTTGGATTCTAATTCACAAAATCAATAACAACCCATTATTACTGAACCATACTCATCATCGGGTAAAGCGAGTCAACATCATTTTATATTACAAAATCACCCAGCTATATATATTCGAGGCCTCTTTGATACATTCACACTCATGTTCACTTATGTATATAAACTCACGCACTAACTTACCTTTGTGAATACTGATCAACCAATCTGACTTTACTCTTTCAATCCTTGTACATATATTGAATTGAAATCCCGCTTTAACACATTCTCAGTGATCTAGTTTATAATTAATTAAACTATCTCGAATAATTTACATATTATTAGCAATGATTAGTCAATCCTTTTTAAAACTATTTCCAACACCAACCAGCTCACATCATTCATTTAGGAGTCGATCAAACTGAATCTCTCACAAGTTAACTTTGATTAATTTAACTTCATGCCTCAATTTCAAGATATCATCCTACTAATAAGATTTCATAATAATAACCATTCCCCTACAAAAAAAATAAGAGAAACTAATCCAATCAACTTTCCTAATCATATCCATTCCACTAAACTAATTGACAAACTTTAATAGATCAAACTAATTCAATTAGATAGCTTACAATTCAATATGACTAGAATCAAGCTTTCATTAATCAAGCTTTACCAACATGACACATTAAACTAAGTGAATAATTTATAGTCATAATTAATTTCCAAACCAGTAAAACACCAACAAAGATTATCATCCAACTCAAAGGTTATTTCAATTCACCATTACCACCAACAAACAACACATTTAACAATACTACACTATAATAATCAACTACTACAACATCTAATAACACTAATACTTCAACTGACACAACAACATTAGAGTTGCAACCAACAAGTAGCAGCTATTCAACAATACATAAGATCTATCAATTACATCCGTACTCAATAATCGGTTTGATAATCTTATTCTGAACTTAAATTGGAAAAAAATCCAATTCACCAAAGAATTGGGAAGGGTAGTTTCTCATTGACCAAAAAGAGGAAGAAGTAGGGGAGTACAACCACCGGTGGGGGAGGAACCACGACGTCGACGCAAGACGGAGCAGCAAAACGGCAGGGAACCACCAGCCCCACGCGCAAGCAACAACAGCGGCGAGGGGAAAAGAAACACCAGCAGCAGCACCATGGAAAAGAAGAAAACGTGAACAAGGAAGGGGAAGAATGACCGGCGACACCACCGATTCAACCCAACAGCAACACCGGCGCAGCAGTGGCGAAGCAAAGGGGAAGGAAAGTTCTGGCGAGGAGGGAAGTAACGCGGCGGCAGGCGAAAGAGAGAGGGAGGTCGGGGTTTCACCGGAAGAGGAGAGAAAATTTGATTTTTGGGGTTTTGGGTTTTCCACATGATAGAGAAACAGTATAAGGGGTTTTAAACCGACAAAGGGGTTTTGTGGGTTTCCAAATAAAGCAACCGGATAAGAATGAAAATGTATACCGACTTTGTTTCCCGATTTGGTCAAATGCCACTCAACTAGAATTTAAACGCTTAAATTCAAAATAGTTCTAATTAGAATGATTTCATAAAATTTAAATTAATGAAATGTCACATTCCAAATCAAATAAAATAAGAATATCTAGAACATAATTAACTTAATAAATATAATCAACATTTAATAAACATTTTGAAAAATTGGGCTATTACATACTACCACCTTTATCAAAAGTTTCGTCCCCAAAACTTGCAAACAATTATTTTAAAAAAGCCAAAATCTCAAGCTCGTAAGACATTAGTCGTCCAGCCTCCTTTCCACCATCATCTTTTGTATCTCTACTTCAACTTGACTGGCAAAATCAAGGAGCAAAGAAAACAAAAGGGGTAAACTTGTTGGCATTAGATCCCAATTATCTCATTTGTAGAGATCTCGTTTGAAATTCATTTACTTAAGATATCATACAATTTTCTCAAAACACATAACATCATTAACAATACTAGGTAATACACCTTCACATAAACGAAATCATATTGCACAGTCAAAAGCGCAAATACTTATATACTCAACCTTTTATTTTCCTAATTCCCACTAATCAGATTCTGAAACCACTAATAACCCAAATTGATTTCAAACTATCTCAAGAATCTTTTACCTTCGCTAGGTAGCCAACTCGGCATACGGTCTCAAGGCTGCTCTAATACCACTTGTAACAGCCCGGATTTTCCCGACCAGCTTACAGATAATTAAGCACATCAGAAGAGACTCTGGTCAAGCTAACCCGAACTATTACCATCACACTCACCGAACTACATCGGAGAGTGTGGAACTCAATTCCCAATTCTATTCATTTCAAATTAACTATTACAACACGGCCCTGATTCTCAGACTCTGTTATAATAAATTTCTATAGAAAATCCGGCTGAGTTTCCTTTGAAAATAGGACAACCCTAAAGCGGGAAAAAATAAAACCTGTTTGCAATTTTAATAAAACATTTCCAACTCCAAAAATACAACAGCTTCAACGCTTACGCGGAGCAACACCAAGAGAGAAGCAGGAGCACTAACGACTCTTAAATGAAGAAATGAATAATAAAAAGTTATTGATTAACTAAACAAAGTCGAGAGTTCTCGACTCAAAAACAAGTGCAATACTACTCCAGCACGTATCAGCTTCAACTTCCAAGATATTAGCTCACGGCTTCAACCTGAAACATTTAGGAAAACTGCCACCCGCTAAGTGACAGGCCACTGAATTGACAAAACAACATATTACACACATCAGTAAAGCTGAGTACTAAACCCGTAAACAATATTAGCACATGCTTTGGTGGCTTTTATTTGAAAACTACTCTCAACAATCATTAGGCTCATATCAATCATACATGTCATAACAATGAATAGCATTAGTCCTGTCGGACACATACATGCAATACCATTATTCAATTCTCTTCATAGTACACCATCATTTATATATCAGCATATACAGCAAGGCAATTCCCAAGCAATCACGACACAAACATATTTCATATTGTTCCATTTAATTAACCTTTCAAACATATCAATATTCCTTATGAGGAATCTAGGTTAACCAACTCTGATATAGATGATATACTTTATTTCCTTTAATTGATTTCTTATCAAAAATCCAAACATGTGTTCTCATATACTCTATCAATCACTTTCTTATATTTTATTAGTTAAACCCTTATCAGGAAATCAATATTATATAACATTCATTATAATGATTTCTTATCGGGAATCTGATCACACGATACGATTCCTTATAATGAATCCCATAACAAGATATGATTCCTTATCGGGAATCCAACATTAACATAACTTACCATGATATGCTTCCTTATGAGGACACCAATATGGATAACCATATTCGAATACTGAATAAACATTCATTACAACCTGATTTGATTCCTTACGGGAATCCAATATCGAAACAACTTACCACGATATGATTCCTTATCAGGAATTCAATATCGAAACTTACCATGATATGATTCCTTATCGGGAATCCAATGTCCAATGTCCAATGTCCACAATCAAACACTGAATTAGCATTCATTTCCAAAATTCGAGATAATTTTCTTTTCAATTGGGGGAAAGAGAATGTGGCGAAGGAGACAAAGCTTACACTCCGGCAGTGGGGGTCGTTACCCAACCATTCGCTTTACTTTTGGCCAATAACCGCGACTAGTCCGGAGTACATTTTCCTGCTGATTCAATCAGCCATCCACAGGTTTCACATTACCTGATATATAGCCCGATTATCGCCGCATAGAGCAATGGGCATGTTTCCATGTGGGGCTCCTAAGGTTCACAGTCCATGGGGTACTGTTCGTGTCACCTCATCCGTTAACTCAGACGAGGCTACTTTCCCCTTTAGATAACTTTCGGTGATCATTCAAAACTCAATCAGATCATTCTTTGAGTAATCAACCAATCTATGATATTTCCTTCGTAAATAATTATATTCATTTGACATAGAACTTCTATAAATAAATACTTCAAACCAATAACTACTCATGTTCGATAAAACATGAAATAAGCTTTCCGCTTCCAATTCCAATCATAGAACTTATGAGCCACAACTGATAATAATTAATCATGTTCGATAAAATATCACAACAATGACAAAAGGTCTTTCAGTTAGAATTAAATAATGAGAGTTGCTAAACCAGTTATGTACAACTCATACTTTTGCATATAAATAGTTTTTATACCCTTGCACTTTGTTAATATCAATCTAGATTTATCTCAATGGTTATAATAACGGTTATCAAGTACCAACAACAATTACGATAAGTCTCTCTCTTGGAATTAACTAAGGAGAGTCAGCTTAAACTTCACGACTCGAAATTCATGGATCAAAGGTTGATTAGAAATAATTTTAATATGATTCATGATATAACATAAGTTGGATTCTAATTCACATAATCAATAACAACCCATTATTAGTGAACCATACTCATCATTAGTTAAAGCGATTCAACATCATTTTAAATTACAAAATCACCCACCTATATATATTCGAGGCCTCTTTGATATATTCACACTCGTGTTCACTTCCATATATAAACTCACGCACTAACTTACCTTTGTGAATACTGATCAACCAATCTGACTTTACTCTATCTATCAATCCTTGTACATATATTGAACTGAAATCGCGCTTTAAAACATTCTCAGTGATCTAGTTTATAATTAATTAAACCATCTTGAGTAGTTTACATATTATTAGCAATGATTAGTCAATCCTTATTAAAACTATTTCCAACACCAACCAGCTAACATCATTCATTTAGGAGTCGATCAAACTGAATCTCTCACAAGTTAACTTTGATTAACTTAACTCCTTGACTCAATTTCTTGATATCGTCCTACTGATAAGAATTCATAATAATAACCATTCCTCTACAAAAAAATAAGAGAAACTAATCCAATCAACTTTCCTAATCCAATTCATTCCACTAAACTAATTGGCAAACTTTAATTGATCAAACTAATTCAATTAGATAGCTTATAATTCAATATGACAAGAATCAGGCTTCCATTAATCAAGCTTGACCAACATAACTCATTAAACTAAGTGAATAATTTATAGTCATAATTCATTTCCAAACAGTAAAACACCAACTGAGATTATCATCCTACTCGAAGGTTATTTAAATTCACCATTACCCCCAACAATCAACACATTTAACAACACTACAATATAATAATCAACTACTACAACATCTAATAACACTAATATTTCAACTGACACAACAACATTAGAGTTCCTACTAACAAATAGCAGCTATTCAACAATACATAAGTTCTATCAATTACATCCATACTCAATAATCAGTTTGATAATCATTTTCTAAACTTAAATTGGAATAAAATCCAATTCACCAAAGAATTGGAAAGGGTAGTATCTCATTGACCAAAAAGAGGAAGAAGCAGGGGAGTACAACCACCGGTGGGGGAGGAACCACGACGCCGACGCAAGATTGAGCAGCAAAACGACAGCGAACCACAAGCCCCACGCGCAAGCAACAATAGCAGCGGAGGAAAAGATACACCAGCAGCAGCACCACGGGAAAAGAAGAAAACGCGAATAGGGAAGGGAAGACTAACCGGCGGCACCACCGATTCAACCCAACAGCAACACCGGCGGAGCAAAGGGGAATGATAGTTCCGGCGACGAGGGAAATGACGCGGCAGCAGGCGAAAGAGAGAGGGAGGTCGGGGTTTCACCGGGAGAGGAAAGAGAATTAGATTTTTGAGGTTTAAGATTTTCCACATGATAGAGAAACAGTATAAGGGGTTTTAAACCGACAAATAAAGTATACCGACTTTGTTTCCCGATTTGGTCAAATGCCACTCAACTAGAATTTAATCGCTCAAATTCAAAATAGTTCTAATAAGAATGATTTCATAAAATTTAAATTAATGAAATGTCACATTCCAAATCAAATAACATAAGAATATCTAGAACATAATTAACTTAATAAATATAATCAACATTTAATCAACGTTCTTAAAAATAGGGCTATTACATACTACCACCCTTATCAAAAGTTTTGCCCTCGAAATCTTTGGAAACAATTATTTTAAAAAAACCAAAATCTCAGGCTCGTAAGACATTAGTAGTCCAGCCTCCATTCCACCATAATCTTTTGTATCTCTACTTCAACTTGACTCGCGAAATCAAGGAGCAAAGAAAACAAATGGGGCAAACTTGTTGGCATTGGATTCCAATCATCTTATTTGTAGAGATCTCGTTTGAAATTCATTTACTTAAGAAATCATACAATTTTCTCAAAACACATAACATCATTAACAATACAAGATAATACACCTTCACATAAATGAAATCATATAGCACACGCAAAAGCGCAAATACTTATATACTCAACCTTATATTTTCCTAATTCCCAATCATCATATTCTCAAACCACTAATAACCCAAATTGATTTCAAACTATCCCAAGAATCTTTTACCCTCGCTAGGTAGCCAACTCGGCATACGGTCGCAAGGTTGCTCTTATACCACTTGTAACAGCCCGAATTTTCCCGACCAGCTTACAGATAATTAAGCACACCAGAAGAGACTCTGGTCGAGCTAACCCGAACTATTACCATCACATTCACCGAATTTCATCGGAAAGTGTGGAACTCAATTCCCAATTCTATTCATTTCAAATTAACTATTACAACACGGCCCTGATTCTCACACTCTGTTCTAATAAATACCTATAGAAAATCTGGCTGAGTTTCCATTGAAAATAGGACAACCCTAAACCAGGAATTAATTAAAACCTGTTTACAATTTTAATTAAACATTTCCAACTCCAAAATACAACAACCTCAATGCTTTCGCGGAGCAACACCAAGAGAGAATCAGGAGCACTAACGACTCTTAAATGGAGAAACGAATAATAAACAGTTATTAATTAACGAAACAAAGTCGAGTGTTCTCGCCTCGAAAACAAGTACAATACTACTCCAGCCCGTATCAGCTTCAACTTCCAAGATATTAACTCACGGCTTCAACCTGAAACATTTAGGAAAGCTGCCACCCACCAAGTGACAGACCACAAAAATGACAAACAACATATACACACATTAGCAAAGCTGAGTACTAAACCCGTAAACAAGATTAACACATGCTTTGGTGGCTTTTATTTGAAAACTACTCTCAACAATCATTAGGCTCAGATCAATCATACATGTCATAACAATGAATAGCATTAGTCCTGTCGGACACATACATGCAATACCATTATTCAATTCTCTTCATAGTACACCATCATTTATATATCAGCATATACAGCAAGGCAATTCCCAAGCAATCACAACACAAACATGTTTCATATTGTTCCATTTAATTAACCTTTCAAACATATCAATATTCCTTATGAGGAATCTAGGTTAACCAACTCTAATATAGATGATATACTTTATTTCCTTTAATTGATTTTATCAGAAATCCAAACATGTGTTCTCATATACTCTATCAATCACTTTCTTATATTTTATTAGTTAAACCCATTCATTATAATGATTTCTTATCGGGAATCTGATCACACTATACGATTCCTTATAATGAATCCCATAACAAGATATGATTCCTTATCGGGAATCCAACATTAACATAACTTACCATGATATGCTTCCTTATCAGGAAACCAATATCGATAACCATATTCGAATGCTGAATAAACCTTTATTACTTACCTTATATGATTCCTTATCGGTAATCCAATATCGAAACAACTTACCACGATACGATTCCTTATCAGGAATCCAATATGGAAACTTACCATGATATGATTCCTATCGGGAATCCAATATCCACATTCAAACACTGAATTAGCATTCATTTCCATAATTCGAGATAACTTTCTTTTCAATTGGGGGAAAGAGAACGCGGCGGAGGAGACAAAGCTTACATTCCGACAGTGGGGGTCGTCACGCAACCATTCGCTTTACTTT
Organism: Beta lomatogona; assembly: GCA_947646795.1. Taxonomy (NCBI): domain Eukaryota; kingdom Viridiplantae; phylum Streptophyta; class Magnoliopsida; order Caryophyllales; family Amaranthaceae; genus Beta; species Beta lomatogona. The sequence continues at coordinate 2,297,291 of CANSNZ010000018.1, read as the reverse complement.
TGTCCAATAACCGCGACTAATCCGGAGTACATTTTCCCGCTGATTCAATCAGCCATCCACAGATTTCACATTACTAAATAAATCCCCCGATTATCGCCCCACAGAGCAGGGCATGTTTTCCTGTGGGGCCCCACAAGGTTCACAGTCCATGGGGTACTGTTCGTATCACCTCATCCGTCGACACAGACGAGGCTACTTTCCCCTTTAGATAACTTTTAGTGATCATTCAAAACTCAATCAGATCATTCTTTGAGTAATCAACCAATCTATGATATTTCCTTCGTAAATAATTATATTCATTTGACATAGAACTTCTATAAATAAATATTTCGAACCAATAAATACTCATGTTCGATAAAGCATGAAATATGCTTTCCGATTCCAATTCCAACCATAGAACTCATAATAATTAATCATGTTCGATAAAATATCACAACAATGACAAAAGGTCTCTCAGTTAGAATTAACTAACGAGAGTTGCTAAACCAGTTCTGTACAACTCATACTTTTGCATATAAATAGTTTATATTCCTTTGCACTTTGTTATTATCAATCTAGATTTATCTCAACGGTTATAATAACGGTTATCAAGTACCAACAACAATTAGGATAGGTCTCTCTCTTAGAATTAACTAAGGAAAGTTAGCTTAAACTTCATGACTCGAGTTTCATTGATCAAAGGTTGATTAGAAATAATTGTAATATGATTCATGATATAACATATGTTGGATTCTAATTCACATAATCAATAACAACCCATTATTAGTGAACCATACTCATCATTAGGTAAAGCGATTCAACATCATTTTAAATTTCAAAATCACCCAGTTATTTATATTCGAGGCCTCTTTGATATATTCACACTCGTGTTCACTTACATATATAAACTCACGCACTAACTTACCTTTGTGAATACTGATCAACCAATCTGACTTTACTCTATCAATCCTTGTACATATATTGAACTAAAATCCCGCTTTAACACATTCTCAGTGATCTAGTTTATAATTAATTAAGCTATCTTTACATATTTTTAGCAATGATTAGTCAATCCTTTTTAAAACTATTTCCAACACCAACTAACTCACATCATTCATTTAGGAGTCGATCAAACTGAATCTCTCACAAGTTAACTTTGATTAACTTAACTCCATGACTCAATTTCATGATATCATCCTACTAATAAGAATTCATAATAATAACCATTCCTCTACAAAAAATAAGTGAAATTAATCCAACCAACTTTCCTAATCCAATACATTCCACTAAACTAATTGGCAAACTTTAATTGATCAAACTAATTCAATTAGATAGCTTACAATTCAATATGACTAGAATCAGGCTTCCATTAATGAAGCTTGACCAACATAACTCATTAAACTAAGTGAATAATTTATAGTCATAATTCATTTCCAAACATGTAAAACACCAACTAAGATTATCATCCAACTCAAAGGTTATTTCAATTCACCATTACCTCCAACAATCAACACATTTAACAACACTACACTATAATAATCAACTACTACAACATCTAATAACACTTATACTTCAACTGACACAACAACATTAGAGTTCAAACCAATAAGTAGCAGCTATTCAACAATACATAAGTTCTATCAATTACATCCATACTCAATAATCAGTTTGATAATCATATTCTGAACTTAAATTGGAATTAAATCCAATTCACCAAAGAATTGGGAAGGGTAGTACCTCATTGACCAAAAAGAGGAAAAAGCAGGGGAGTACAACCACCAGTGGGGGAGGAACCACGACGCCGAAGCAAGATAGAGCAGCAAAACGGCAGCAAACCACTAGCCCCACGCGCAAGCAACACCAGCAGCGGAGGAATAAAAACATCAGCAGCAGCACCACGGGAAAAGAAAAAAAACGCGAATAGGGAAGGGGAAGACTGATCGGCGACACCAGCAATTCAACCCAACAGCAACACCGGCGCAGCAGCGGCGGAGTAAAGGGGAAGGATAGTTCCGGCGAGGAGGGAAGTGACGCGGCAGCAGGCGAAAGAGAGAGGGAGGTCGGGGTTTCACCGGGAGAGGAGAAAGAATGTGATTTTTGGGTTTTGGATTTTAAACATGATAGAGAAATAGCATAAGGGGGTTTAAACCGAAAAAGGGGTTTTGTGGGTTTCCAAATAAAGCAACCGGATAAGAATGAAAATGTATACCGACTTTGTTTTCCGATTTAGTCAAATGCCACTCAACTAGAATTTAAATGCTTAAATTCAAAATAATTCAAATAAGAATGATTTCATAAAATTTAAATTGATGAAATGTCACATTACAAATCAAATAAAATAAGAATATCTAGAACATAATTAACTTAATAAATATAATCAATATTTAATAAACGTTCTTAAAAATAGGGCTATTACATACTACCACCCTTGTCAAAAGTTTCGTCCTCGAAACTTGCAAACAATTATTTACAAAAATCCAAAATCTCAGGCTCGTAAGACATTAGTCATCCAGCCTCCATTCCACCATCATGTTTTGTATATGTACTTCAACTTGACTCGCGAAATCAAGGAGCAAAGAAAACAAAAGGGGCATACTTGTTGGTATTGGATCCCAATCATCTCATTTGTTGAGATCTCGTTTGAAATTCATTTAATACATAACATCATTAATACAAGATAATACACCTTCACATAAACGAAATCATATAGCACACGCAAAAGCGCAAATACTTATATACTCAACCTTCTATTTTCCTAATTCCCAATCATCAGATTCTCAAACCACTAATAACCCAAATTGATTTCAAACTATCCCAAGAAACTTTTACCCTCGCTAGGTAGCCAACTCAGCATACGGTCCCAAGAATATTCTGACACCACTTGTAACAGCCCGGATTTTCCCGACCAGCTTACAGATAACTAAGCACAGAAGAAGAGACTCCAGTCGAGCTAACCCGAGCTATTACCATCACACTCACCGAGCTACATCGGAGAGGGTGGAACTCAATTCCCAATTCTATTCATTTCAAATTAAATATTACAATACAGCCCTGATTCTCAAACTCTGTTCTAATAAATTCCTATAGAAAATCCGGTCGAGTTTCCTTTGAAAATAGGACAACCCTAAAGCGGGAAATAATTAAAACCTGTTTACAATTTTAATAAAACATTTCCAACTCCAAAAATACAACAGCCTCAACGCTTACGCGGAGCAACACCAAGAGAGAATTAGGAGCACCAACGACTCTTAAGCGGAGAAACGAATAATGTAAAGTCATTGATTAACTATGCAAAGTCGAGCGTTCTCGCCATAAAAACAAGTACAATACTACTCCAGCATGTATCAGCTTCAACTTCCAAGATATTAACTCACGGCTTCAACCTGAAACATTTAGGAAAACTGCCACCCACCAAGTGACAGGCCATAGAAATGACAAAACAACATATACACACATCAGCAAAGCTGAGTACTAAACCCGTAAACAGGATCAACACATGCTTTGGTCGCTTTTATTCGAAAACGACTCTTAACAATCATTATGCTCAGATCAATCACAAATGTCATAACAATGTATAGCATTAGTCCTGTCGGACACATACATGCAATACCATTATTCAATTCTCTTCATAGTACACCATCATTTATATATCAGCAAATACATCAAGGCGATTCCCAAGCAATCACAACACAAACATATTTCATATTGTTCCATTTAATTATTCTTTCAAACATATCAATATTCCTTATGAGGAACCTAGGTTAACCAACTCTGATATAGATGATATACTTTATTTGCTTTAATTTATTTCTTATAAGAAATCCAAACATGTGTTCTCATATACTCCATCAGTCACTTTCTTATATTTTATTAGTTAAACCCTTATCAGGAAATCAATAGTATATAACTTTCATTATAATGATTTCTTATCGGGAATCTGATCACACGATACGATTCCTTATCAGGATTCCAATAACAAGATATGATTCCTTAGCGGGAATCCAACATTAACGTAACTTACCATGATATGCTTCCTTATCAGGAAACCAATATCGATAACCATATTCGAATACTGAATAAACATTCATTACTTACCTGATATGATTCCTTATCGGGAATCCAATATCTAATCAACTTACCACGATACGATTCCATATCAGGAATCCAATATCGAAACTTACCATGATATGATTCCTTATCGGGAATCCAATATCCAATGTCCACATTCAAACACTGAATTAGCATTCATTTCCATAATCCGAGAAAACTTTCGTTTCAATTAGGGGAAAGAGAACAAGGTGGAGGAGACAAAGCTTACACTCCGACAGTGGGGGTTGTCACCCAACCATTCGCTTTACTTTTGGCCAATAACCGCGACTAATACGGAGTACATTTTCCCGCTGATTTAATCAGCCATCCACAGGTTTCACATTACTTTGTATATCGCCCGATTTTCGCTCCACAGAACAATGGGCATGTTTCCCTGTGGGGCCGCGCAAGGTTCACAGTCCATGGGGTACTGTTTGTGTCACCTCATCCGTCGACTCAGACGAGGCTACTTTCCCCTTCAGATAACTTTCGGTGATCATTCAAAACTCAATGGGATCATTCTTAACAATATCTGAGTAATCAACCAATCTATGATATTTCCTTCGTATATAATTATATTTATTTGACATAGAACTTCTATAAATAAATACTTCAATCCAATAAATAAACATGAAATTTGCTTTCCGATTCCAATTCCAATTCCAATTCCAATCATATAACTTATGAGCCACAACTTATAATAATTAATCATGCTCGATAAAATATCACAACAATGACAAAAGGTCTCTCAGTTAGAATTAACTAACGGGAGTTGCTAAACCGGTTATGTACAACTCATACTTTTGCATATAAATAGTTTATATTTCTTTGCACTTTGTTATTATCAATCTAGATTTATCTCAACAGTTATAATAACGGTTATCAAGTACCAACAACAATTACGATAGGTCTCTCTCTTAGAATTAACTAAGGAGAGTTAGCTTAAACTTCACGACTCGAGATTCATGGATCAAAGGTTGATTAGACATAATTGTAATATGATTCATGATATAACACATGTTGGATTCTATATCACATAATCAATAACAACCCGTTATTAGTGAACCATACTCATCATTAGGTAAAGCGAGTCAACATCATTTTAAATTACAAAATCACCCAGCTATATATATTCGAGGCCTCATTGATATATTCACACTCGTGTTCACTTACATACACTAGTAGAATAATTGCTTATTGTTGCGGTCATTAAGTGGCCTATTGCGGCTGTTTTGGCCGTGCAGCAATTAAGGGCGCAACAATAGGTAATTTACCTATTGCTGCGGTTTTTAACCGCAACAATACATCAACTTATTGCTGCGGTTTCTTCCCAAAACCGCAGCAATATCTATTTTTTTAATATTAGAAAGGGAACCTATTGCTGCGGTATTGGGCCAAAATCACAGCAATAGGCTTATGTAAAAATTTAATTTTTTTTTTGTTTTCTGGTGAATTTAAGTGATCTGAAATCAATAAATAGAATAAAAAAAGGATTTTGGCTAAGATTACGGAAGTAATTAAACAATGAAACAATATCCATCATCAAAAAAGGACCGTGCCATATCCATGAATAATGAAACAATATCCATCATCAAAACTAAAAAAAAAACTAAAAAAAATAAAATTAGTGCAACAAGCTGATAATTGCGCTACATTATATCGACTAAACGAGCTCTGAATTTCGACAATGTATTAGATCAACAAGTATATAGAAAGAGGAAGCAATCAAACAAAAAAGAAAGGAAGAAATCGAAAACAAAAAGAAAGGAACAATCAGTTTTTTCTCTTGATTTGAAATCTAGATCTAATCCAACCCAACAAAATAAACATTAAAATATTGTATAAAAAAAAAATTCAAAACCGACCAAAATATACTCAAAATTGTACTCGGCACTTGAGATCTGGAAAAAAGAAAACGGCAACTGAGAGGACTCGACTGAGAGCAAATCTTTAGCCGACCAATAACAGCCAACGAAATTCGAGAACCGAGCGGCTAAGGTGTTGATTTGGCAAGATCGGCGACGTGAGAGGACTCGACGTGAGCTTTAATTGAAGGAGCGATGAACGGCGACTGAGAGGACTCGACATGAACATTCATGTTTCAGATCGGCAACGTGAGATCCGTTCAACATCTCTTTGACGCGCCGGAGAACAAGAAGGTGGTGAGAATTCGGTGGTGGTGAGAATTCGGTGGTGAGAAATCAGAGATGAGATAATTTGAGAGTTTGGGAGGATGGGAGATGAGAGAATTTGGGAAGATGAGGAGATAGTCGGTTTCTTTGAGATATTTGAACGCGAATTATGGAGGAGTGACAGGAAAGAGAGTGACAGGAAAGAGAGTGACAGGAGTGAGAGGAAAGAGATGGAGTGAGTGATGAAACGGTGCTAACTGAAGGAAATAGATGGAGAGGGCGCCTAACTTAACAAGGAAACCCTAGAACGGTGCCTTTTATTATTAAATTTTAAAATTCTATTGTCGCGGTTTTTTTATAAGAACCACAGCAATAGGCTTAATATTATTAAAAAAATAATATTTTAATATATTGTTGCGGTTCTGGGTGGGAACCGCAGCAATAGATCTGGTCAAACAGTCAACGGATTATGAAAATAATTCCCATTGATATCTATTGTTGCGGTTTCCACCCACAACCGTAGCAATATGTGTATTTTCTAATTTTCCTTTTCTTTTCACGTGGTATATTGCTGCGTATGGGTAAAACCGCAGCAATACTACTGCAACAATAAGCAAAAATTCTACTAGTGGTATATAAACTCACGTACAAACTGACCTTTGTGAATACTGATCAACCAATCTGACTTTACTCTATCAATCCTTGTACATATATTGAGCTGAAATCCCGCTTTAACACATTCTCAGTGATCTAGTTTATAATTAATTAAACTATCTCAAATAATTTACATATTATTAGCAATGATTAGACAATCCTTTTTAAAAACTATTTCCAACACCAACCAGGTCACATCATTCATTTATGAGTCGATCAAACTGAATCTCTCACAAGTCAACTTTGATTTACTTAACTCCGTGACTCAATTTCATGATATCATCCTACTGCCAAGAATTCATAATAATAACCATTCCTCTACAAAAAATAAGAGAAACAAATCCAATCAACTTTCCGAATCCAATCCATTCCATTAAACTAATTGGCGAACTTTAATTGATCAAACTAATTCAATTAGATAGCTTACAATTCAATATGACTAGAATCAGGCTTCCATTAATCAAGCTTGACCAACAAAACTCATTAAACTAAGTGAATAATTTATAGTCATAATTCATTTCCAAACCAGTAAAACACCAACTAATATTATCATCCAACTCAAAGGTTATTTCAATTCACCATTACCCCCAACAATCAACACATTTAACAACACTACACTATATTAATCAACTACTACAACATCTAATAACACTTATACTTCAACTGACATAACAACAATAGAGTTCCAACCAACAAGTAGCAGTTATTCAACAATACATAAGTTCTATCAATTACATCCATACTCAATAATCAGTTTGATAATCATATTCTAAACTTAAATTGGAATAAAATCCAATTCACAAAAGAATTGGGAAGGGTAGTACCTCATTGCCCGAAAAGAGGAAGAAGCAGGGGAGTACAACCACCGGTGGGGGAGGAACTACGACGCCGACGCAAGATGGAGCAGCAAAACGGCAACGAACCACCACCCACGCGCAAGAAACAGCAGCGGCGGAGGAAAAAAAAACAGCAACAACACCACAGGAAAAGAAGAAAACGCGAATATGGAAGGGGAAGGCTGACCGGCGACACCACCGATTCAACCCAACAGCAACACTGGCGCAGCAGCGGCGGAGCAAAGGGGAAGGATAGTTTCGACGAGGAGGGAAGTGACGCGGCAGCAAGCGAAAGAGAGAGGGAGGTCGGGGTTTCACCGGGAAAGGAGAGAGAATTTGATTTTTGGGGTTTTGGGTTTTCGGGTTTTCCACATGATAGAGAAACAGTATAAGCGGGTTTAAACATACAAAAGGGTTTTGTGGGTTTCCAAATAAAGCAACCGGATAAGAATGAAAATGTATATCAATTTTGTTTCCCGATTTGGTCAATTGCCACTCAACTAGAATTTAAATGCTTTAATTCAAAATAGTTCTAATAAGAATGATTTCATAAAATTTAAATTAATGAAATGTCACATTCCAAATCAAATAAAATAAGAATATCTAGAACATAATTAACTTAAGAAATATAATCAACATTTATTAAACGTTCTTAAAAATAGGGCTATTACATACTACCACCCTTATCAAATATTTCGTCCTCGAAACTTGCAAATAATTATTTAAAAAACCCAAAATCTCAGGCTCGTAAGATATTAATCGTCCAGCCTCCATTTCACCAACATCTTTTGTATCTCTACTTCAACTTGACTCGCGAAATCAAGGAGCAAAGAAAACAAAAGAGGCAAACTTGTTGGCATTGTATCCCAATCATCTCATTTGTAGAGATCTCGTTTGAAATACATTTACTTAAGAAATCAAACAATTTTCTCAAAACACATAACATCATTAACAATACAAGATAATACACCTTCACATAAACGAAATCATATAGCACATGCAAAAGCGCAAATACTTATTTACTCAACCTTGTATTTTCCTAATTCCCAATCATCATAATCTCAAACCACTAATAACCCAAATTGATTTCAAACTATCCTAAGAATCTTTTACCCTCGCTAGGTAGCTAACTTGGCATACGGTCCCAAGGTTGCACTGATACCACTTGTAACATCCCGGATTTCCCGATCAGCTTACAGATAATTAAGCACAGCAGAATCTGGTCGAGCTAACCACAACTATTACAAACACACTCACCGAACTACATCAGATAGCGTGGAACTCAATTCCCAATTATATTCATTTCAAATTGACTATTACAACACGGCCCTGATTCTCATACTCTGTTCTAATAAATTCCTGTAGAAAATCCGACTGATTTTCCTTTGAAAATAGGACAACCCTAAAGCGGGAAATAATTAAAACCTGTTTACAATTTTAATAAAATATTTCCAACTCCAAATATATACAACAGCCTCAACGCTTACGCGGAGCAACACCAAGAGAGAATCAGGAGCACTAACGACTCTTAAATGGAGAAACGAAGAATAAAAATTTATTGATTAACTATACAAAGTCGAGCGTTCTCACCTAAAAAACAAGTACAATATTACTCTATCACGTATCAGCTTCAACTTCCAAGATATTAACTCACGGCTTCAACCTGAAACATTTAGGAAAACTACCACCAACCAAGTGGTAGACCCCATAAATGACAAAACAACATATACACACATCAGCAATCCTGAGTACTAAACTCGTAAACAAGATTAACACATGCTTTGGTGGCTTTTATTTGAAAACGACTCTCAACAGTCATTATGCTCAGATCAATCGCACATGTCAAAACAATGTATAGCATTAGTCCTGTCGGACACATACATGAATACCATTATTCAATTCTCTTCATAGTACACCATCATTTATATATCAGCAAATACATCAAGGCGATTCCCAAGCTTTCACAACACATACATATTTCATATTGTTCCATTTAATTAACCTTTCAAACATATCAATATTCCTTATGAGGAATCTAGGTTAACCAACTCTGATATAGATTATATACTTTATTTCCTTTAATCGATTCCTTATGAGAAATCCAAACATGTGTTCTCATATACTCTATCAATCACTTTCTTATATTTTATTAGTTAAACCCTTATCAGGAAATCAATAGTATATAACTTTCATTATAATGATTTCTTATCGGGAATCTGATCACACGATACGATTCCTTATCAGGAATCCAATAACAAGATATGATTCCTTATCGGGAATCCAACATTAACGTAACTTACCATGATATGCTTCCTTATCTAGAAAACCAATATCGATAACCATATTCGAATACTGAATAAACATTCATTACTTACCTGATATGATTCCTTATCGGGAATGCAATATCGAAACAACTTACCACGATACGAATTCTTATTAGGAATTTAATATTGAAACTTACCATGATATGATTCCTTATCGGGAATCCAATATCCACATTCAAACACTGAATTAGCATTCATTTCCATAATTCGAGATAACTCTCTTTTCAATTGGGGGGAAGAGAACGCGGCGGAGGAGACAAAGCTTACACTCCGACAGTGGGGGTCGTTAGCCAACCATTCGCTTCACTTTTGGCTAATAACCGCGACTAGTCCATAGTACATTTTCCCGCTGATCAATCAGCCATCCAGAGGTTTCACATTACCTGATATATCACCCGATTATCGCCTAACAGAGCAATGGGCATGTTTACCTGTGGGGCCCCCCAAGGTTCACAGTCCATGGGGTGCTGTTTGTGTCACCTCATCCGTCGACTTAGACGAGGCTACTTTCCCCTTTTGATAACTTTCGGTGATCATTCAAAACTCAATTAGATCATTCTTAACAATATTTGAGTAATCAACCAATCTATGATATTTCCTTCGTAAATAATTATATTCATTTGACATAGAACTTCTATAAATAAATACTTCAAACCAATAAATACTCATGTTCGATAAAACATGAAATCGCTTTCCGATTCCAATTTCAATTCCAATCATAAACTTATGAGCCACAACTAATAATAATTAATCATGTTCGATAAAATATCACAACAATGACAAAAAGTCTCTCAGTTAGAATTAACTAACGAGAGTTGCCAAACCAATTACGTACAACTCATACTTTTGCATATAAATAGTTTATATTCATTTGCACTTTGTTATTATCAATCTAGATTTATCTCAATGGTTATAATAACGATTATCAAGTACCAACAACAATTACGATAGGTCTCTCTCTTAGAATTAAATAAGGAGAGTTAGCTTAAACTTCACGACTTGAGATTCATGGATCAAAGGTTGATTAGAAATAACTGTAATATTTTTCTATGATATAACAACATATGCTGGATTCTAATTCACAAAATCAATAACAACCCATTATTAGTGAACCATACTCATCATATGGTAAAGCGAGTCAACATAATTTTAAATTACAAAATCACCCAACTATATATACTCGAGGCCTCTTTTGATATATTCACACTCATGTTCACTTACGTATATAAACCCATGCACTAACTTACCTTTGTGAATACTGATCAACCAATCTGACTTTTCTCTATTAATCCTTGTACATATATTGAACTGAAATCCCGCTTTAACACATTCTCAGTGATCTAGTTTATAATTAATTAAACTATCTCGAAAAATTTACATATTATTAGCAATGATTAGTCAATCCTTTTTAAAACTATTTCCAACACCAACCAGCTCACATCATTCATTTAGGAGTCGATCAAACTAAATCTCTCGTAAGTTAACTTTGATTAACTTAACTCCATGACTCAATTTCATGATATCATTCTACTTATAAGAATTCATAAAAATAATCATTCCTCTACAAAAAAAAAAAAGAGAAACTAATCCAATCAACTTTCCTAATCCAATCCATTCCACTAAACTAATTGGCAAACTTTAATTGATCAAACTAATTCAATGAGATAGCTTACAATTCAATATGACTAGAATTAGGCTTCCATTAATCAAGCTTGACCAACATAACGCGTTAAACTAAGTGAATAATTTATAGTCATAATTCATTTCCAAACCAGTAAAACACCAACTAAGATTATCATCCAACTCAAAGGTTATTTCAATTCACCATTACCACCAACAATCAACACATTTAACAACACTACACTATAATAATCAACTACTACAACATCTAATAACATTTATACTTCAACTGACACAACAACATTAGAGTTCAAACCAACATGTAGCAGCTATTCAACAATACATAAGTTCTATCAATTACATCCATACTCAATAATCAGTTTGATAATCATATTCTAAACTTAAATTGGAATAAAATCCAATTCACCAAAGAATTGAGAAGGGTAGTACCTCATTGACCAAAAAGAGGAAGAAGTAGGGAGTACAACCACCGGTGGGGGAGGCCCCACGACGCCGATGCAAGATGGAGCAGCAAAACGGCAGAGAACCACCAGCCCCACGCGCAAGCAACAGCAGCGGCGGAGGAAAAGTAACACCAGTAGCAGCACCACGGGAAAAGAAGAAAACGCGAACATGGAAGGGGAAGACTAACCGGCGACACCACCGATTCAACCCAACAGCAACACCGGCGCAGCAGTGACGAAGCAGAGGGGAAGGATAGTTCCGGCGAGGAGGGAAATGACGCGGCAGCAGGCGAAAGAGAGAGGGAGGTCGGGGTTTCACCGGGAGAGGAGAGAGAATTTGATTTTTAGGGTTTTGGGTTTTCCACATGATAGAGAAACAGTATAAAGGGTTTTAAACCGACAAAGCGATTTTGTGGGTTTCAAAAAGTAAAGCAACAGGATAAGAATGAAAGTGTAACCCGACTTTTTTCCCGATTTGGTCAAATGCCACTCAACTAGAAGTTAAACGCTTAAATTTAAAATAGTTCTAATAAGAATGATTTCATAAAATTTAAGTTAATGAAATGTCACATTCCAAATCAAATAACATAAGAATATCTAGAACATAATTATCTTAATAAATATAATCAACATCTAATAAACGTCCTAAAAAAGAGGGCTATTACAAATTTCTTTAATTATGTTTTCTTTTATAGTTTTAGATTTTATTATTTATTTCATGATAGAGTAGTTTTTATTTCTAGGGTTTGGGAATCCATGTTTATATACTATGAATCTTGATTGATGTTTATTGATGTTTTAATTAGTCTTGATATTTCTAATTGATTAGTGTTTATATTGTTAATCTTGCAACCTGATCAATTGTCTGATTAAACTTGCTAATATAGAGTCATAGATCGAGAGATAGTACTTTTTAGAGGCTTGCCTACAATTAGCAAATCTGATTATGTTAGCGACCGTACTGCATATGTTGATTTGAGAGCGTTAAGACCCGACCGTAGGATTAACCTGTGCTCCAGATATCTGATAAATTGAAATATTAATGATATTTTGATAGATTATAGTTATAAACATGGTGAACCATTATCCTAGATCCTTTTAGTTTGATTTTCATAGCTTAGAACCTTAATTATAATATCTCTGATCTTGTTTAGTTTCTCCATACCTTATAAGCTAGATTAGAACGACCATCTTTGTGGATTCGACCCTACTTACCCTACTACATTGTTAGAAGGTTTTGCAGGAATCATTTTTAACAGGTGTACGACAGCCTATCAAATTTTGGCGCCGTTGCCGGGGAGACGGTGTTATTTTATTTAGTTTTTATTGTTGGTGATACTAAACTATATATTTTTTTTTTCTTGTCTCCTGTGAATAGTTTTTTTTTCCTCTCTATAGTGTGTTGTCATGGAGTTGTATAATTATAGTTCAGAGGGGAATGTTTTTTCTAATTATCAAGCAATATGACTATTCTGGGTATTATAATGGGAATGATTATGTTTATGATGCATCATATGATTGTCAAAATTTACAAAATTTGTGCATTAATTCCTATGAATATTCCCATTACCCTAATGAGCCTTATGTGCCTGATTATGCCCAATGTTATCAACCTGAAGTGAATAATTATTTTCAACCCGAAACATCAGAGGGTCAGGAACTTTTTAATATGATGAAAGAGTATATTGTTAAACAACATGAAGATTTAAATGAATCGGCTCATGATTACCAAAACATGGCAAATCTATTGAATTGCTTGTTGTGCAACAATCTTCTAACCAACAGGTGATACTTGATGATTCTAATATTGGTGTTGAGAATTATACTTCGGAGGAAAAAGGCGTTGATTTGACTCATGATAATTTGGTAGCAGGTAAGGGTGTAATTGGTGAAGTTGGTAGTGAGTGTCTCTATGTTGAAGTATCCATAGTTGAGAGTGAAGTGTCTCACACTTCTTCTATAAACTTTTCATCTGCATATGAGTCTAAAGTTGAGAGTGAGATAATACGTGAGTCTTTGTCGGTTCCATCTGATACTGTTTTTGAGTCTCATGTTCCCTTCTCTAAAAAACTTGATCTTATTCCTTCTTCCCCTTTATTATATCCTCCATCGTTCCTTCTTTCTCCCCTTTTGAATGACTCTCATGATAATGTAAATAATGTACAGTTAGTTTCTTTTCTTCCTTTTGAGTCATCTAAAAAGACTAACATTTTCTCATCTTCTTACTCTTATAAATGTAACTTCTCCTTTGATTTTTTCTTTCTGTAGTTTTCATAGTTATTTAGAACTAATTTTTTTTACTTTTCCTTTTCATGCTTATATAATATGCTCTGAGATGTTTGCAGGAACATATGATAAGCTTCTTAGAGCATTGAACTATTTTGAGTGGTCCACTAATTTTAAACGGTCATGCAAGACCTTAAATTTGTGCTTCTCGAGAGGCAACCCGAGCTATGACTTATTTTCTCTTTTCTTTACTTTGTGTTTTGATTTTTGTCTTTATTTCATCCTTTTTTAGTGATTTTACTCACTTTGGTATGTTCTTTTTTGTGTTTGTTGTATGTGGAACAAGATTAAAAAAAAAAAAGTTTGTCGAAGTGTTGGTCGCCAGGTCGACCGGGCAACATTGCCCTACCGGGAGCGCAACTAGATTTTGGAAATTTAGAGAATTTTACAAAAAATTGGCTAGGTGTTACTCGTCCGGTCAGCCGGGCGAGTCTGCCGGATCGGGCGAAATTTTAGCCAGACTGGGTTGTTTTCCTTTAGACCGGGCAAGCGAGATTTTTAAAATTTTTCGCACCAGTACTCCAGTACCCTTTTCTTTCTTCGTTCCCTCCTCACTCACTTTTCTTCCCTTCGTCCTCATCAGGCTTTCTTCTTCTCATCACATATCACCATCACAGAGTACCGCCGGTGCACCACCACCATCGCTGGCGCCTTTGAAATTCCAGCAACCACCATCTGTGCACTCACGCCATCTCCCTCTCGCCATAGAAACCAGCGCCAGCGACCTCCTGCGTACCACCACCATCTCTGGTACTGTCGAAATTCGCGACAACCCTTCCTGGTCCTCGCACCACCAGTCGCCCCCATCTCATTCTCCCTCTCTTGCCTTTCCTTCTTTCGCCCCCTGTGCGCCACCGTTCGCGCCGCCTTTCCCCACCCTCCCGCCTTCTCCTGGCCCCTCCACCCAACTCCTTTTCCCGTCGATTATTCTTTAGTTCTTCTTTACTTCTTTCTTTCCTTTTTTGTTTTATTTCTTCTTTTTGTTTTATTTTGGATTTGTTTTAATCTGATTTTTTTTTCTTTTATTATTTATTTTTCCCAATGATCTTCTAATTCTCTTTTTCTTATTTTTTTTTCCTCAATGTTGTCATAGGTTTCTTTCATTTAGGCACAAATTGTTCAAGTTCGTCTTTCGTGAAACATTACAACATGACTTATGAGCATATTTGACTTTTCTCCCCAATTAATTGGGTAGTGAGCATCTTTTCTCACTTATACCTGTTAAAGTTCATTTCGAGTTTTTGCTTGGATTTTTATTTTGATGCCATCTTGATAAGAATCGTTTGCACATTGATTGAATTATTAGTTCATTGGATTGTTGGGGTTTTCGTGCGGTGTGTTAGTAGTGGATTGTGGTGTTTGTGGGAGTGCTCGGTGTTGGATGATTGTTCAGGTTCTATTTTGTTCTTTCTCTAAACTGGTTTCTGCAGTGAGGACACTGTAAATTCTAGCTTGGGGGAGGGATGTTTTATTCTTTATAGCTTTCTAGTGTAGATTTTATTGCTTTCGTAGGATGTTGCACGGTTTGTACCACTCATTAGGAGTGGGAGTTTACGTGTAACCAAAAAAAGTGTACTGCTTTCTTAGCTGCATTAGCATATTTTATATCATGTTAGATTTCATCTCATTTTAGTTGCATCTATGGGACTATTGTTGGCACTCTTTGAGAACTTTGTTGATATTTTACTACATTTACTAAGCATAATTCATCTTATTCATGATTCTTCATAGCACGATTGTTCGCAATTGATTGTTTGTGGTAAGATTGATTGATCTCTCTCTGGCTCGATTTAACTTTATTGTGAAGTGAGCTTTTGTGCCTATAAACTGACGTATCTGCGTCAGTTTTGTTCTTTCATGTGTGATTAGATCCTCAGTTGTTACATTGATCTTGACTTTGACTTGGTACTCTTTGATATTTGATAGTGCATACATTTTCATATGATTGAGGCGTTTTATTTCATGATATTAGCTCTAGAGTTATTCTTATTTTCATATTATCTTTCCTCCAGCCCCACTGAGCCTTTTCTGACTATGTTTGATTGCTACCTACATTACAAGCCCTTGGCCTCATTTGATTCTTGTCCCAAGCCTAGCTTTGGGGATTGAGTATTAGTTTTGGTTCGGTTTGTATTGAATTGAAATGCTCAGGTTGTGGTTTAGAAGGATGAAAAAATATGTTTAGTGAGCTTGGAAAATGAAATGAAAGTTCAAAAAAAAAAAAAAAAAAAGAAACACAAAAAAAGTGAAAAATGAAATAAAACAAAAGTGTAAAAAAAAGAGTTATGAATAAAGTGAAAGAAAAAGGGCTCATTTTGAATTTCTTGAGTGGAAAAAGTTTTGGTTATATTTGGAGATTGTTGGTTGTTGTGTGGAGTTGTTGTGACCTTTATTGGTCATGTTTTCAGTTATATGATACCCCCCCTTATTGGTTTTTCCACTACAATTCCAAATTATTATCCATACCTTTGACCTCAGCCTCATTACAACCCTTAAAAGTCCTCTTGATCATTTTATATTGTATTATTGAGTATTAAGTTAGTCAAAAAGTCAAAGTTAAAGAGTATATATTTCATGTGAGTCAACTTATTTTAGGTTGAGTGTCATCATTTATCCTTTAAACACATCAGAGTATGTGTGCACATAACTATAGTGATGTCTGTCAGGTTTTGTTAAGTTCATCTTGGGGGAGATGGTTTGTGGTATGATTGGAGAGTCAATTGCAATACATGACATGCTATGCGGCTTTGTTCGAGATTGTTTCGATGCTTGGTTTATGTAGTGATTATATCTCTCGTGTTTTCAATTGAGTGTTTGACCCTATAGTCCTATATTGTACGTTGTCTTTCTTTTCCAATGTATATGTCTTATTGCTTGGGGACAAGCAATGGTTTAGCTTGGGGGAGTTTGATAAATCATATTTATATATAGTTTTTAGGTGCATTTAGGTTGCATTTTAGAGCATTTAGTTTCATATTTAGGTTCATTATTGCATCATATTCTTAAGTTATGTTATTCTACTCCTATTCGGTATGTTTTCTTGTTTTTGACGAATTTCAGGTAATGAGAACGTATTTGGAGTATATTTAGCTAAGCTTGAGGATTAGGAGCACTTGGAAAGAAGCTACAATGCATAAGGATCGTATGGATATGTCATAGTACGAGTTTGAGCGAAAACGAAGCGGAAAATCATTAGAAGAAATGTGAAAAAGGAGTCACGTCTACTCTTCTTATCATAACTTTTGATGTGCTTCTTAGAATCGAGTAATTTCCAACAATAGGTGGCAAGCTCCGAGGAGACTTCTAGTCAAGGAGTTATGCATTTCCGAAGTTGGGACTGTTTCTGTTGGAATTTGTTTTGTACGCACGGATCATTAATTTCGCCCATTTAATGATATTTCGACTTTCCTTATATTTGTAGCTTACTTTCCTAGTCTTAGGAGGTTACCTAGTATTAATTAGATTAGAGAATACTCTCTCCTCTCTCTCCTCCCTTATCACGTTATTTTAGTTCTAGGTTTAGTTTTAGTTTTCTCTTCTTCTCTTTCTCTCTAGTTTTAGTTGTAAACCCTAGTTTTTATTCTTCTTCATTAATTCTTGAATTCTATTAGTTTCTTTCATTGATTTCTTTAATTATGTTTTCTTTTATAGTTTTAGATTTTATTATTTATTTCATGATAGAGTAGTTTTTATTTCTAGGGTTTGGGAATCCATGTTTATATACTATGAATCTTAATTGATGTTTATTGATGGTTTGATTAGTCTTGATATTTCTAATTGATTGGTGTTTATATTGTTAATCTTGCAACCTGATCAATTGTCTGATTAAACTTGCTAATATAGAGTCATAGATCGAGAGATAGTACTTTTTAGAGGCTTGCCTACAATTAGCAAATCTGATTATGTTAGCGACCGTATTGCATATGTTGATTTGATAGCGTTAAGACCTGACCGTAGGATTAACCTGTGCTCTAGATATCTGATAAATTGAACTATTGATAATATTTTGATAGATTATAGTTATAAACATAGTGAACCATTACCCTATATCCTTTTAGTTTGATTTTCATAGTTTAGAACCTTAATTATAATATCTCTGATCTTGTTTAGTTTCTCCATACCTTATAAGCTAGATTAGAACGACCATCTCTTGGTGGATTCGACCCTACTTACCCTACTACATTGTTAGAAGGTTTTGCAGGAATTATTTTTGACAGGTGTACGACAGCCTATCAGTGGTCGATATGGATTTAAAGGAATAATTGAGTGTTTAATAGAAAGAGAAGGGATGCTATGGAGAGTGTGCACAAAGCTGTAAGAGGAGTGGGTGAATATGAGAGGGCTTTGGAAATGAGTCCTACTTGCGGCTCTAGGTAGCAGAGTAGTAAGAGATGGCAACCACCATCCATGGGGTTTTTTTAAGCTTAATATTGATGCGGCAACCTTAGGAGAGGGAGAAGTGGGACTTGGAGCTGTGGTGAGAGCTCACGAAGGAGATGTAAAGATGGCGACTTGCAGGAAGGTGAAAGAATGGTGTGGTCCTGATGTTGCTGAAGCAATGGCGTCGAGTCATGGCCTACAAATTGCAGTGGAGGCGGGGTTGCTAGATTTGGTAATGGAGATAGATTGTATGAAGGTGGCTCAAGCAGTGTGAAGACAAGTTGATATTTGATTTCCTTCTAATATCATCAATGAAATAGTAAAAAGAAAATAGCTCAACCTCATCTTTCTTTCATTCATTCCTTCTGTTCTATCTTAAGATATTTCTCACCAATGTATTTATATTGGCGTCTCATTACAAATCCCTAAGTTACATATAATAGCTATCCAGTCATTACATGCCAGCTAGCCATACACAAAATGAAAAAATACAGCTTGTGAAATCTACCTAGGAGGAAGAGTATTAGTTAAGCAGTAAAACATAAAGGGGCCTGACTAAGAGATAAATAAGGGGCCTAGGACTATATTGGACCTATATTTCAACACTCCCCCTCAAGTTGGGAGTGAGGAAGAGTGATGAACTCCCAACTTGGAGAGTAGAAATTGATGTTGCTGAACTGGAAGAAGCTTGGTCAGGACATGCATCTGCCACTTGTAGCTTGGAAGGAATGTAGGTTGACTTGATGACACCATCAGTTGTCTTATATCGGATAAAATGACAGTCTATATCCACGTGTTTGGTTTTCTCATGATGAACTGGGTTGGCAGCAATTGCAAGAGCTGCTTGATTGTCACAAAATATAGGGGTACTACCAGTGTGTTTGATGCCAAGAACCCTGAGCAAAAACTTCAGCCACATCACCTCACAGATAACTAAGGCCATAGACCTATACTCAGCTTCCGCACTGCTCCTAGAGACAACAGATTAGCGTTTTGATTTCCAAGACACATGAGACTTCCCAAGCATGATGCAAAAACCATATGTTGATTTTCTAGTGCTGGCACAGCCTGCCCAGTCACTATCACAAAAGGCGTGCAACCGAGCACATGACTTGTTAGCAAGAAGTATCCCTTGATGAGGTGTCCCTGCCAAGTACCTTAACACCCTCTTGGCACATTGTAGGTGAACAGTAGTAGTAGTGTGCTAAACTTACTCAAAGCATGCACTGTAAATACTACATCTGGTATGGTAAGTGTCAAATAAATGAGCTTCCTAACTAATGCTTGATATTCAACAGCATAAGGTAAAGGGTCCCATAGGTCAGGGGTTAATTTCAGGTGGCTGTCCATGGGCAGCTTCAAAGGCTTGCAGTGTTCCATGCCATAGTCCCTCAATTGATCTTGAATGTACTTCCTCTGAGAGATAAGGATCCCATCTTTACCTTGGTCAACTTCAATACCTAAGAAGTATCTTAGGCTCCCCATATCCTTCATATGAAAGTGAGACGCTAGGAATGATTTTGTGCTATTGATTCCTTGCATATCATGTCCAGCAATTATCAAATCATCTACATATACCAACACCATAATAAGTTGTTTGCCTGCTCCTTTAGTAAATAGTGAGTAGTCTGATTTTGATTACACAAAATCATGGCTCTTCAAAGCATGACTCAACTTGGCAAACCAATGCCTAGGTGCTTGCTTGAGCCCATACAAAGATTTATTCAATTTGCACACGCTTGTAGAGCCCATATAGGAGCTTGACTCCCCCTCTTTCCATAGATCAATCCTATCTCCTTCTGCATAGTACCCTGGTGGGAGCTTCATGAAAACATTTTCCTGCAAATCACCATGTAAAAATGCATTTTTAACATCCATTTGATGTAAATGCCACCCTTCAATTCAAGCAACAGCTAGAAGAGTTCTTACAGTCGCCATTTTGGCAACAGGAGCAAAAGTCTGCTCATAATCCACACCATACTTTTGCCTGTTGCCCATAATTACAAGTCTTGACTTGTATCTATTAATGCTTCCATCAGCATTGTGTTTGACCTTATATAACCATTTACATCCTATGGCCTTTTTTCCTTCAGGAAGATTGGTTATGGTCCAGGTATGGTTGGCTTCTAAGGCTTCAAGCTCTTCATTCATGGCCTTTACCCACTCAGGCTTGCTCACAGCTTCTTTGTAGGTTTTAGTGTTTGGGTAAGGAAACAAAAGAAGGCAGCACTAGTTTTGGTTTGATAGTTTGATGGACTTTGTGAGGGGTATGACTTGTGACAAGGTTGTTGGTCACATAGTCTTTGTGCTAAACTGGTGGTTGGTGAGTCTGCTAGACTTTCTCACACCTCCCTCTCTCATTTCACTCCCCTATCCTCAATTGCAGGGTGTTCATCTTGCTCAATCACACTACTGCACTCCTCATCAGCATGTGACTGAATCACAATGTGATTATCATTTTAAGTCTTACTGTGTTTGTGAAACAGTTTGTAGGGGAAGATATGTTCATAGAAGTGAACATTTCTACTCACAGACACTTGATGTGTCATAATATTAAGAAGTTTGAACCCCTTTTGTGTTGTGAGATAACCTAAGAACACACAGGGCTCACCTCTTTCTTTAAATTTATCTTTCTCCCTACTTGGGTTACTAGCCATACATGAACATCCAAAAGATTTTAAATGATGATAAGAAGGGCAGGTTTTATGAAGTACCTCATAGGGGCTCTTGTGATTGAGCACTGCACTAGGAAGTCTAATTAAGATATGGACAACACACAACACACAGTCACCCCAATACTAGAGTGGCAAACCACTTTGGAACCTCAGGGCTCTTGCCATTTCAAGTATATTCCTGTGCCTCCTCTCTGCTCTTCCATTTTGCTTAGGTCTGTCAACACATGATGTTTGATGGATGATACCATGTGCAACAAAGAATGGCTTACACTTTTTGTCATCAAACTCTAAGGCATTATCTGATCTGATAATCCTTACTTGTTACTTGAACTGTGTGTTGCTCATATGAACAAATCCTTCTATAGCATCAAAGGCATCAAATTTGTGCTTTAGAAGTTGAACCCAAGTCACTCTACTATGATCATCAACCATGGTAAGAAAGTACCTATGATTGTGTCTTGTTGAGACCTTGTAAGGTCCCCAAATATCAATGTGGAGTAATTCAAAGATATCACTTGCTCTTGATTCACTCTGATTGAAGGGAAGTTTTGTGAATTTTGCAAGTGGACAGGTGATTCAAGTATCACTGGCTTCATTTTTGAACCCTTTTAGCCCTGTGATCTTACCGATTCTGCTCAGAGGGGTATGGCCCAGTCTCCAGTGCCACAGAGTTGTGGCTGACACCTTCCTAGTGTCTCTCACAGTTCCTGGTATTGATGGCATGTCATCATTCATTGTTGTTGTGCTGGTGTGACCACATGCACCTCCACTATCTCCCTTCAGTCTTCCATCATTCCACTTTGCCGCAATATCTTGCAATGGCTTATTTACAAGAAAGTATAAGCCATGCTGAGCCTTGCCTACTCCCTTTACATCACCAGTTTTTCTTTCCATTATCACACAAAATTCAGGATGGAATTCAACCGTGAATTCACTATCTTCACTCAACTTCTGCACATAAAGTAGATTATGTTTGAAGCTGGGAATATAGAGTGCACTTCTAAGCTTTAAACCACTTTTCAGCATTATATCTCCAGTGTGAGTGATAATGGATGTTTCTCCAGTTGGTAGATTTATCTTCTGCTCTTTCCCACTTTGTGTAGCATTCACCAACATCTTCTTATTCCCAGTCATGTGATCACTAGCCCCAGAGTCTATGATCCATTCAGCCTTCATTGTGTCTGCAAAATGGCTGTTCACCATTCCTGCATAAGAGAAATCCATCTCTTCTTCTGTATCTGACCTTGCTGCTGCTTTTGAAGGGGTTGGCAAGAGCTTCATCAGTTGCTCAAGTTGTTGGGGTGGGTGTAAACCACTAGTAGAAAAACGTTGATTTGCGTCTCCTGAATTGCGTTGCACAACAGGTAAAACGACGCAGAAGTATCATTTGCGTCGAATGGGTGTTGAACGCGACGCAAATCATGGTTCATGTGCGTCGGATTTGAGGTGCATTCGACGCAAATACTTAAAGCAAATGGGTGGGAGAATAATGTGCGTCGGATGCTTTGCTATGTGCGATGGAAATAACTAAAACGATTTGCGTCGGATCCCTTGCTTTGTGCGATGCAAATCATTGTTTAAGAGATCTGCGTCGGATCACCTGGGCCCCTTCGACGCAGATGATTGGCCCACTTCTCAACCCTTAACATTTAGTAGCGCCCAACTCCCTCTCTAAACCTAAAACTCCCATTCTCCTCTCTAGCGTCGCTCCCTCCTAAATTCTTCAATCTTTCTCCCTTCTTCAATCTCCTCTCTCCCTCCTAAATTCTTCAGTCTTTCTCCCTTCGTCAGCTGCCTCGCCGCATCTTCCCTTCAATTCGTCGGCGCTCTCTCTCTCTCTCTTACTCCTCGTCGCGCTGCTTGTTGCGGTTGGTGCTGTCGCGGTTCTTGCTGTTGTTCTTTTGTGTGTTACAACCATCGAGAAGCCACGAAGTTTTAAGATCTCCTGTAATCGACAAAGTTTTCAGATCTCCCGTCATCGACGAATAGCAAGAACACATCGCTCATCTCAGGTTTTTAGGATTTTTAGTTGTTGTATTACATTAGTTGTTGATAGATTCGATTTTTAGGATTTTGAGTGTATATTTTTGTTTGGATTAACGAATTATTGCTTTAATTCTTCGTTGTATTTCTACATTTTTTTAGATCTGCACGCTTCTTTTCTCAATTTCTTTGTTGTTTTTAATTCTTTATTTTGTACATATTTTTTCGAATTCCGCGTTGTGTTCGCTTCATCGGTGCTACAGTACAAGGGTTTCGTCGAACATGTTCAACATACTATTTTTTTTTTGCTTAATTAGTTCCTTACTAGCATTTTTTTGATCTTATTTCCGTCTTTTAAGTATAGAAATTTTTAGAATTGATAATATTGTTTGTGTGGGTATCTATTTTGTTGTATCTATTTTTGTTGTATCTGTTTTAGTTTACGCTTCTTTTCTCAATTTCTGTTTTGTTGTATCTATTTTTGTGTATCTATTTTAGTGGTTCTATCATCAACGAAATTTTTTTTTTTGTTAAAAAAACGCAAATTTGCGTCGGATATAGAGACACATCCGACGCAAATTGATGTTTTTTTTAAAAAAATTCAATTTACGTCTGATGTGGCTCTATATCCGACGCAAATCTGCTTTTTTTTGGGTGAAAAACCAGGGATGTGGGTGACATGTGCGTCGGACTACACTACACATCCGACGCAAATGGGTTACGATTTGCGTCGAATCTCCATCCGACGCAGATCATCTTTCCGTAATTTGCGTAGAGGCCTGTGGCGTCGGACCCATGTCCGACGCAAATGGGGGTCTCGTATCCGACGCAAATCGTCGATTTTTGTACTAGTGAACACATTGTTGTTAGCAGTAGTGGAGCTACTCTCACCATGACTTCTAGCATGTGCTGCAGTCCTGCCACCCTTACTGTACCTTCCCCCTCTGTGCCATTTTCCTCCTCTTTCAGGGTTCCATCCCTCTCTACTTCTTTCCTTCCCATCTCTGTCTCTTGTAGACCTGGGGTGTCCATTTGGTATCCAACTACTCTCCAGCACTTGTCTTTAGTGTGCCCTTTTTTCCACACACACTACATGCCCACTCACTTGTCTTGCTCATCATAGCAGCACCCTCTGGCTCTTCTTTCACTGCCTTCAAGATGTCTCTCTGACTCTCTTCTTGTTGCAAATTACTACATGCTTGTTCTACTGTGGGAAGTGCACTCATCATAAGAATATGACTTCTTTGTGGACCATAAGCATCCTCCAGTCTATTGAGGAATTGAAAGAGCTTTTGTTCCTCCTGCAGCTCATTCAAGGCCTTTATAAAGGCATTAACCTCTGTAGTCATTGTAGTAATTGTTGGCAAGCAACTTAGAGACTCCAGTTCTTCCCGAAATCCTCTCATTTCGGTATAATATTCAGTTATACTTTTTCCTGCATGTTTTGTTTCATAAATGTCTTTATTTAATTTGTATTTCCTTGACCCATTTGTCACAGCAAATCTCTTTTCAAGGTGAGCCCAGATGAACATGATAGATTTTCTTATGGACTCTAAGAAGTTTCCTAATATCCAGGACATCACCATATTATTACAAGTATCCCAAGCTTCTTGCTTTACTGCATCATCTGCATTTTTTCTTCACTACTCCAGTTACAAAACCTAGTTTTCTTTTAGATGCAAGACTAATCTCAAGAGATCTCTTCCAGGATCTATAGTTAGAAGGTCCATCAAGTTTTTCTACTGTAATTGAGCCACTACCATCAGAAGGATGAAGGTATAAAGGACTAGTGTTGTCTATTCCTGGTGCCATTACTCTAGCAGTGTATAATTTCTTTACTTACTAGACTCACACACAAACATAAAAACGAAAGCTTTGATTTTTAAGAGTTAAAAAATACTCCTTCCGTCCCAGAATACTCTTTACAATTTCCTTTTTCATCTGTCCCATAATACTCTTTACACTTCTATTTTTGGATATGACCCACTATTATTTTAATCCTTTTACCTTTTAAGCATTGGCCCACACTCTCTCTTTTTCAAATAAAATAATACCACTCCTACTACCCACCAACTCTAACCATGGCCCACACTCTCTCTCCTTAAAATAAAAAAAAAATACTACTTTTACTAACTACTAACTCCTATCACATCTACTTTTCAATAAAATAACAATTGATAACCAAACAACAACTTATCATCTAAAACTACGTGCATTGATAAGTGTCAAGAGTATTCTGGGACGGAGGGAGTAGAAAGAATAAGAAACGATGTTATCTGAGCTAGTTCTCACCTGAAGCTCTGATACCATGAAGACAAGTTGATATTTGATTTCCTTGTAACATCATCAATGAAACAGTAGAGAGAAAATAGCTCAACCTCATCTTTCTTTCATTCATTCTTTCTGTTCTATCTTCAGATATTTCTCACCAATGTATTTATATTGGCGGCTCAGTATGAATCCCTAGGTTACATATAATAGCTATCCACTCATTACATGCCAGCTAGCCATACACAAAATGACAAAATACAGCTTGTGAAATCTACCTAGGAGGAAGAGTATTAGTTAAGCAGTTTAACATAAAGGGGCCTGACCAAGAGATAAATAAGGGGCCTAGGACTATATTGGACCCATATTTCAACACAGTGAAGAGGAAGCGCAAGGAAGTTACAGACTTTGGGAGGGTCTTGAATGACATTTATGTGTTATTGCAGCTTGTTCTTCTTTTTCTTTTTGTCATGTTAATAGACGTGCTAACTCTGTAGCTCATAGCCTAGCGAAGCTTAGTAGTTCATATGATGTTATGAGAGTTTGGGTAGAGGAAGCGCCTATCCCAGTTATGCAGCTTGTTTTTTCAGACTTTATTAAGGAATATTTATCTAGTTTTTTCGTGTCAAAAAACATGCTTGGCAACTCTCACGAACACTTAGCTTAAATAACAGCAAAGCTAACATTGAGTAAAATATAACGCTTCTCAGTGAATCCCAATTAACAATATTAGTTTCCAACTTTCTGCAAACTTGACTTGGAAATTTTGAGCATGTATACTAAAAATGGTGCTAAATTACAACCATTGTGAAGTGAATGAACTATACTGACATTTATCAATATATTAATCTCAAATCTTGTAGAATCTTTTGAATACACTCTATAACTTGGACAATACTATACTAGTCTTATTGTTTCAACCATACATTTCCTTAACAAGACTAACAAAGACAAATTCAATCAATCAAGAAAAAAAAAAAAAAAAAAAGCAACAATAACTAAACAACTTCTGATTCCAGAGAATGTCAAACATCTTCCAGAAAACAAAATAAACAATCTTTCTATCTGTTTCTCTATCCCTTCTATGCTCTTCCTGCTCCTGCTTGTGCTTCCAGAATGCAGTAAAAACCGCTCCCTACATATGTTTCTGGATTATTACAATGACCCATTTGAGTCATGTAAGGATACATTTGCACAATAATATTTTGATCGTTTATGCACAATCAAAACTTCGAGGCTTATACCAAAGACACGAATTTTGTGCAAATGTGGTATTTGATAACATCATTGTGTCATGACACCTCTTGAAGAATCAGACGATATCTAGATGATTGTACCAACATAGCCAAAACCAACAATGAAGAAGGTGATGCTTTGTAGGAAGAAGTAGACATAGTAGCTCCACTTGCCGTACACAAAGTCATAGCATCCGATACAGAAGAGGAATACTCCAACTCCCAACTCCAATAAGTTCATTCTGCCATGTTTCCACCCATCAAAGACACATGTTGACATCAATTCAAACTATAAATTAAAACAGAAGCATAATGCTCGACCAAATTCATTATAAGTTCCCTTCTAACTCGCCAAGCTGTTGTGTTGAAAATATTTAATGAGTTATTTGCATTTATACTTAATGACTGATCGCATGAAAAATGATATTTTTTTAGTTAATAAAAGCATGATGATTTGAACATATTTTACCTTTGATTGGAATAAAAATCTATCCTATTGAATATACTCAATTTGGTTTTTAGACAGTTTGATTCCTATGCAAAAAGTTTGTTTTTTGAGTAACTCTACGGCGTGCCCTTGTATTTATGGAAAATCTACATTGTAACTCCACCTTCACAAAATCTCCAAATTATCGTTGTGGGTTTTTTATAAGTGTACTGTTTTTGTTTTGATAGATTATAAGTGTCTATTGTTATCTCTCAGTTAATGATCATTAATTGGTGTTGCCTAGTCCCTAACAAAGAAAATTACAAATCATTATAAAGTTGAACTACTCGCTCTATCCCTAGATAAAAGATAAGTTTCTTTTCAGTAATTACTGGTTAACAAACAAAAAGAAACCAGTAACAAATGTATTTTTTTTTTACCTGTCTAGGATCTTGGAACGCAATTTCCGTACTGCAGTTTTAAAACTGCCTGGTTTTTCTTTAGCATGCGCCTTGGCTTTCTGAGAATCGCCAAGTTTCTCAGTCACAACCCATTCATTTGCCCTGCCTGCTTCGAACAGCCCAATGAGTGTCGCCTTAGTCCGATGCAAAGACATCACATTCTCAAATAGGATCCAATAAAACAGTAGGTGAATTGACCTGCAGTAGTTCAGTCTTTGTAAGCGAAAGAACAATTTTGAGAACAAAGTAGAATAAAATGTTGACATGATTATATCAGACCTCGGTGTTCCAACAGAGTTCAAGATGGTGATAATTGAAGGGATGTAAACTGATCCCCAAATTGGTACTTCAACTTCAGGAACAAGTATTGTCAAAGGAAGGATCACACAGTAGAAGAAAAAGGTAACCATATGAGCTGTGATCTTTCTCACTAGGAAAAAGCTGTAGATCACATACACTTTCTTCCAGAACCTCACATTCTGCAAACCAAATTTTCCAAATAAGTTAAGAGCTTTTCTTCAAAGTGTTTAAGCAGTAGATTATCTTAAATTTATGAGGCGTATCAAATGTAATACTGACCTTGTTTCTGACAATCTCCATGACCATTTTCCTGAATAGATTGGCAGGACCACAAGACCAACGATGTTGTTGAAAGCGGAAGGCCTTAAAGGTACTTGGCAATTCACTTTTTACCTGATGTTTCAACAAGTGTAACAGCACCAAACACACTCATATCAATCTTTTGAATATAACATTTTAAGCCAATTGCAGACAGTTTTATAATGTTCATATCATTCCCTCGCTCAAATTCCATACTCTACTCGAGTTTCTAATCCAATCATACATATCATGTACAATAAGGTACAAGGTCATCTAATAGGGTGTACAAAGTGACCTACAATACAGCGTCTTTCTTCTAAGCGAGACCAAAAATCTGAACTTCAATATTTGTATAGTCACATTGTCCTAACCCATACTACTTTAGGTGCTTCATATAATTATCTTTGTAAAAGCTTAGTCTTAATATGGTAAAGTAACAAAAATACTTCATGGAGTATATTTTTACTTTTTAGGGCCCATTATTATAAGTAGCGCAAGGCCTAAAATGTTTAAGACAAGCCCTGGGCCTAAGCAAAAATAAGCCGTGGTAATTTTATGTAAGTTCATATAAGTTCTAATAAATAACCAAAACTTAAGTGAAAAATAAAAAATTAAGACCATTGCTTGTAATTTTGTGACAAATTTATGTTGAATTTATAAGAATAAGATGAGAAATAACACAAAAACAATACCTGAAGATCACCAAGATAGACAAATTTCCAGCCACGAAGACTAGCTCGAACAGCAAGATCCATGTCCTCAACTGTAGTTCGATCTTTCCATCCTCCTGCTTCATCAATGGCAGCTATTCTCCACACACCAGCAGTCCCTGCATTTTTGGCAAAGTAATGAGAAAATAATATAATACTGTCTTATTATTTGCATATAATTTATATTTATAACATATGCACTAATAGTATATAAATTCTTCATTTAAACATCAATGAATACACAAGAATTGTCATCGACAAAGATATTCAAAATTGATGTTTTTGTTAAGTTTAAAGGTGTCAATGTCAGCTAACTTTATTTTTATAAAATGTAAGAAAATCTTGTGCAAGATCCCACTTCCTTCCACTACTTAAAAATAAAACATCCCACTCACAATATCACAACATAGGACAAAGTTTCTGTGATAGATACTACAAAAGTCATAATCACCCAACAATTTATTTATCGAACTGCCAAAAATAATTTATGAGACATTTAGCCTCCCTCCCCCCCCCAAAACCCCAACCACCAAAACCCAATATCTATCGAGGGTAATACTAATTCGATTTCAACATATATCAACCTTTTACTATATAATAGTTCTTACCTATGTTACTCAAGACTTTTCCGAAGATTCTGACGCTTATCATACTTAGTTACGGTCAAACAAATGTCTTGAAATAGTGCTTTCAATTGAGTTTTAATCATATTAGAGAAAAAATATATATATATATATTTTTAGACTTGCATTACATATAGGATGATGATGATCCCACCCCACATTGAACTTAGCAATGAAAAAATATGGAGAATAAGGAAAATAAGGACTTAAAGAGTTGTGTCATTCTTTCCTTTGTTTTTCCTCATATAAATCGACAAGTGTTGGTCTCGTGTTGAAATATGGAGTATTGATGTGCACCGCGTGTCTTATTCGCTAAAAAGTTGAGACACATGATGAATTGAAGTTGTCCAAGTAACATAGATCCGTATGATTTGAATTGCATACTCGTTTTACTCTCTTACAGTCTTACTCAATATCTCACTTAAACTAGAAGCATTGGTTATGCAATAATATCTTATCAAAAGAATCTTCTTGTTGGATCTAATACATAATTATAGATATTTTATTGAATACATAGGGGAATAATATTTTATAATCTTTATAATACAGAATTAAAATATGAATTATGCAAACAATTAACATAATAACGGACAGAAAATAATATAAAATTGGAGTATTTAAAAGAATGTGCAACTAGGTGAGCTATTGAGTCAAATCAAGTATTAACCTATGATATTACTAGTGTGTGTGCAGTGTGAAGCATGTCACATGACAATTCATAAATGAAACAGATAGGTAGTTCCTATTATGTGTCAGGTGTAGAAAATAGTAAAAGTAATGGGAGAAAGATTTAATGTTAGTGAAACTAACCATTGAATCCGAAGAAGGCATGAGTAGAAGACCCCACTTCTTGCTCCACTTTAAAATGGTAGTCAAGTGACATTTCTTGCATTCTTGTCATTAAGCATTCGTCTGCGTTCACTGCAAATTAACCATTCTCTTTGTGTTAGTATCTACAACGCTAATTACATGACAATTACACACAACTAGCAAAAAACGATATATTGAAAACTACCTTAATTTTAGTTAGCTCTTATTCTACACCTAACTACTTAGGCAAAGTCTCCATTGGGAAAGCAACTCAAACCTCAAAATTCAGTGTACAATGCTCTAAGGACTAGTATAGCTAGTGATCCCTGCCAACTCATTGACGGTAGTATGGTACATTTTCAATATAATGTGTGCATAATACCTCCAAAGTAATTCTTTGCGCATTTGGAGCTCTCTCATCCAACCTCTAAGTTACGAACGCGCAAGAAAATAGTCATTGAATTACCATACTCACTAAACTACTGCATGTGTGATAGACTATTACATGTATCATCTAAGGCACATAAGTAATTTCATTTCAATTAGTAGTGTCAGAAACATAAATGTGATACATATTATTAGAGTACAAAATATATATATACAATAAAGTTAAGAGGCCTAGAGGGAGTATAGTTATTTTATTTCATGATAAATGCTACTCCCTCCGTCTCAAAATACTCTTGACACTTATCAGGGCACGTAGTTTTAGATGATAAGTTGTTGTTTGGTTATCAATTATTATTTTATTAAAAAAGTAATTGTGATAGGTGTTAGTAGGTAATAAAAGTAGTATTATTTTATTTGGTGGAGAGAGAGTGTGAGCCAATGGTTAGAGTTGGTAGGTATTAAGAGTGGTATTATTTTATTTGGAGGAGAGAGAGTGTGGGCCAATGATTGAAAGGTAGAAGGATTAAAATAATAGTGGGTCATATCCAAAAATAGAAGTGTAAAGAGTATTCTGGGACAAATGAAAAAGGAAAGTGTAAAGAGTATTCTGGAACAGAGGGAGTATAAACATATTGAGAAAATCTTCTTACTCATAAATGAAAAGAGTGGATTAATTAAAAACTAAAAAGTATAGTCTAACATGTTATTCTCCCTTATTATTATTTTTTTTATCATAAAAAAAATGTCTTAAGAATAAATAAGATTCTAAGAGTAACACTAACAAGTAACACCAACTCCTCAACAATAATTGAGACCGAATTGTGATTTGTTTTATTAATGTGGTGGCACACTGAGGAACAGGAAGTGTCGGCGGAGGCAAGAAGGGGTCCTCCTCTTTTGGCTGTTTTTAATCAGAGAGAGTAGGAAGTGTCAGTGAGCAACTAAATTTTGGTATATTAGCACGTGCTTGTGGGGTTGCCCAACTGCTCTTCCACTTCATTTTATTTCCGCCTTTACTCCTTTTTATCCTTTCCGTTGACCACCGTCCTCTTTTTAATCCGTACGTAAAACTATAAGTTAAAACATTGGTAAAAAAAAATGTACTCTACACTTCTATGAAAATTTTGTTTGGACTTGGGAGTGAGGACCATCTTAAATGCTGAGGAATAAATAAATCTTAAATTTTATTTATAATACTCTAACCTTCCTATTAAATATTTATGTTGACAACATACCAATACCTAACAATTTTATTAATTTCGTCTTAATGTGAAATTTAATGTGTATATTAAAGCCTATGAAAAGCAAATTGGGAGTCAAAAATTAAGAGTATAAATAAAATTTGTTTTATAAGCACAAGTCACTCTTTTTCATTTAAAGAACTTTAAAAGTAGTGATATAAACTAGATTCAATATCAGATGTTATTACCAAGCCGCTAACTACAAAAACTAACTATTTGTTAGAAAGACCGTGTACTTATACAATCTAACAGTTTATAGATTCTTATATGTGACGCATAGGGCTGTAAATGATGTGAGTCGAGTTCGAATTTAAGCTAGCTCGACTCGGCTCGTTAGCATTTCGAGTCAAGCTTGACCGAGTTTTGATCGAGCTTTGACCGAGTCGAGTTTTGACCGAGTTGATTTCGAGTAGCTTGCAAGTGTCTCATGTTAAAAGCAACCCTAAGGTAGAAAAATGTTGAATTTAGGTATTTTGCTATTGATAATTGGGTTTTCGAGCTTCTCACGAGTTTTCGAGTCGAGTATCGAGTTGCTCAACTCGACTCGCCAACATCTCGAGCTCGAGTCGAGCTCACTCGAGCCGAGTTTTGACCGAGTCGATCTCGAGTAGCTCGCGATTTGTCTTGTCTTATTTACACCCCTAGTGACGCATCACACTATTAGTTGATGGTTTGACATACATGAAGTTAGTGACAATGCATACTTGGAATTACTAAGAATGATTAATATTGTAACGAAGTGTCCGTTGATAAAAAAATTGTAATGGAATTACTAATCATTTGAGACCGTCTATGGATCAAGAAAGAGAAACATTGTGATTGGTTTGCACTTAAGTGAAAAGGAAAAGGTATATCGTCAGACAAAGTAATGTCATAATAACCTGCTTGACAAAGAAATTGATAAAGAAAACAAGATTTTTTTACAGATTTTTTACACTTGAAATGAAGTGTTATGCTAGAAGACAATTCTTATTCCTGGATTATAGTGTTAAATACACATTACAACAATAATAACAGTAGTGAGAAATGAGAAAAGGATCTGAGAGCAAGCTAAAATATGCTAGGCAGTGGTGGCAATTAATCTTTTCTTTAATCAGCCTTTAGAGTAAAGAAAACGAAACAGAAAACTTTAATTATACCTTTTAATCCTAATCAATTAGTAGTACTACATGCATTAAAAGTTGCGAAATTATGGCCATGTCCTACATATTGTTTATAAAATCCAGGCATTGAACATAGAGAAGTAAAAAGATGGAGCATAATACAGCTAGGCCATGGGGAACATTTAGATTCTTCCTGATTTCTTAGTTGTGCTTTCATAGTTAAATTATTGTGCTCTTATTAGAGTAATTTCTTACTTGTAGTAGTAGTACTTTCTCGGACACTTTCATAATAACATACCAAATCATATCCCTTCCAACCTTATAATAATATTTTCTAAATCCATCCGACCTAGCCCGTGTTATGAGTCACTTAATTGGGTCAGAGTTTAGACTCAGTCTCAACTGAACACAACCTGATGCCCCAATGCGAACCGTCAATTTAGTGGGCGAGTCGATGTCAAGCTTCTAATCCACCGACCCGGCACAATCCGGCCGTTTTTCGGACCTACTTGATTATACTTGGTATAACAAGTCAATTTTTTTAATTTATTCAATTAGCATAAACCACACTCCACAATAAATTGGTAAATGGCAAGTCTACGGGATTGGTGTGGCTACAAGACAAATGGATTGCCATCATCAAACCCGTTAAAGAAGGGAAGAACCCGTGATTGGTGGACACCCATGTTAATTGACAAAGAACTCCCTAGTATTTTCCCGTGTATTACCAATAAAAAATTATTTTCCCTTCTTTGGCTTACTTTTACCAAAGTGTGAACTTTACCCCTACCACACCCCTACTTTTCCTAAACTATGCAAAATACACGCGAACTGAAAACATTGGTAGCATTTACCAAAAGCATATAAAAGTTCATGAAAGACAGAATAAAGATGAAAATTATGAGAATAAAGAGCAAAGAAATTAACACTCCACCGACAGTTTCTCATTTTAGAAAAAATAAAGGTAAAGAGTCACTAATCATAATTGATTGTGCAGATATATGAATACTTTTATTGATTGTAGTAAAATTTAATATTATAATTATACTGCTGCTAGTAGTTAGTCAAGAGCATATGCTAAGAGCTTAGAAGGTTTGAGGTCGTCTCAATTAAGCTTGCGGATTTTATGGCTAACGAAGACCATTCCTTTCTATTTTCCAACAAGCTATTTATCGATAGGGATGTTTTAGGTTGGTCTACTACTCGAGTTTGGCAATGATTTCTTTTTAATAAAAACAAGAAAGCATATGCTAAGAGTTTATGCGCTTACCAAATCTCCAACGGCCTTGAACAAGAGCTAATTCAGGATTGTACATTAGGAATGGGATGGCTCGTCTTAGATAATCAGGCTCTGGCCGAAAATCCGCGTCGAAAATTGCAACGTACTCGCAATGCTTGACGTAGTCTCTTTTCAATCCTTCTTTAAGAGCACCAGCTTTGTAACCAACCCTATTTTCTCTAATTTGGTATACTATATTAAGGCCTTTGCTAGCCCATCTCTGGCATTCTAATTCCACCATATCCTGCATAACATTTTTCGTAAATTAAGCAACATTATTCACAACTTAAATGGAGTACATATATGTGGTTCCATAAAATTTACTAATAATTGTTTGTAGAATGTGTGGATAAATGAAATGATGACAATTAAAAAAGGACCAACCTAAGTTAAGATTGCAATTCACTTTCTAGTGCAAAAAAAGGCATAAAAGAGTGAGTCATAAAAATGTACCGAAATGGTATGAATCTAGTCTTGGACATTTGCAATTGTACCAAATTATAACCTCCTAAAGTTAGTTGATTCATTATTATAGAAATTGCATAACTTTACACAAATGAACTGTTGGAGCTAATGTAGACTTAAAAAAAAGTTTCGAGAAAATTAAGCTTAGTTGTGTGCTCGTATATCCAATATCCAATTCAAAGAACCGAAAGGTTCAGATGTATTCGGTTAAATTCATTTATAATAATTGAAAAAAAAGACATACCATAGTCTTTCTGAATTGGGAAAGAAAATTTAATAAAACAAAGTAACACACACTATAACACTTGTGTTATTCATGAGGTATGACAATTATATGATTTTATCAGGAAAAAATGCAAAATGGCATTCACACATTACTTTAGTAAATTGTTACACTGACTAATGAATCACCGATGATAATAAAATGTAATGCGTAAATTGGGAAAATGATGTAATAGACCAAATCTATTTAAGGAAAAAACAGAAATCAGTTGTACTCCTAGTACACTCATAAAGTGAGTACTCCAACTTTGCATTTAATAGCCATAATTGGGCAAATTAATTTACCTTGATAACCGGGTCAGTTGAGTCATCAAGCACTTGAATCACCATACGATCTGCCGGCCATGAAAGATTACAAGCAGCACCAATTGACACTTTGTAAACCTATTCAAAATTAATAAATTAGTAAATTACCCATCACATTAATATTTAAAGTGTACAATTAATTAAATAAAACAAATTAAGCCAATGACATAGACTACCGAAAAAAATAAATTGGACTAACAACACCAAATCATGGTAACAACTACCATAATTTGTGTCCGCTGAAAGAATCTACGTCCACCATGAGTTAATTAATTTATTGCATTATCTTCATCAGAATTTGTCAAAACCAAATTCATAACACTTGATTGGACATAATCCTAATTTCACTTTATATTTACACTCAATTTAACCTGATCAACCTTAAAACTTACCTAGATTTCTAAAGGTGAAAACTGAAAAGAACACGCTCTACGTTATTTTTTCTATGTGTAAATGAGCGACATAGTACAATGACGTAGACGAAATTCGATCTCATGTCTTAACAAGACTGCACCAACTAAACTAGATAATATCTACGGACACGGTAAGATATTCGACATCCACAAAACGATCAAAGGTACAAAAATCACTAAAAAACAAAGGACAGCAACCCCAAGAAAAGCAAGGTGAATAAAACTTTTAGTAACTTTCGCAAGAAAAAGACTAGTTTCAAGTAACCCAAAAAGAAAAAAAACGAGCATGGAAAAAGAAATTACCTCTCTTTCATTGAACATAGGGATTTGAATAAGAACATGGGGGAACTTATTTGACCCGCCCGTTTCAATATCATCAATAGAATCGGGTAATGCCTCCCAATTATAGCGTTTATCAGGCTTCTTCCAAAACATTTTAACCAATGAAATAACAATACCCATATAAAGCCTTTCCATAAACAACATTAATGACATTGTTAAACAAACAATTACACCAAGTTTAAGCAATGGCACAATTAATGGTGCTTTTATCATATCCCACATTAATTCTAATTGATATGATACATCTCCTCTTGCTTGTAACAGTTGATTTTGAATCATATCCGCCATTTTTTCCCCAAAAACAGGGGAATTAAAAAAAAATAGTTCAACTGTTGATAAAAATCAATAATGTGGGTGAAATGGGTTTTTTGGGGATTGTTTGGTTTTAAGTATGAGACAATAAAAAGTTGGTGAAATGGTGAAGATCTCTCTCTTTTTTAGATTGAAAAGGAAAGTACTACAATTGAATCTTAAGGTGTGTTTTTTTTATCTTCTCCCCCCTCCTTAAATTTGTGCCAAACAATACTTCTGTTTCTTTCTATCAAAGTAGAAGAAAACAGAGAGTATTGTGGCGCTAAATCAAAGAGAGAGAAGATGGAGAGGAGAGAGAAAGAAAGAGAGAGAGAAATGTAGGAAGGGGTGGGTGGTGGAAGTGAGAGTAGAAGAAGTGATGATGAGAGAGAGTTTGTGAAGATGTTTTATAGTCATTTTAGTTTGAGTTATTGGCTCATTGCATTACTCTATACTCTACAGTCTATACTCTCCTAATTTCCAATCTAGATTTCTTGTTGCCTGTTACTTTTTTTGTTTCTTTTCTTTTGATTTTTATTTTTATTTTTATTTTTATTTTTATTTTAGAAGCTTTTTATAGGGAAAAATAATAGGAAAAGAAAATAAAGATATGCTTATTTTGTGGCATAGACTCTACCTAATTCATCCTAAAATTCTAAGAGATTTTTCCTCTTTTCCCATTTTAGTTATTTCATTTGTTTACATATTCTGAAATACATATCTATTTGATCATCAATAATTTTAACTACTTCCTCCGTTTCATAATACTCGCTACACTTTCCATTGTGGGAAGTTTCACATTACTTGCTACACTTCCTTTTTAGGCAATAAACTCTCTCTATCTCTCTTTTCTCACATGGGTCCCTTTTCTTTTTACTCTCTACCTCTCTCTTCTCCAAAAATTACCTAGGAGTCCGTGAATTGAGAAG
Organism: Beta lomatogona; assembly: GCA_947646795.1. Classification (NCBI taxonomy): domain Eukaryota; kingdom Viridiplantae; phylum Streptophyta; class Magnoliopsida; order Caryophyllales; family Amaranthaceae; genus Beta; species Beta lomatogona. Next base: position 2,259,697 of record CANSNZ010000018.1, on the reverse strand, counting down.
TGTAGCGAGTAATATGAAACGGAGGAAGTAGATAGTTTATTGGTCTTACTTTAATTTCAGTAATTTGACTTTTACACTATTTACATACCCCTACTTTGACCATACTGATTTACATATAAACTCCTTTTGTTTTTCAAGTTGCACCATGTTGATTTTTGATACTAATTGTGTACTCCTTTGAATATATAGAACAATATTAGTTGTGTACAATTTCATTTGATTCATCTCAATTTATATTTTCAAATATCAAGTTTATCTACAATTTTTTAGTAATACGCAATTGAGGATATTAATAGTCAAATGCATTAATAAATGTGCAACTCAATACGTTGCATTTAAGAAAGAAGATGTTGATTTATGTAAGGCATTAGGATATATAAGATATTATATTTGTCCCAAATATATGTTTTCAAATGATGACTACTAATAATAATAATAATAATAATAATAATAATAATAATAATAATAATAATATTATTATTATTATTATTATTATTATTATTATTATTATTATATTGTCACTATTATTGTCATTATTATCAATATTATTATTAATTAATAAATAATATTTTACATGAAAATATGCATAAGAAATAAAGTATAACATCTACATTATAAAAAGTTTAACTGCACAAATATAAGATTATAAAAAGGAATAAAGGAATGAAAAAAGGGATATCTATACTAATATATTAAAAGGCGTGCTTAAACCAGGAACGATGCCACGTGGCGCTCTCCCTAAGGGAGTTTTACTCCATGTCATCCACAACAATAAAAAAAAAATAGAAATTGCGTAGCATAGGGTTTGATCTCGAGACCTCAAGAACATATACTAAAGTCTTAACCACTAGGCCAAATAACATTTAGTGTTATCATCTTAAAATATAATATTAATAAATAAACATTTTTCTAACACGGGGCGTAGCCCGGGCCTAATAACTAGTTTGTTAATAAAAAAGAAAGGAGTATGTATGGCCCCCATGATTTACCTATACCTTTTAGTGAATCAGATTTTATGCGTTAGAAGTATTAAGAGGGGTATTTCAATATATTTATTTGTTTTTAGTTAGGAGGATTCCCTTAAGATGCGAAATTGGGGATCCATATCTTTTTAGACAGTTAGGGAAGTCTAAATTCATTCCATTCCAAGTTTGTAACAAAAATAATTTGAGTTCACTTTTAATAACTTATTCGTTTTAAATCATATATGAACCTATTATGCCTTTATATAAATCTTATTTCATGGCTTGTCAAACTTTAAAGTTTTTATGACTTAATTTAAAAGGTGGCATAAAAAACATGTGATATGATTTTCGAGGCTAATTTCAGACTCTTTTTGTGTTTATGTTTTTTATGAATGAACAACAATGAAAGTAAAGGGATATTACTCTTAAGTCGCGGTTAAGAGCATGGACAAACAAGTCGCGGTTGTCTACTCGGAAACCTAGTGTTAGCTTTCGCTCAACAAATGCAAAACATGCACTTCAATTTCTCAAATTCAGTCTTCTACTTTTTATTAAGGACTAGATGCCTATTTATAATAAGGGCAGCAAGAAATCCTTATCCTCCAAGGCATTACACCACACGCCAACTAGCAAATATTTTAAGGAAAGTTTCCCCTAAACCTAAGCCTATAATCTAGCTTGAATTTAAGGAAACAATAGCTTTAAGGAAAGAGATGCAACACTTTCCTTAAATACCAAAAACATAAAGCCTAAGCAATTGCAACTCAGATTTTCGGCTCTTATTACAACCAACTAAAATAAAAATGACTCAACGACAATAACTAATTGAACTAACAAACATAATAAAAGACATATTTTTCCTTACATGTAAAACCTCTACTTTAAGAGTAAAGTAAAACCATACAACACTTCTAATAAAGCAAATAAAGATAGTTGATGAAGCAATCCATGCACGTATCTTGCATCATTCTCCCCCTCTTGAAAAAAAATTTGTCTCAAGTTTGATCATCAAAATAATCCAAGAAATCATCCATCTTAAGCGCATAATAATGTATACCACTAAGATGTGGCGTCGTTCATCACCATCTTTTGCTTCACGAAATCTCAATATTTCCAAACTCCATGTTACCATTAGATTCACATTATCATTCCTAAAAGGAGTAACATGAAGGACCTTTGAAAGAACAAGATCAATAGCAACCCTATGAACCAAAGTAAAGGGAACATTAACTAAACACACATTTTCCTTTATATCAACGTTAGGTTTCACCTTTTCATCATGAGAAGCTGTAAAAATCAAATCTTCATCCTTGGAACAAGATAAAGTTTCGATCTTTTCTTCATCCTTAACAATAGCAAGTTGTGTTTCACTTCTTGTTGTTTCTCGAGTAATTGTTGAGCCAAATCTTGAAGCTTCTCAAAACTCCTTTCAATTCGTGCTAATCTTTCTTCAAGAGTTGGTGGACATCTAAGATCTTGTAAATTTCGTTCGAGTCTTTCACGACTCTCGTGTAACCTATGTCTCCATCCACTTGAACTCATAGATTTCAAGCTCACTTGTAACTCATGTCTCCATCCACTTGAACTCATAAATTTCAAACTGACAGAAAACTGCCAGAATTTTGCATCAAAAGTAATCGTTTTCTGTGAAGTCGTTATATCTCCAAACCTCACGAAATTTCTACAGGACCTAGCCCTATATGCGTTAAATACTCGACCAAAATTTCATGCAAAAATTCGAAGCCAATTGTTCGCAGTTTTAATTCTCACAAAACTGGTCCAGAATAGTTCGGTTTTGATCAATTATCTTAAACGTGTTCGACTAAATAGCAAAGGTTCTTCAAAAATTATGAAACTTTTCAGTCTTAAAGTATACAAAACGTAGTCCAATTTTAAGCCAAGAAACTCTCAAAAATTCGTTATATGCTAGGAGACCGAGATTCTTAAAGTTTACCTTAGAACTGATTAAATCTGCCAGAAAGTTTACGCAAATGTTTCTGGTTGCTGTGACTTCGTTACTAATCGGATTAACATGATATTTTGACACAAGAAACTTCTAGATGTCTACTGTCGCCACACAAAATTTCAGCCAAATCCAAGCTTCCAAGCTTCCTCACAAGCCTCAACAACCACACTGCTCTGATACCAACTGATATGATATTCGAGGCTGATTTCGGACTCTTTTTGTATTTATGTTTTTTACGGACGAACAACAATGAAATTAAAGGGATATTATTCTTAAGTCGCGGTTAAGAGCATGGATAAACAAGTTGCGGTTGTTTGTTTAGGTTTACTACTCGGAAACCTAGTGTTAGCTTTCGCTCAACAAATGCAAAACATGCACTTCAATTTCTCAAATTCAGTCTTCTACTTTTTATTAAGGACTAGATGCCTATTTATAATAAGGGCAACAAGAAATCCTTGCCCTCCAAGGCATTACACCACACGCCAACTAGCAAATATTTTAAGGAAAGTTTCTCCTAAACCTAAGCCTATAATCTAGCTTGAATTTAAGGAAACAATAGCTTTAAGGAAAGAGATGCAACACTTTCCTTAAATACCAAAAACATAAAGCCTAAGCTATTACAACTCAGATTTTCGGCTCTTATTACAACCAACTAAAATAAAAATGACTCAACGACAATAACTAATTTAACTAACAAACATAATAAAATACATATTTTTCGTTACATGTAAAACCTATACTTTAAGAGTAAGGTAAAACCATGCAACAATTCTAATAAAGCAAATAAAGATAGTTGATGAAGCAATCCATGCACATATCTTGCATCAACATGCCTTCCATAAAAAAAAAAAAAAAAGAGAATCAACATTTCTCTTTTTCTAACTCAAAAATTTAATAAACTAATAAATGACCCACTTTCTACTAACTTTATCAATTCCTTGGTTTCCTTATATACGGTATCATAGAAAGTCTTTTCGAAATGGAGGGAGTATATAATAAAGTGTTGTATGACCATTTGCGCATTTATGACTTATTTGATCTGACTATCTGAGTGATTTGCTATAATTATAAAAATTTTAGTATAACAATAATGAATTTCTTCTTCAAAAAGTCAATTTGATTTCTAATAACTACCAAATCAACTGTCAAGCTAGTTTATGCTCAACGTACCTTGAAACTAATCCTAGACCAAAGCATGAAATGATGGTTGCACTTCTCAAATTCCAAGCTTCCAAAGTGGGGTGTGGTCAGTCAACTTATAACTTATAAGTACAGTTCGGGGCAAGAACGCAAGATAGAGGATAAACGTCGACAAGAAGTCTTCTAATTCCACTACATCTTACACAATTTGATCGAAGGATAGCATCTTAATTAGTCTGCGTTCCCTTTATCTTTACTTAATTTAAGGCGTGATTGAAGCCTAGAGGTGTGTGTGCTTAATTTTGCAATCAGTGTTCAGTAATTGAAGCATTTATTTTTGTTATAAGTACCCCCAAAGAAGAAGAATATTAGCGAGAAATGAAACAAAAGTGGAAGGATGAGCAAGAAATTTTGGCACTTTTGCACGACTTGTCCTCACAAAATTGACCAAATAAAAAAAAGTGACATATTATAGTTAGCTTTTCTATTACCTGCTTTTCCTTTTGACGCCTGGTTGGTTAGTTATGGTCTTATCTATGATATATAGGAGGGGTGTCCAATTTATCTCATAGATTAACCTAGCAAAATATATCTTAAATTGCAAGAACTAAAACTGGTAGAACAAATTTAATGAACTTATCTAAAAGATGTTTTGTAAAATTAACACTGCCTTAAAGTTGACACTTGGGAATAAATGGCAGATGTTGGGCCAAAAAATTAGTAGGCCAAAGATTCAAATACCAAACTACTAAATATGCAATTGAATCTTGAATCATTTTGTTTCAAGATTGTATTTATATATAAGCATATATTTAATATTGAATATCTATACATCTAATATGCCAAAAAGATATTATCGGGGGCCAGGCCCCTACGAGTTTCAACTAAGATCCTCTCTTGCTTGGAATTAAAGAGGAAAGGTAAGAAGATCCACCACCCAAACCAGAAAGGAGCCTTAATTTGTTTATTCTATTTCCCTCCCGCCAAAGAAACAAAAAAAACAGTCCCCTCACATTTACATTTGACATTCGAACTCTAAACCTATAATTAGGATCTAAAGTTGGTAAGAGTCTTTACTAAATGAGTCAATGCTTAGTGCATTGCTTGTTGATGCAAACCACATTGTAACCACCCCCAACCAAGTATCTCTAATGATTTTATAATGCTGGTACTAGAATTTCGTACAAATACTATATATGAGGTGTAGTTTCCCTGCAAAACTTCCACCATGAGGGCATAGTGCTGCTTGTTAGAATTAATTAAGAATGCTAGTTGCATCATAATCTTCGATATATTTATAAAAAATTAGTCCCAATAAGTGTATAATTAAGCACAGCACATAACCAGCTGGGAGCACCTATTGGAATATACCCATAACATGCAAATAAATCTCGAATACATGCTGATGTAATATATACTAAATTCTCCAACAATAGAGCTAGATCACATGATGATAGAAGAGTAATGTGCACTTAAAAACAAAAGGAAATCTCAAATACTTAATATAATAACTATAGAATATAATAGATATGACTCAATTATAGAGCACGTAGCTCATAATAAGTGAGACCACATCTTATACACAGGCAAAATCCTTGCTGCCTATATCTGCTGATCCACATCTTCAATCTTCAATCTTCAATCTTCAATCTTCAATCACTATACTAGAAGAAGACTGAAATTGGGAGAACAACTAGACTCATCACATGAGAACAGCGTGCTATCACTCAGAAAATTATGGTTCATCTTTCCCATACTAATACTCTCTCTGGTGGGGCCTACTCATTCTTTTTAAAATGTGTGTTGATTATTATGGCTGTGCACTATGGAGATATTTTTATGGTACTGTATTTTTGTTGATATGTAGGATTTAGGAACAAAGGTTAAATGTATTTTTTATGGATTATATCTAAGAATTAAATAATGGAGCTCTTAAAGTAGAAAAATTCATCAATATATATTAACACCAATTACCAAATGACAACATGGTTTCGTTTATATATGTTTTATTTATTTATTTATCTTTAGCTATATATATATATATTTTTTTTTATTAGGAAAGATAATTGGTGCGAAAACCAACCCCTACTAGGCTACTAGTAGGGGTGTTCATGGGTGGTTAACCGTCCCGAAACAACATTTCGGTTCGGTAACCGAAAGTTTCGGTTCGCTCTTTTTACGAACCGTAACCGTAACCATTTAGACCGTTTACCGCCTAGCAGTTAACCGTTTTTTCGGTACGGTTTTTCGGTTAACCATTAACCGTTATTCAAGTTATACAATTATATTTTACTTAATGTAATGCATATACTTTAATGTTATATATACTCTAGCATATAATATATTATAAAGTGGATAATAAATCCATTGAAAAACATAATAACACTAAGAATTTACTCCATTTCCTAATTATAGTGTTTATATTAGTACTAAAGTTTCCAAATAATCAAATACTTCCTCTAATTGTTGTTGCTTAGTAACAAATATTAGAATTAATGTAATTGTTGGAAAAAGTGTCAAAATAATTAAATAGAGGAAAAAAAAAATTCGGTATTTCGGTTAACCGTTTACTCAAAAATAATAACCAACCATACTGTTTAACCGTTAATCTTATCGGTTCGGTAACAGTACCATTAAAACTTTTTTTACCGGTACGGTTACCACCCATTTAGACCGGCTTTTCGATTTTTCGGTACGGTTTTTCGGTTTCGATTTTTTATTAACACCCCTAGCTACTAGCATGCAGGGCACACCAGCTCAGAGGCTGGGTACAAGGCTAAACAGCCCAGAAGTAAATGCCCCAACATATTGTTGGGATGAGGATTCGAACCCTAGGCAATGCCCTGAAATTCGGGGTGGTACTCCACTGAGCTACCACCTCTCCCTCATCTTTAGCTATATAATAAATATATATGAAATGCAGGGAGGAAAGTTTACTTCTCAAAACTTAGAGTGGGAAGGTCAAAATACTCCCTCCGTCTTTTATTAGTTGCTACATTTTGCCATTTAGGGTTGTCTCTTTTTAGTTGCTACATTTCTCCTTATTTCTACAAATGGTAAAACAGCCCCACCCACTTCCCATTAATAACCCTTATTAATAAACCCAACCCCCCACCTAACCCTATTTATCCCCGTAACCCCCTTCTTAAATGACCTAACCCCCCATAAGCCGTATTATATCTCCCTCTAAAACCCTAATGATCCATCCCCATCTCATTTCTCTCTCTCTCTCTGACGCTTCTTCTTACTCTCTGACTATCACTATTCTCTCTCATGTTCTTCCTAAAATTGCTAGATCTAGGGTTTTTTAGTTGTAATCTCTCAAAAAAAAACCCTGGATTAATTATCCTTTGTGTTGTTGCAAATTTTGTGAAACCAATTTCTTGGTTTTTTGAGTTCCTTTGAACTTCAGTCCCCTGTTCTTGTTGTGTTACCATGGATGATATAACCACTAATTCGAAGAAAAGGCTGTTTGACTTGCTTGATGAGTTCGATTGTGAAGCAAAAAAAGTTAGGGTTGCAAAAAAGAAGTTGGATCTGAGTAATTTTTGTTGGTCTTGCGGTGCGCCTGCAATTAAACTACCAGATGTGGTGGTTTCTCGCCCAAAACCGGAAGAAAAGCCGAAAAAAATTGAAGATCCCCCCCTGAAGGGTTCGAATCATGGCGATCTTATCTCATGTGGTTCAAAAACAATCAAGAAATGGTTTTTGAACGTCCCCTATAATTTTTTGTGGGAGATTGGTCCACTCCTTAACTTAATCTTCGTTGTTAATTTTTTTTTTACCATTTTTGTCTGAATTACCTGTGGGATTGTGTTTGGAAGCATGCAATTTGTTTGCGTTTAGTTTGCATGTCTAGGGTTTTGCTTTAATTTCATTTTTTTCATGTTTACGGTTTGATTTTAAGTTGATTTAGTTTCATTTACTTTGATTTCAGTGGATCTCACTTGATTTTCGTTGATTTATGATGATTTATGTTGATAATTGTTGATTTATGTTGATCTATGTTGATTTTTGATGATTTATGTTCATTTTTTATGATTTATGTTCATATTTGTTGATTTATGTTGATCTCTGTTGATTTTTTATGATTTCTGTTGATTTTTGATGATTTTTGTATGTATTTGATTATTTATGTTGATATTTGCTGATTTATGTTGATTTATGATTATTTATGTTCATATTTGATGATTTATGTTGATTTCAATGGAGTTCACTTGATTTAAGTTTATTTCTGTTTATTTATGTTGATTTTCCTTCGTTTATGTTGATTTTTGTTCATATTGGTTGAGTTTGACTGATTTAAGTTGATTTGGAGTGAGTTTATTTGATTTATGTTCATATTGGTTGAGTTGGACTGATTTAAGGTGATTTGGAGTGAGTTTAGTTGATTTTAGTGGATTTGACTTGAGTTATGTGGAGCCATTTTAGTTTAGTTGATTTTATTTATGTGCATCTCACATGCTTGATTTATGTGGATTTATGTTCATATTAGTGGATTTAAGTTTATGTTTGCTGATTTATGTGGACTATACTTTATTTAAGTGCATTAGTTCATTTCATGTTTCAAGCTCTTCTTCTCGACTGAGCTGAATAAATTATGTTGCACAATTTAATAAATTCAGTCGGGAAGTAGAGGCTTGAAGTTAGTTGATTTAAGTTAATTGAAGTTAGTTGACTTATGTTCATTTTTGTATTGTTTGTTTAAGGGGGATGGGTCATTATGGTTTTGGAGGGAGATATAAAATGGCTTGATTTTTTAATAAATGCCTTTGTTCTGTAGCTGTTTGTTGTGTGTGTGTGTGTGTGTGTGTGTGTGTGTGTGTGTGTGTGTAGACCTCAATGATGATAAGGGATTTTACATCCAATAACTACAATTCATAATGCAATTAATCAGTTCTTTCATTGACTAAGATAGAGTATGATTAACTGATGATGCATTTGAGTGCCGTTTGTTGTTGAGTATTGGTTGTCCAAAGTTATGAAGTAAATATTTTTTACATGAGAGGGTTAATCTAATTCTTAATAATGAATGAGGTCTCCTGATTCTTATATTGGATAGATTTAACTTGACCCTTATGACCTCTTATTGCCACCAGTTTGTTGTACTCTCCTTATATTTGTTTGAACTTGTGTGAATGCATGTGATAAGTATTATGGATGAGTGGGGACTCCCTGAGAGGATTATGGTCTCTTTTTTAATGTTTGTGACCTCTGATTTAATATGTTTGAACTTCTCAAAATGCTTAAGTATGAGTGAGAAAATTAGAAATCTTATTTTATTTGTAACACTTGGTTGTTGCTTATTCAATGTAATTTTCTTTTTTTCTCACTCATTCTTTTGTGTTGACCTATTTTTCAATGGTTGTGACCTCTGTCTTTATTTTGTTGCTACATATGCTTTATGTTGATTTGACTTTCATTGATTTCATTTGACTTATGTTGATTATGCTACATATGTCTTATGTTGATTTCACTTGATTATGTTGATTTATGTGGACTTATGTTCAATCATGCTACCGTTTTAAGTTGATTTCACATGAGTTCAGTTGAGTTCATATGTTTTATGTTGATTTCACTTGATTATGTTGATTTATGTGGGCTTATGTTCAATTATGCTACTGTTTTAAGTTGATTTCACATGAGTTCAGTTGAGTTCATATGTTTTATGTTGATTTCACTTGATTATGTTGATTTATGTGGACTTATGTTCATTATGCTACTGTTTTAAGTTGATTTCACATGGGTTCAGTTGAGTTCATATGCTTTATGTTGATTTGACTTCACTTATGTTCACTACACTTGACTTTTCTTCAATTGTGCTTACTTTCATTTGACATATGTTGATTTCAATCGACTTATGAGTGAAAAGATTAGGAAATCTGTTTCTATATGCAAATTATGTTGTGGCATTTGTAAACTGATTTCCTTTTTTTCACTCATATGTAAACTGATCTCCATTTGTTTCCTTACTGTTTGCTTATAATAACTTTGATAATATAAAACTTCCATACAAAATATATTCATTTACACTTTCAAAAAGTTTAACCTACATGTGGTTGTGGTTACTTACAAAAAAGTATGATTCTTTACTTTAACTCCCCAAAAAAAGTGGCTGATTTGTTGTGCGTCAAACCATTCCTATGCCATCATCTGAATCTGATTCTCCACTGGTTGCTTGGTTAGCTAGCTCCTCCTCTGGTTCATGTAAATGCCCTTCCTCTGCCCATTGTTTGCTTTCTTCATATATTTGAGGACTTATTGTAATTGTTGTTGGTAATGCACCTCTCCTTTCTAGTAACTGCTTGCCCATATGAGGTATGTGATAGTTGTTGTTCCCCCCTCACAATGAGAGTCTCCTTCATGCATTGTTATAGTGTCAACCAAATGTGATTACATAGCTTTGGGTCATACTTGTCATATGCCTTCTTGACTGCCTTCACTAACTGTTTTACACTCCTTGGTGCAATTCTGTCTTTGAGTGTTTGAATGGCATTGAAAAAACCTAGATCAAGCACATTCATATCAGGATATTGTGCTGGTTAATTAATCAATCTGATATCAAATCCCTCATTTGTTGCCTCTTGCATGGATTCAGGGTCATCCCCCTTATGTGTGGCCTTGGATTATCTTGGACTATCCATATTTGCTTGTATCATGATTCCAACCGTTTCTCTCTAATTGCTGGCAGTATGTGTTTGATCAGTTTTTCCATTATGACCTCTTTTGTGATGCTAAGTAATGGTTTGGTTTCTACTACCCCTGCATCTCTGTTATGACTCCACCTCTTTGCTGCCACCTCTTCTATGAATGGGAAGATGCCTATCTTCCCATCAAAAATAACCTCACCATTCAATTTAATCATTGGTCTTGCTAGTGCACCCATGAACATGATTTTAACAATGAACCTCTTAGATTTGCACCTTCTATGTGGCTCTATTTCACCTGGGGCAAGGTAGTACTAATACTTACCTTGCTCATACAAAACCATTTCTCATCCACATGCACAACATTGTACATATTGCTGAATCTATTATATGAACTGTGCTTGGTATGATGTTGTTCAAGCACCAAAAGACCCTAGTAAGCTTGTGGGCTGGGGTGAGGTGGGGTTTTATAGCATTTGTGTGTTTCCTTACTAAACCCCTTTTAACCAACCTATGTAATGTTGATCTGTGCATACCTAGAGCCATAGCAGTAGCCCCTTACACTTGTCCTCTACCTTAATGGAATAGCCATTAAGTGTGCTGGATCCAATTGAATCCTCTTTCTTCCAACTCTGCCTGTCCTCTTGTTATTGACATCAATGTTTGTGTTGTTGTGGATTTGATGTTCAACACTTTTCCATATTCTTTGGACTGTCCACCTTCATGTGTTGAAATATGATGCAATCTTCTTCAATGTTCCACTTGGTAACTTGTGGCCATGTTCATTTCTTTGCATAAGTTGTTGTAACTTGTCTGCCAGATTACCTCTCATTGAATTGTCCATAACATGGCTCTTTCTCTTCTGTGCAACTTCTGGTTGTTGTTCTTGTTGCTCATCTTCTGATGATGAATCTGTCCATTGAAACTCTATGCCTACATATGAAGCATCACTTAACCATTATTGCACTAATTCTTCATCTTTTCATTGAAGATGTTTTCTTCATGTGGGAATTCATCAAGTGGCAGAGAATTCAGATCTAAGACCTCTCTATCTGGAATTGGATCGTTAAAATCAAATATGGGCTGAACTTGTTCTCTTGGTTGAGCAATTGATGTTGAAGCTGTGGAAGCTTTATCAGTAGAACTGTATAGGGGAGCCATAGCATTGCAATGGATGCCAGACATGTTCTGGCTGAGAAATTGTCCACAACTTATTCAATGAAAACTTAAGAAAAAAAAGGTATGCTAAATCACTCAATGATGTTGAGCTGAGAGTGATACTAACCCCAAACCCCCTCCCCCCTTGCAATGGCTGATTCTGTTTTTCTCTACTTGATGAAGTTGGGTTGATGAAAAAAGGAAGAAATGTGAAATGAGGCCTCTCAAATGGTGTTGTTGTGCTTATATACTTACTGTGATGTTGACTTATGTAAATTTTGGGGGGAAATTTGAATTCCCCTATTTGACATTCAATTTTAGTTTGGATATTTTTTTTGGGGGGAAATTTCAATCCCTGCAATTTTAATCAGTTGTCTAAGATGAATTTTTTGGAGGGAAATTTGTAATCCCTGTTGGTACTTCCATGAAATTTTTGGAGGGAAAGCTAAACCCCTGTTGAAATTATAAAGCAACTGAATTTTTGTTTTGGTCCAAAAGTGAAAAGTGGTCCCCTTTAATTCCCACAAAAAAAAAAAAGCCAGTTTTTAAAAAATGTGTGCCAAGTCCCTTATTCCTACCAAAATTACTAACTTAATTAAACTTCCTTACTTTATCTTAATACTCCCTCTGCACAGTGGGCCACCACCTTTTCCTTGGTCTTTGTAAAAAAGCATATGTAGCAACAAAAAAAAGACAGAGGGTTTATATACTACTATGAGTTATACTATTATAGTATAATTTTAAAAATATACTTTTGTCGTTTAATGTTTATCATGATCACTGAGAATTTCTACAATGCATCTGTCCTAAGAATATACGTCATTTTTACTCATCGGTTAGTGTAAAGGCTTAAAAGCAGCTCCAAAATAAGCACAAAAAAGAATAGTTTTGAGGTTTACTATATATACTCATGCTACAAGTTTGTTTTATGATCATTAGGGCTATAATAGAAAAGGCAATAAAGTATTAAATCTGTTTCTTATTAATTTACACAATTTGACTTACACGCTTGTCAATATACCCAACTTTGACCATTAGTATCTTTAATTAAAATAAGTAAAAATTGTAAAATTTTGATATTTCAGATACATATGTTGAGACGAATCTAAGTATCTAACAAAACCCCATATGTCTTATTTTTCCTATGTATATACCTAGGGGTGTTAACAAGCCGAACTGAGATCGAACAGATTCAGGCTCGGCTCGGCTCGAAATTGGTTGAGGCCTCTCGGCTTGAGCTCGAGAGGATAAGGTCCGAGCTGGACTCGAAGCTTGGCTCGAAATTCTGATTAAGAAATGGGTAAACAAGCTCTAGAATCTTAATTAATAACCAAGGCAACGGTAAAGACCCAAGCATGCCAACCTACAGCCTAGGCAGGTAACTAAGCTTCTTCACTCAACTTATATTTTTAACTTGGTTTCCCTATTAGCATTCCTAAAATATCGATGTTGGACTCCATGTTTTGTTAATGAAAAACAAATTCACCCTACATATGCTTTCATAACTTGGTTTCCCTCCTAACATTGCTAAGATTTCGATGTGGGACTCCATGTTTTGTTAAAGAAAAACAAACTCACCCTACATATGCTTTTATAACATGGTTTCCCTCTTAGTATTGCTGAAATTTCAATATGCGACTTCATGTTTGTATGAAAAACAAATTCCAGCCCAAAAAAAAGAAACTAACACATGCTTAGTTACCCTGTTGCAAATTTTCAAGGCTAGCAGCTAGGTTCGACTTTTATAGGGAAACAACATTATAGCCCAATTATTAAATCTTAGTGTAGACACATAATTGTGTCTTCCATTTAGTACCCGATGATGAACAAACCGACATCCTAATTGGTCCGGTCCAAAGGAAGAGTAATCAAACAAGCTAAGACTAAATATCGTTTTACGAACATAAAGTCTATTTATTTGTTTAAAATAATTCCGAGCCCATTTAATTATTCATGATATTTAATTCTATTTTCAAGCCCAATTTCATAAAGCTCAATTAATTATTCCTGATAATTAATTGTATTTTCAATAAATATTAATTGTTCTTGATAACTAATAAATATTTACTAAATTCAAATATATTTTAAAATTAAATCAGATTTTATTCCTAAACATAGTTGATTCTGGACTTCAAAATATAAAATTTCATCAAAGATAAAAAGGAATCTTTAAACGAACAAAATCCGCTCAGTTCTGCGTTACGTCAAAGGCACTAGGATGTGTTGACGCAACTCACAGCAACGCAACCAGAGGTTGCATCTGACGCACCCACGCACGGTGCTCGAGCGCAGGCGGGCTGCGCCAGACACATAGCGGAGCGCCAGGCGCATGGTGGTTGGCGCGGCCTGCAACGGCCGGCGCCTAGAGCACCACTGCTTCACCTCATCCACGTAATTTTCGGACTAGTTTCTCCTATGAATAGCCTTATTTCGACGAACTTTTTTTCATATACGGCTTTACAACATACTTTTCATATGACTTTACAACATACTTGCATACACTTTCATACTACAAAAACACATTCAAATACATTCAAATTCCATTAAAGTTTCAAGATTGCTCCTCCTGCAGATTGTTACATAAGACCCAGGCGACAAAGGTATAATTCATGAGGATCAATTCCAATTAACATCTTATTTTACTAACAATCTATTTGTCATAATGTAGATCGTGAAAGGAATTAGCGCTCTATTGTACATTCTTCTCTAATCTCTCCTTTTTATATTTATTTACATTTTTCTATTATATTATATTCATATGCATGCCTATTTGCTTCATCACCTCACATGCTTATTTTTGCTAATCAAAGATCTAAATAAATGTTCTAATGCTAAATTCAGATAATTTGGAAAATTTGATTAGGTTCCCCGCAATTTGATTGCTTAAATAACATATCATCGAAAATTAGTCTTTTGCGTGCTTCATGAACCGACATAGATTAATTCTTATATTGCATTAACATATTGCTTGGTTGTTTATTTGCATAAATCTCAAACATGAATCGTTGTAGGCATGTTTTTATTCGCCTACACGGGATGAGCGCGTATTTGACTACCTCATTGTAAAGGTTTTATTGAAAAATGTTTAGAAGTCGCCAACGAGTATTTAAAGGAAGACTTATAAACCTAATTGGATATTGAGAAATCGTAGGGACAACTTAGAGACTTATCCAATGTAGATTTCCCCGTCATGACTCCATTAATGTTCAATGAACCATAGATTGAGTTCGGGGGTGTGGGTATGAATAAGATCAGGAATCGAATTCACCCATTGATGGCCTCTACTTAATATCGATTCATATCTATATTTATGCAAATAAATAACTACATAAAATTTTACTGCAATCTAAATATTAATCTATGTTTATTCATAAAACAAACAAAAGACTAATTTTTGGCGACATGTTATTAAAGCAATCAAATTACTGGGAACCTAACAGGTTGTCCAATTATCTGAATTTAATGTTAGAACAGTTATTTAGGTCTTTTATTAGCAATAATAATCATGTGAGGTGATGAAAGCATTAAAACATATCATCATGTATATGAATAATAAAGAAAATAAACAAAAAGAGAAGATTAGAAAATAATGTACAAGAGAGCGTTAATTCCTTCAAGATCTACATTGTGACAAGTAAATTGTTAGTAAAAAAAGGAATTAAATTGGAATTGACCCTCAAGAATTGTACCTTGTCACCTGGGTCTGTATTACGGTCTGCAGGATGAGAAATCTTGAAGCTTGAAATAGGAAATTCAAAGGTATGGATGAGTTTGAATGTGAGCTTGAGTGTTTGAATATGAGTTTGAGTATTTTAATATGAGATTGAGTATAGGAGAGTATGTGTAAAAGTCGTAGGAAAGCAATGTGAAAAGTCGTTCGAAGAAACGAGACGGAGCGAAAAGATAAAATAAAACTGTGCGCCTGGTGCGCCGCTGTGCGCCAGACGCACAGTTTTGCGCCACACGCACAACTTTGCTCCACACGCACAGCTTTGCGTCACGCGCACTTGCTTTATGGCCGGTTTTTTTATTGTTATAAGATTTCTTTATCCTTTGATAAAATTTATCCTTTGAAATCCGAAATCAGCTATCTTTAGGATTAAAAATCTGATTTTCGAAATACTAATTATCAAAAATAATTAATATTAAAATATTAAAAATGCAATTAATTATAAGGAATAATATATTGGGCTTTAAAATTGGGCTTGGATTGTTTTAAACTAATAAATAGACTTTATATTTTCGAAATGCTTTTGGGCTTAGCTTGTTCGATTGATCTTGCTTTGGACCGGACCAATTAGGATGACGGTATGTTTCATCATTGGGTACTCAATGAAAAGACACAATTTTGTGTCTACAATCTTATTAAGTAGAGGCCAACAATGGGACAATTTGATTATATATTCGTACCTACATCCCCGAACTCAATATTTGGTTCATTGATCAATTATGGAGCCATGACAGAGTAATCTACATTGAATAAGTCCCCAAATTGTCCCTATGATTTCCCAAAATCTAACTAGGTTTATGATTTTTTCTGTAAAGACTTGTTAAAAATAAATTTGAAAACAGAACATTTACAATGAGGTAGTTAAATATGCGCTCATCACGCGTAGGCAATAAAAACATGCCTACACTTATTTATCAAACACTAAGGTCAATTAAATAATCAATTATTAAATAGTTTAATAATTAAATAATCAAATATTTAAAAATAATGTTCATTCCTTTTGTTAAGAAAGTATAGTGTAAGTTTTGTTTCTCAACCAAGGTGGGACAAATCTAACTATGGTTTATGATTTTTTCTGTAAAGACTTGTTAAAAATAAATTTGAAAACAGAACATTTACAATGAGGTAGTCAAATATGCGCTCATCACGCGTAGGCAATAAAAACATGCCTACACTTATTAATCAAACACTAAGGTCAATTAAATAATCAATTATTAAATAGTTTAATAATTAAATAATCAAATATTTAAAAATAATGTTCATTCCTTTTGTTAAGAAAGTATAGTGTAAGTTTTGTTTCTCAACCAAGGTGGGACAAAATCACACTCTAAGTAAAGTTAAGTAGTGGTAACTATTTATAAAGAAAATAAAGTCGGTGTTTGTTTCGTTAATCAATGTGGGACTTTAGTGGAATACTATTTAAGGTCCAAGTTGGATTAAAAATTAATACTTAACATAGTAATTTAAAATATATCGAACCTATTTGCTAGCTTTGAAGCCGAACTCCATAAGGCTCATTCTCAACTCGTTAGCTCTCGAGCCGACCTCGAACTTGAATCGGGCCCTCTCGACCCAAGTTTTGTCCGAGCCGAATCCATATAGTTTGCAAGCCACCCTACCTCGCTAAAACCCCCCTATATATATGTATACCACAAATGATGTGAATAGTGCAAGTACAAAGTGTGTGATTAAAAGAAAATGGAGGGCGTAATTACAAGAAGCCTAATTAATTGTGTGTTCTTTGTAAGTTTATATTTTTTATCAAAAACTGTAGTTGTGAAAGAGATTAGGAGTGCAAATGTACTTCTTCTATTTTTTTTAATTGCACCATTTCGTTTTTGGCACTATTCATCAACCAACTTTGATAAGCTATATTGCATCATTATATAAGAACAAAAATATTCAAGTGGGGTATTGTTAATTATATTACTCTCTATGCAAGGATTTCAAATATCAAATTTTTATAATTTTACTTATACGCATTTAGTGATATTGATGTTCAAAGAAGTGTCTCGACAAATGTGAAAAACGGAAGGGTACAATAAAAAAAAGGAAAGTATACTTTTTATGTCCTCAAATTGACAATTGGATGGATGAGCTTCTAATGCTATTGCACTAACATATATATATTTATTGATAGAAACAATTTTTTTTTACGTTTATAGAGCATGTTAGTCCCTGGTCTGATCCTAGATCTTACTATGTTGATGGCAATGCCTTATTGGTCGTAAATTGTAATCCAGCTTTACAAACCTTTATTATTGGTCTTTCGTCTTCTTAATTTACCATGAAATACATGATTGAACAGCAACTTTACGCCGTGTCACATGTTTGTATTGACTCCGTCGGTTTATATTAGAGTACTAGTTTAAACCCCGTGCAAAAATGCAGAGAATGCTAATAGTTTGAGTTCATTTAAAAAATAAATAAAAAGCATGAACATGACATACATAAAATAAAAAAAGTCACATATAATTATAAAAAACGCAGTTATTCGATATATATTTTTTTAAAAAAAAGCGTCGTGACAAATTTGCTTAAATTATAGCTGCAAGTTTGAATCAATGATGTGCATAACTCCTTGTCTATAATTTTGTCCTTGATGTGTGCTAATTGTTTTGTACTTTGATAATCTAATAGTTATACTATGTGCACCTTTTAGTTGTACCTCCTTTTGCTTTGTAACTCTTCTAATCTGATTTATATCATTCATATCTAAATAGCCTTTTGAGTTTTGATTTGAATCAATAATTGAACATGCATGTGCATGTCAATATTTTATCCATCCGCACTACCATACAAATCTCAAAGGTTTAGCACAAAAAAAAAATGTATTGATTTTCGTCCTTTTTGTGTTATATTTTGACTAACAAAATTTCACATATTAAAATCTTCTTGTTCTCATAAATTAAGAGCATAATGTCTGTTACGGCAAACCAAGAATCTGACTCTCATTCTAGCTTTTTTCAAAAAGAAAATATTTCTAATTTTATTTTTTACATGATAAAATTATTTATAAGTGTAATATACTCGTGCTGCCATGCATATGATGGTAGTATTATTGGACCTTATCTAAAATCACCCTATATGGACTAAAATTAAGGTGAACAAAATAGGACCTTGTACGACTCAACTTTTATCGATAATTTGAAAATAATCATTATCTTTTCTTTTTGCTAAGTAATTATATTCATGAAACTTTAATTATTATTATCATCCATATATAATTGAAAACAAAAAAGTAGTGTACATATAAATAACATATACATATGAAAGCATAATTTGTTGTAATTCAAATAATTTTTTAATCAGCTGCATATTTACTCCCTTTAAATATATTCACTAATTCAATTGAAAACAAAAAAGTAGTGTACATATAAATAATATATACATGAAAGAAGAATTTTTTGTAATTCAAATTAATTTTTAAGCAGCTCCATATTTACTTCCTTTAAATATATTCACTAATTCAATTTATTTTCTCAGAGCAACACATATCAACTTTGTCGAGCGGTTATATATTGTCTACTAACTATATATACTCCCTATTATATCTATTGTTGGGAGTTCTATTTAATAAAGTGTTTGGAGTGACACAATGATTGTTGGGAAGTTAAGTTAAAGATGGGGTATTAATAGAATTAATATGTTGTATACACGCTAACTCCCATTCTAAACATCTATCAGTCATGGGTGATTTCTTTTTCATTTTTTCATGAGGACAAAAAGCCACTGTTTAAATTATGACATTTTTAACTATATAACTACATAAATTATGAACTTGAACAATGTTTAACTACATAAGTTGTCTCCCTAAACAATGTTGAATTAAGTCACTACTACTAAAAGAAGGCTACTCTTCAATGCACTAAATTAGATAACACGACTGACCTCTAACGATGATGAGTTATAGAATGAATAATTTGGCTCTTCTCTTCTCATTTCATCTTCATTCTTCTTCCTCATTGTTTTGCAAAACACATATTCAAATAACCTAGAACTTTATTGAGCATTTCTTTTCAGATTAATATACCACCATTTTATTTACAGACAATTGAAGTGTAAGAGGAGCACTGAATATTATACAATTACTATTATTTCTAAAATATACTTATTTTTTCAGAAAGGACTATTAGTGTTGTTTTTGTATCGATATCAATTCCGCTTTCTCTTATCCAAAAGAAAAATATAATTTTCTACTCTTGGATTTTTGTAGAATGGTCAAAGTATAGGTTATCACTATATAAATGCGTGTACCTTGTGATCTTGGTCTCTGTTGTGCTTTTTGAGTATAAAAGACTTTATCTTTTCACACGCTAATATATAGTCTACACCCGTTGTTGTATGATTGTCTTTTTCTTATCAATCCTTTAAGTTGGTTATATAAGTACAAAGTTGTTGTCGTTGACAAATTTTGCTTGTGAAATTTGAAAAAGGGATATCGAGGTAATCACAAAGCTTGGTAATATTTGTTGGACATAAATTAATTAAAATTAGGATCACTAATTTACATTGACATATATAGGTTGTGCATTATATTCAGTTATTCCACGTTACTCTTAATTTGCCATACATTTGTCTCAAGCGTCTAAAAAAGGTTAAAGTAACTATAAGCTGTACGATGTCTTATTAATAATTTTGTTTATCCTTTATATTGTCCCCGTTTTTTTAAACTTCCTATAATTCATCATTCAAAGGCATCTACTATATTATAACTAAAATACTAAAATTTAAAAGCCTTTAGATGGGATGATAAGGATAAAAAAAAGTATATAAGAATATTTTAGATTTTATATCCGTGCAAAATGCACACAAAACATTTGTTTTATAAAATTAGAATTTTATGATACTTTTCCTAAAATCTTAGTGTAAAAATTTATAAATATGACTATAATTCAATGTAAGAGAGAGAGAGAGAGATTTGTCTAGGCATGCATATTCATGATTTTAATTTTGAATGGGTAACAAAAAATGTTAATCATTCTATTATATAAACACCAAAAACTTAGTGATTCCTATTTATGAGCTCGAGCATGCAAGCAATATACAAATACCGTATATTTATAAATCTTAAATCAAATAGTGTTAACAAAGAATAAAGAGCTAAACTCATAGCACGTTGCAATAGGTACTATCTTGAATCTCCTAAAAAAGAAAAAGGTACTATCTTGAATAAACCATTGCCCATCTCAAACCTTCATTGATTTAATATGGCGATTAATACTTTCAATATCACCACCAACACAAATGCTCAGCCACTGCCCATCCAACATTGAAATGAATTTGGAGACGACATGTGGACGAATTAATACTGGACAGACATGTAGGCAAAATGGACTCAACTTTATATATATAGGTTTAAGTTCATATGTGTAAGATGAATTTCGAGACGACATGTGGACGAACTAATATTGGACTGACATGTAGGTAAAATGGACTCAGATTTATATATATATGTTTAAGTTCATATGAGAACCACCCTTATGGTGAGAACCATGAGAACCTTTCATATCTTCAACCATGAGAACCACCCTTATATATATATATATATATATATATATGTATATATATATATACACGCACACATATGAAATAACATATAATATATTTATTGATAGAAACAATTTCTTTTACGTTTATAGAGCATGTTAGTCCCTGGTCCGATCCTAGATCTTACTATGTTAGTTGATGGCAATGCCTTATTGGTCGTAAATCGTAATCCAGCTTCACAAATTAAACCTTTATTATTGGTCTTTCGTCTTCTTAGTGTTCGTTTGGTATACATGGGAATTTAGTTCTTGTAGGACCGTTTCATTTCCTAGGAAAGTACTTCCCTTATGTAGTTCCTAGGAAATGGCCTAAATTTGTTTGGTTGACATTAAGAAATTTGTAATTCATGTGGGAATTCTGATTGACCAAGGGGGGAGTGGGTAATTAAATTTCCACATTTTGTGGGAATTTCAATTTCCCAAGGAATTTTCATTGCAACCATTTTCTCAACTTTCTGTCAACCAAACAATTTCCCAAATGAAAAAATCATGAGAATTTTCATTGCCTACATAAATTCCTGTCAACCAAACGAGTACTTAATTTACCATGAAATACATGATTGAACAGCAACTTTACGCCGTGTCACATGTTTGTATTGACTCCATCGGTTTATATCAGCGTATGACTATCTAGCTAAAATCTATCTTGTTTTTATCCACTGCATTTAGGGTGCTAATCGAGCGAGTCGATCGAGAGCAGAGGTCTACGCGACTCGTGCTCATTGCTCGTTAAGCTCGCCAAATTAACCCCAGTTCGACTTTTGCTCGTTAATATATGCAGTAGCTCAACTCAAAACTCGACTCGATTCGAACTCGGTTTGCTCAAATAGCTTGACTCGAGCTCGGTTTGCTAAAATTGCTCGACTCGAGCTCAAGAGGCTCAAATATTCGAACCCAACCGAGCTAATGCCAACATTTGTCCAAGAACACAAACCAATGTCGTCATTATTTAACTTCATACATTAGTAATGCCCATATACAATAGTAGTATACTTAGGCCCATAAGGAGATTTGAATAAATTGCTTGGATAGGAGCACCATCTTATAGAGCTTGATAGCTCCCGTTTCATGATAATCTATCAGTCTCTGGAACTAATGCTTTTCTTACTTTGCACCTTTCCCACGGTTTTACCGCTTCCTTCCTCTCTCCTTTTTTTCTTCTAATTTGCTGCTTCTTTTGTTAATGAGTCACCTACTTAATTCCATTCTATTTTGGATTAAAAAAAGAGAGTTATTTGATTCATATTTTCGACATTATAGGTATAGAAGGACTTTATTTTTCTACTTGTAATATTTAGCTTATATGTATATTATATAATAAGTTCCTAGAAAAAAAATACAAAAACAAATTATCAAGCTGCTCACCAGCATGCCGAGTAGAGCAGGGTCATGCTCAACTCGTGCTCGTTAAGGTTTCGAGGCAAGTCGAACAAACACGAGTCGAGTTTTGATCGATTATTGACCGAGTTGAGTTCGATTTGCTCGCAAGCTGATCAATACGATTAGTATCCCTAAGTGAATTTAGTGAAGACATATCTATAATTTCAGTTTTTTGTAGGGCTACCATTCTCTTAATCTTTTCCTGTAAGCTATAATCTTTGCAAAATTGATTATCACGTTGAGTCGCTAACAATGCAATTTAGACTAGTTAAGTGACCACAAAATTCTGGAGATTTGAGGAACAAAATTTTGAAGATTTAAGGAACAAAAAACAGTTGAATCGGGTCGATTTACATATTAGTAAAAGCTCTACTCGAGAGTGAACTCGATTATTTTAGAGTTCGACTCAATTACCAGCGAGTTGGGTCGAGTCACCCCAAACTCGAGTCGCATCAACGCCAATAAAATGCTTGAGTTTGTGAATTCATTATTAATTAGGATTTTTTAACTACAATAATACAAACTTTTGGCCGTTCTCTCGCAATAATACAAACTTTTGATTATTATTTAATAATACAAACTTTGCATCAAAATTCTCTCAGTAGGTCGAAACCGGTTGGTAACTTGTTGTAGCAGGTAAACAAGCTGACGTGGCACTCATTAGGACACGTGTCATTATTTTTTTGGCTGATTTTTAACTTTTTGATTTAAATATATAAAAACATTAAAAACATTTTTTTTTTCTTTCTTCTCTCCTCCTCCCCCTCCACTCTCTTTCTTCCTCCCCCACCCTAACACCTCTACACCCTGCCAAACCACTATTTCTCTCTCTTCATACTCCCCCTAGCCAAACCAACTGAAACTCCACCCCCACCCCCCACCCCCACCCCCACGGATGAAACCACCCTCACCACCCCCTCCCCCATCACGAATCCGCCTTCCCCAGCCACGAAACGTCCACCACCCGAACTCAACCCTTCCTCTCCCACCCCGAAACCACTTCTCCAGCCCCACCCCTGGCCCCGACTCTCATCCTCTTTTCCTCGTTTATTCTCTCTCCTCGTCGCTTTGTCGGCCACTCCTCCTTGTTTGGTGGTTACCGGTGCAGATGTGGGGAGCTTTGGCTGCGGAAAGAGGAGGAGTTTTGTTCAGGTGAGGGACATTTTGTGGCTGGGAGGCGGTTTCGTGGTGGGGGAGGGGTGGTGAGGGTGGACTGGTGGTTTCGTGGTGGGAGAGGGAGAGTGGGATGGGGAGGGGTGGACTGATGGTTTTGTGGTGGAAGAGGGGGTGGTGAGGGTGGGCTGGTGGTTTCGTGGTGGGAGAGGGGGAGGGGGAGGGGTGGACTGGTGGTTTCGTGGTGGTGGTTGGGGGGGTTTCAGTTGGTAGGGGGAGGGGAGGAGAGAGAAGGAGATTTTGGGGTTTTTTAAAATTATTTTTACATGTTTTACAGGTTAAACCTATTGGGAGAATTTTGATGTAAAGTTTGTATTATTAAATAATAATCAAAAGTTTGTATCATTGCGAGAGAACGGCCAAAAGTTCGTATTATTGTAGTTAAAAAATCCTATTAATTATGTAAACGTGTGAATTTCATTGTTAGGTATTTTACACAGCAACATAATTTGGAGACAGTTCATAGTCTCATGCATGAGTCATGATATGTGAAGCAAAGACTACTACAATACTGAACTTCTAAATCTTCATCACCAACAAATACACTTCGCTCTCGATGTGAAAAAAAAAAAAAAAACAAATACACTTCGCATTGCTAGCTATATCAAGTGAGTAGTTCACTTACTTCACTACTTATGCGAGAATGTTAATGAATTTTAAGTAGGACATGTCTCAGCAATAATATTTGTTGCGGTGGTTACAATCCATCAGGATCTCTCATTATTATTACTCATCATATAGATGGTAAGTTGTCATAATATTCATAGAAAAAACACAAATTATATACATAGACTTCCTAGTTACGGAGTAATACTTCATGAACATGAATAATTGCATTGAGCTTGCACTGTAAAGGACATAAATTCCAATATATATTTCAATTTATTAAAACTGATTCGTAAAACATGGTAGCTAGCTTATGGTGGGTAGGACACAGTTTTGTAATCCAATCAAATGCAATCTTTCATGGTGGGACCTTGATATGCATGCATGGCCCCTCATTTTGGGCTCCTTTTGACATGGTCACACATAAGGAGGGCATTCATGGCAAATTTGCAACTTTTAGTGAACGTTTGTGTCGGTTGACACTGATTTTCTAACTCCTACTTATAATGCTTATAGTTAATTTATGTTCCATGGCCCTTTCAATTCTTAAAGAATCTACTTGATTATAACTAAGACCCATAGTTTTATTAAATATGCTTCCGTTGCCCCATTATGATTGTCCAACTATTAAAACAATCAACCTCAAGGACAATCGAAAACCCTATCTATTGGATCCTCTATTAAACACACCACCTACATTCATTAATCAAATTATTGGTTATCCCCCTAGTTCTTTTCACTCTAGCTATACTCCTTTTCTTTATTTGTTATAGGATTAGGATATCACAAATCTATCAAATTAGATATCGATTATTGTGGGAAGCAGATGAAGCATATCTTAGAATATCGGGTAAAGGCTTTGAAAGATAGCTAATAAAGAAGATGATTTATGGAGCAAATCCAACGCCTCCTCTCCCTTATTTTTCTCTCTTTTCTCTCCTCTCCCACAAAACCCTAATTTTCAACCTAGGGGCTACCGCCACCCTTTTGGGCGGTGGTAATCCCCTTTTCTCCTTTTGTTACTAGTTTTTTATGTTAATGTTTCTAATAAATTTCAGTCTCTCTATAATGGAGAGTTTTTCTACCCATTTATTGGGTTATATCTACCCATATATTGGGTTTTATCTCTCTCCATGTGAGAGTTTGGAGACTTTGTTTTTCGGTTTTTGTGTAATTCAAGAGGTTGATTTGTTGATTGAAATTTGTGCGGGGTTGCAACAGATGTCAATAATTCGTTTACAATCACTTGAATTGAATCTAGTTCTACTTTAAAACTACAAAAGATCGATAGACCCCTTGCGAAGGGCATCGATCGACAATGTGAAAAGACGAGGGTTTTCAGAAGTGTTAGATCTACTCAACGATCGTGGTTTTGTCATAATAGAATTGTATTTATTTCATTTTGATATGTATTTGTTTAGTTTTGACTTCTATTGTAGATGTCGTATGACTTTGAATCAATGAATTAATTTTTAATTTCAAAAAAAAAAAAGATGATTTATGGCAAAATCTCATATGTAACAATGTTGCTATATATATCTATTATGATGTTGAGGCTTTTCTTTCTAATTTTAAACAAATTATCTTTTTTCATTAGGGATAGCTTTATATTAATTGTAATAGATTATTATATATATATATATATGAGAGGATCTAATGCAAAATTTGCTCTATATCTAAACACATATGATACTCTAATAAGCTACTCCACAAACCTACATCATGGTCCATGGACATTGTTTTATTTAACCGGTGAGACGTAATGTATCCTTATTTACCTAGATTAAAACAAATCCAACTATGGAAACAGGTATGGATATGAACTGAATACGTGATATGTATGTCACTTATAATAAGTAAAAGATTGAGTCACATTAGGAGTTTGCCTCAAAAGGAGGGTATTTCGATGTTTATAATAAACAAAAGATAAAGTAAAATACACGATACTTATAAATTATCGTTATCTAGTTTTTATCTATCTTGCACCAGTGCGAATAAGGTGTTGGGTTATGGTGTGTGTGGAGATGGTAGTCGGAAGACTTGCGTTGATGGAGATGTGAAGAGGCGTGTGTGTGTGGAGTGTAGCTTGATGTGGAGTGTAGCTTAGTGTACGTGTGCACGAGGCAGTAGCATCGAGTTCACAAAGCCCGCAACAAGGAAGGCTCGTGAAATCCTGTGCCCGTAGGCTTGGGCAAGCCAAGAAGCCAAAACTTCCCGCCAGCCCGCAGGAAGTGGCGCACAGCACCAATGCTGTAGTGTGGCAGCACGTTTGTTGCAGCTTCTTCTCTATTATACTTCATTAGATTAGTTTCCTTAGTTTACTAGGATTGCTAATTTATAATCCTATCATATAAATACTCTTTTAAGTTATTTTAACCTGATTATTATTCTCAGATTAGAGAGAGTGAGAAAGCTTTAAAGAAATCTTGAGAGCTTGTAATCACCACTGAAACATCATCTTGATTTCTAGTGCAGATTCGTGGTTTTTCTCCTGGTTCTCGGGTTTCCACATTAAAATTCCTTTGTGTCTATTTATTGCTTTCTTAAATTCGTTGTTCTATTATTGTTTTGTCATTGATTCTAGATTGATAGGCATATGTTAGGATTTACATTTGGTATCAAGAGCAAGGTTTGAGTATTGTCTAGATCTAGAGCAATTAACAATGGAGGATATGAAGATTAAGATCGAGACATTTGACGGAAAAGATTTCGTCTTTTGGAAGATGCAAGTGGAGGACCACTTGTACCAAAAGAATCTTATCAACCGCTGATACGCCCAAGTTATACGTTGTATTTACGTTATTTTGGGTGCACTTTGCTAAGGAGTTCGTTTATAATTGTTGACGTTTGCATATATATTATCCTTAGCGGAAGTTCGGAGTTTTGTGAGTTAAATTGTGTTAGTGTCTTATGTTCCGAGCTTTTATGGTAAAACGGGTTTGAGTGATATACTTGGAAGTGTTCGAGAGGTTGAAGGGTCGTAACATGAGTGCATCAGTAGCGGAAGATGGATTTCCTAGGTGTAGCTTAACAACATTGTGCCTTCTCACCAACAACAACCAAGCTCCACCGCAAGCCCAACAGCATTGCAAGCCCAGCAGCATCGCAATCCTAAGCCAACCACAGCGCGGAGCCTACCCAGCAGCACACAACTATCGCTACGGCTCAGCAGCATCGCACGCCAAGCAGCGCACAGCCAGCGCTCGTGTGCAGCTCGCGGCTCGCGATCATTGCTTCGCACCTCGCGATATATGTCGCGACTCGCGACCTCCTTTGCCCAGGAAATTTGTGCGGATGTCAGTCAGCTCTTCGCGACTCGCGATCAGTCTCGCGACTCGCGACGATTAAGTAGATTCGGGGTCCACTTTTGTGCGGGGTTTAAAAGCATCCTAAAGCCTAATATTTTGGACAGCAGCCTTGAGGAGAGAGAGTCCCCAAAAAAACTCCTTGTTATTTTCTCTTTTTAGTTTTCATTTTCTAGTTTAGTTTTAGAGATTTCAATTATGGAATTGGCTTTTGCTATGCCGATTGTAGCTTGAACCGTTATTGAAGAAGATTAACATGAAGCTTCAATCATTATTGTGAGATCTTTCCTCTTTATCTATTTCCTTTGATTATGGTTTAATTTCTATGCTTGTGTTCTATGATTTTTGCATAATTATGCTAGGAACGTTACTAGTTTGATTGTGTAATTAATCTAATGCTAGATTTAAGAATAGAATCGGATTGTTTTATTCTTTTATCAGTTTGTAGCAAACTAGGGAGTAATTTAGATGCAGATCATCTTGGTTATTTCTTGGGGAAATTGAATCAACTGTTGAATGTTTATCGCGTGTATAACATTAGCAGGTCTATTGATTCTCTGTGTTTATTGCTGCTATTGGATTGAACTTAGACGCTGATCGGACTAGGTTATCCTTTAGTTAGGGTTTTATAGTCACGCTGATCGTGCTATTCAACTAAGAATAAGGAGAATGCGAGATTAGTTCTCAACAATAGATAATCATGGAAATAATTAGAGTTGAGGTTCAATGATCGATAATGAAATTGAAGTGGGCGTTAATCGGATTCAAGATCTTTCCGTATTGATTTCTCATTTTATTTATCTGCTAGTTAATTTTAGTTTGTTTATAATCTACTTGAAAACCCCCCTGAATTGTTTACTCGGTCCTTAGAGTCATCTAGGTATTGATTCCCGCTAAATACAAAACTCGTCCCTGTTTCCCTGTGGATACGAACCTTACTTCCCTTCTACATTTAATTGTAAAAGAGAGTAGGAGAAATTTTTCTTTGGATAGGTGCATACAACAAAACCGTACTACCCAAATTTTGGCGCCGTTGCCGGGGACCAAGGCGATACTTGTTTGTAATTAGTGTAGTTTCGTCATTTTGATTGTATTGCTTGCATTGTGGTTTATGGTTGTTACTCGTGCTACTAACCAAGAGCCTTTGCAGTACGATCGAGACCTAGAACAAACTCTTTTCAGGTTGAGAAGAGAATTGCGTGAAGGCTTTAGAGAGCTCCCTTTTTCGCTTGAATTTGAAGAAGAGATGCCTCCTAGAGTCGAGCACCGCACTTTAAAGGAGCTCACTGCTCCTAACCTTGACCAACAGCCTTTGTGTATCACATTTCCAGAACCGGAAGTGGGGGACACATTTGAGCTAAAGTCGGGATTGATACATTTGCTTCCCTCATATCATGGCTATTCTGATAAAGACCTCATTTTGTACTTTTACAATGGTCTTTCTGACGAAGATGTGCGAATGGTGAATGCTGCTAGTGGAGGTTCTTTCATAAATAAAACCCCAATTACAGCTAGAGAGCTCATCGAAGAACTAGCTGAAGGCTCGAGATAGTTCAGTAGAAGATCGAATCATCGTAGAGCAAATGTTGAAAGTCCAGGTTCTAGCTCTTCAAAGGTCGAGGATCAGGTACACGCTCTCACATCGATGATGCGTGAGTTCATGGTAAAGAACAATAGAGTTCAACAGGTAAAAGCGTGTAGAATTTGTTCTTTAGATCATCACACTGATGTTTGCCCTCAAATGCAAGAAGAATTTAGGGAAGAGGTCAAAGCTGCAGGTTTTCAAGGCCAACAAGCATTACAGAGACATGATCCCTACTCTTATGCTTCCGAGCAAGGATGGAGAGATCATTCTAACTTCAGATTTGGCAATCAACATCAACAACAGCACTGTAACAGGCCACCACCACACCCTTATCCTAGGCCCCAAGGCCAAGACTCGAGCTCTAGCATGTCCACTGAAGAAATGTTAAATATTTTAACTAAAAATGTGACTAACATGCAGGGTAACATGGTGCAGTTCCAAGAAGAAACTCGATCGAGCATCCAGAACTTGGAGAGCCAAGTAAACCAAATTGCAGGTGCTGTAACCAAGTTAGAGGCTAGGGATTCGGTGAGGTTGCCATCCCAAAAAGAGCTCAACCCTAAAACGAACGTGAGTGCTATCACATTGAGGAGTGGAGCGGAAATTACAGGCAAAGAGAGGTTAGTGGTTCGAGACAAAGAGATCGTGGAAGAGGTGATCGAGCATGATCCAACAGCAGATTGTAAATCATTGCCACCTCAATAAGAGGAGAAAGTCCAAAAATCACCTCCTCCACCATATGAACCAGAGCCACCATTTCCCGAGGCAATGAGAGAAACCCGCAATGCAGAGCGCAACAAAGACATTTACGAAATCTTTCGTAAATGTGAGGTAAACATTCCCCTTTTTGATGCTTTAAATCAAGTGCCTAGGTATGCTAAGTTCCTTAAAGAATTGTGTACTTCGAAAAGAAAGCAAAAACAAAAGGTAGTGCAAAAAGTGGAGGCTAGCGAGCATGTCTCTGCTATCTTTCAAAAGAAATTACCTCAAAAGTGCAATGACCCAGGCATGTTTACCATCCTATGTACTATAGGTGACACCATGTTTCCTAAAGCCATGTTAGACTTAGGTGCGTCAATTAATGTGATTCCATATTCATTGTATAAGTCTTTGAAACTTGGCAATTTGCATGAAACTGGTGTGGTGATTCAATTAGCTGATAGATCCAATGTTTATCCTAGGGGTAAATTAGAGGATGTGTTAGTTAAGGTTGGGAAATTGCAATTTCCTGCTGATTTTTATGTTTTGGAGATGGAACCTGATAAGCATGCTGCCCCCATCCTTTTGGGGCGACCTTTCTTGAAAACGTCTTGCACTAAAATTGATGTTTGCGCTGGTTCTTTGACCATGGAATTTGAGGGAAAGGTAGAGGCGTTTAATATTAATGATTCTAAGCCTTTGATTAAGGATGATAACCCTCTTTGCTATATTAACATTGTTGACTCTGTTTTGCATGATGCTCTTGATATTGAGCAGGTTGATGAGTCGATGAATGCTGATGATGTCTTGGTTGAGACTGTGTGCCTCCTACTAACGTGCAGGTTATGGTGCCGGAGTTGAAAGAGCGGAAAAAGCCTCCTGATTTACCGCCTTGTTTTGAAACTGTACCACTAACGATGCATTGCACGAGTTCTTCTCAATCTGTTTTGCAGGTACTTGAATTGGAGGTTGACATGGAGCCGCCATTGTCACACATGGAGCACAAGCCCAATTATTGAGCTTAAGGTACTAAGTCGAGCTAACGACTTTAAACAACAGCGCTTCTCGGGAGGCAACTCGAGACCCCTCTTATTTTCTTTATTTTCCTTTATTTCTCATCAAATTTCCACCACCACAATAAATTTTCTTTCACCCACCGCCCACCCACTAAAAAGATCCACAACCAATCTTAATCCGCTTGGAGCCAAAATCCACAAACGAAAACCCGTCGGAAGGAGTTCAATAGCTAGGAGTTGGTAAAACTAGAGGGTTGAGATTGTTAATGAATCTTTTCGATCTCTTAAGCTAGGTGCAAATCTCAAAAATTTAGAACTTTGAATTTGTCATTTGTTTGAGTGATTCGAGGGAGAGGGTTGTGAGTTGATTTATGAGATTTGAGTTGGTGTTGCTAAGAAATTTGAGTTTGACGGATTGTTTGTCATGAGTCTTGAGCAGTCGATCTTCGATTTGCTCGATAATCTATTTCCCCCCATTTTTAGTTTACTTTTTCTTCTAATTGTCGTCACATTGAGGACAATGTGTAGTTTAAGTAGGGGGGAGGGTATTCTCATTCTCATGTATCTATGTTGTACTTTCAAAAAAAAAAAAAAAAAGTAATGAAAATGAATCCCGCTCAGTTGAAAACCCGCAAGGGCGGGCGACTGAGGCAAAAATGGGGGCCCGAATAGGTTGAAAACCCGAAAGGGCAACCTATGCAAAAAAGTGGCTTATATTGAGCGGGTAAGATGGTGAGATGAAAAAAAAATTGTGAGAAGCTAGGATGAAAACCCGAAAGGGCTCCTAGGCAAAATGAGAGATTAAAGAGAGAATTATGTACTTTGAAAACTCATTTGCCGGAGTTGGTGTCATAAGGCGGAAGGTGTTTTCGGGTAGGGTTAGTGATTTCATCCTTGATTTTGTGAAGATTTGTGTATAATTGGCTTTCACATTCTTTTGTTGATTTTTGGTGAATGGAGCAGGTAAGGATTTAAACTTGCATTGGTTAGCCGATTGTTTTGGGAGTAAGCATGGAATTTATCCCTTTTTGTTATTGTTCCATGGCTTGCTTGTTTAGGTTAGTGAAGTAGTTTTAGATCATTTTTTGAGGTTTGGGTGAGCTTGAATCTAAGTGTGGGGGAATCATTGTCCCTTATGTTTAGGTTTTGGGAGGATTTCGTTAAGATGTGATGATGATGATGTAGATGGTGGAGAGCATAGGTTGGTGTTGATAGCTTGGGTGGTGATTTGTTTGGCGATTCTCACTTTTGAGTTCACTCGAGGTCAAGTAAAGTTCAAGTGTGGGGGTATTTGATACGCCCAAGTTATACGTTGTATTTACGTTATTTTGGGTGCACTTTGCTAAGGAGTTCATTTATAATTGTTGACGTTTGCATATATATTATCCTTAGCGGAAGTTCGGAGTTTTGTGAGTTAAATTGTGTTAGTGTCTTATGTTCCGAGCTTTTATGGTAAAATGGGTTTGAGTGATATACTTGGAAGTGTTCGAGAGGTTGAAGGGTCGTAACATGAGTGCATGAGTAGCGGAAGATGGATTTCCTAGGTGTAGCTCAACAACATTGTGCCACCTCACCAACAACAACCAAGCTCCACCGCAAGCCCAGCAGCATTGCAAGCCCAGCAGCATCGCAAGCCTAAGCCAACCACAGCGCGGAGCCTACCCAGCAGCACACAACTATCGCTACGGCTCAGCAGCATCGCACGCCAAGCAGCGCACAGCCAGCGCTCGTGTGTAGCTCGCGACCCGCGAAGGAGCTCGCGACTCGCGATCATTGCTTCGCACCTCGCGATATATGTCGCGACTCGCGACCTCCTTTGCCCAGGAAATTTGTGCGGATGTCAGTCAGCTCTTCGCGACTCGCGATCAGTCTCGCGACTCGCGACGATTAAGTAGATTCGGGGTCCACTTTTGTGCGGGGTTTAAAAGCATCCTAAAGCCTAATATTTTGGACAGCAACCTTGAGGAGAGAGAGTCCCCAAAAAAACTCCTTGTTATCTTCTCTTTTTAGTTTTCATTTTCTAGTTTAGTTTTAGAGATTTCAATTATGGAATTGGCTTTTGCTATGCCGATTGTAGCTTGAACTGTTCTTGAAGAAGATTAACATGAAGCTTCAATCATTATTGTGAGATCTTTCCTCTTTATCTATTTCCTCTGATTATGGTTTAATTTCTATGCTTGTGTTCTATGATTTGTGCATAATTATGCTAGGAACGTTACTAGTTTGATTGTGTAATTAATCTAATGCTAGATTTAAGAATAGAATCGGATTGTTTTATTCTTTTATCAGTTTGTAGCAAACTAGGGAGTAATTTAGATGCAGATCATCTTGGTTATTTCTTGGGGAAATTGAATCAACTGTTGAATGTTTATCGTGTGTATAACATTAGCAGGTCTATTGATTCTCTGTGTTTATTGCTGCTATTGGATTGAACTTAGACGCTGATCGGACTAGGTTATCCTTTAGTTAGGGTTTTATAGTCACGCTGATCGTGCTATTCAACTAAGAATAAGGAGAATGCGAGATTAGTTCTCAACAATAGATAATCATGGAAATAATTAGAGTAGAGGTTCAATGATCGATAATGAAATTGAAGTGGGCGTTAATCGGATTCAAGATCTTTCCATATTGATTTCTCATTTTATTTATTTGCTAGTTAATTTTAGTTTGTTTATAATCTACTTGAAAACCCCCCTGAATTGTTTACTCGATCCTTAGAGTCATCTAGGTATTGATTCCCGCTAAATACAAAACTCGTCCCTGTTTCCCTGTGGATACGAACCTTACTTCCCTTCTACATTTAATTGTAAAAGAGAGTAGGAGAAATTTATCCTTGGATAGGTGTATACGACAAAACCGCACCACCCAACCGCTCAATGAGAAGAGGCCTGCAAGCATGGAAGAGGAAAAGCGGAAGGTTCTCGATCGTTAGGAACTTGGAGTTGTTCGTTTGACTTTTGCACGGATTGTTACCTTTAATGTCAAGGATACCAAAACTACGGCGGGCCTAATCAAAGCACTATCAGATATGTATGAGAAGCCTACGGCTATGATTAAGGTATTTCTTATGCGCCGTCTTTTTGATTTAGAGATGATTGATGGTAGTTCTGCTGCTGAACATATTAATGAATTTAATTCAATAATTAGCCAATTGACATATGTGGGAATCTCTTTTGAGGATGAAGTTAAAGCCCTTATTTTGTTATCATCTTTGCCTATTGCTTGGGAAACTGTTGTAACTGCTATAAGTAATTCTTCTGGAAAAGAAAAACTAAAACTTGATGATGTCCGTGACTTAATTTTAGGGGAGAGTATCCGTCGAAAGAAGAGTGGGGAATCATCTGGGGCTTATAGTGCTGAAAGTAGTAGAGGAAGAAGGAAAACAAAGGGAAAAAGGGGTTCATCTCAAAATAGATCGAAGTCAAGGGGGCGAAGTAAGTCTAAAGGCAGTGCCGGTATTGTTTGCTGGAATTGTGGGGGAACATCCAAAGAGGGAGTGTCCACAACCCAAGAAAAAGGGTGGCAAGCCTGACCATAAAGAAAAGCAAGACAATGATTCTGACTCATTAATTTTTTCTGCAACTGGTGAGATTGGGGACGCTTTGGTACCGAGCGTTGATAGTCCAATAGAGTCGTGGATACTTGATTCAGGTGCATCTTTTCATTCTTCACCTTGTAAGGAGCTATTTCATTAGTACTTCAAATCAAAGAAGTTGGGTAAGGTTTATCTAGCTAATGATAAAGCCTTAGAAATTGAGGGTAAGGGAGATGTGATGATTAAGACTACGAGGGGGGGGGGGCACTTGGAAACTGCATGATGTTAGGTACATTCCAGGCATAGTAAAGAATCTAATTTGTGTGGGTCAGCTGGACTCAAGTGGTTACAAGTGCCAAGAAGTGGAAAGTTGAAGTCGAAAATCAGATTGGTAGGAAGATAAAGTGCATTAAGTCTGATAATGGAGGTGAGTACGAGTTGGTAGGGTACAAGAAACTATATGAGGAGAACGACAGCATTTTGAAGAGGACTATTCCAAGGAAACCTCGACAAAATGCGGTTGTGGAGATGATGAACATGACACTACTTGAGAGAGCCAGAAGTATGAGGTTGCATGCAAGGCTACCTAAGATATTCTGGGCAGATTCAGTTAGTACATCAGCTTTCTTGATCAACAGAGGGCCTTTAGTTCCTTTGGAATTCAAGATACCTGAAGAAGTGTGGAGCGGGAAGGGGGTAAATCTTTCTTACTTCAAGCTTTTTGGTTGTGTTGCTTATGTTCAAACTAAGAATCGTGACAAGTTAGACCCAAAAGATGTTAAATGTTTCTTTATTAGGTATGGTTCTGAGAAGTATGGGTATTGGTTTTGGGAACCCAAAGGTAGAAAGATTTTGAGGCACTGTGATGTGACTTTTGATGAGACTAAGTTATACAAGGATGTGTATGGTGTTAAGTCTGATGTTACTGAACTAGTGGGAGTTGAGAAGGAGGAGTTTCTGGAGTTGGAGGGCATTTCTTATGAAGATGTTCATATTCTAGAACGGGTTGAACAACATGATGATGAGGTTCACACTCCTAGAGGATCAGATTCAGGAGAGTCAGATGTCCCAGTGATTAGTGATTCAGATAGTGCTATTGTTACTAGCAAACTAGTTACATGCTCCCATTCTAGTACAAGGAGAATAGTCTCACAGGTTGACCTGAAGAAGTCTGCAATGGTGATCAAAGCACCTATTCGATATTCACCTTCTATGTATTATTTGTTACGAACCGATGCAGGTGAACCGGAATCTTATAAAGAAGTTGTGAATTCGACTGATTCATCTAAGTGGGTGTTTGCCATGAAAGATGAGATGCAGTCCCTGGAAAAGAACAAGACATGGGTGTTATCTGAGTTACCTGTAGGAAAGAGAGCACTTAGCAACAAATGGGTCTTCAGATTGAAGAAGGAGCCTGATGGGAGTATTAGGTACAACGCGAGATTGGTGGTGAAGGGGTTTCTGCAACAGGAGGGTATTGGCTACAATGAGATCTTTGCTCCAGTTGCAAAACTTACTATTTTTCGCATTTTGTTGGCTATTGTTACTTCAAAGAATCTGTTCCTAGAATAGATGGATGTAAAGACCGCGTTTCTACATGGTGAAGAGAAGATTTACATGAAGCAATCGGATGGGTTTAAAGTTCTTGGGAAGGAGAACTTGGTGTGCAAATTGAAAAGAAGCCTTTATGGTTTGACGCAAGCTCCAAGACAGTGGTACATTAAGTTTGACAACTTCGTGAGTAACAGTGGGTTCGTTAGAGCTGATAGCGATCGTTGTTGCTATTTTCAGAGGTATGAAAATGATTATGTTTATTTACTTCTGTATGTTGATGATATGCTGATTGCTGGTACAAGTATGGAGGTTGTTAATGGTGTAACGGAGCAATTGTCGAAGAAATTTGAGATGAAGGATTTAGGTGCAGCTACACAGATATTGGGCATGAGGATTTTCAGAGATAGTTCCACGGGTATGTTGAAGTTATCTCAGGAAGCATATAATCTTAAGGTGCTTAATAGGTTTAATATGCAAGATGCTAAGTCTAGGAATTCTCCGCTTTCGGGTGATCTCAAATTGACAAGGGATGATTCACCTACAACAGATGAAGAAAAGGAGCAGATGGCCACTGTTCCTTATGCTTCTGCAGTTAGTAGTTTGATATATGCTATGGTTTGCACTGGGCCAGACATTGCTTTTGCAGTGGAAATTGTGAGTAGGTTCGTTTCTAATCCTGGATTGAAACATTGGGAAGCTGTGAAGTGGTAACTAAGATACTTGAAGGGTACTTCTAGTATGAGGCTTTGCTTTTTAAAGAAGGGAGTGAAGCTTGAGGGGTTCGTTGATGATGATCTTAGTGGAGATATCGATACAAGCAAAAGCACTTCGGGGTACGTCTCTACTGTTGGTGCAACTGCAGTTAGTTGGATGTCCAAGTTACAAAAGTGTATCTCTTTATCTACTGCAGAGTCCGAGTATGTGGCTATGTCGGAGGCGGGAAAAGACATGGAGTGGCATATTGGTTTCTTTGATGAGATGGTGATACGTCAAGAATGAGTTGTGCTTTACAGTGATAGTCAAAGTGTGGTGCATTTGGCTAAGAATCCTATGTATCATTGTAGGACCAAACACATTCAGCGTCGTTTTGACTACATTCATAGTTTGGTGGAAGAGAAGGTGTTGTGTTTGGAGAAGGTATTGGGTTCTAAGAATCCAGCGTATATGCTTACCAAGAGTGTGAGTACTGACAAACTAAGGTTGTGTAGAACCTTGGTTGGCCTCCGGTGATTGTCGAAGGAGGTAGTGCATTAGGAATTGAAAAGATGATGTGATGGTGATGATGCTTATATTATTATGGGGCGTCTTCACTTTTACCGATCTCCAAGTGGGAGATTGTTGAGTAATGGTGTGTGTGGAGACGGTACTCGGGAGACTTGCGTTGATGGAGATGTGAAGAGGTGTGTGTGTGGAGTGTAGCTTGGTGTGGTGTGTAGCTTAGTGCGCTTGTGCATGAGGCAGCATTATCGAGTTCACAAAGCCCGCAGAAAGGCTCGTGAAATCCTGCGCCCGCAGGCTTGAGCAAGCTAAGAAGCCAAAACTTCCTGCCAGCCCGTAGGTCTGAACCTGCCCCCACAGGAAATGGCGCACAACACCAATGATGTAGTGTGGCAACACGTTTGTTGCAGCTTCTTCTCTATTATACTTCATTAAATTAGTTTCCTTAGTTTACTAGGATTGCTAATTTATAACCCTGAGTTGAGGAAGCCTTTGTGCAGTATTATAAGCAATTGCTTGGGACTGCAAGAGTGACAAGAAGAAGTTTGAGTGATGAGATCATTGCAATGGGGCCAATTCTCTCAGAAAATCAACAAGATAGGTTACTGTTACCTGTACCTGTCTCAGATGTTGAAATACAAAATGCTCTTTTTTCTATCCCTGGTGACAAATCTCCAGGACCTGATGGTTTTGGGACTTTTTTCTACAAGGATGTCTGGCATCTTGTGGGGGCTGATATTATTAGAGCAGTAAAGGAATTTCTCTCTTCTGGGAAATTGTTGAGGGAGTTGAATAATACAATGATTACCTTGATTCCCAAGGTAAAATGCCCTGGTAATGTTACTGAATAATACAGTGATTACCTTGATTCCCAGTGCATTACCAAGGTGATTTGTGCAAGAATGAGGAGTGTCCTTCCGGAGATCATAGCAGACAACCAAGGTGCTTTCATCCAAGGAAGATTTATAGCTCATAATGTTTTGATTTGTCAAGATATGATTAGAGGTTATGGCAGAAAAAATGCAAGCTCTGGTTGTATCATTAAGATGGACATGAAGAAAGCTTATGATTCAATTGACTGGAATTTTTTGGAAGATATGTTGAAGGCATTGAAGTTTCCTGTGAGGTTCATCTCTCTTATCATGGAATGTGTAAAGTCTCCAATGTTCACTCTCCTGATAAATGGTAAAAGTTGTGGGTATTTTGCAGGGAAAAAAGGTTTAAGGCAAGATGACCCAATGTCACCTTTGCTCTTTGTGATTTGCATGGAATATATGTCTATAATAATGCTGATGGTAGGGAAAAATGATTTGTTCAAGTTTCATCTTAGATGCTCAGGGGTGCAGCTGAACCATTTATGTTTTGCAGATGATATTATTTTGTGCAGTAAGGGGGATTTCAGATCAGTCTACTTAATGCTTCAAGGATTTAAGCATTTTTCTGAAGCTTCAGAGTTAGAGGTGAAGGAGAAAAAGACTGAAGTTTACACTTCTGGGATGAAGGATGCTGAAGTGCAGAGAATCCTAGATGTTTCTGGGTTCAAAAGAGGTAAGTTACCTCTGATTTATCTTGGAGTGCCTATTAGTTATAAGAAAATGGCAATTAAGGATTGTATGATTCTTGTGGAAAAGATGACTGCCAGAATAAGATGCTGGAGTAGTAGGCACTTATCTTTTCAGGGGAGATTAGTGTTGGTGAACTCAGTCTTACTGAGTATCAACACTTACTGGTCTCAAATTTTTATCCTGCCAAAGAAAGTTTTACATGAAATTGAAATGGTGTGTAGAGCTTATCTTTGGACACGGCAGACTTTCAGCAACAAAGGTGGGTATGTGACTTGGTCTAAAGTTTGCTTACCTAAGAATGTTGGAGGCTTAGATATCAGGGATATCAAGGTGTGGAATAGAGCAGCTGTGGGGAGATATGTCTGGGCAATCGCAGCTAAGAAAGATAATTTGTGGATTAAGTGGGTGAATGAGTTGTATATGAAGGAGGAGGATTGGTGTGTGTACAAACCCCCAAAAGGTTGCTGTTGGTACTGGAAAATGATTTGTGAGATTAAAGAGGAGTTTAAGGGCATGATGACTCTAAATCAGATTACTCAGATGGGAAATTATTCTGAATAAAAAATAGTGTAGCTGTATACAAGGGAATTGGATCGTGTAAATTGGGATAAGTATGTTTGGAATAGACTCACTATTCCCAATAGGTTTTTTATGTGGCTTACAATGCACAATAGAATACAGACTACCAGTAGATTACATAGGATGGGGATAGCTACAAATGCCAATTGTCTGATTTGTGATGATGCTGTGGAAACTCAAGAGCACCTGCTGTTTGATTGTAAATTCAGTTCTGCTGTGTTTAGCTCTATAAGGAGATGGTGTGGGCTCCCTGATAACCACAATACAGTTAATACTATACTGCGTTGGATAGCCAGAAGCAGGAAGAACAAATTCCAGAAGCAAGTTTTGACTGCCATTATTGGTTCAATGATCTACCACATTTGGTGTACTGGAAATGATGTGTTATGGAATCATAGAGTTGTTGCTATTCATAATATTGTAAATCATATTCAGAAAGATGTTATAGGAAGAGTGTGTAGTGTGTTGCCTAAGAAAATTGATAGAATTGGCAAAGAGTGGCTAAGGAATTTAGCATACCAAGTTTGTAGTTAGTTGTGTTTGTGCTCTTCTGGGTTTGAGGGTCCAACCTAGTTGGTTCGTCTTTCCCTAGAAGTTCTTGTGGATGTAAATTTGAGCTTGATATGAAATTATTTTACTTAGCAAAAAAAAATTTATAACCCTGTCATATAAATACTCTTTTAGGTTATTTTAACCTGATTATTATTCTCAGATTAGAGAGTGTGAGAAAGCTTTAGAGAAATCTTGAGAGCTTGTAATCACCATTGAAACATCATCTTGATTCCTAGTGCAGATTCGTGGTTTTTATCCCGGTTTTCGGGTTTCCACGTTAAAATTTCTTTGTGTCCATTTATTGCTTTCTTCAATTCGTTGTTCTATTATTCTTTTTCATTGATTCCAGATTGATAGGCATACGTTAGGATTAACATACGGCTACCAAATTAAAGTAATTTTTTTTTGAGGGGAAATTAAAGTACCTATGTTATGTAATTGTTTACTCATGAAGTCGCAAGGCTCACAGTAATGAGAAAATAACAATAAGTCCGAAAATGTGGCTTCTTTAAATCTATTAAACTTCAAATAAACAAGCTAAAGAAAACCGATACGCTACCATTACTTTTTCATGATTTTTTTTCACATTTTACATAGGAAAATAAAATAAAATGATGAATTGAATAGCATAAACAAATCCTTAATCATTGACTAACGGCAACACACACACAGTGGGATCCTTATCTTGAATTCATTACATTTCCAAAGTCAAAACAGCAGCATAGAAAGTGGTATAGCATCTCCTAATCCAACATGGGAACCCATATGCCAGTTGTCATAAACAG
Organism: Beta lomatogona; assembly: GCA_947646795.1. Taxonomy (NCBI): domain Eukaryota; kingdom Viridiplantae; phylum Streptophyta; class Magnoliopsida; order Caryophyllales; family Amaranthaceae; genus Beta; species Beta lomatogona. Next base: position 2,218,990 of record CANSNZ010000018.1, on the reverse strand, counting down.
TAGATATATAAGCCAAGTGGACGCAATTTTAGTAACATGAGACTAATTTACTTTGTGTCGGCAACCAAAATATGGAGTTGAAAATTTAGACCATGACATGGGTAATCAGGATTCAGGAGCGCCTGGTACGGTTATGAGATTGTAATGTTAGGAAGAGTTTGGCTATTAGGTCAAATTTTAGTTAGCTAAATTTTCGTCTAGTACCAGGTATGAAAAATATGTATATGCAACATATTTAAAGGCCACCATAATTTATCTAACATTTAGGGATTATTTGTTTATCATTAGAAAAATATGCATATACTTTGTTTATAATATTTTAATTGGATAACAATGTTGGAGGGAAAGGTGTGGGAACAAAGAGTGAGTTTATATCTTACTTCCATATCTTTTCCACGTTGAAAGGATTTGGTTTGATTTAGTAAGAGGGGAAGGAATATAGATACTTCTACTTTATTTTATATACGGTTTTTTCACCAGGTACCCCTGAGGTTTCACAATATTCACCTGGTACCCTCGCGTTTTCAATAATTCACCTGGTGCCCCTGAGGTTTTGAAAAATCACCAAAATACCCTTAATGACTAACGGACGTCAACTCCTAACCCCTAACTAACCTAATTAATGAAATTAACCCCTAACTAACCTAATTAATACTAATTAATCCTAATTAAATATAATTAAACCTAATTAATACTTTTACACCCTAATTAACCCATCTCTCTCCCTAACCCCTAACCCCACCACCCCACCACCCACTCCCCTGTTATATGTTTATATAGGATGAATATCTTGTGGGAAACCGAATGGTACTTCCAAGCACGTAACTATACGCTTTCCTACAAGAATTTTACCGACCCACTATGATCAACGAGGTTCACGGTAAACTCCTGTGAGATACGAAGAAGAATCAATGAAGTTTGGTTGATGACAAACTACATTCACTACAATGTGTTTGAAGGATGTGTTTTACTTTGAACAAGGAGAGTAATCTAGAAATGAATCTCCTAAGGCAAGTTGGTGAATGAATCTAGCCCACTCCAATATGTGATATCTTCCTATATATACCTTGGATGATTTACAGAAGAAAAGCCTAAAAGCATGCAACCATTCAGACGAAAAGACAAGCACCAATTCGCAAAACGAATTGATTCGTCAGAGAACTGACGAAGAGTAGCTGGCGCACCTCTTTGGGTCATTGGAGCGAGCGCTCCAAGGAGGAGCGTACGCTCCTGGCCTGCGGGGAAGGAATTGTCCACGGTTCCAAGTCCCTGCCTAATTCGTGCGGACGCTCTCACAGAGCGAGCGCTCTACAATGCCTTTTCGTTATTTCCTTCTAACTAACTATGTTCCATTACGCCACAACATCGAAACGCAAACATCACATATTAACAACGAACACATTTAACTATAAATGTTCTAACAATCCTCCTCCATTTATAGTATAAATGCTTTTAAGTCCGTTCACTTGCAAACAATATAAAACAACTAAACTTATGCATAAATGAAAATATCTTTAAGATTGAATTTCCACTTAGTATAACATTCTTTACAAGCTTTCGATTGAAGTGATTGACTAAGCATTGAATCACCCAATCATACGAAATATTGAAGAAGCTACACACATAAACTTACACAAACACACATGTAAATAACAACTCCTTTGAAGGCCTTGAATTCATATCCGATTCATGAGTGTTCCAAGCCAAGCCCCAAACTTGGTGAAGCGGCCAAACTTCTTACTCACATAGGTAAACCTTAATGAACATGCTCCTACAACATGAGCAACTAGTCAAAGGTTTATTAAGATATTAAAATCATCCTTAAACATTGTAGAAACAAGCCCTCACCTTGGGATGTGACTCTTTGAGTGCTACAAGCCACAAATCAAGTTTGATCCTCATTGAATTCAAGATCTTGCATTGTACATGACGTGAATTGAGTTTTCTCCACTTGTGACTTATACATGGGCTTCATTCCCATCCCTCTTAACGTTGTGTACACCATTTCCCTTGGCAATGGTTTAGTGAATGGATCCGCTAGGTTTACATTAGACCGTACAAAATCAATAGTAACGACTCCATCATGGATCATCTCACGCACATAACTGTGCCTCACACCAATGTGTCGAGATTTACCGTATACACTTGGCTATAAGCCTTTGAAATGGTGGAAGCACTATCACAATGGATTGCAATAGGAGACATGGGTTTAGGCCACAGATCCACTTCACTCATCAAATTCCTTAGCCATTCCACCTCTTTACAAGCCGAGGCTAATGCTATGAATTCCAATGCCATAGTTGAATCGGTAATACATGTTTGCTTCTTAGATGCCCAAGATATGGCACCTCCTCCAAGAAGAAACACCCAACCACTAATAGACGAGTAGTCTTCTTTGTTGGTTATCCAACTAGCATCCGAGTAACCTTCTAACACCGAAGGATCTCCCTTGAATGTCAAACTAAAGTGAATAGTTTTATTCAAGTATCTCAATACTCGCCTTAAGGCTTGCCAATGTTCCATACTAGGATTACTAGTATACCTACTTAGCTTGCCAATCGCGAATGCTATATCCGGCCGAATACTTGTCATAGCATACATCAAGCATCCAATTAAACTAGCATAATCCAATTGAGAGACTGGATTACCACTATTCCGAACCAACTTGGTGTTTGGTTCCATCGAAGTAGCACATGGAGCACTCTTTGATCCATTAAACCTCTCAATCACCTTCTCAAGATAATGAGATTGTAACAAAGAAATTGAGCCATTCTCTCTCCTTATTCTAATACCAAGAATAACATCCGCTTCTCCCATATCTTTCATGGAGAAACTTGAAGAGAAAAATTCCTTAGTCTTAATGACTTGCTCCAAATCAGTCCCAAAGATAAGCATGTCATCCACATATAGACAAATCATAACACCTTTACCATTATTATCGAATTTGCTATATACACACTTATCGGATTGATTTATTTTAAAACCGTTAGCCAAGACAACGTCATCAAACTTTTGATGCCATTGTTTTGGTGCCTGTTTAAGTCCATACAAAGATTTAATAAGCTTACACACCTTATTTTCTTGTCCTTGGACAACAAAGCCCTCCGGTTGTTTCATATACACTTCCTCCTCCAATTCACCATTAAGGAATGTTGTTTTGACATCCATTTGGTGAATTACTAGATTATGAATGGCCGCTAAGGCCATTAACAACCTAATGGTGGTAATTCTTGCCACCGGAGCATATGTATCAAAGTAATCGACACTGTAAGTTTGTTTAAAGCCTTGGACTACTAGTCTTGCCTTATACTTTTCAACGGTTCCATCGATTCTCAATTTCCTTTTGAAAATCCACTTACAACCGAGTGGTGTGCAACCGGGCGGTAAATTAGCCAAAACCCATGTATCATTCCCCATTATTGAGTCCATTTCATCATTCACGGCCTCTTTCCAAAAGGCCGAATCATAAGACTTCATTGCCTCACTAAACGTTTTAGGATCCTCCTCAACACTAAAGCAATAAAGTGTTTGAGAACAAAGAGATTCCCTTGATCCTTCCACTAAATAAAGTTGGAAATCCGGGCCAAAGTCTTTCTCTTTCCTTGCTCTCTTACTTCTCCTGATTTCAGGAATAGAAGGAGCTTAATGATCTTCACTAGCATCAACAACTTCATTTGAAGTAATAGGATTTGATGTACTAGGAAGATCAATATCAACAGTTGAACTTAAGCTTCGTAAGTCCCTTGGTCTAGGAATTGATGAAAAACGATTCTCATCAAAGATTGCATCCCTTGACTCAATCACCGAGTGTATTGAGACAAAATTATTATGCTCTAAGACATAAAACTTATAGGATTTACTATGCTCCGCATAACCTATGAATATGCAATCAATTCCTTTCTCACCCAAGGCTCTCCTTTTAGGTTCCGGTAACCATACAATAGCCCTACAACCCCAAACCCGAAGGTAATTGAGATTAGGCCTCCTACCAAACCAAAGTTCATATGGGGTAACCTTGTTCCTTTTATTTGGAACCCTATTAAAAATATAGCAAGCCGTTAGCATGGCTTCACCCCAAAACCCGTTACTCAAACCCGAGTTAGATAACATGGAATTAACCATTTCCTTTAAGGTCCTATTTTTCCGTTCCGCAATCCCATTTTGTTGTGGTGAGTACGGAGCCGTTGTTTCATGAATGACTCCAATTGATGAAAAATAAGTTGGATCATAATATTCCCCACCCTTATCAGTCCGAAATCGCTTAAGCAACAAATTAGATTGTAATTCAATTTCGGTCTTATAAATATTAAACTTATCAGGTGCCTCATCTTTAGAAAACAACAAGTACACATAACAATATCGAGAAAAATCATCAACGAAGGTTATTAAATACTTCTTATTTCCCAAAGATGGTGTGCTATGAAAATCACACAAATCACTATGCACCAATTCTAGCTTGTTTGATTGCCTTTGAACACTAGGAAAATGATTTCTTGTAATTTTGTTTATCATGCATGTTTTACACTTCTCTACATTCATGTCAACTTTAGGAATCAAACCATCTTTAAACATATCATATAATCTACGATAATTAACATGACATAAGCGATTGTGCCATAGATAAGAATCATCCACCATGTAAATAGAATTCACACTTTTATAATCAATTGAAAGTTTAAACATATTATTACAAAAGTATCCTTGTCCTACAAATACACCACCCTTACTTAAAATAAACTTATCGGCCTCAAACACCATTTTGAAGCCGTACTTATTTAGTAAACCTCCGGACATCAAGTTTTTCCTAACTTCGGGTACATACACAACTTCTCTCAAAGTCAAAGTCTTCCCGGAAGTGAGGAGCAACTTCACTTGGCCTATTCCTTTTGCCTTTACCGTAGAGTCATTTCCCATGTACAAGACCGGTCCATCATCCAAAGCTTGATAAGTTTTGAAGAAGTGACGATCTTTACACACATGCCTTGATGCCCCAGAGTCCACCCACCAAGAATCATCATCCTGCACCACATTGATTTCAGAAATCATTGCAATAAAATTCATTTCTTCATTTAAAGAAACATCATGTGCAAACTGACCTTGATGGGGATCAACTTTAGGTTGATCCTTGTTCTTCTTAGCCAAAGAGGGACAATTCCTCCTCATGTGAGAACCACCACACTCCCAACAAGACATAGCCTTGCCCTTTTTCTTATCATTCCCGGGGTGATTTTTGTTGGACTTCCATGGGCGTTTCTTGGACTTTTTAGTCCCACTTGATTGCCCTTCTTCCATCATGCTGATAGAAGAAATCGGACCACTTTTTGGGTCCTTAGAGACATCTTGAGACCGGATGCCCTCCTCAATGCGGAGATGGGCACCCAAATCTATCAAGGACATGGTCTCCTTCTTATGTTTCAAAGAATTCCTAGTGTCCTTCCAAGATGAGGGTAATTTGTCAATGATGGATGCAATCGAGAATGATTCATCCATCACCATTCCTTGTTGTCTAATTTGGTTCAACATATGTTGAACCTCATGAAATTGTTCCATAACGGAACGACCATCAATCATTTTGTAAGAATTAAAATTTCTAACTAAAAATTTCTTACTTGATGCGTCCTCCGCGATGTACTTTGCCTCAAGAACATCCCAAAGTTCCTTGGCGCTCTCCACATATTGGTAAAGATCGAACAAGGTGTCCGACATCGCGTTCAAGATATGGCCCCGGCAAATGTAATCATCATTCTCCCACTTTGTTCTTGCACGAGTTTGCTCCGGGGTTTCAGTTTTCCCTTCTTCCGGCAATGGTGGCATGGGGGTGCTAAGAACATACACCACATTCAATGTGGTCAACAAAATAATCATCTTCTTTTGCCAACGACGATATCCAATCCCTTCAAACTTCTCCAATTTCTGGAAATTTGTAGTCATCTCTTTCAAAGACGCCATCACTCAAAGGTTAAAATTCTTGTAGATTGTTATATGTTTATATAGGATGAGTATCTTGTGGGAAACCGGATGGTACTTCCAAGCACGTAACTATACGCTTTCCTACAAGAATTTTGCCGACCCACTATGATCAACGAGGTTCACGGTAAACTCCTGTGAGATACGAAGAAGAATCAATGAAGTTAGGTTGATGACAAACTACATTTACTACAATGTGTTTGAAGGATGTGTTTTACTTTGAACAAGGAGAGTAATCTAGAAATGAATCTCCTACGGCAAGTTGGTGAATGAATCTAACCCACTCCAATATGTGATATATTCCTATATATACCTTGGAAGATTTACAGAAGAAAAGCCTGAAAGCATGCAACCATTCAGACGAAAAGACAAGCACCAATTCGCAAAATGAATTGATTCGTCAGAGAACTGACGAAGAAGAGCGGGCGCTCCTCAGTGGAGCGAGCGCTCCAAGGAGGAGCGTGCGCTCCTGGCCTGCGGGGAAGGAATTGTCCGCGATTTCAAGTCCCTGCCTAATTCATGCGGACGCTCTCACAGAGCGAGCGCTCTACAATGCCTTTTCGTTATTTCCTTCTAACTAACTACGTTCCATTACGCCACAACATCGAAACGCAAACATCACATATTAACAACGAACACATTTAACTATAAATGTTCTAACATCCCCCACCCTCCCACCACCCCTGGCCCCCCTTCCCTTCCCAACCCCTCCTCTCACCCCACCCCAACTACCGTCGCGAACCCCCTCCCTCCCCACCTGCAGTTGTGCATCACCCTCCCATCCCCCCGCTGATCCCTTTTCCCCTTCCCCTGAACCCTAAAAAAAATCCGAAATTCAAAGGGGAGGGAGATTGTGTTTCGAAAATCCGGGTTGTGTTTCGAAAATATGGGTTTTGTTTCGAAAATTTGGGTTTTATTGCTTGAGTTCGTGATTGATTTGCGGACGAGACTGCTAAGCGTTGCGAAGAATCGGTGGAAGGGGAGGGGGTTACTGGACTGCAGGGGGGGGGGAGGAGAGGGGGCTACGGGGAAGGGAATGGGAGGGGGTTGTGGGGGAAGGGGAGGGAGGGGGGCATGGGGAGAGGGAATGGGGGTGTTGGGGAGGGGGGCTGTTGGGGTGGTGTTGCGGGGGGGTGGGGGAGGGGGTGGTGGGAGGGTTAGAGTTTAGGGTTAGGGGTTATGATTAGGGTAAGGTTAGAAGTTAGGGTTAAATTAGGTTAATTAAGTTTTTTTCAGGTCATAGTTAACGGAAAGTTGACGGTAGGGTCACGTCAGGAATTTTTCAAAACCTCCGGGGCACCAGGTAAATTATTGAAAACGCGAGGGTACCAGGTGAATTTTGTGAAACCTCAGGGGTACCTGGTGAAAAAATCGTTTTATATACTCTTCCCCACTTTGTATTCCGAGAAAGATAAATGAAACTTTCACTTCGCTTCAAAGTCCAAATCCTCTTATCCAACCAATCTATCAAACATCATTTCATTTTGAATTTTGGATTATTTTATAAGATTGCCCCATTACTTTATAAATTATAATGTAATATGATTTTCGCAAGCTCTATTTACCAGTAAGAGGTAACTATTTAAAACAAGAAGTTTGAATGATGAAGAATACCTTACTCATTATGTCATAGTAATCATATAAGATGAAGTTGCAGACGATATAGAAGTATAGTTGGTCTTGTAAGAGACCTCTACTTTTTAATTAAAATTAACCAATGCTCTAAACCTAATATTAAGAAGAGAACATACTTCCTTTTTGAAGAGAACATATCACCTTTCTGAATAAAGTAACCAGTTTAATCCATTTAATGACCTGTTTGACGCATTCAATAATCACATTCTTCTATCCATTCAATAACTAATTTAACCCATTCGGTAATAAGCTGTGCTATTTTTAAAATTTATCCGTTGTAGTTCGAGATTCAAAGAGAAACAAAGGAAGGAGAAGAGAAGGGACGATGAGGTTGATGCGAGATGTCTAAGGATTATGGTGGGTAAGAGTGAGATGCTAGGGCGAAGCCACATGGGTGGATGGTAGGGGTCTGGCCTCTGCAGCCCACCCCCACGGCCATATTTTTTTAGTTAGGCTCCTAATTAAAAATATTTTGTTTATATATTAAATGAGCCCTTTATGGACTTAAAAGAGACTATTGACTTGGTGGCCTGGTTAATGACTTGTTAAAAAGTTTGAGTAGTTAGGAGGTCAAGTCTTCTCACTAACTAAAATTCAACTCACTTTTTTTTTGTTTCCTCTATTTAATTTATTTAAAAAGTAGCCATTCGCCCCCCATAACTATAAATTCCTGATTTCACCTTTGATAAGATGAAATGAGCTTGTTAGGATAATATAGACTTATAATTTATCTAATTTTATGTTAAAATTAGATCCCTACTCTAATAATTTGTGATAGAAGTATAAATCGTTTGTCCAATCTCAAGGATTGGTAATACTCAGATGAGAAAACGAGGTGCTCATGTCATGATGAGAAGTCAAACAATATGTCTCCAATCGCAAGGCACGTGCTATTTAAACGTGATTTCCATCTAATGAATTTAGCTTAATATGATGGAGGTATGACTTAACAATTTTATAATCAGCACCTCTGTAGTATGTAACCCTTTATTAACTGAAAAAATGTAACATTTTATACCATCGCGGTTCCTAATAAAGCAATCATATTGGAAAGAGTAACGTTATTGTGGACTAAAAGGTCACGCGTGGTAAAAAATGTATATGGAACACATAGTGACCCCTATTTAAATATAGTTACCCTTTGACATTAGCAACCTTTTTATTATAACGTACTCCATCTTTTTCTTTTTAGTTTACTCACTTCACTTTGTAGGAGACCTAAAGAGTAAGTGCAAAAGTATGAGAGAGAAACTGAGAAAGTAGAGAAAAAAACTGAAAATTAAGATAGATTAACTAATAAGGTTTTTTTTTTCCATGAATAATGTCAAAATTCCTCCTATACGCTGAACTTGAAATTAATTCCATGGATACCGTCAACGTAGGACAGCACGCGATATTTTTTTTTTTCATTTTCGGCAAAGCAAACCGCTACTTAGAGTAGCGGTTAACTTTAAGTTAAGTTGCTATTGGTGGTAGCGGTTTACGAGGTAAAACCGCTTTGGTGTAGCGGTTCATTACAGAATAACACCAACGCAAGAGAAAAAAGGAAAAGCGTGCCACGATAGCACTGTTGATTGAAACTCTAAATATAATAGAAGAAACTGCTTAGACATATTTTGAACTACTTTTATATGCACGCAATGCGTGCTAAAACATGTAAAAAATTAAATTAATTGCTAATTACATCTAATGAATTAGAGATTTTTGAATTTTTAATCAGTTTATCCCACTAAATTAGGGATATTTAAATTTTTTAAAAATAATAATTGAGAAAGAAGCAACTGAATGTGCTGTAAACATTTAATGTTTTCTTTTTGTAGTGCCTTTTTTTATCTTTTTATTTCTTTTAATTAATTAGGTAGTTTCCTTTTTTATTTTTCCTTTTTCTATTTTTCTTAATTAAAGTAGGTAGTTACCCCCTTTTTTCCTATTTTTTGGTGACCTACTCCTCTTGACATGAGATTTTTTGGTGTCCTACTCCTCTTGACATATAAAATAGAGATTCATGGAAAATGAAAAATGTTGATGGGATGTTTATGAGTACAAATGTGCAATGACTTCGCACAAAAACTTTTACTTAACTAAAGGGTACATAAGGAGAAAGCATTTAATCACCATATGATTATTTTTCCAAATCAAGTCGCAATATTGTAATAAAAAGTACAAGTAGAGCTAAGAAAAATAACTAAAATAGTATGGTTGGACAACTAGTACGATAAGTAATTCGTTTTTTTATCGCTACAATTTGATTTTTGCACTATTTGTGATATCATTGACTAGTACTTTTAGACTAAACTATAAAAAAATTAGCTTATAAGATGTTAGATTCATCTCAATGTATATTTTCATAATAGCAACTTTTTATAAAATTTACTTATAGAATATAAGAGATATTAATGGTGAAAGTTATGCGTTGGGAATGGAAGCTAAGTTATACTCCCTCCGTTTCATTTTAATCTACACACTTACACTTTTTACGCATGTCAATGCAAAACTTTGAGGACATATATCTTTAGTTTTGTATTTGTAAAAATTATAAAAAGAACATATTAATAAAATACATGTTATGATGAATCTAACAAGATCCCACATGACTATATTTTCATCCGCGTATAAATCACAAATGATGGTCAAAGTGAAATTTGTGAATAGTGTAAAATGTCAAAGTGTGTAGATTAAAATGAAACGGAGGGAGTAGCTATTTAACTCTGACTTTATACCATTTTAGCTCTTTAGCATACAAAATTATCCTTGAACAATTTGTTACCATTTTAGCTCTCCAGCACACAAAATTACCCTTAAACAATTTTTTACCAATAATTTTCCCGTCGTTAACCCTACATATGTTCAATGTCCAGCTGAGCCTCACAGCTTTCGAAATTGTGTGTTATTGCATGAAACAAGTCTATGGCTCATTAGACATGCACGACATCTCAAGCTTCTTCCAGATTTCAGACAGTTGAACGATCATAACCCTTGTTTGAGGAAAGCTGCCACCTCAACTGTTGTTGCTGAAGGACAAAGAGCTGCTCCAGAAAATAAATCCACTGATATAAAATAGCAGAATAACATAGGCAGCCCATCTAATGTTCAGAGAAGTACATAAATTGAATCAAGGTAATGAAAAAATATTCGCCTTGACTTCACATCAAGCAGAAGCATATTCATGTTTGTATGCAATTAGGAAAGCTAAGAAACTGGAGATAACCAAAGTCAAGATTGTTATAGACTCATTGGTGTTAGTGCAGGCTGTGGAAAAGAATACGGCTACGTTTGATCTTGTAAGTATATGTAAGGATATAAAATATGAACGCTTAGGATTTGAGAGTTATGTAATAAATATGGTAGACAGAAATGTAATTCAGGAAGCTCATGTATTAATTGTACGAGCTAGGAAGGGATATCTAGTGTAGGAAAGTATTTTGCTATGTTTGTACTTGCTGTCAAAAAAGAAAAAGAAAAAACATAAGCAGCCCATCAGCAGCAAATACAACAATTAAACATGTTGTCACATGCCTTCATGCTATGTCCAGTGACATCTTACAAGTCATACAGTTTCCTTAGTAACTAATGGCCTGTTTGCTAGCCGCCTAGGCGGTAATAGCAATGTATTTTAGTGTAGTTTTATAAGAAAAACTTATATCAATATCCATGGTAATAAAAATCCATTCTAAAACACTTGTTTTTCTTCAAAAATTTGCATTACCATCTATTACCATTGGTATTGAATGAGAACGATATTTTTTGGAGGGATTTTCCTTGCAAATACAGATAAATTCATTTCCAGGACCACCATCTAGTAACGCCTACCACACAAGCTGTAAAAGAACCCAACAGGGATGATCATGGTGAGTTATAGCCAACTGTTCCTCGACCTGCAAGAAACACAGCCCTTCTGTGAGAGGAGCTCTGTAGTTAGCTGCATGATATAGACCTCTAAAATGTTCTACAGATATTGATATCCATGTCCAAGTCATGCACTATTCGGCTTCAATTCAAGAAACAGATCCTGCTATGAACATCCAGTCGTACAGCAGAAATTCCCACTTCGAGGAATAGATATATAGTTTATACTCCCATTTTTTACGCTTAGAAGGCCAAGATTGTTTCTCACAAATGCAAGATCCTCTACTCTTTCCACTCCCATCTTTTTCACAGTTTCTCGACATGGAAGACTATCACATTGACCGCTCTCTCTGCACAACGAGACACTAGAAACCTGGCTCAGCACCTTTATAGCTAAAGTCTGCAAGTGTGGTGTCTCAAACCCAAAATTTTCCCACCATGCAACTCCATCCATCTTATCTCTACATTCCACAGCATCTTCCTCTCCAAATGATCCCTCCAATCTCCAGTACATACTGAGCTGTTCTCGAAGTAAACGTCTTGCAGTACTCTCATGCTCATATCTTTCTAAAGTGGCTTTCCATCCTCGCATAACAGTTTTGTCCTTGCTCTGACCTCTCCCAAAATATCTAGGGTTCAGCAAATACCCGGCTGCATGAAGGGGGGAAAATAGCATATCCCATCTACTCTCTATCAGCAACTCCATTTGACTAAGAGCAATGTCATCAATTCCCCTGCTCCTCACAGCTTCAAGTGACTGAACCCGCCAGTTGTAAACATCACCCATGACAGATTTGTCGATGTTGAACGTAGCAAGTAGTCGAACAAAAGGTTCACAGAGCTGCAACATCAACTGGGCCCGAGACCAGAACTCATCCCCTAACACGGTGGCTTCTGTGTTGACGACATCACAAGTAGCAGTGAGCATCCATTGCTTCCACTCATTGCTTACGACTATTTCTTGTAATTCTTGCTTCATCTGAAAAATTCTTTGGACTAAACAAAATGAAGGTGCAAACTTCATTGAAAGCGTATCCGAAATCTCCATCGAATTGTATACAACACAGGAAGAATATCGCTGGTAAGTTGAAATGACTTGTTCAATCCCTCTAGCACATAACACCACGGATTTCATCCAGTCGAGTTCAGCAATCTCTTCCATCAGCAGATGGATAGAATGCGAAGTGCAATGGGACCAAAATATATGAGGGAACTTTGATAATATAACAGATTCAAAAGCACTGCTTGCCTGGCCGAGATGAGTTATGATTTGAATTACATTTCTGGGTCCGATTTCTCGTATAGCATCACTAAGAACATTGATAAACATATCATCAGCTTCATCCCCTTCATTTATATCAATTGATTTCAGAAACATAACTCCCCTAGGGCTTGAAATGAAGAAGTTAATACAAAAGCATCCAAGTGATCCATCTAAACGATTGACACATATTATTGTGCATCCCGTGTGTGGCCAGGACTCCCTAACTAAGGTGATGGCTTTTTCCAGCTTTGCTTTTTCTTTGCTAAGCAAAGTATCAGACAACATATTTCTTGACGGGGGTTCATATCCAGGGCCAAAAGCCGCTACTGCTCTGATCATTTCTCGGAAGTATGGGGAGTTCACTACGTTCATGTTCAATCCATCAGCATAAAAGAATCTGGCTACGGTCTCATCTACATCTTCTTTAGCAAGAGTTCTAATAGGGCTAGCGAAATTCAATTGGCAATTCTTCATGCGCTTACCAATCTTTGCACAAGGAGGATTCTTTTTCTTCTTCCTCTGAAGGCGTTCCTCTTCTAACAACCGAAATTCTTCTCTAACAAACTTGTCTATTGCTGGGCAACTTTTCACACCAACACCAGTGAATCCAAGAAGATGGGCCCTCACACGTGAGTAGGACCCGTTGTATCTTAGACTACAATGATTGCATTTCCACCTTTTTGTACCACTACCTTTATCAAATCCACCAAACACACTAACATGTTTCCAACCCCATTTATCAGATTCAGAAGGCATGTTTACTCATAGATATAGTATTTCCGGCAAGTTGGAAATGCTGGACACAGATAGACACCTGAGAAGACTCCATAAATCATAAATGTATACCAAGATACTTATAAAGATAGAACAGAGAGTTTGGAAAGTGTACAAAGATAAGAGTGTGGTGTAGCAGTATAGATGACATCTGTTGCACTTGCTCTGTTCTTCTCAGCTTATTAATATAAGTTTCTGCACAAATAAGTAAAGTTTAACAAAGATAAGTTGGGTTTAGAAAAAATATATTTAGGTCAGCAAAAATAAGTTAAAGTATAGCTAAAATATTAAGTTAAACAAAAATGGATTTTTTTTTGGGCAAAACAAAAATGGATTAAGCTCAACCAAGATAAGTTTGAGCAAAATACGCTAAGTTCAACAAAGAAACTTTTTTTTAGGGTAACAAAAAGAAGTTAAGTGCAACAATAATACGCTAAGTTCAACAAATAGAAGTTAAGTTCAGCAAAGTAAGTTAAATTCGGATAAAATAAGTCGAGAAGAGCATAGCCAGTTCACTTATCAGAGTCTAGTAAGCATATAAAAAGACCTTCATTATGTGGTCAAGCTATTCTGAAGATCAGCCAGTTCACAATACTGCAAACTGATTCATCAAACAGGCCATTATGAATTATGTTGTTCAGTAAACTGACCATTCTCTCAATTGTCAACAGACACATCACACAAGGTAACTTTTGCACAGGAGACATACACAGTTATATTGAAGCAACAGCTACTTATACATGATAAAGCGACACCTATTTAACAGGAATAATACCGATAGATTTGCTCCAACAATCTTACCAAATAGAACTTTCAAATGCCATAAAGTTCATTGATTCATGCTATGAAAATTCCATAGAAATCTACAATTAGGCAAGTTCGATACTTCAATTCTTAGGGTGAAAGTAATATATTTCATATGAACTAAATGACTTCCACAAATGTAAGAGTGAATGCACTCCATAATGAAGAGGTAAAAAAACAAATTCATCCAATTTGATCACTATGAAATTAGATAAACTTTCTAACATATGTTGTACCATTTTGTCAGCTTGTCATTCAATATATACCGTCACTAAAGTTATAACCACTAAGTTCCTATACCTGAAGCTGTAAAGTATTTTTATGTTTGCATTGAGCTTGTATAAGCATCTTTCTTTCCCTAATTTTCGTTTGTAAAGCATAGCTGGTTCAACCTTTAGCGGTTTAAGCCATCACCTATTAGGCCATAACATATGAAGAATCTCTAGCACTGTCATATCATCATGATCATTGAAATAAACCACCATCAAGTTTCTTTGGTAAAAAGAAAGACATATAATTTCAAAAATCACAAGGCAGCCATCAGTTTTGTGGAAAGTCAAGCATGTTTGCAATTTACCTAGCAAGGTTTTAGTCGTCAGCTCCAAATATAAATGATTATATTCGGAGATATGGAGAAAATAAGTCATCCATGAGTTATACAATCTAGAGATCCTGCATGGCGTGGGGCCGTGGGTTACTAATGCAATTTGTGCTAAACCCTTATACTTCCTCCGTTCTGAAATAGGTGAAACAATTCTCTCAAAAAGCTCTCACATAAAAGAGAGAAGTGTTTCCCTTATTTCAGAACGAAGGAAGTATATGTTAATGGAACTCACACCTTCTAACAACTATTCGCTCTCACCATCAGTACCCAAAGCAGCTGCATCACAAGGCAAGCCTATACTACAAAGTAATACAATCTCAACTGGTAAATCCTAAAAAACGTCCTTAGAAATATCATATGTTCTTGCAATAACAGGCATTATCTGTGAGATATAGCATGAAATATAAATCATCATATATTGTTCCTAACCCACTGTTAGACACAGCTTATGTGCCACATCCTCCTTTGAATTCCTACAGAAGCAATTTTCAGATTCTAGCAGAAAAGGAGGACAACAATTTAGAAGACAAAGTTGCCTACTGGCACTTGCAGAAGATCGTAAGATTGAAATTATCACGACTCTTCTCAACAACAGATCCTAAGCAGATGCAATTATTATAAAACACTAACCGAGCAATTAGATTGCCTTAAATTAGTAACAGGAACCCTGAGCAGCAATTTCCTGTCCCAACTTCACCTCACACATCTTTCAAAACCCTAGAATAAGGCTTCATTAGCATCAAGTTTTGAAGATTTTTCAAAGGCTTCAGTGGTATTTCCTTGCATCTGTTGCCTGCCCTCATAGCTCTTACATCACCAGCCATACTGTTAAAGCATACTTTAAACACACAAGCATCAGACTGACTGCTTCGGGATTTAGAGTCCATCATATCCTCACACATCCGACAACAAGCAGTTTATCATTCAACACAAATTAGTCAAGTTCATTGTCGAGCCATTCCAATATTAGGACAATAGCTGCTTCAGTCCAGGGAAGAACTTCCTGCGGGTTACTATTCCTATTACTTGCAATGTGCGAATTCAAACATTCTTTTTCCTATTCCACCTTCTGATTGCTTGAGTCTTGACTTAAATATATAACACACTAAGGCATTGATTCTTCTTCTTTTTGTGGAGGAAAAAAGAGCTCTCATTCAAGCAATTCCCCATTCATATCAGGGATAAATGAAAATTGCAAATCAAGTGGCATTTAAGATAAGATATCAAGTCTTTAAATAAGGAATTCTCTTTTCTTTACTAGAAATTTAATAAGCACATATACATATATACTTCCTTCGTTCTGAAATAAATGGGACGCTTTTCACTTTTATGTGAGAGGTTTTTGAGAGAAGCGTTTCATTTATTTCAGAACGGAGGAAGTACAACATTAGGTGCTTAATATACCGTCATAAATGTTAAATATACCCTCGCTGATTTGAGATACGTTTTCCTTGGTAAATCGAGGGGATCAATAGACCTGGGCATGGGCCGGGCCGGGCTTGTTCACGGGCTCGGCCCGCGGGCTTGGGGAAATGGCGAGCCGGGCCGGGCCCGAGCCCGTGAGTGGCGGGCCGTGTCGGGCCGGGCTTGAAACTTTCAGGTTTTGTCCACGGTCCGACCCAGGCCCGCGGGCCGGGCTCGTGCCTCCTGCGGGCCTGGCCCGTGTTTTATGTTGTTTTTTTGTATTTTTGACAGTTTTAGGCTAAAAACACAAAAGAAAGTAGCGTTCGGCCCGCGGGCCGGCCCACGCGGGCTCGTGCCGGTGCGGGCCTGAAATTAAATTTCCTGACCGTGGCCCGCCCACGGCCCATGGAGCGGACAACGGGCCGGGCCGGGCCTTGAACGGGCTCGTGCTGGGCCGGGCCCAAATCGGGCCGGGCCGGGCCGGCCCGCGTGCTGGCCCGGCCCATGCCCAGGTCTAGGGATCAACTAGGCCGCCCTCGCTCTTATTCGAGAAATTACTTAACACATTCAACAATGTAACAACAAAATCAAGTCAACAACCATCCCAATCCCAACCTAGACCAGTAGAGAAACTATTTCCCATACCATTAATCTAACAATACAATCATTATTATGGTAACCCATATTTGTTGTAATGCTAATACTTATATCCATGATATTTCATCATTCAAGTTCCAAAATGATCAATTCAAATCCTTCAAAGTGCATAAAAAGTTCTTCATTTTACCTACCCCTTTGACCCACTATAATCTTCACAACCATTAAAATCACACAAATCAAATTCAAACATTTCTACAGTTCCAAAAACGCAAAATTAAAACTACCCAATTCACCAAATCTTAGTCATAAACTTATCATCTTGGATTTATATGATTTCTAACATGATCATATGCTAAAGTATTAATAAGCAAATAAAATATAGTATATAGTTGAATAAAAAAATGAAATGAAGAGTGAGATTAAGTTCTAAAAACATGGATAAAAAAAGAGGTGAGAGAAAGATAAGATTGAGTGGAGGATTGATTATATTACCTTAGAGTGTGGGAAGAAAAAGGGCTGAATCATTTGAAGAAAGATCGAAACTTTTGCGTTTCGTTTTTAGATGAAAAAAGAAACCTGAAACTTGAAACCTTGAATATTGAAAAGACGGACAGTAATGGAGAGAGAAATCAGGAATTGAAAGTCGATGAGTTTGGGGGATTCCCTATATGAAACGGGTTTCCCGTTTTTTTTATATATTTTTTATATTTTACTCCAGCTTATCCATTTGTTTTTGGGTTAATTGGCTAGAACAACACAACATTTGGCTCTAGTGCAAAAAACAGCACAACCTTTAACGGGTGCAAAGCGTAGCACCAACTTAAACACGTGGTGCAGAAAATAGCATAAATGACATCGGAAAACGGAGATTCCACCGGAGTTAGGGAATCTCTATTATTTTAGTATTTTTTTTAATTCCCTCCCCTTTTTTGTTAGAGTTAATTGGGTAGAACAGCACAACATTTGGGTCAAGTGCAAGGAACAGCACAATCTTAAAGTCACGTGCCTGTATTACCACCACCACCCTCTTCCCTAGCCCACAACACTACAGCACCACAATTGCTCTCAACACCATCATCTTCCTTCACCACACCAAATACCACCTCCACTCCAGCAACGTCATCCTCTGCCCCAAACACTGCAGCACCACCACACCAAACACCATCTCCACCACGACCTTGCATTACTCCCAACCCACAGGAGCAGGCACTCCGTACTAATTCACCACAAAACAAAAGAGTTCCAGGAAGTTTGAGTCCATGGCGTGACCTCAGAATATTGAGCTAGGAGAGACTGAGATCAGCCGCCACAATTGTTACACGTCAATTTGCTGATGATGTGAAGTCGTGAAGATGTAGCACATCAGCGAAGAAGAGTAAAGATGAGGTCAATTTTTTGAGATTGAAGTTGGAAGTTGGCAGTTCAACTGGAGAAGAAGAAGAAGAGAAGAGAGAGAAATAGAAAAGAAATGGAGAAGAAGAAGAGAAGAGAGAGACATAGAAAAGAAATGGAGAAGAAGAAGAAGATAAGAGAGAGAAATAGAAAAGAAATGGAGAAGAAGAAGAAGAGGAGAGAGAAATAGAAAGAAAATACTAAAATAATGGAGATTCCCTAGCTCCGCGGAATCTCCGTTCTCCGGTGTCATTTATGCTATTTTCTGCACCACGTGTTTAAGTTGGTGCTACGCTTTGTACCCGTTAAAGGTTGTGCTGTTTCTTGCACTAGAGCCAAAGGTTGTGCTGTTCTAGCCAATTAACCCTTTGTTGTTTTTCACCTTTGATGACTATGGTCTATTTCCTATTAGTATTATCAACGGTTGTGATTGCATGAAGGTAAAATTACTAAATATTTTGATACTGTAATTCATTATTAAATCAGGTTTCCAAGTTTTATGATATGGAATAAAAGAAAAAAGATAGAGAGGAATTTAAGCCGGCCATAAATATATGACATAAGAGAATCATGTAGGAACCCAATGGCTGGAGCTCCTACCTCCCAACCTTAAGGTCGGGTGTTCGACTCTCATCAAGTCTCAATTTGGGATTCTCCTTCTTACCCCCAACTCATGAGGGCTGACTCTGCTTGGGCCTATGAGATTTTATAAGTGTTATTCTTTGAAATAATAGTTTTTGAAACAAATAACTCATGGAAAATTTTCAAAAAAAAAAAGAATTTTATTACAACTAGCACATATGAAAAATGCTAGTAGCTTGTACGAGGAATTTCGTAAGTTAGTTTTTCTTTACATCTTATGGTACACAAAAGGCTTGTCTCAAGTTAGAAAATCCCTCATAAATTGACTTTAGCTTAGCTAACACATATTAGACCTTTAGGAGGGGGGATAACGGAAATATGTTAAGTTTGGTCAATAAGTATATGTCATTTTATACAAATCAGCTTTTATCAACCAGTTAAGTATTACCAAACACAATTATATAAACAGCTAGTCAAATAAGCAGTCAAAACTCTAACAGCAAACTCTAAACTTAAACAACTAAACTCTAAACTATGTTTGCCAAACAGGGCCAAATTATTTATCTCAAATCAATATATATATATATATATATATATATATATATATATATATATATATATATATATATACACATATACATATACATATATATCTTAAAGGAGAAAGTCCTAATATGAAACAATATAGGAATATATAATATTATTCTAAATAATATCCTAATATGAGTCCTAACACCCCCATCCTTCAGGTTGGAGCATGCAAATCCCGAACGCCCATCTTAAATAACAAAAATTCAAACTGTATCCTTCCTAGAGCTTTAGTGAAAATATCTGCCAATTGAAACTTGGTAGGAACATAAAAAGGATTAATAAGACCATCAGTCACTGCATCAAGAAGACTAAATTTGTGTGCCATTAAAGACACAAAACCATTCTTTTAGATGTTTCCACAATTCACTCGCATCATCATCATAGAAAGAAACGGTGGAGCGTATAGCTAGGGTGGGTGTGATAGTGTTTAATATCCAAGAAACAAGCATGGAGTGAACCGTACTACAATTCGCAAGTCGTTCGGGTGTTGTAGGTTTGGGGATTGTACCATCAATAAAGCCAAGCTTTCGTTTGGCATTCAAGGACGTGCGAATTGCGTGCGACCATTCTTCAAAGTTGTCTCCTTTCTATTGAATAGGAGTAATTAGATCTCTGGGATTATCATTGGATCCCAAAAAATAAACCAGAATCGAGTTTAGGGGTCGAAGGATTAGGGTCATCCATGCTAGTGGTAGATGTGGGGTTGCCGGTTTTAATGGTGGTGTTGGAGTCGAGTTTCGGGGTTAAAAAAATTTTTGGAGTTTTCAAGATTTTAGGCTCTTGATACCATGTTAAGTTTGGTCTATCTTGTGTTATGTTTCTATTCATCTCAAAATCAATATTTATACATTGAGCATCAGGTGATAGTCTAGTGGTGTTGGCATCACCTCCGATCCCAGAGATTCTGGGATCGACTCTCACCCCTTGCAAGGAGGGATCCTCAATTTCCCCCATCCTTACAAGGGACTTCATTTTACCTTAAAAAGAAATATATATATATATATCCTAAAGGACAAAGTCCTGATATGAATCAATCTAAGAATCGATAATATTATTCTAAATATTATCCTAATAAAACTCCTAAGAGCATGTACAATGGAGCTCTCCAACTAGCTCTCCAAGAAGAGAGAAAATGGAGAGCCACTTCTTACCCAACAATGGGGCTCTTGGTAGTGTCTTGGGTGTCTCTCCATGGAGACACTTTGCAAAGTAGCTCTTGGGGGAGATACCTTTGGGGTTGAAGGAGAGATAGCTCTCCAATGTTTAGGGCCCACATGCTATTGCAATTACTTAAGTTTTCTTTTATTCTTGCAACCATTTAATAATCTTTTTTATAAAAATAAAAAAACATGGTAATAATTACTATCCCAATAACTATAATTTTTCTTTATCTATAAAATGAGCCTAGTATTGGATATATTTCATACACAAAATCAACTATCTTTATTTTATTTATGAAATTAAATATTAGCATTCAAAATTAATATTTTTTTTTAAAAGAAATTGCACATTACATAAATTATGAAAAAGATAATTTTTTTTTGTAATTATATTTAATTTACATGAATAACTTTATTTATATAATTTTAACCATAGTATAAAATGAGGTTCATTTATTGATATGGGGACCACAAAACAATGAAAAGTTAAATGGAGAGCTCTTTAAAGAGTTTTATTGTTGTTGGGTGTTTTTAGACATAGTTTTTGAGAGTAGCTTGAAGAGAGAGAATAGATAAGAGAAAGTGGAGAGCTAGTTGGAAAGCCATGTACCATTGTACATACTCTAACAAATCCCACACCCCAACTAATCGAAGTCAAACATATAACATCAGGGTCAAAATAGAGTCATAGGTTTTGATCCTACCTACTACACCAAGATACCTTTGTTAGCTAACAGTACTGGCAAGTGGTGGTATACGTATGCGTAAAAGTCGTGGGCCATATCTCGGAAACGAAGTTGGAGCCTTGGAGGCCACCTAGTTTGAGTATGATGTTGAAGGACCATTGACAACAAGTTGTAGGATAGAGTAAAAGGTGTGTGACCAATGCACCTGCTAGGAAGCAGAAAGGGAGGAATGATAAAATACTATCAGTTAGAGGGTACGTTGCCCACTATCAGGGATAATGTTGTAACTTTGGCATATTAATAAATACAAATAGAGGTTGAATTGTAAATAACAAGTGTATAAGATACACACACATGTGTTGATGTATAGATAATAAGTGTTTTAAACACACATACATGGGTTTTCATAAAAATAAGGTTGCATTTTTTCGAGGAAAAAGCTGGTAAAAACGCGTAAATCGAGACAACTTTTACTTTTTGTCAGAAATCACAGTCTGAATTTTTGACAAAAGTTACATTGAATTCACACCAACAAGGTTGTTTTGTAAGTAACAAGTGTCTCAAACACATAAACATGAGTTGGTTTATCAATAACAAGTGTTTTTGATACACAAACATAGGTTTATAAATTACAACATTGTCCCTGATAGTGGGCAAGGTGCCCTCTACTTGATAGTGTTTTATCATCCCTTAGCAGAAAGGTCCACAAAGCCCAGCTCAAAGAGGCAAATGCATATGGATCAATACTCAATAGTGGTGGTGCAAGTGTTTTCTTTAATCAACAAATGATTAGAAACCAGAAACAAGAAAGCAACACCATGTATATCCTTCTCTACAATTCTAACAGGAATAAAGTCTAAAATTAAGAGGTTATTAGTGGAGAGGGCTCCTTGATTAGCAAGCCAATCCGTCACCTGGTTTCCTTCTCGATAAAAATGGACAACTCTTACATCCCAATCATCTCTCTCTAGCATAGTGCGACATATATAAGTGCGCGGCTCATTGGTTCATTCTCCTTTATTAGCTTCTGAGTTCGGTAGAATTTGCACACAAGTTAAGCTGTCCATTTGGAAGTTGGATTCCCTTAGTCAGAGCAAGAGTAGGTGCAACTATATATTGATGTTCTTAGGTGGTAGGTGGTAGGTAGGGATGGACATGGACCAGATCCGATTGGACTCTACCCATTTTTGAGGGTCTAGGTCTAAAAAGTTGATACCTATTGCGTCTGGGTAGAATCTGGGTCAAGGTGTTAAAATTCGGGTATGGGTATATGTTTCATGAATTCAGACCTAGACCCAGACTAGCCCCGTAGACCCATTTCGTTTTTATATATTAATTATATGTATTATAATACAAAATATATAAAAGTAGTAATAAAACTTTTTATCAAGACTCAAGTTAACTTGTTGTGGATGATTTAATTTTAAATGTTTGTACAAGAATTAAACTATTATTTAGTTCTTTTATCATTTTAATAACTAATAAAAACGGGTGTAGAAAATTCGCAGGTTAAAAAAAATAATCGAAACTACTAATAAACTTGAGACCCATCTTGGACCCGTTTTGGACCCAGGATCCGCCATACCAATTGGATCTGGGTAAGGATCCAGATTTTCCAGACCCACTCTAAATCCAAATTTGCGGGTCTAGGTCTAGCAGGACCCGCCCCATACCCGACCAATGTCCATCCCTACTGGTAGGTGGAAGCTATAAGTTATGCAACCATTCCCCCACCATGATCCTGTCACAGTCAAATTTAGACCACCTTCATCTAACTCAAGGAGGAAACTCACAAATTCAACCGACTCAAACTCCAAAAAGCGTAGATAATAAGGTGCAATTAGGGGTGTAACGAGCCGAACCGAGATCGAGCCTGGGGTTGCTCGACTCGGCTCGTTACAATTTTACTCGAACTCGAGCCGAGTATCGAGCTTTTTCGAGCTTAAATTTTCTATTTCAATTTACCTTAAAACTGAATTTGCGTTAAAAAACTATATTTCATATATTCTACAAATAGGTTTAGACTACTTAGTTTGAGTTTTTTCACAAGTATTGTACAAAATTTAAATATAACTTTTCATTTTATTTCTATAATATGGAAAATAATATAGCTAAAATATATTTCGAGCCTGCTCACGTTTTTTCGAATCGAACTTTGCTATGTTCGACTCTGGAAAATTTTGAGCCGAGCTTGAATAGTTTGCGAGCCGACCAGGCTCATTAACACCCCTAGGTGCAATAATGTCCACTAGTGATTACTCCTTCCGTGTGGCGTATACCATACTCCCTCCGTTATTTGATAGATGTTCTATTTCTTTTCGCCACGTAAATTAAAGCTAAAGTATTAAGTTGAGTTAATGTATGAAAGACTTGTGATAGAGTATAAAATAAGAGATAAACTTTAGAAAAAGCACTTTTTAGGTGAACATGATTAATTAGGGAGTATGTGGTAGGTGAGAAAATTAATTAGATAGGTTAGATTTAACAATGAAGAGTAAACCTTACCCTATAAGGAATATGGAGCATCTATTCAATAACATCCATAAAAGGAGAACAGAGCAATATATATTAAAAAATAAAGAGAGTATTAGATAATATTTCCTTTGTTCTAAAATATAGTTTCCATTTCATTTTTCATGGTCAAATATTAAAACATTTGACCAAAATTCTCATTGATATATATACAAAAAAAAAACATACTCATGTGAGATCTTTTTAGATTTGTCTCAATGTGTAATTTTATAATATCAACTTTTTATAATTTCTATTCATACGTAAGTAAAGATATTGGTAATTAAAGATACGTATTGGAGACCATGCAAAAAGATACGAGAACTATAATTTAGGACGGAGGGAGTATCAGTTAATCGGAGGTCATTTTAGAGAATTCAAGTTCATACACCTACCATTTTTAAGTTTGTGAACTAAATCTCCAATATATAGATGTGGCCGTCTCTTTAATAACTTTGGTTCAAGGTATCAATGTTAGTTATGTAAGTCCAATAATTCAATACTCTAATAGGGTGTGGAAACACGGGGTAGGTTTGAGACTGGCTAAGGAGAACTTCGTAGGTGAAGAAGAGTAAACGGGTAGAAGACTATATATATGCCTACAAAAAATATAGTGTTGCGCCAGCATACGTTCAGGGACTTTGAAATTGAGATGTAGTTTATATTGCGCACCCACACTGATAATTTCGTGTGTAGATTCTAGCAATAGGTTTATTGCTTCTATTTTACTTAAATTTTTCCTAGTTTATTTATGTTAGGATTCTTTAAAAAAATTTGATATAAGATGATATATTTAATAGAAAGATAAATATTTAGTTTATTATAATCATATGACTTACTCTAGAAATAAAATATTTTTTTTTTGTAAGTAAGCAAGTATATATCATTTCCAAAAACAATGTACAACCTAAGTCCTAAAATAGTAGGACAGAACTAAGCAGGCCTAGCAGAGCCATTTATAATGTGTCTAACCATTCACAGTCTCTATTACTCCATTTAGGAGAAGAGCATCTATTAATTCTATGTTTAACTATATACTGAATGTCTTTGACAGTATGTTCAGGCCTATGAACTTTAGAGAGCCAAAAGGCTTCATTTCTAGTCTTCCATATATGGTAGATAGCTGCTGTAAGAACTGTATAAATTACACTTTTCATCACTTTAGAGCCTCTATAGCTTCTCCTGGTCCAAGTGAACCATTGCTGGATGGTCCTCCTTGCATTATTAATACCAATCCACTCCAGAGTCTGGTGCAAAACTCTCTGGCTATATACACAATTAAAAAACAGGTGTGTATGACTTTCTGTGGCATTACCACTTAAGCAGCATAGATCATCAGGGGTGATGTTATAATGGTGAAGCTTATCTTTCGTTTTCAGTCTGCCTTGTGTACCTATCCAAGCAATAAACTTGTGCTTTGGTAGATTCATTCTGTTCCAGACTCCAATAGCCCAGGGAACCTTAGGCTTTCCCATAACCAACATATCATACACTTTACTGATACAGTAAACATGATTGTGATGCCATTGAGACATACCAATTTGTTCCAGCTCCTTTTTCACCTTGCACAAATGTTTAACAATCCAACTAGCACCTGGTGGAGCATGGAAATCCCACCAGTTATTATTCTTGATATAAATCGTGTTAATCCACTTCACCCACAACTCATCCTTTTTACAACCAATATGCCAAATCAACTTGCCAAGAGCTGCTCTATTCCAAATCTTAATATTCCAAAAGCCCAAACCACCCACTGCTTTAGCAGTGCAAACATCTACCCATTTAATATATCCAACTTTCTCTCCCAAAGCCTTTCCACTCCACAAAAAATACCTACAAATAGCATTAATAGCATCCATAACAGAACCAGGGAGAACAAAAATCTGAGCCCAGTAACTGTGAATACTAAGCAGGACAGAATTAATAAGTTGGGCCCTACCAGCAAAGAAGAGATGTCTAGTGCTCCAAACTCTAATCCTGCAAGTCATTCTTTCCACCAAAGCTTCACAATCACTAGCTGTAAGCTTTTTGGAGCTAATACGAACTCCAAGATACCTGAAAGGTAACCTTTCATGCTTGTAACTAGAAAATTGTTCAACTCTAGCAATTTCATCAATCTCCATTGCAGTGCTATAAAAGGCTAATTTGTTGGTGTTAGCCTGAAGACCAGAAGTCTCTGTGAACACCTTAAGTCCCTGCAACAACAGATAAGCAGAAATGGCCTCACCTTTGCAGAATAACAGAAGGTCATCTGTAAAGCAAAGGTGATTAACATTCAAACTTTTACAGCCTGTGAAATATTTGAACTCTTTCAAATCACCAATACAAGCAAGGATTCTTGTCAAATAATCCATGCATAGAACAAACAGCAAGGGGGACATGGGGTCCCCTTGCCTAAGCCCTCTCTTAGCAGCAAAATAGCCTTCAGTAGACCCATTTATAAGCAAAGTAAATTTTGGAGTAGTAATGCACTCCATGATGCAAGCAATAAAGTGTTGTGAGAAATTCAAAGCCTTTAACAAATCTTCCACAAAGCTCCACTCTATTGAGTCATAGGCTTTTTTTAAATCAACCTTCATAAGCATGCCTTTGACTTGATTCCTTGCCTTCCCAAATCTTTTCACAAGGTCTTGACAGAGAAGAATATTGCTGATTATATTCATGCCACTGATGAAGGCACCCTGATTTGTGGAAACTACCTATGGCAAAATCATGCTAAGCCTTGAACAAATCAGCTTAGTGATAACTTTGTAAAGAATTGAACAGCATGCAATAGGCCTAAAATCACCAACTGAGGCTGGGCATTTTACTTTTGGCATCAATGTTATAGCAGTAACATTGATTTCCTTAAGTAATTTGCCACTTCTGAAAAAATCTTGAATGGCTGCAATTATGTCCTCACCCACAATATGCCAACTCTTCTTGAAAAAACAACTTGAAAAACCATCTATACCTGGTGATTTATCATCAGGAATAGAAAACATTGCACTTTTTATCTCATCAGCATTAAACAGCAAGTTCAATCTTTGTTGCTGAGCTTCATTTAGAATGCAACCTTTAGCAATAATTGCATCTTCTATGTGCCTAACTTGCCCATCACTGCCAAAGAGAGAATGGTAAAACTCTAGGAAAGCCTCTGTGACCTCTTTAGAGTTATTAGCCCATGTATCATCAGCCTTTTTGAGAGTGTTTATTCTATTCTGCATTCTTCTAGTTCTAATACTCTGATGGAAAGTTTTTGTGTTATCATCACCTTCCTGGAGCCACCTTATTTTTGCTTTTTGGCTCAAGAATTGTGTATAATACCGATGAGCAACCTGATAAGCAAGCCTAGCCACCTTTTCTGCCTCTCTCAATTCAAGATCACCTGGACTGCTATGAAGAGCTGTTTGAGCTTGGATCATAGTGTTGTAAGTGGAAGAATTTTGCACTGAAACATCTCCAAATTGAGTGTTGTTAAGTAGCTTTAACTCTTTTTTCAAGAGTTTGAGCTTGCACACAACCTGGAACATTTTAGTGCCCTGAACATGATGTTGCCATCCTTGTGAAACGACCTCATGAAAACCTGCTGCATGACACCACATATTAAAAAACCTAAACGGTTTTTTCTTCTCTTCACTGGCAAAAAACTTAAGCAACAATGGACTATGATCATACTCCCCTTCAGGTAGTATAAGAACTTCTGTACCATTCCAATCATTCATCCAAGCTTCATTGCCTAACACTCTATCCAACCTGCAGAATACCCTGTCAACACCCTCTTGTTTGTTGCTCCAGGAATAAAACTGCCCACTAGCTTTGACTTCTTGTATCTGACAGTTAGCCGTGCATGTCTTCATATCTGCAATTTCCTTTTCTCTCACAGGCTTACCAATTCTATCCTCAGTACTCATAATAGCATTAGAATCTCCCAGAGTAATTCAAGGAGTATCATCCTGAGCAAACTTTTCCAAGTCTCTCCTCAACTCACTCCTTCCTTGCCTATCATTAAGACCATAGACAAAGGTGCATTTAAACTTCTGTCCACCATTGATAACCTCAATTTCAGTATGTACAAGTTGACTGGTGCACCAAAATACATTCACATTAAATGCACTAGGATGCCACCCTAAAATTATTCTGCCATTACCATGCCATTGATTGTTGGTAGTCAAGCACCACCCAGGACACACAGTTAGATAAAAGTCTCCCAATGAAGGAGCTTTTATCTTTGTTTCCAGAAGGCTAAACAACCTTATATTGTGAGAATTCAACAAAAATTCCTCACTACAACTTGCTTCTTCTTGTTGTTTAGCCCCCTCACATTCCAACTAAGCATGTTATCCATCCATGGTAGGGGGCTCCCCCTCCCCCTCCCCATGCTGAACACTTTCATGACCCTCCACAGCCACACCTACTTCCTCAATCTCATGTTCTTCTGTACCCAAGGTAGCAAAAGCATTATCTGTAGGAACTAGAACTATTACACTTGTGTTCAAATGACCATGTTTCTTGGCCAACTGGAACCCATCTGCATCTGTCTTCACATCAGCTTTTTAGGAACCCATTTCTTCTGAATGTGCATCTTTTGTTTCTGTTTACAATCCATTACAGCATGACCCACCCCTTTACAATGATCACAAGAAATGGGTTTCCATTCATACTTGACATTTTGTGTCATCAATTTTCCTTTCTCATTCTCAAAAGTAATATAGGCTGGAAATTCCTGATTCATCTTAGCCTCTACCATTACTCTAGCATACAGTAATCTATCTTTGTTGATTGTTGCCTGGTCAAGTTTTAGGGGCTTCCCTATTCCTGCCACTAACTGAAACAAACATTTTTCTCCCCAATACTTCAGATCAAGTGCAGGTAATTGTATCCACATTGGAACAGTTTTTAGGTCCTCCTTCTATATATTCATTTCAGAGTCCCATTTTTTCACAATCAGGGGAGAAATAAAATATTTGATTCTTGAAAAGGGGTATGACTCATATATACTATGTAAAGGGGGCTTAGGTCTTCAATTCTTTGTACTCCCTCCATTCCTATTTGTTTTTTCTAGTTTGACATTTTTCCTCTCTAAAAAAATTCTAAATAGGAAGAAAAAATAAGAATAGAGGGAGTATTGTACAGAAGTACATGATACAGGGAATGCGATCCTATAGACTTGTAATATAAATATGATCAGATTCACATTCAATGACCACTAATAAATATATGATCATGAGTAGTAAATACAAAAGTATATTTCTTATCATGGGTGTTTTCTCCATATTAACTGTATTTGGATTTATAGTTGCTATTAGGCATATCGTTCTTTAATTTAACGCCAAATTCTATAAATTATCTGCTGATTTGAAATTTCTTATGCATAGATTAAAAACGTTCGATCAATTAGATTAATAAGTCTCACACTTTTAGATATGTTTAACTAATAATCCTCCTTTTTGTGCTTCTTACAGCACTTGTAATTTCATATTTTTCAATGTGCTCATCAGCTAATTGTGCATGCAATTACCCAAAGCAATTCACCATCTCCGAACACAACCTAGGGAACATTTGTGTTAGGCTTAGGGACCACAATTTAGCCTAAACCCTGTTCAAGTTTGTCTCCATCTAATGAAAAAATCCGAATTCAAAAAACTAAAAATCATATCTGAATCATATCGGAGGTAGAATTTACATAAAACCACAAATCTTCCTCGAATCCTATTATTACTGATGTTACCTCATTAGTCCTTACTTGATAGATTTAACTATATTACAATAAAATAATTATGTTCGTATTATCAAAAATTATGTAAAGTATAGTTTAATTGTTTACAAAAATTTAAATTGTTTAAATCCAACTTAATCCTATTTAATCCAAAACAAGATTATCCATTATGAATAGGATAACTAAAAACCGAATTTGAAACTGATTTAATATAACTTTAGTTCGAATGGAGGGATATCATATACGAAGTTTGGATATCTAATATGATTTAATCCAGCCTATTGCAAATTTGCAATCCATGCTAGGTATATGCTTGATTAGCCTCATAATGTATACTTTTTTTGTTTTTTTTTTTTGGTTCAAGAAAGATAATTGGTCTAAAGACCAACCCCTGCTAGGCTACTAGTCTGCAGGGCACACCAGCTCATTGGCTGAGTAGAGGGGATTTATACCCGCAAGCAAACATTTTTACACAAACTCCGCAAATTGGGGAGTGATGAGAGTCGAACACCCGACCTTGCGGTTGGGAGGTGGGAGCACCAACCATTGGGCTCCCACGAGGACCTCAGCCTCAGAATGTGTACGAAGTGAAGAATTGCCCTTCCAATTTGAGATTTGCCACATGTCAAAATTGTGATAACCTTTGCTTACTTGAGTTTTTCTTCTTCCTCCATCTCAAACAATAATGTTTTATTTTAAATGTAAAATTCATTTATTAATGAAAGAGTTCATATGACATCTACAATTAAAATCAAAACTACTAAATTTATAACAATTTTGATCAAAAAATTGGCAAAACCACGATTGTTTTATATGAGAACTAGCACTACTATTTTGTATACTCTCTTTCACTTTGGATATTTGACACAGGATTTCACGAGGGGGTCCATCAATCTATTGTGGTTTTAAAAATAGAACTAAGTCTGAAGTAAATTATTGTAGATATAGAATTGAAATATGTTGGACCATGACACCGCATAAATCTTCATCAACTAATCAAATTTTTAGCCATAGGCTCTTACAAGGGGATCAAAATATAAAATCTAATCTATGGGTAGATAAAACACAATAGATGCAAAAAAATGGCCCACTGATTTGAGAAAGCATAAGAGATTATTGGAGTCTCCAAAGATTCCAACAAAATAAGGCTCGGTTGTAATTTAATGAGTTGGAGAGTAAGTTGGTACCAAAATACAATGAAGATGGTACCAAGCTACAATTTGGTACCAAGCTACAATTTGGTACCAAGTTACAATTTTGGTACCAACTTGACTCTATTTAATACCATATTGTTGGTACCAAAATACAGTTTGATTGGTACCAAGCTACAATTTGATTGGTACCAAGCTACAATTTGATTGTTACCAAGCTACAGTTTACCAATTTGACTCTATTTGATACCAAATTATAACTTTGTATCGACTTAAAAATTTGGTACCAAAATTTAACTTGGTGCCAACTTGACTGTATTATGATACCAACTTAAATTGTCTATAGCGTGAAATTATCAACGTGATCTTATTGGAATTTTTGGAGACTTGAAGAAATAGACGTTTAGCACAAGCTCCAATAATTTGGTAGAGTAACTCTCTAGTAGAGAGAGAATGGAGATCTTTGAACAAGAAACAAAACTAGAAAAAGAAACCTTACCATCAACCAAAAGGTTGGTTGTAGGCCCTAGGCCAACAAAGAAAGCTAGGGTTTGAGGAAGGAAAAGGGAGAAGAGGAAAAAGAGAGAACGCGGGTATATTATATCAAGTACTATCAAGTACCAATGCAGATGTTGATTTCTTGATGTATGATATCCGAAATATAATTAGATATCGAATTTTGGATATCCAATCTTGCTAATATTTGAAATAATGGGTATATTATATATATATATATATATATATATATATATATATATATATATGACATTTTTGCTTAGATTCAAATTTTTTACCTTTTTGGAATATAATCAAAATTTAAACTTTTTTATCTAAAAACGACAAAAATTGTAAATATCAATTACGGATATCAAATATTGGTGATTTTGAATACTGGTTATCCAATCTGTGCTCAGCCCCCCCCCCCAATAGTTCTTTAAAATGCTAGTGCATATATATTTGATATCCGTAACCTATATTTTTGTTAGATCTTGGTGAACTATGTTGATATATGCATTGCGTGTGGGAATTTAGCTGTCGGCTTTCTTTATATGCAATTATTTATGAGTTTATGCCATTTAGTTGTTGTTTTTAGGATGATTTATGAGTTCAATGCTGTAAATATGCCTTCTAAGGATTTTTTTTTGAGTGAATCTTTCTGTTTTTAGGTTGTTTTATGACTGATTTTCTCATATAGCTTCATGTTGTTCCATTTATGCCCTGAAGTTGCTCTTTTTGGGATGATTTATAGGTTTAATGCTGTAAATAAGCCTTCTAGTGGTGTTTTTGAGTGATTCTTTATGTGTTTAGGTTGTTTTATGATTGATTTTCTCATGTAGCTTCATATTTTTCAATTTATGCCCTGAAGTTACTGTTTTTAGGATGATTATGAGTTCAATGTTGTAAATGTGCCGTCTAGTGGTGTTTTTTGAGTGAATCGTTATGTTTTAGGTTGTTTTATGACTAATTTTCTCATATAGCTTCACGTTGTTCCATTTATGCCCTGAAGTTACTGTTTTTAGGATGATTTATCGGTTTAATACTGTAAATATGCCTTCTAGTGGTGTTTTTGAGTGATTCATTATGTGTTTATGTTGCTTTATGATTGATTTTCTCATATAGCTCATGTTGTTCCATTTATGCCTTGAAGTTGTTGTTTTTGGGATGAGTTATGAGTTTAATGCTGTAAATATACCTTCTAGTGGTGTTTTTTAAGTGAATCTTTATGTTTTTAGGTTGTTTTATGACTGATTTTCTCGTATAGCTTCATATTGTTCCATTTATTCCTTGAAGTTGCTGTTTTTGGGATGATTTATAGGTTTAATGCTGCAAATATGCTTCTAGTGGTGTTTTTGACTGATTCTTTATGTTTTTAGGTTGTGTTTAGTTTCCTTGGCTGGCAAGTAATCTATTATCCCTCAAGATGTTCTTCAATGGAGACATGTGCAACGATGTCCAAATCTGGTAATCCGAACCTGAGTTCCGTTCCCAAACCTGCAGAAAAAGGGACCCACCCTGGAGGTTTCGATGGTGGTTCCCCCTCCAAAGATTAAGTCAGGTATCAAGAGTGAAAAAAGGAAAAGTAGAGATAGAGAGAGGAAGTGAGAGAGTATTATTACTGAGTAAGGGCACACTGTTCAAAAAGTTACCTTTTTCCTGATTTCAAGGGAAGTATTTATAGTGTTTGGGATCTGAATGTTGCCTTTTGAGGTCACCCTAAAATAAAGGCACCTGATTGGCTAAGCAATCAAATCGTGACACGTGGCAGACAATGATTGGGAGCTGAGCATCAACCAATCATGTGCAGCCGTTTTTTAGGAGTTGGGCCCTGAATAATCCTTCAGGCCAAAAGTGGGCTTTCATTCTTTAGTAAGTAAAAACCCAAAGTTTGGACCACCCTTTTTACCTCTTTTTGATGGGACACGTGGATGCTCTTGATTGATCCACGTGTCTCCTGGTGAGCCTTTGATTTTACCATTTGCCCCTAAAAGGTGATTTTACCATTGTCTTAAGACGGTTAATGCTCTTTTACTTGAGGAAGTTACCTCTTTTTCAAACGGCAAAGTCGCGCCATTTTCTTGTATTATCGGTCGTATTTAACCGGTTCAAAATTGCGGTCATATTTAACCGATTCAGGAGGTTTTTCACCCCCCTATATATGTTCTTTTGTCCTTTCTGAAATCATTTCACACCTTGAGAGATTTTTTCTAGAGAGAGATACTCTCCATTTTCTAGAGAGAGTGTGTTCATCCAACTTTCGTTTTCTTCGCCGAACGTCCAAGCGTTCGTCAGGTATCCCTTCTTTCTTCTTTGTTCTCCTTTATTCTTTATTTTTTCTTAAAAAATAAATAAAATGAATTCCTCTTCTTCGTCAAATAATCCCGGCCTTCCAAGAGTTTGGTTTGACGCTAGAACTGATAGTATTTCTTCTTCGGCACATTCTAGGGTTGGGCCTATTCTGGCTGGTCATGTATATTTTTATGGTTTTGGCTGACAAAGTCAGACGACCCAGTCTTTACCTGTGGAGGGTACTCTGGCCACGTCAAGCAAACTGCCCGTCTAAGACAAAAAATAATTCTCCCTACATGTAGCTCTGAAATGGAGGAGTCTACTGGACGAGTTCCGGAAGAGACGGGGGAAATTCAAAGTGCTCAGCCATTGCCCGAGCCTTCTTCCCCTGGTCACAGCAGGGAAGAAAACTTCGAAGCAAGTCCAGAGCCCAGTTCGTCTGGTAGGGAGGTTGGAATGGAAGAAGCCGACGAGGGCAATAATGAGGGTGATTCCAGCACTGCTGAAGAATCGGACGATCCCTCTACTACTTTGTCTGAAATTAGGAGACGCCTAGGTCCCCTTTCTGACCCTAGTTTGATATTAGCCAACCGTAAATGGTTAGAGAAAAATTGGCCCTGAACCCAACTTCTTGTCTTCTGTCATGCCCATGCCGGGCTACTCCTTTGTCATTCCAAACGAGGAGGCTACAATTTTAAGCGCTCCTAAGAATCACTTTGCTGTCTATAAGCTAGCCCTAGACGCGGGGTTGAGATTCCCCCTTCATGATTTCATAGAACAAGTGCTAAGGCATTACAACATCGGCCATAATCAGCTGGCGCCGAATGCCTAGCACAAAATCCTCACCTTTGTAGCCGTCTGCGAGTTGCGCGGCCTGGCCCTTTCTCTATCGACTTTTACTCAGATACACTATGTATCTAAGGTTCTGAAGACGGTAGACGAAGCTTGGTTCAGCATCTGCAACCGCCCTGGGTTTCTCACGGCTTGGGATAAGCCTTCGAAGATGCATGACTGGAAAGCCGATTTTATCTTCGTCCGAGCTGCTAACGATTATATTGCTGAGGGATACAGTAATACCCAATAATTCTCTCTTTTCCAAAATACCTTTTAAATATAATTAGGGATATTATCTCAAATAACCCTGACTTATAGGCCTTTTTCCAATATAACCCTGGCTTTTGCAGGCCTGTCTCCGATAACCCTGAACTTGGTTTTTGTCATTAAACTGGACGGAATTTGTGACGACGTTAAATAGACCCAAACTATGTTTGACTTTTGCTTTGGTTGGCGCCAGGTTTATAAGTAGTTGGTCACCCTCATTACCTTCTTCAACCTTTGTCCAAATTCGTGCCCTAATTCCATAATGAATAGGGAAGTGGAAGGTATTTTAGCAAATATGAAGTACGAGAACAAGAGATGCAGATGCAGAATCGTGCGCAAGGCTGAGTTGAGGATTTCATAATCTAGGGATAACCCTAACAAGCTTTATTATCGTTGCAAAGAGTGCGATTTTTTCGAGTGGTGTGTGCCACGACTAAGGGAGGAAGCAATCACTTTCAATGGCAATGGGGAGCAATTTCGGTCTGATTATGTTGAGATGCGAAGGGAATTATCTTGGGATATGAAGAAAGTTGACGAAAGCATATTTCAGTTGGGGTTAATGGTGAA
Organism: Beta lomatogona; assembly: GCA_947646795.1. Taxonomy (NCBI): domain Eukaryota; kingdom Viridiplantae; phylum Streptophyta; class Magnoliopsida; order Caryophyllales; family Amaranthaceae; genus Beta; species Beta lomatogona. Next base: position 2,183,866 of record CANSNZ010000018.1, on the reverse strand, counting down.
ATGTATGGTTTTGGGTTTATGTGTTTTTATGGTTTTAGTTCTTCTTAAAATGTAAGGAAATGTGTTAGAATTAGAAATGTGATGGAAGATTATGAATGGATGTGATGTATTTTGTGGTTTAATATGTAAATCTGCCATTGGCAAGATTATGAATGGAAAATAGTTATTTTGTCATTAGCATATTATTGTTGCAAAAAATTGTTGAAGACCATAAATTATGTCATTAAAACAGAAGTACTGCTTCCAAAATATGTGTATTTGAAATATAAGTAATGACACCAAAATAGAAGTCAAAATACAGCATAACAACACTACTTGTTGGTGAATAACAAACACCATACTTCTAGGCACCATTACATAACAGAATTCACTTCATACAAACCCAACAAAAAACCCCCCTAAGTTGCTAACAAACACCTACTGTGTCTTCTGCTTCTTCTTTCCCTTGTCCATTTGTGATCCCAAAGTTTGTGTGCTGGCCTGTGTTCCTCCTTCAGAGCAGCTTGCCTCAGCTTGTCTCTGGGAGTGTCTTGTTCCCATCATTTGAAAGGTGCTTGGCCCTGCTGCATTTTCTTATTGTTGCTTTCCCACTTTTGCAGCTTCTTTTTTTTTGCTTTTTTGTCAAACCACCCATACATGTTTTCTTGTTATGCCCTAACTCCTTACAGTTTGAACACCTAATAGTGACCTGCCTCTTTCCTTTCTTTGGTTATCCCTTCTCTCTTCTCCTATTTCTTGGTGGTCTCCCAACTGATCTTTTGAGGATTGGGGGCTCAATTTGTGGAACATCAAATGTAGGCCAATGAGTATGGTCAGTTATAGGAAAGATGTTTAGCCCATACATGGCATTGTAATTTTGCACAGAATAGTAGTGGCTCACATAATTCCTAGGTTGATCCCTCCTGTGGTGAATTACTCTTGTGGCATGTCTACAAGGAATTCCAGTCAACTGGAAGCGTTCACACATGCAAGTCCTAGCCACAAGGTCAACAGGATATTGGCCATTGTCTTCAAGCACTTCAAATTGACCTCTTCCACTGGCAAATATCTTGCAGAACCTGCTATCATCATTCATCAATCTGAGTTGTTTTTTGCAGTAAGGAGTGATGTCACCATCAGCCCAACCTTCAGCCTCCTCTTGTCTTTTTGCAATCCTTATCATGCAACTTCTTCTCACCCCTGCATGTATGAACAAGAATCAAAGTTAGGATATGTCAGAAAAAAGAAGGGAAATAAATGTGAAGGTTCTTTCTAACCTTCTGCAAGACTGAGGATAGGCCTCACTCTGTCAAGCCCAAGTGTGGCATTGAAAGACTCAATGAAGTTGTTAGTGTTGTCATCAGAAGCAAATGTTGTATCAAATTTAAACCTTGCCCACATCTTCAAATCAATATTCATCAAATATTGATATGCTTCCATGCTCAACTCTGCAATCTTCCTCATTGCCTTTGAGAATACATACTCATTGTATGCATCACATGCTTGCCAAAAATAAGCCTCATAATGAGGTCCAGAGAACTGACCCTGTTACACAATTACTACATCACAAACTGGGAAGAGTAGAACACAATATTGACAACAGGGAGGGGTAGAGACTTACTGAAAAATTCTTGAACAAATGCCTGTTGCAAATCCTCCTCTGGCAATCTGGGAAGAACTCTGCTAAGGCTGACTCAACCTCCTTCTGCCTATCACTCATGAAGGTCCAGTCTTGCTTTCACTCTCCCTTAATGTGAACTTCAAGCAGTTTATGAAATAGCTCCAAGCCTCCTTTGTTTCATCAGCTGTGATGGCTTATGCAAGAGGGAATAGCTCCTGGTTTCCATCCAAGGCAACAGCAGATAAGAGCACACCATTGTGACTCCCCTTCAGATGACAACCATCAACCCCAATGAGAGGTCTGCTGCCAGCTATGAACCCCTTAAACTGGGGATCAAAGCTTATAAACATCCTCTTGAAAAGCAGAGTTGGATCTGGTCCCCTTTTCAAACTGTGCCAGCTGATGAATGCATGAGCATGAGGGTGTGTTTTTTTCACAATTTGAATGTATGCAGGTAGCCTAGTGTATGACTCATCATGGTCACCTTCAATGATACTCACAGCATGGGCTCTTGCCTTGTACAAAGTAGGCCTTGGAACTGACACTCCAAATCTCTCCATTGCTAACTGCTCTAGTGTTCTAATAGGCACTTCTGTGTTTGCCCTGATCTCATCCATCAACTTACTTGCCAACCATTTAATCCCTGCCATTGGATTTCCTTCTAACCTATCACAAGTGTGGTTTTTAGTCATGGTCTTGCTTGCCCATGTAACCCCATCTGGGAGCTCACTAGCATGGATCCTCCATGGACACTCAGCATCCTTACATGAGGCAGTGAACCTATTACTTTCAACCTTCTCCCTCAGTAAATCAAACCCCTCCTGCACACAATAGTCATTCAAAACAGAGAGAAAATGTTCTCTGTCCAAAAAAATTTGCCAAACCTGCAGCTTAATCTTCCTCCATCCCATATCTTCATAAATCACTCCATTCTTGTAAACCCTTTGTAAGAAGTTTGGGTTAATCCCATCTCCTTCATAAACCCAGTCCTTAGCCCTACTTGGATCAAATTCAAGAATGTCCTCAGCCTCCAAATTACTCTCATTCACCAGACTTGTATCCTCAGATTCATCATCATCACTAATCTCTTCCTCATGGAATGACACATCATCAGTCTCCTCATCTTCTTTCTCCGATTCACCCTCACTCAACCCTCTACTAGAACACTCAGCCCTGCCTCTCCTCTTTGCCCTCACCCCTTCAGTTTCTTTAGCCTGTGCAGCAGTTTTTGTGTAGCTAGGGGTGAAAACTACACCTAATTTCTTGGCTGTTGACCTAGACACTTTTTTAGGTCTCTCATGCCTCTTGCTTTTTTGATAAAAGCTGGTCTGGGTTGGTTGTTCAGGAGTGGGATTGGGCTGACTTGGGTTTTCAGTAGAAAAGAGTGGTTCAGGAAAGCTCTGTTCAGGAAAGGGCTATTCATTTGAACTTTGTTGAGTGGGTTGGGGAGTGGTTTGGTATGGGTTTGGGATGCTCTGTGGTTGCTTTTCAATTTCAACATGTGAAGTTGAATCAGTCTGAGTTTGGTTGGGTTGGGTTTCTTGGGCCTTAGGCTTAGGGTCAGGTTGGGCCTTGGGCTTAGGGTCAGGTTGGGTGTTGGGCTGAGGTTGGGTATTGGGCTTGGACTGAGGTTGGGTATTGGGCTTGGGCTTTGTTTGGGTAGTAACCTTCTTCCTAGCAGTGTGCTTCACTTTTGTGGGTGTTTGGGCTTTATTTGGGATTGAGGTTGTATTGGGGGTTTGGGGTTTAGTTGGTGTTGTGGAAATATTGGGTTGGGATGTAGGTTCTTCTATAGCAATGGGCTGCACATTATACAGATCCCAAACACCAGGCCCATCATAAGAAGAATCTTTCCTCAATAACTCCAGATCCTCTAACTCCCTCTGCCTAAATAATTCCTCCTCCTCTCTTACTCTTTCAGCCTCTTTTCTCTCAGCTTCTTCCTTCTCTCTCTGCTCTCTCCTCTCAGCCTCTTCTCTCTCTCTCTGCCTTTCCATTTCAGCTTTCTCCCAAGCCTCTCTTTTTTTGGTTTCAATTGCTGCCCTAAGCATCTTACTCATCAAACCAATTTCAGTAGGACTACCTCTGTCCTCCACAAATAGTGTTATTTCCTCTGAATACTTATAACACTTCAACATACTGTCAAAATCCTCCTCAGTTGTTATCTCTACCATGCAATCATCTCCATTTCGGCTATAGAACACAGAAGGATAAGCAGGACAAAAAACTCCTTGTTTTAACCCTTCATCCTCTAAATCCATTAAGAAGTGCAAAATCCCATATTCATCAACATCTTCAATTCTAATATCAAATTCCCTATTCCCAAACTTCACAAGAATCCACTTTCCCAAACCCATTACAAACCTAAAATGATAGAAAAACAATACAAAATCCTACTAAATCAGCACATATCCAATAAAACAACAAAATCAAGTTTTTCTACCACAACAAAGATCGAATTTTGTATAATTTCAAACATTAAAATGAGGAGAAAAAGGGAAACAGATGGTTACCTTCAACAGAGACGAATTGCGGCTTCGAAAATTCCTCTCCTGCCCCGATTTTAGTGCTTCAATGCTTTTTTGTTGTTGATGTTCAATAGATAGGAGAAACCCTAAATCGCTCGTAATTCTCCTTCAAATTTTCCCAAATCAAATGAAGTGCCTTTTAGTTCTTCGCATTTAATGTCACCAACTAACCACTTGCATAAACCTGGCGCCAATATAAAGTTAACAAAAGTCAAACATAGTTAGGGTCTATTTAACGTCGTCACAAATTCCGTCCAGTTTAATGACAAAAACCAAGTTCAGGGTTATCGGAGACAGGTCTGCCAAAGTCAGGGTTATAATGGAAAAAGGCCTATAAGTCAGGGTTATCTGAGATAATATCCCATATAAATAATAGAGAATTATCAAAGTATTATCGCCGGTGTGAAAACGTATCGGCTTATTCAGAATTTTGCAGCGGAAAACAATAATAATAAACTTTATAAATAAACTTAGTCAACCATAAAGTCAACTTCAAAACCAACCAACAACCAAAGTCAACCTTAAAACCAAATTAAACCAACTATAAAATATATAGTTCAAAAGTACAATGCATAACTACACAAGCTCTCCAAATCCCGATCCCAATGATGCACCATCTTCGAACCTGTTAAACGGACTATGCACTATTGATCCTTAGAGACTGCTCACCAAAATGGGTCATCACAGGATCAATAAGGCAAAGCCATGATCAACATATACAAACAAGCACGTAATCAGCAAAGCTGAGTACTACATAATAATACATAAACATTCCTAACATGATACCTATAAATGATAAACAGGGATAAATAATAACATAACAATCTACAGACAACTTTTACTGAACTACACTTTAACCATCTTTTTAATACTTTAATGGAATAGTTATTGGACCGAGTTGTCTAACTAAAAACCAGCCTTCACCTAGGAAGACGAAATACGGGCGCGACTCCTTATTCCAAAATGACCTACGATATCGAGGAACCTTTAAGATAAAATAGGAACGGTGATCAATCCAATTCCCAGAAAAAGCCATGGCCTGCTCACCATGTACCCCAACTCCTAATTGTCCAGCTTCAGACGTGCACCAGTCTAAAGTTTATTACTATCCACGTTACACTTTACATGATTTACCAATTATTACTTGCCATGACACCCAAGCAATACATATAACATATAATCAAACATTCTCAACATGATTCCTTTCTATCTTAGGATTAAATAAGTGATCATACAACTTACAACCCAAGATTAATTCCTTCTTATTTCAATCCTTCTCATTTGTTGAACCTAGCCAACAACCAACTTACCTTTCATAGGCATAAATTATCAACTTACCAAATAAGGCCCACAATCCTCATAAAGTAGTGAAAATAATAATATAAGGGAACACATGATTCAACTCAATAAATATATTAATCCCACCATGTGAATTAATAAATAAAGTTCCCAACCAACGTGCTTGCATCAATATTCCATACAAACATGATATTCAACTCATAAATAATTCTTAAAATCAACATGTTCACACACAGGCATAAAACACGTAAAATCCAAGCACAATAGAAATCCTATATGAACTCACAATAGTTCCTATACATGATACTACATAACTTTTCCTCATAATATCATGATACTACAACCAACAACACATATTTATGTACGTACCTTGTGTAGATAAATTGGTAGGCCACCTTTAATCACCTTAAAAATCGCCTAAAGAGTAATCTCAGCCTAAAACAACCAATAGAACTTAAAATCAATACTCCAAATAAATTCCAGCAACTTTAAAATACTTTAAATCCCCTTTAAAAATATTTAAAAGTTGTTTTTATCATTAAAACCTCAATTACTTACATTACCTAGCATAGTACTAATATACTAGTCAATAAAATCCATAAAACTCCATTAATAGCAACCTTTCTAAAGTTCCAGCAACTTATAAATTATTGAAACCTCCTTTAAACATACTTAAACGTGCTTAAATTCATAAGTTAACCCAAAATCATAAGCTATAACATGATACTATGATTTTCCAACATGTAAAACCCTAAAAATCCATGCTTTGATATTTTTTAACCCTATTTTAACATAACAAGTAAATCTGAAATTTAATTTCTTCAATACATAATTTATATAATCTTAGATTCATCAACAAACCATCACATCATAACTTTTTAAACATAAACTTATTAAAACAAACCCTAAAGATACAAACTTTGCATTAAATAAAACTTGAGGAGGAAGAAATAACAACCAAACAACGAAGAGAAGGAATGAAACTCGCGGCAACCGAGGGGGACGCGGGTGCTGGCGGCTCGCCGGCGTGGTCGGCGGTGGCAGCGGCAGCTGTTGCCCTCGACGGTGGAGAAAACCGAGAAAAGGAAGAGAGAAAAAGAAAAGAGAGAAAAAGAAAGAAGAGGAGGGCCGAAAGTGAAGGGGAGGAGGAGAGAGAAAATAATGTGTTTAATGAGTGGGGATTTGTGTAATTGAGGGTATTTATAGTTTCCCCCATTAGGGGTCCAATAAAGAGTTGGGCTTTGATGGGTTAATTAAATGAGAATGACTATAGGTCACTAGTACAGAATTGACGATTTGCGTCGGATGCGAGGCGCTCATTTGCGTCGGACATGGGTCCGACGGTACAACTCTCGATGCAAATCAAGATACATGATCTGCGTCGGACAAGCACGCGACGCAGATTGCTCACTATTTGCGTCAGACCCAGACTACCACGCGACGCAAATAATTGTTGAGCTGCTACCTGCTGTGGATGCAGGACACCACCATTTGCGTCGCATGCTGGTCAATGTGCGACGCAAATGGCCTACTATCTGCGTCGCACATTGAGCAGCATGCGACGCAGATGGTGGTGTCTCGCATTCACGGCGTCAGCAACCCAACTATCATCTGCGTCGCATGATGCTCAATGTGCGACGCAGATAGTAGGCCATTTGCGTCGCACATTGACCAGCATGCGACGCAAATGATGATTGTTGGTTTTTTTTTTCTCTTTTTTGTTTTTTTTTTTTCATATACAAAACCTTAAACTTCAAAACTAAACCAACATTATATTAATAATTATGAGCAGAAAATTCGGTAGAGTCTCCTTCGTAATTTGGACAGCCCAAGAAATCGTTGGGAGAATTTTGCATATATAACCAAAACCTGTTCCAGTACATCTCAAAGCAACCAATATTGCAATCAATTGCAATCAGCCAACCAACAAGGTTCAATATATTGTTCAACCTATAAATACATATACTAACTAGTTAGTTTGCAGCTTTGACGACCTCTACAAAGTATTTTGCAAAAAGTTCTCTAAGTTCGTCGATTTCAGTTGCGGAGTATGGCTGAGGACTTGGTGGAAAATCCTAGAAATATATTAAATTAGTTAATATACTTGAAAATTCTATAAGTATAAATCACGAATTTACGACATACATATACCTCCTGTAAATTATCTGAATCATAGTGCATGCAGACGATTTCAAGCATGTTTTTCATCACGAAATAGCCGCATTTCGCTCCTCCCGATTGTTGAGCACACTACACCAAATTTAAGATATATATTAGAATCGGAAATAAAATCCTAAATAGAATTATAAAATGTGTACGAAATACAAAACATAAGAGTTTTACCGGGATCGTTATCCAAGACAATTTAGTTCCTTTATTGGATCCTTCAAGGCGCGTGAAACTTGTATATGCACTAAGTATAGAAATTTTGTAACAATTAATTACTATAAACATTTGTAAATTATTTAAAATACATGTAAATTAATTAACATGTATAACAACTATGAACTTACGTATTCAGCGACATCTTGATAGCTAATTTTCTTTCTCTCTGTAGCGAATCAAGTATATATACTGCTTTCTTAGATAGACAAATGACAAGAAGAATCCAATGTTCCCTAAGGCATGAAACAAAATGTGATGCTCATACAACCACAAGTTCATATAGATAAAACAAAGAAAAGATTAGTTTAACTAACATACTTTTGAATATACGGACATAGGATGAAACGCATATTTTGATTCGCTTTCATTGTACTTGCCATGTAGTTGATCACGGCATCTGGTTCATTGCATATCATGGTCCCCGAAATCATACTTGGACACATGAAACCAATAGTACCCTCTGCTTCAGACTCGGCCTCTTCCAAATACCTACACTCCAAATTCTTATACTTAGAAGAAACAATAAAAATAAATATCAATGTTAATTAGTTTAGAGTTTGAGAATTCTCACATCATAAATATTTGCAAAATGGATACATTAAGCCATGCCCCGTGAGAAATTGAAAAACATCTTGTCGCGAGAGAATGATCATCTGATCACTATCATAGTTGAAGACGGTACCCTTCATAACTTGCATATTAAAAGGCTTATCTAAGGGCCGGTTGCAAAATAATCGGTGCATATCCTTGACAATATCATCCATCTCCTCCAGTGATAAGTCAATAAAAGGATCTATGTACCTATGTGCAGACTCATCGGTGCAAAGATCACTACCAACTAATTTTTTTTCTTCTTCTTCTTCTTCTTCATCGCACCTCCCTCAGGCAAATGTTCCTAATTCAATTCGACTTCTTTTTAATTCATACTATATATGTATATAGATTATTTCATATATCAATCAAGCTTACGTAGTATATGAATCAAGATATTAAACATAAGTTACCTGATATCTGAGACTATGAATACCAACTCTTTCGGTCATTCCATGAATGAACCCCCAGCTTGACTGAGTTTCACGATGTATGGAGTAGGTAGTGGAACTGGAGCACCTGCGTAGTCCGGAAAGAAATTATCAACACTCACTTTCACGGCCGTAGGATGTGATGATGACCCCAGTTGTGGATGAACGATACCCTCAACTACAATGATCGGCCCCGAGACATCCGTTAATGCCAAACGACATGGAACTTGACTCTTAACATTCAATGAGAACATAATGTCATTAATTAAGTGTTTTAGAAGCATAATATCATAATCTTAGAAGATATAAAATAAACTTATACCTGCAAGTGCAAAAATTGATCCTTGCCCCCTGAGTGACAGCTACTAGGATCAACTGGAGTGTGAGGACTTCGGACCGACGCATCTTCCCTTGTTTGATTTGGTGCTTGAAGACCTAATTGCGCCGCAAAAGCCATCAACCTTTCTTGAACTATTGCATCTATCTTCGAGTTCATATCTTGCATCGTCTATTCTCTAACTCTTTGGCTCACTCTAGCCTCGAACTCCTGCATCTCCTCATCATCCATGCCCCTACCCTTTCGAGCAGTACTACTTTGATCAGGATCTCCCTAAACAGATGTAATCCCAATGCTACGCCCAACTGTTAACGCACGCCCAGGACTGTTTTTCCTCTGTAAAACACGTGATAGAGCATCATTCATCCAACCTGGAACAAACTCTCCTTCCTTTTCTTTCCTTTTCTAATCATCCTGCGTCTAATTAAAAAAATTCATATGATTAGTAGAATACGAGTAATTGGACAAGAAAATATCATAAAATTTGAAAAATGCTTACAATGGACTCTTTTATCTTTTGTGTTTCTTCATCAGGGAAGAAAAGATTTCCTTCCTTATCTTTTTTCGATCTCGCGAGAAGCCATGGCAAAGTTCGATCCGACAAGGAGGAAAAAACTGAAGATGTGGATGAGTCAACTAATGATACTGTAGATGATGAAGGGATATACCCTTTTCTTTTCCAAACAGGAATCATCTCCGCATATGACTTTTGACCCAGAAAATGAGGATGGATGTTGGCAGCCTGAGACTTTCTTGCTTTTTCACTTTTAGCCTAATATAAAAACAAGTAAATAGTCAATATTCACAACATAAAAAAATGATTATAACATATTATGTGATTGTAACGTACATATTATATACCTTAAACTCATCAGAGCTACACTTTGTCACAAATTGCTTCCAAATCTCTTCCGTGATGAAAGGATAAAGCACATACGGTTGCTTATGATTGTTAGGCCCCTTCCTCGTTTTTGTGATCCATCGACTCACCAATTTTGACTTGAAATCGCTCCACCGCTTATCACAAGTAGTCAACACATCTCGTTTCTTCCTCTTATCCTCTTGTATTCCAAACTCTCTATTCAATTTTAAAAAAAATACACGATTAGTAACTATAACAAGATCTCAATTAAATTAAAAAAATGACTTTTAAAATACATGGGTTACTTACTTTAGCATCTTCCCAAATACTATTTTTAAGGCCTAGTGGAACATCATCCCAACTATCGTACAAGATAGACACTTTGCTTTTACTGATTTCACCGCAATGTGTCTTGTACGCACCAACATGCTCCCCAATCGGACGCATCATCTTATCCCACTGAAGTACTCTTTGAACCCAGGGTATGGAACGAATCCCTTTTGTAGGACATCTAGCCTTACTCACTATTTTCTTCCTACTACCTCCATCAGTAATCTCGGCCTCAGAACGTGGTTGCCGATCATCTGATGCATCATGCATTATCTCATCTTCCATCACTACACCTGAAACAAAATACAAATACCAACCAAAGACATGTTAGATTCATAAATGAAGTACTACAAAATTATTTTAACAATGCATAAAGTATATAAAATTGAAGATTATAAACAATAGTAATAGCAATAATATTACATAAATTACCTATTAATCAGTTTTTTCTTTGACAACGTAAAATCCCTCATTATGGTCTTGATGAATGTAATTTGGGTCCAAATCTTCCCCTAATGTACTTGGAATGACTACCGACGAAGTAATAACTTCATTAAATTGTGCATCGCATTCTTCTTCATCGTGTACATCATCAATTCCAAGTATTCTCCTTTTTCCTACAATGACAACAGACCATTTCGAATCGACAGGGTCAACCATGTAGAAAACTTGTTTTGCTTGTGATGCCAATATGAAACTATCTTCATGATGCCCTAACCGGCTGAAATTGACTAATGTAAAAAAGCCATGTTCATCCTTCTTTAGACCACGACGAATATCAACCCACTTGCATCGGAAAAGCGGAATCTTGAAGTCAGTGTAGTCAAGTTCTAATATTCTCTTCAATGAACCCGTAGTAAGACTTCATTGTCTCAACAATTGTTCTATCCCTTCTACTTGTATACTCTGGTGACAAAGCCCCCAATGTAACACCACTATTTTGCATCGTGGATTTGTCATCTTGCCGCTTCGTGTAAAATGAATAACCATTGATGTCATACCTTCATAGGAAAGAACTTGCATCTTTGACCCATATGCCAACCATCTCAACGTATCCGATACATCATTTTTTGGGTCAGATAATTGGTTCATAACTCGTTTTTTAAACCAATCAACGAACGAACGATTATGCTCAATCACCAACTCACGTTTATTCTTCAATGGATACTGAACACTAAGGACAGTCATGTGTTCATCTAAGTAAGGATGAACTTGTTTCAGATTTTCTAACACTAAATATTCTGCTTTTCTTTTCAACTCTCCATCAAGACACAATATTTTTTTTACTAATGGTACCACAACCATCAAGTCTTCCTTCATGTCTAGATTTGGGCAATCCAATTGCTTGTGAACGTGCTAAATACTGACTTACATATTCAGATACTTCCTCTGCAACTGTTCTTTGGACAATACTTGCTTCGGTGCATTCGGGATTCATCACTTTGCCCTTCAAAGTACCCATATGTCTTTCGAAAGGCCACATATACCTCATACAAAAGGGCCCACAAAGTTTAATTTCTCGGACAAGATGAATTATCAAATGAGGCATGATGTCAAAGAACGATGGTGGGAAGTACATTTCAAATCGACACATCGTCTCTATTACATCAGCTTGCAAGTTATCTAGAGTGTTAGGATCAATCACCTTGCTAGAGATAGTTCTGAAGAAGAAACACAGCTTTGTTATCGTGTATCTTACTTGGGAAGGCAAAATTTCTCGTATTGCAACAGGTAATAAATGCTGCATCAAGATATGACAATCATGAGATTTCAAACCAACGAGTTTCAAGTCCTTAAGTGAGACAAGGTTTCGAAAATTTGACGAGTATCCAGCAGGGACCTTTAACCTATGCAGAGACTCACAAAAACTCGTTTTCTCCTTCTTAGACAAAGTGTAGCAAGCTGGTGGAAGGCAATAGCGTTGTCCTCGCTCCTGAGGTGCTAGTTCTGGTCTGCCCATTTCAGCCATGTCTTTCCTAGCTTTAACTCCATCCTTTGTCTTCCCTGGCATATTCAACAATGTGCCGACAATGGCATCACAAACATTTTTCTCAATGTGCATTAGATCAAGACAATGTCTGACTTCTAAACATTCCCAATATGGGAGGTCCCATAATTTACACCGTTTCTTGTATAAGTTCTTTGAGACACTTTCAAAGGGCTTGCCAAATATTGTTTCAATATCCTTTACCCGCCTAGAAACCTGTTTTCCACGTAAAGGTACAGGGGCTTCTCTCATCTCCACTTTTCCGTTGAACAACTTTTTCTTCTTACGAAATGGATGATCTAAAGGAAGCCATGTACGATAATGCAGGTATACATTCTTCCCACAATGATGTAACCGCTCATCAATCATATCCTCATCACAAATAGAGCATGCCTTTGCTCCTTTAACTGTATACACGGACAAATTCCCATAAGCCGGGAAATCATTAATCGTGCAAAATATCATGGCACGTAATGTGAATTCAGTTTTCACATGCGCATCGAACATCGAAACACCTTCATCCCACAACAATTTCAGATCTTGAAGATACACATCTATGTCGTTTCCGGGTTGCTTAGGACTCGAGATAAGAAGCGATAGCAGAATAAACTTACGCTTCATACATAACCAAGGGGGCAGATTATAAATGGTAAGTAGAACCGGCCAAGTGCTATGCTGGATACCTAGGGTGCCAAATGGGTTCATCCTATCTGTACAAAGTCCAAGCCTAAGATTTCGAGGTTCTTTACCAAAACTGGAAAACCTTCGGTCGATATTTCTCCATTGCGGAGAATCGGCCGGATGTCTAAGCATCCCATCTTTCTTCCTCTCATCCGCATGCCACCTTAATAATTTAACATTATTTTCATCCGAAAATAAACGCCTAAATCTCGGAATGATTGGAAGATACCAAAGAACCTTCACCGGAGTTTCTTTCTTTCTCACCCCTTCATCATCCTCCTTTGTCTTATACCGAGACTCTCCACACCTTGGACACTCACCCAAATCCTTGTACTCATTTCGATACAACACACAATCATTTTGACATGCATGTATCTTCTCATATTCCATACCTAATGGACACAACAATTTCTTTGCCTCATAGGTAGAGTTGGGAATTTCATTCCCATCAGGTAGCAATTCTTGTAAAAAAGTGAACAACTCACTTAGACTTTTATCTGTCCAACTATGCTGCGATTTCATATTGAACAATGTAAGGATGCCAGAAAGTTTAGTGAAATTCTTACACCCCGGATACATAGGTTTGTCCGCTGCACTTAAAATATTATTATACATATTCGGACGATCGGTTCCTTCATCCTCCAAATTGTGCAACATCTCCTCTACCCTATCATTCTCATCATCCACCCTATCATTATCATTATTATCCTCTCCTTTTTCGATATCAACCTCAACCTCATCATCAATGTGATCAACATTCAAATCATCACAAAAGCTAGTAGAGCTCATACCCTGATCATAAAACTCTCCATGCCATGTCCACCTAGTGTAGTTGCTCTTAAACCCACGACGAATCAAATGATCCTTAATTTGATCCACATCACGATACTCCCTAGAGTTATTGCAATCACAACAAGGACACAAGACTAACTTTGACCCATTCTGCGATTGATGTTCTAACGCAACCCTGATAAATTCATCAACCCCTTGTAGAAATGTCGCCGAAATCCGATAACCATACATCCAAGTTCGATCTAGATTCATACACTAGAGACACCAAACAAGAACACAATATATCGATCATATTATTCAAAGTGTCTTATCAAATGCAATCATGAACATTTGGGTCCTTATCACTCCAACCTAAACCATCCTTGAGTTTCTCATCTCACTAGTGAATGAATGTTTGGTTTTCAATTCTAAGAAAAATCCGGCAGTACTTCCCTACAGTTCTCCAAGTACACGATGAAGATAGTAGGTAAACTATCAATATATGTACCCAGAGAACGCTTAGGGAAATGAGCTAGATCTTTCTTAGAATCGAAAACCAAACATTCATTCACATCCTAAGTGAGATAAGAAACTCAAAGACAGTCCCAAACCGGGGACTATTCAAGACTTACTCCTAATGAGTAAGCCTCGAACGGGTATCTAGGCAAATGATGCACACATTGCAATTAAACAGCACAAACCAATCCATTCCTTAGATTTTCCTCCCCACCCCATTAAGGTATGTCCATATAGGTTTGGTCATAATTCAACATATACTTTCCCAATCACATAACCAAACAATTCACATATACTTTCCCAATCACATTATAGGGGATAAATAAAACAAATCCACAAATCCAAACTAATGATTAAATTAACATAAATTAGAATATAGCAAAAGGTATAATACATACCTCTGCTCTCAAGGAGCAGCGAAGACAAGCACAACGAGGTGAGCTTGGAGAACCGGCAAACCGAGGAGCACAAGACACAAGGTGGCAACTGCAGTACAATGTGGAGGAGAGGCAAAATGAGAGAATGCAACACCATTGAAAGAGATGAGTTTGGATAGTCCCACAACATATTACTAAATATTACAAATTCAAGGTAAATAGGAAACTATAATATAAATTCTTATAAGTTTGAAATTCTAAAGTGACCATTCAAGAATTCTAACTCATAATCGAAACACATAATTCTAAAGTGAGCATTCAAGAAACACATCTAAGAAATTGATTCAATACATTGAAATGTAGTAATAAACTCCATGATTAAGTTGTAGAAAAAAACAAAAGGGAAATTCAAAAAAAAAAAAAGACAAAAATTGAAAAAAAAAAAAAAGACAGAAATTGAAAAATCGAAAAACATGACTTACATTGAGGTAGCGGCAGCGGCGACACCTGGCGTGCAGCTGTGACGACGGTGAGACAAGGAGTGCACCGATAAACACCGAAAACTAGGCACCTTCGCGTGATTATTCGTCGGCGAGAAGAGAGAGGGGATGGGAGTGACGAGCGAAAAAACGAGAAAGAGAGAGAGTGCCGAAGAAGCTACGGTCCCCGGCAAAACGGGATTTGCCGGAGAATCGCAGGAGAGAGAGAGTGTGAGAGTGTTTGAGACCGTATAGTTTTGGGCTTTGAATTAAAGTCCCAGATCATTTGCGTCGCACGTACACGAGGTCCGACGCAGATAGGGTCCATTTGCGTCGCATGTGCACGAGAGTCCGACGCAGATACTGGTGGAGGCCCATTTGCGTTGCACGTGCACTATGGTCCTACGCAGATAGTGGGCCTCAGTGTTGGGCTGCATAGTTTGGCTGTGGCTGCGCATAGTTTGGCTGCGTAGTTTGGATACTTGGGGGTGGAGTCATCTACGTCGGACCCTAAGGACATGCGACGCAGATAATTTATCTGCGTCACATGTCAGCAACGTCTGACGCAGATAGTGCTCTTTGCATACATATGGCTAACAACCATCTGCGTCGGATGAGCGTTGGGTCCGACGCAGATAGTCATTTTTGCGTCGTATGTACAAAGGGTCTGACGCATATGTACTTCTCCTACTTTTCTGGTGACTTTATTTGCGTCGGACTATTAATGGTATGCGACACAAATTGGCAATTTGCGTCAGTTCTTCGAGGGTGCGACGCAATTGGACAGACGCAAATCCTCATTTCTATACTAGTGGGTTAAGCCAAAAGGTTTGGGCTCCTCACACCCATTGACAAACTCTTTTCTAAATCTAATAAGTGTTTAAAAATTTCAAATACTTTTAAAGCATGACTTTAATAAATATTTGACTTGCATAAATCATTAAAACAAATCCTTTGACTTTCAAATAATCAACCTTTGAAGAAATAAAATCGTTAAAATACATAAATATTTTCAAATATAAATAACTATACTTTAAAATATATTTATAAAATCCAATAAAAATTGGCGGGGGATTACAATCTACCCCTCTTAAAAGAAGTTTCGTCCCGAAACTTGACACACAAAAAAAATTCACACATTTTCAAAGGTTTTTAACTCAACTCTCTAAGGAGAAAAAAAATACTTGTGCCACTCATGTGCACTCTTTTGCCATCTTAGAACAATTGTGTTAGTCATGAACACCTTTTCTTATGCGGAGAATCTATTTATTTTGCGCCAACATGTGCAAATCGCCAAAATAAGCATAAAAATGCATAAAAATACCATAAAAATTGGTAAAAAGCGCGAAATTCTATCGCATTCTACCCCCTTAAAGAAAACGAGTTACGCCCTCATAACTCACCTCAAGGAATAAATCTGGATACTTCTTCTTCATTTCAGCTTCAGCTTCCCACGTCGCCTCTTCGGACTCATGGTTCGACCAAAGCACTTTAACGATATTGACATCCTTATTGCGTGTACTACGCACCTTCTTATCAAGTATTTTCATAGGCCTTTCCTCATATGTGAGGCTACTATCAATCTGGATCCTCTCAGGCTCCAAGACATGACGCTCATCAGGGATATAACGCTTGAGTTGGGATATATGAAATACATCGTGCATCTTTTCGAACTCCATTGGCAAAGCCAACCTATAAGCTACCTTCCCAATTCTTTGTAGAATCTCATATGGACCTACATATTTGGCACTTAATTTCCCCTTTTTCCCAAATCGCATCACACCCTTAGTTGGTGATACTTTCAAAAACACTTTATCACCTATTTCGAACTCATCTTCCCTTCGCTTCAAGTCGGCATAACTCTTTTGCCTATCTTGAGCAGCTTGAATTCTAGCCTGAATCAACTTCACATTCTTGACAGTCTCCTCAATGAATTATGTCCCCAATACTATGTTCTCAGTAAACTCATTCCAGTAAATGGGACTTCTACACTTTCTTCCATATAATGCCTCAAAAGGTGCCATCTTAATACTCGCATGATACTGTTGTTGTATGAAAACTCAATCGAATCTAATTGGTCCTCCCAACTACCCTGAAAATCAATAGCACAAGCTCTCAACATATCTTCCATGGTTTGGTTAGTCCTCTCAGTCTGACCATCAGTCGCAGGGTGAATGGCAGTACTCATTTTCAATGTTGTCCCCAGATTTAACTGGACCTTTTGCCAAAATTTCGAAAGAAATCTCGAATCACGATCTGAAATAATATCGGTTGGAACCCCATGCAATCTCACTACATGCTTAACATACGTCTTCGCAAGTTGCTTCTTCTTCCATGTCTCCTTGATTGGAATGAAAACGGCCGACTTCGCCAGACGGTCCACGATAACCCAAATGGTATCATTGCCATTCCTTGTCTTAGGCAAAGCAGTCACAAAATCCATTGAAATGGAATCCCACTTCCAACCAGGAACCTCTAAGGATTGAACCTTCCCCATGGGTCTCTTATGATGTATCTTGACTTTCTGACAGGTAAGAAACTTGGACACGAACTCGGCAACTTTAGGCTTCACGTTTGGCCACCAATAGATCTGCTTAAGGTCCTTATACAGCTTGTCACCCCTAGGGTGCACAGAATACGGTGCATTATGGCCCTCATCCATAAGACGTCTCTTTAGCTCATCACATTTTTGTGGTACATACCACCTCCTCTTGAATCTCGGACTACCATCATCATGAATCTTGAAATCGACTTCTTTTCCTTGGCCCATCTTTTCTTTAATATTCTCGAGGTGCTCATCCCCAACTTGACCCTCTTTGATCTCGCCGAAAATTGACAACCCCAATGACAAAGCACTCAATCTTGCCTTGATCTCCCCAGGATTTAAGATTTCTAGCCTAAGTCTTTGCATATCTCTCACAAATCTCCCATAATAGCCAACTAGACCTAGGAAAGTTCGGATATCAGACACATTCTTTGGAGTTGGCCACTCACTCACAGCTTGAATCTTAGCAGGATCTACAGAGACTCCTTCCTTAGACACATAGTGACCCAAAAATGCTACTTTATCCAAACGGAACTCACACTTAGAAAACTTGGCATACAATTGATTCTTTCTAAGCGTCTCCAATATAATCCTCAAGTGCTCGTCATGCTCCTTTTCACTCTTCGAATAAATAAGAATATCATCAATGAATACAAGAACTCATGGAAAATCCTATTCATCAAGTCCATAAATATGGCAGGTGCATTAGTTAACCCAAAAGGCATTATAGTGAACTCATAGTGACCATAACGAGTCCTAAATGCAGTCTTAGGTATATTCTTATCAGCTACCCTCAACTGGTGATACCCTGAACGCAAATCAATCTTCGAGAACACGCTCGCTCCATTCAATTGATCGAATAGGTTGTCTATCCTAGGCAAAGGATACTTGTTCTTGATGGTTACATTATTCAATTTCCTATAATCGATACACAACCTCATACTCCCATCTTTCTTCTTAACAAACAATACAGGAGCTCCCCAAGGTGATGCACTAGGCCTAATATAACCCTTATCGAACAGCTCTTGCAACTGCGTCTTCAACTCACTCATCTCCGGAGGTGCCATTCTATAGGGTGCTTTAGATATAGGTGCAGTTCCAGGAACTAAGTCTATGGTGAACTCAACAGCTCTAGCAGGCGGCATACCCGAAATCTCACTCGAAAATACATCCATAAACTCATTCACGATTGGAACATCTTCAATGTTTACCCTAGCTTCTTTACTCACATCTTGCACACTATAGAAAAATAACTCACACCCCTTCTTCATCAACTTCTTTACTTGCATTGCAGAAATAAGCCTAAAGTTCTTGGATTTCCCAAAACGTCTATATGAGGTCAACTTTCCCAAAGGGTTCTTTAAAACTACCTTTTGAACTTCACAGTCTATTTTGGCCTTGTATAAACTTAGCCAATCCATCCCCAAAATTACATCTAGGTCTCCCAGATTAAACTCTATCAAATCAGAAGGAAAGACACATCCTCCTATCTTCAGAGGCAAATTTCTGAACAACTTGGTACACCTTATGGTTTCCCCAGTAGGTATACTAACAGGCAAATTAATCATCTCAAAATCTACTAGCCCCAAACTTTTAATAACATACGACGAAACAAAAGAATAAGTCGCCCCCGAATCAAATAATGCTTTAACTAGCATGGAGTTTATAGAAAAAGTACCAGAAACTACGTCGGCAGATCGTTCAGCTTCATTGCGACTCATCACGAACAGTTTACCTGGAGCCTTGTTCTGATTGTTGCTCTCGCTAGCGGGTTTATTGTAGCTCCCTTGATTGTTCTGTGTCCCTACAGGCTTCGAACCCTGATTTCCTGACTGGTTAAATCCAGAACTCGCTTGGTTACTACCCCCGTTGCTATTTTGGTCTTTCTTTTGCATAGCAAAGCACTCATACTCCCTATTGCCCTTCTTCTGGCAGTAGTCACAAGTCACTGGTTCTCCCTTGCAGTCTTTACCTGAATGGTTATTACTGCACTTCTTACAGTGGTACACTCTCTCAGATTGACCCTTATTGTTGTAGCCCTGATTATTCCTCCCTTGGAAATTCCCATTTCTACTCTTCTTGAAGTTACTTTGATTTCCCCCAACATTGAAATCCTTCCTTTTCTCACCCACTACAACATTTTTCTTATCACGCCTCGACTGAAGACCATAAATGTGGGCGGCTCTTCCATAAACAATATCTAGGGATGAAAAAGTTTCACCACCTAACCCCAGCTGGATTTCATCAGTCAAACCTTGCTCAAACCTTTGAGCCTTTAACTCCTCAATGGCTACTACCTCAGGTGCAAACCTCGACAGTGCTATGAATTTGCTATAGTACTCAGAAATGGTCATGGACCCCATCCTCAGGTTAATAAACTCCTGGGTTTTCTGTTTCCTCATAAAAGATGGGTAAAACTTCCCTCTCAAGGAAGTAACAAAAGAATCCCAATTGAATCCCACAGCAGCACTCAGTCTAGTTCCACTTTCTCTCTACCACAAATCAGCCTCATCCTTTAGGTACAACACAGCCTGACCTACTCTCATACTCTCAGGACAGTTCACAGCCCCAAAGATTTTCTCAAACTCTCTAATCCAGTTCTCCAAAAAGGTAGGATCAGCTTGCCCCTTAAAATATGGTGGTTTAACTTTGGCTAGTCTCTCAAACATGTCCCCAGCAGAATCGGGACGCTCAGTTCTATCTTGAGTCAGTTTCTCCGCCAAAAGGCGAACAGCAGCAGCTAAATCGTTATTGTTGTTTGCCATTCTAGTGCGTGACCTGAAATTAACGTACTCTATTTTAGGTTCGATACATAATTACATGCCATTATCTATGAAGGCAACATTTGATGTGACCATAAAGATCGCATCAACAAACAATTTCTCATGAAGTTACAACAACACTATAAAATAATCATCATCAATCATCCATGAAGAAAATTCACATCCAGAACACACAGTTTAGGAATCATGAACAAAATTCAATCATAACAAATAAATAAAAATATACCCATTCGCGTGCCCAAAATAAATTCTTGCTCACTTGGATAACTAAATATTTAACTTTTATTCTTCAAAAGATGCTAATAACAATTTTCTCAACCATAATACTATACTTTTCCTAAAAATAAAATAAAGGTACTATGAAATAAATTTAAACCACTACTGGACGAATTATCCAACATTATTCTTTAAAGCATAAATACATAATAAATAATCTAAGGTGAAACATCATTAGTCCTATCCTCTGATTCCCAGTAGTTTTCTGGAGTGAAAACCTCATCTTCAAATTTATCGATGTCCTCAATATTATAATAAACATATCTTCTACATCTCGTGGATCTCCGTTTAGGTTGAGGCTCGTCCTCCTCTGACTCAGAATCAGTCTCACATCTCATAACAGCATGGTAGATGTCACTTCTGGTCTGCCCTCTAGCACGGTCAAACTCATGAAGAACCTCATCATCACTATCAGGCATGCCTGCTCTTAATACATTACGCATAATAAACTCTAGTTTGGTGTAGCTATCATCATCAGACTCATAAACTCCATCACCCTCATCATCACTGAGCACAATAGGGTTGTAATAGGACCCTACTCTGGTAGCTTATCTTTCAGACATGGCTAGGACTCTATACAATAAATTTAACTTCTATAAGCAATTGGTACTCCCACTTAACGTATAATCCCAACAATAAACAAGAAGCAAGAATAACCAACAACATAAAGCATAGGAATAACATAAACAGTTAGCAGGGAAGAAAAATATAATCATGCTGAACTAACTATTTAATGCAGACATATAATATTTCTATCTTGTATGCCCTTCCTATACTACCCATCTCTGATAAAATAAACTAGAGTATTGAAAATTATTGAAATAGATAATTTCGAATTTACAGAAAATTCGAAAAACCGAAATAAAATGAAAAGTTTTACATTTTAGTTCGAAAAGTTTTGAACTAAATAACAATAATAATAAAAAAAAAAATTTCGGACATAAAAGAAAAAAAATTGAACCTCATAAATAAAAAAATTCAGACCTTATAACAAAACAAAAAAAAAATTCGGACCTACTAAAAAAAAATATAAATTCGAATGCGAAATTCTATCGCAATTGTGAAAAAGGATTTTCGAAGATAATTTGAATACCATGAATAAGTAGGAGCTCAATTCTAAGAAATTAGGCGCCTAAAGACTTAAAGTTGGCACGAAAGGCTAATAAAAACCTAAAGCTCCTAGATACCACTTTGTAACACCCCAATAATTCTCTCTTTTCCAAAATACCTTTTAAATATAAATAATAGAGAATTATCAAGTATTATCGCCCGTGTGAAAACGTATCGGCTTATTTAGAATTTTGCAGCGGAAAACAATAATAATAAACTTTATAAATAAACTTAGTCAACCATAAAGTCAACTTCAAAACCAACCAACAACCAAAGTCAACCTTAAAACCAAATTAAACCAACTATAAAATATATAGTTCAAAAGTACAATGCATAACTACACAAGCTCTCCAAATCCCGATCCCAAGGATGCACCATCTTCGAACCTGTTAGGCGGACTATGCACTATTGATCCTTAGAGACTGCTCACCAAAATGGGTCATCACAGGATCAATAAGGCAAAGCCATGATCAACACATACAAACAAGCACGTAATCAGCAAAGCTGAGTACTACATAATAATACATAAACATTCCTAACATGATACTAATAAATGATAAACAGGGATAAATAATAACATAACAATCTACAGACAACTTTTACTGAACTACACTTTAACCATCTTTTTAATACTTTAATGGAATAGTTATAGGACCGAGTTGTCTAACTAAAAACCAGCCTTCACCTAGGAAGACGAAATACGGGCACGACTCCTTATTCCAAAATGACCTACGATATTGAGGAACCTTTAAGATAAAATATGAACGGTGATCAATCCAATTCCCAGAAAAAGCCATGGCCCGCTCACCATGTACCACAACTCCTGATTGTCCAGCTTCAAACGTGCACCAGTCTAAAGTTTATTACTATCCACGTTACACTTTACATGATTTACCAATTATTACTTGTCATGACACCCAAGCAATACAGATAACATATAATCAAACATTCTCAACTTGATTCCTTTCTATCTTAGGATTAAATAAGTGATCATACAACTTACAACCCAAGATTAATTCCTTCTTATTTCAATCCTTCTCATTTGTTGAACCTAGCCAACAACCAACTTACCTTTCATAGGCATAAATTATCAACTTACCAAATAAGGCCCACAATCCTCATAAAGTAGTGAAAATAATAATATAAGGGAACACATGATTCAACTCAATAAATATATTAATCCCACCACGTGAATTAATAAATAAAGTTCACAACCAACATGCTTGCATCAATATTCCATACAAACATGATATTCAACTCATAAATAATTCTTAAAATCAACATGTTCACACACAGGCATAAAACACGTAAAATCCAAGCACAATAGAAATCCTATATGAACTCACAATAGTTCCTATACATGATACTACATAACTTTTCCTCATAATATCATGATACTACAACCAACAACACATAGTTATGTACGTACCTTGTGTAGATAAATTGGTAGGCCACCTTTAATCACCTTAAAAATCGCCTAAAGAGTAATCTCAGCCTAAAACAACCAATAGAACTTAAAATCAATACTCCAAATAAATTCCAGCAACTTTAAAATACTTTAAATCCCCTTTAAAAATATTTAAAAGTTGTTTTTATCATTAAAACCTCAATTACTTACATTACCTAGCATAGTACTAATATACTAGTCAATAAAATCCATAAAACTCCATTAATAGCAACCTTTCTAAAGTTCCAGCAACTTATAAATTATAGAAACCTCCTTTAAACATACTTAAACGTGCTTAAATTCATAAGTTAACCCAAAATCATAAACTATAACATGATATTATGATTTCCCAACATGTAAAACCCTAAAAATCCATGCTTTGATATTTTTTAACCCTATTTTAACATAACAAGTAAATCTGAAATTTTATTTCTTCAATACATAATTTATATAATCTTAGATTCGTCAACAAACCATCACATCATAACTTTTTAAACATAAACTTATTAAAACAAACCCTAAAGATACAAACTTTGCATTAAATAAAACTTGAGGAGGAAGAAATAACAACCAAACAACGAAGAGAAGGAATGAAACTCGCGGCAACCGAGGGGGACGCGGGTGCTGGCGGCTCGCCGGCGTGGTCGGCGGTGGCAGCGGCAGCTGTTGCCCTCGACGGTGGAGAAAACCGAGAAAAGGAAGAGAGAAAAAGAAAAGAGAGAAAAAAAAAGAAGAGGAGGGCCGAAAGTGAAGGGGAGGAGGAGAGAGAAAATAATGTGTTTAATGAGTGGGGATTTGTGTAATTGAGGGTATTTATAGTTTCCCCCATTAGGGGTCCAATAAAGAGTTGGGCTTTGATGGGTTAATTAAATGAGAATGACTATAGGTCACTAGTTCAGAATTGACGATTTGCGTCGGATGCGAGGCGCTCATTTGCGTCGGACATGGGTCCGACGGCACAACTCTCGATGCAAATCAAGATACATGATCTGCGTCGGACAAGCACGCGACGCAGATTGATCACTATTTGCGTCAGACCCAGACTACCACGCGACGCAAATAACTGTTGAGCTGCTACCTGCTGTGGATGCAGGACACCACCATTTGCGTCGCACAATGACCAGCATGCAACGCAAATGATGATTGTTGGTTTTTTTTTTCTCTTTTTTTTTGTTTTTTTTCATATACAAAACCTTAAACATCAAAACTAAACCAACATTATATTATTAATTATGAGCAGAAAATTCGGTAGAGTCTCCTTCGTAATTTGGACAGCCCAAGAAATCGTTGGGAGAATTTTGCATATATAACCAAAACCTGTTCCAGTACATCTCAAAGCAACCAATATTGCAATCAATTGCAATCAGCCAACCAACAAGGTTCAATATATTGTTCAACCTATAAATACATATACTAACTAGTTAGTTTGCAGCTTTGACGACCTCTACAAAGTATTTTGCAAAAAGTTCTCTAAGTTCGTCGATTTCAGTTGCGGAGTATGGCTGAGGACTTGGTGGAAAATCCTAGAAATATATTAAATTAGTTAATATACTTGAAAATTCGATAAGTATAAATCACGAATTTACGACATACATATACCTCCTGTAAATTATCTGAATCATAGTGCATGCAGACGATTTCAAGCATGTTTTTCATCACGAAATAGCCGCATTCCGCTCCTCCCGATTGTTGAGCACACTACACCAAATTTAATATATATATTAGAATCCGAAATAAAATCCTAAACAGAATTATAAAATGTGTACGAAATACAAAACATAAGAGTTTTACCGGGATCGTTATCCAAGACAATTTAGTTCCTTTATTGGATCCTTCAAGGCGCGTGAAACTTGTATATGCACTAAGTATAGAAATTTTGTAACAATTAATTACTATAAACATTTGTAAATTATTTAAAATATCATAAAATACATGTAAATTAATTAACATGTATAACAACTATGAACTTACGTATTCAGCGACATCTTGATAGCTAATTTTCTTTCTCTCTGTAGCGAATCAAATATATATACTGCTTTCTTAGATAGACAAATGACAAGAAGAATCCAATGTTCCCTAAGGCATGAAACAAAATGTGATGCTCATACAACCACAAGTTCATATAGATAAAACAAAGAAAAGATTAGTTTAACTAACATACTTTTGAATATACGGACATAGGATGAAATGCATATTTTGATTCGCTTTCATTGTACTTGCCATGTAGTTGATCACGGCATCTGGTTCATTGCATATCATGGTCCCCGAAATCATACTTGGACACATGAAACCAATAATACCCTCTGCTTCAGACTCCTCTTCCAAATACCTACACTCCAAATTCTTATACTTAGAAGAAACAATAAAAATAAATATCAATGTTAATTAGTTTAGAGTTTGAGAATTCTCACATCATAAATATTTGCAAAATGGATACATTAAGCCATGCCCCGTGAGAAATTGAAAAACATCTTGTCGCGAGAGAATGATCATCTGATCACTATCATAGTTGAAGACGGTACCCTTCATAACTTGCATATTAAAAGGCTCATCTGAGGGCCGGTTGCAAAATAATCGGTGCATATCCTTGACAATATCATCCATCTCCTCCAGTGATAAGTCAATAAAAGGATCTATGTACCTATGTGCAGACTCATCGGTGCAAAGATCACTACCAACTAATTTTGGTCTTCTTCTTCTTCATCGCACCTCCCTCAGGCAAATGTTCCTAATTCAATTCGACTTCTTTTTAATTCATACTATATATGTATATAGATTATTTCATATATCAATCAAGCTTACGCAGTATATAAATCAAGATATTAAACATAAGTTACCTGATATCTGAGACTATGAATACCAACTCTTTCGGTCATTCCATGAATGAACCCCACGGACCGAGTTTCACGATGTATGGAGTAGGTAGTGGAACTGGAGCACCTGCGTAGTCCGGAAAGAAATTATCAACACTCACTTTCACGGCCGTAGGATGTGATGATGACCCCAGTTGTGGATGAACGATACCCACAACTACAATGATCGGCCCCGAGACATCCGCTAAAGCCAAACGACATGGAACTTGACTCTTAACATTCAATGAGAACACAATGTCATTAATTAAGTGTTTTAGAAGCATAATATCATAATCTTAGAAGATATAAAATAAACTTATACCTGCAACTGCAAAAATTGATCATTGCCCCCTGAGTGACAGCTACTAGGATCAACTGGAGTGTGAGGACTTCGGACCGACGCATCTTCCCTTGTTTGATTTGGTGCTTGAAGACCTAATTGCGCCGCAAAAGCCATCAACCTTTCTTGAACTATTGCATCTATCTTCGAGTTCATATCTTGCATCGTCTATTCTCTAACTCTTTGGCTCACTCTAGCCTCGAACTCATGCATCTCCTCATCATCCATGCCCCTACCCTTTCGAGCAGTACTACTTTGATCAGGATCTCCCTAAACAGATGTAATCCCAATGCTACGCCCAACTGTTAACACACGCCCAGGACTGTCTTTCCTCTGTAAAACACGTGATAGAGCATCATTCATCCAACCTGGAACAAACTCTCCTTCCTTTTCTTTCCTTTTCTAATCATCCTGCGTCTAATTAAAAAAATTCATATGATTAGTAGAATACGAGTAATTGGACAAGAAAATATCATAAAATTTGAAAAATGCTTACAATGGACTCTTTTATCTTTTGTGTTTCTTCATCAGGGAAGAAAATATTTCCTTCCTTATCTTTTTTCGATCTCGCGAGAAGCCATGGCAAAGTTCGATCCGACAAGGAGGAAAAAACTGAAGATGTGGATGAGTCAACTAATGATACTGTAGATGATGAAGGGATATACCCTTTTCTTTTCCAAACAGGAATCATCTCCGCATATGACTTTTGACCCAGAAAATGAGGATGGATGTTGGCAGCCTGAGACTTTCTAGCTTTTTCACTTTTAGCCTAATATAAAAACAAGTTGGTAGTTCATAAATAAAAAAAGAAAAAAAATTGAACCTCATAAATAAAAAAATTCGGACCTTATAACAAAACAAAAAAAAAATCCGGACCTACTAAAAAAAAAATATAAATTCGAATGCGAAATTCTATCGCAATTGTGAAAAAGGATTTTCGAAGATAATTTGAATACCATGAATAAGTAGGAGCTCAATTATAAGAAATTCATTTTAAGTACTAACTAGTTAGGCGCCTAAAGACTTAAAGTTGGCACGAAAGGCTAGGTGATGGCATGACTCAATAGGTTGGCGTGGATTGTGGCGAGACTTTCAGTCCGGTTGTCAAACCGGCTACCATTCGGACTGTTCTTAGCTTAGCTCTCTCTAAGCATTGGTCCATTCATCAGCTGGATGTCAAAAATGCTTTTCTGCATGGAGATTTAAAAGAGACTGTTTATATGTATCAGCCTTTGGGATATAGGGATGCCACTCATCCTGATCATGTGTGTCTATTAAAGAAATCCCTATATGGCCTCAAGCAGGTGCCTCGTGCTTGGTATCAACGGTTTGCTGATTATATTTCTACTATTGGTTTCTCTCACAGCACCTCTGATCACTCATTGTTTATATATCGTCACGGTAATTCTATGGCATATTTGTTATTATATGTGGATGATATTATTTTGACAGCTTCTTCAGATGCTCTGCTCCAGTCTATCATCACTAAACTCATCTCTGAATTTGCTATGAAAGACTTGGGTGCTCTCAGTTATTTCTTGGGTATTGCTGTTACCCGTCATGCAGGTAGCCTCTTCCTTTCTCAAAGAAAATATGCTACTGAGATCATTGACCGTGCTGGGATGTCTACTTGCAAGCCCTCATCTACTCCTGTGGATACTAAGCCTAAAATGAGTTCCACCTCCAGTGATCCCTATGCATACCCTTCTCTGTATCGTAGTCTTGCTGGGGCTCCTCAGTATCTCACCTTCACCAGACCTGACATTTCATATGGTGTGCAGCAGGTTTGTTTATATATGCATGATCCCCGGGATGCACACATGCATGCACTTAAGCGCATTGTGCGCTACTTACAGGGTACTCTCGACCATGGTTTACATTTTTACCCCTCCTCTATCTCCAAGCTCATTGCCTACACCGATGCAGATTGGGGAGGTTGTCCTGATACCCGTCGTTCCACTTCTGGCTATTGTCTTTTTCTTGGTGATAACTTACTGTCTTGGTCTGCTAAACGCCAACCTACTCTTTCTCGGTCTAGTGTTGAGGCCGAGTATCGTGGTGTCGCCAATGTAATATCTGAATCTTGCTGGCTACGCAATCTTCTGCTAGAGCTTCATTGTCCTATTCCGACTGCTACCTTGGTTTATTGTGATAATGTTAATGCTATATATCTCTCTGGAAATCCTGTTCAGCATCAACGCACTAAGCATATTAAAATGGACATTCACTTTGTTCGAGAAAAGGTAGCTCGTGGCCAGGTTCGTGTTCTTCATGTCCCCTCTCGGTATCAGATCGCTGACATCTTCACTAAGGGTCTTCCTTTGGTATTGTTTGAAGATTTCCGGGACAGTCTCAACATTCGTCCACCTCCTGCTTCGACTGCGGGGGTGTGTTAGACTATATGTAAATATTATGTAATCCTTGTATTTAGGAAATTATATATTGGCTTCCTTGTTTATAGCCTAGATTGACTCCTAGTATTCTGTATATAACCTAATTATGATAATGAGAATAATCAAGGGATTATATTCTTTCAAATCACTTATTAGCTTTTGTTCACCAAATTAATCTATATCTATACTAATATATTAAAAAGCGTTCTTAAGCAAGTCTACGCGCCACGTAGCACTCTCTCTTTAGTTGTTTCATTCAATGTCATCATTATGCACATTAAAAAAAATTAGGAACCTGGTCCATACAAGATTTGACCACGTGATCTCAAGTTAAGATACTAAAATTCTAACCAATAAGCTATGCAACATTAGATGATATATTTTAACATGAAAATGTTAATAACCCGAGGTATCGCCCGGGACTAAAAACTAGTTTAACTCCTATTTAGGGAAGGAGTTGGTTTATGGATTCCCACTTAAAATATACTTTAAATTACTTACTTTGAAAGAAAACATAAAAGGTGTTTTTGAACTAATCCAATATATTTTACGTGATTTTATGAACAATGGCATAAACATATCTTCAGCCTAGTTAACAAAGCATGGTTAAGGCTACCAACAAACGCACCATACTAGTGGTGGGATCCAAATAAAAGTTTGTGGCAGAGAAAATTTATTTGATCGAGTTGCATTTGAATTAAAACTTGTTAAATATGAATGTGGGACGCATCAGTCATTAGGAGAGAGAATCCACTTCAGAAAACTGATGAACTTTAAAATCATATAGCAATAAGGGGAGTAGTTCCTTAGCCCTTGTAAAGTAATTAACTCTCTCATCTTTTGACTTTTATTAATGTGGGATACTCATATAGCCACATGTGTTATTTGGGAAGACTATGCTTCTTTTTTTTTTTACGGGGGAGAGACTATGCTTCAACAAAACTAACTAGAGCATAATTTATATTTTATAAAAAAGAATATGATAAATAACCAATGAAAATACTACTTGTTAAGGGAAATGATGGCATCATCTTGGAAGGTGGAGTTAGATGGTAGGCGAGGTGTACATGTCCCAACTCATGGAAATATATTGTTATTATTATAATATCATATAATAAAGCCAGAAAAATCTCATGGAAGATCGTCACTATGGACATTCATGTTGACTTCTTAAGTCTCATCTCATCTACCTTTTACTCCCGCAAATTTGGTGGCGTTTTTCATAGAGTACGTATGATATAAACTCACGTCTCTGTTCAGTTTTTTTTTTTTTTTTTTTTTCCTTGTGAAGAGTCCAAACTAGCAGGCCGAACGACTATTCATATAATCCTTCATATATAGTGGTATCTTATATAGCAAAATAGTATATAGATAGGAGGAGGAATAGAGAGAAAAAAAAAAATGGGAACATATTACCAAACGCCAGCAGTAGTAGTTCCTGAAGATCAAGAAGACAACGTAGTTAAGCGACAGTCTTCCCATGATGGAAAAGAGCTTGATGCTGGTGCTCTCTTTGTTCTTCAATCTAAAGGTATGTTCCTTTTTTTTTTTTTTTTCCAAACAAAACTAACTAGGGTGCAAACTATAAATAGAAATATAGAAATTTACATGATCCGATGAAGGTTTGAGTATTGAAATTTGTTCTAGTATAGCCATATGTCATATACGTATAATAGCAATTTCTAGATTCGGCCACAAACTCAATTATATTCCTGGTATAGGATAAGAAGTTTCTAATTTTTGCTTATTTGGTTGATGTATGATAGGAAAAGTTTTTTTTCAACCGCCACAAATAGTTCGTTTAATTATAGTGGAAAATCTTTTCTTATTTTATAGAGAGAATGTAGCATTTTTCATTTATGATTTACCTCTTTCTGTTTGTTCCTTCTATACTAGTAATTTATGCACGCGATGCGTGCTTGGATTTTTTTCGAGACAAAAACTCGATTTATTTTGGCATAGATAAGAATAAAATTCGAACATTAGAGATACGAAGTATTTTATTATTGCAAAATTTGATTGGTGTAGTCTCTGTCACTTCAGTCTCTCACTATTCTTATTTTATTTTTTTACTTTTTAAAGTTGAATTTGATGAACAAAAAATAAATTTTATTGAATTCATATATGATTTCTTATTTATAATTTTTTTAGTTGATTTTTGAATTAAGTACACTACGTCTTAGATTGTGAAAAAAGTGGACACTTTGATTTCAAGTCAAGAATTCGGTGTTGTGTCATTAAAAATTTAACACTATATTTCTTTGATTTGAATATTTGTTTACCAAAAGTTTTGTCAAATCTGCATTTACATAATATGCCATGTTTGTATTTACATATATAATATCTCTTAAAGAAACTATTTCACTTTGTTAATTGATTGAATTTTGTATTTCGAATGTAATACATAATACTTGATTGTGTATTAATTGATAAAATATTTGAGTAACATAATTTTCATATTTACTTTGTCAGTATGAATGTGTTAATACTTGTAGACACTTGGTTTCATTTATGGTGGCTCAGTTATTATATAATCATGTTCAACATTTTTGTTAATTTTTTTATCCTATATATATTTGAGTTTGATTTTTTTTCTTTCTCTTTTTTCGACAAAGTAGTTGATTTATTGATGAGGGTAGTAAAGTAATTTTCTAGGGGGACACCTTAGCTCTCCCTCACCTTATATAATAGAGATATTAATTACAAAGTCAAACCAAAATACTACACAACTTTTCGTTCAAATTTGAGTTGATTTTGAGTGGATTAATTTCATTGTTTTTTTGGGCAAGTTTTTTCATATAGTTTTTTTTTTTGGTCAAATTTGAGCTGATTCTGCTGTCAATTAATTTGATTGATGTCTTTTGGCACGTTTATGCATATAATTTTTTTGTTTCAAAATTATTCGGTCAATGAATGTAATATGATGGAATCTTTTCTTTTTTGGCATGATTGTTGTTTATGTTGATGGGTGATTGAGAAAGTAATATTAATGATGTTTAAGGTTAAATATGTAATTGTATAAGAGGACACCATTGCTCCTCTCTCTTCACTTATATAATAGAGATTTTCTGTTCCTCTCTCCGATTCCTACAGTTTCGTCTTTTTCCTTTTTTTTTTCTTCCTTCTATAGTTCTATCCCTTTCCCTACATTTTCATATTTCTTTGTCTTTTTTTATTCATATAAGAAATCAAATAAATAAAAATAGATTTATATTTTTTAAATTTTCTTTTCATAAATGTTTTTCATACCTGCCTATATAAGCCTTAAAATTCTATCATTCTCCTTTATTTTATAATTTGAACCGTTGCATGTAAGAAAATGGACAAGATATAAGGATTTTTTTATTTTTACCACCTTTTAAAATCCCAACTTTAAAGATAACCACCTTATAAGTTTATTTTTTTAAATAACCAACTTATATAACATAAATCTCTTTAAATACATACCAATTGACAGATTTCGTTCAACAAATCGGTCTTAAAGAAGGGTTAAAACCTTATAAACAGTCTAATAAATAAAGGTGGAGGTGATGGAATCATTCTTAAACCCTTTATGAGGATAATTTTTTTGATGGAATTTGTCAATTGGTAGATATTTAGAAGGATTTAGGTCATATAAGGTGGTTATTTAAAAATAATAAACATATAAGGTGGTTATTTTGAAAACCTTGATTTTGTAAGGTGGTTAAAGTCAAAAAAATCCAAGATATAACTAAAATCTTAAGTAGGACGGGTTGTAAAATAGTAAATAATTAATGACTTTACCTACTAATAAGATTTGTAAATAATAACACATATTCTAATAATTTTGACATATGACAAATTAACAAACACTTCCTAATCTATATACGAATATATTAGATAAATTCTTTTACATCTTAACCATGCTAATCTAGATATCCATAGTAGTTTGATAGATAATAAAAGATAGAGATTTTATCACTTATATTAGATTCACATTTCACAACATATGAAAATTGTGGCTAGCTAACATCTTTATTATTTCATATTTCTAATAAGTTCGGTAGAATGGAAACATAGAGACAAACTACGTACTACCACTATCTATTACCTAGCTCACAACCTCACAAAAGTTTTTATTTCAAAACAAAGTAGTACAGTACTTCATTTAACAAAGTATGATGCTTAAGATAAAGATGTAGTGCTCGCCAAAATCAGTGTAATTACATTTTTATCCCCCTAATGAATTATATATGTAAATTGTTATATGGTACAATCAATAAAAAGACCTTAAAAATAGTAATTGGGTCAAACTTTTGTCTTCAAAAACAAAATGTTATCGCCATCCATCACTTATCTAGGGTCAAATTTACTGTTTTCAATCATTAATCTAACACGTGATATTGAAAATTTTAGGGAAAAGTCATTGGCCGGTATATTAGGAGGGAAAAAAAATTCTCTAGACATCATAGTGTACGTGCTACTACTAATTATAAGGTCAAATTATCATTTAAGTATAGGATGAGCAATCATGCTAACAAAAGTATTCAAATATACATAGTCTATCAAAGGCATCATCCTTTGTCTCTGTAAAGGTTTATCCATAATTTTATAAATACATTTACCCTAATCTCATTCTAACCCTGCTTATGCTTATCACTAATCCTAACTATATACTAAATTGAAGTGAATATTGTCTACTATATCGACTTGTTATTAGCATGAGGCGTCGTATGTAAGAAAAACAATTATAAGGAATGAGAATAGATCAATGCAACATATAACATCAAGTAACTAAAATTTCGAGTAGAAGATGTGTGAATTGTGATGGGCAATAATCTAATTTGCTAGTTTTGCATACATCATTTTCAACTTTTGTTTGTTAATTATTAACATAAAAGAGTCATTCAAGGCTAAAAACTGATGATTGAAACAGGATCATGGGTGCACTGTGGGTACCACTTAACAACATCAATAGTTGCA
Organism: Beta lomatogona; assembly: GCA_947646795.1. Lineage (NCBI taxonomy): Eukaryota > Viridiplantae > Streptophyta > Magnoliopsida > Caryophyllales > Amaranthaceae > Beta > Beta lomatogona. The sequence continues at coordinate 2,150,002 of CANSNZ010000018.1, read as the reverse complement.
CCAGCGCTATTGAGTTTACCGTACGCGTTTAAATTTCTTGGATGGGCTGGAGGTATTTTATGCTTAATTGCAGGAGCATTAGTCACATTTTACTCTTACAATTTATTGTCATTGGTCCTTGAACACCATGCCCAACTGGGTCGTCGCCATCTTCGTTTTCGAGATGTATCCCAAGATGTATTAGGTATGTATCCCCTTCAATAACACCCCCGCCACCCCTTGACTTTTATTGCGTTATTGGATATGATTATTGTAAATTGTCTAGTATTTTACATCATTATGACATTTTTCACACGCTAACCATGTTCAAGTCTCACCTCCCCTCCCCCTATTTAAGTAATCATAGGCGGGACCTACATAATGTATCAAAAAGAAAACGACGCACCCTCAAATCACCTTCTAATTCAGTCTCCAAAAAGAGTAACTTATGTTATAATTTATCACTTTTTAATAGCGATAATACTTTGATTGTTATGTTTTTTAACGTATAAATTAGATTAATAATCAGGGGCGGTTCTTCGGCCGCGCAAGCTGCGCGACCGCGCAGGGCCCCGGAGAAGTAAAGGCCTCAAAAATTTGTTTACCCATTATACATACAGTTAAGTCTTGTGGATCAATTGTCAGAAGCAAGAATATTTTGAATGCAAAGGCTGGCAAATCTATAGTTCGAATCCGTTATCCTTCAATTTTGCAACATTAAGTCACTTTACCAGCTGGAACACACACTGCTTTTTTTAAAAAAGTTCCTACTCCCAACGAGATTAATTACCCACATTGAGAACTGCTATAGAGTCCCTCTGTATTTTTTTATCTTTCTCACTTGGAATCTTGATACTATTCACAATTAGAGAGAATCTTTTTAATTTTTCTCAATTTATAAGAAAAAATATAGTCATGTGGGGTCTTGTTTGATTCGTCTCAATGAGTATTTTATTAATATTCAATTATTATAATTTTTACTAATATGTAATGAAAGATATTTAAGGTAGAATAAGTGTATTGGCAAACGTGCAAAGTCAAAATAGGAAAGATAAAAAAATACAGAGGGAGTATTATTTCAAGGAGACAATGAGATATACTAGTAAACTGGTGTTCATTGATGAGAACATTAATAAATGCCAAGAAGGATCTACAAACTATGGAGATAAATGATTTATAATATTAAAAAATTAAAGTTATAAAAAAATGATTCTTAAAACATACAATATTAAAACGAATCAATACTCCATCTTATTAAAAAATATATGGTCAGATAAATTTTGCTAATATTAAAGTGTTGACCCTAAAAAGAAGAGATAACATTAACTTGTTCAATTGGTGATCACCTTCTAATAATTAATAAGTACTTAGTTATTAATTATTAGAAGGTTCTAATGATTATTGTGTTGGCATGAGTCCATGACTTGTCTTCTCTAACTCTAATGTCACAGCTAGTCAGCTACCACTAACAAACATGCACTAAGAAAAATCAATGTAGGCTATGTTTAGTTCACCTGAAATTTTCTTATCTGATCTGATCTGATCTGATCTGAACTTATTTTTTCTGATCTGAACTGATCTGATCTGATCTGAACTTATCTTTTAAGAAACATATTATTACTTTGTATTTCATTACTAGTATTACTATTACTATCATTTTATTACTATGCACAACTTTCAATAATAATAATAATAATAATATAATAATAATAATAATAATAATAATAATAATTTTATAATAATATAAATAATATTATAATAATAATAACAATAATAACAACAACAACAACAATAATAATAATAATAATAATAATAATAATAATAATAATAATAATAATTATTATTATTATTATTATTATTATTATAGCATAATTAGTTTTTTTTTAAAAAAAGAGCACATTAGTATATGAACATACAATTAAAAATAAAAGACTAAGGACTCTTGGGTCCAATGGTATGGCTTCTTACCTCCCACTTGGGAGACCAAGGTTCAAATCTTGGTGGAAGCATATATTTCAATATTGTTGTGGGTAGAGAAGGGAGGTTGGGGCTTGTTGGGTCTTTAGGTGAGTGACCCTGTGCGAGGGCAGCCCAGAGAAAATTCATCTTACCACGGGATTCCCGAAAGGGGACCAAAAAAATTAAAAATAAAAGAACTCTCATGTTCAAGGTCCTTTAATAATAATAATTTAGCTAGTAATTAAAAGAACATATAATGATATTAAAAAAGAACACATTTTAAAAATAAAAGATAGATGTTATTTTTATATTGATGACATATTTGGATTTAACTAACAACATGCTCTTTGTTATACCAATAAATTGTTCTTTTTTATTATAAATAAAGCTATAGATATATATAATCATATGATCTTGAACAAAATAGGTTAAATATTCTTCTTTTATCGTTGTCTTGTTCTATATAAACTTTGTTTTTAAAGATAAGTTGAAATCCTTTGTAGGAAAAATTTTGAACGTGATGACAACACCATTAGGTTATCCCATGCTACTCATGTTTTATATAAACAAGTAATATATAATTTATATTATTCTACCAAAATTGTTTTAAAAAATAACATCATATACTATTGTCGTGTTTGTTACATGTATAACATCAAAAAGAACATCACATATCAAAATTATTAATTAGAATAAATATAAAAAAGAACACTTACAAATGCCAAAAGAACATTTTTCTTCTTGAACACAAATAGCTTCAAATAGTGATATCAATGACATTTATAATAATAGCAACGACATTAATAATAATTACCAATACTAATAATTAATAAGTACAACAACGACAATAATAATAATCTTTTTGAACAAATGTACTAGTAAATAGTAATATTAATTGTATAAAGTAGTAGTAGTAATAATAATAATAATAATAATAATAATAATAATAATAATAATAATAATAATAATAATACTAACAACAACAATAATAATAATTATTACAATAACAATAATAGCATTAGTAATACTAATAATCATAATAATCATGATGATGATAATAATAATAATAAGTTTTAAAATATAAGCATAATCTGAACTTATCTGATCTGATCTGATCTGATCTGAACTTATCTGATCTGATCTGATCTGATCTGGTCTGATCTGAACTGATCTGATCTGAAATAAGCAAAAATAAGGTGAACTGAACATAGCCATAATCATCAACTTGATTTCAAAGTAGGTTTCCATGAAAAAATTAAAAATAAAAAACACGCATTTGAAACTGCTGATATTTTTGAAAAGTGTATTGTCTCTGTTTTCGAATAAATGCTTTATTTTGACTTTTACGTTATTTACGAACTCTATTTTGACCATATTTTTCTACATATGTATAAAAACTAATATTAACATACAAGATGCTGTTGAATTTGTTTCGACGTATATTTTCAAAATATCAATTTTTATAATTTTTTAATAATGAATAATTAGATATAATAACGGTCAAACTTATGCATCAATAAGTGTGCAAGTCAAAATGGAGCATCTAATAATTGAGGGAATATATTGAAATAAATTGAATATCATCTCACATTTTAAAAAGAAAAGGTATATCACATAAAACAAAACAGTAACAAATTATAAGAACAAAGCTATCATGTGAAAAATACAAAAATCAGAGTATTAATTGCAACAATTAAATGGAGTTCTCTTCTTCTGGTATGCAAAGTTTATCATTGTTAGTTAGAACGAGACAATTACGCCCTGCTCTTTTGGACTTATTTTTAGTTCAATTTCTCGCAGTTCAGTTCAGACACTCTATCATGTCCAGCTTTCTCCCTGTTCAGTTCAGTTCGGTTTCTCACAATTCAGTTTAGTTTCTCCCAATCCAAAATAACGGGTCTTATTATATTTGTATGGGCATGACTTGCTCACGTTTCTTCTCTAATTTGGTAGCACTATCATATATAGAAGTATTCATACATGCAATATGCAAAGTCTTTCACCAACTTGATTTAAAAGGTGTCCAGCCCAAAACAGTTGTAACTTGATCTAAAAGGTCATACTATAACAATATGATTTCAGATTTGGATCCTACGCACGCATTGACCAATGACCATATCTTACCTACTACTATCAATTATAGCTCTTATACATATATTTATTTGTTTATTTGAAAAAAAAAAATTGTCCATATACAGTTGGAAAGATGAATTTGCACTTGGTGCGTAAGTTACAAAAACCCTATCCTATCTCAATGGGTGATATTATTTGGAAAAATGTTTATGAGCGAGCTTAATCAAAAGATAATTTAGTACATTCACTTGATATGGATCCTATACTAATTCCTATTCTCTATATGATTGAGATTGAATTCTCCATTTAGCTTTTTTTTTTCCAAAACTGGTCAATCTATAAGGTGAATTTATGTATTTTCTCCGTTTTTTTTACATGTTACACTTTGACATTTACACTATTCACAAATTTCACTTTGACCATCGTTTGTGATTTATACGTGAATAAAAATATAGTCATGTGGGATCTTGTTAGATTCGTCTTAATATGTATTTTTTAAATACTTTTTATAATTTTTACAAATACAATATTAGAGATATATATTCTCAAAATTTTGCATTAGCATGTGTGAAAAGTGAAGTGTAACATGTAAAAAAAACGAAGGAAGTATCTCTTTTGGAGTCCTAATTAACTTAATTCCCTTTTTCAAACTGAATTTCAACATTTTGGATTGATACTAATATTAAATGAGGATTAGTCGTCAAAGAGATTGAGAAAAAAATAGTAGAATATATTAGGGCTTTGTTATCGTTTTATGTTTCAACTTTTTATTTTTTCTTAAAAAAAAAATTTGAAAAATTAATTTTCAGTTTTCTGTTGTCAATTTTCAAAATTTACATGTTTAGTATAAGTGTCACTAATCTTAAGTTTATTATACCCCTTATAACATATGACTTTTACATTTATAAAATCAAAAACTGAAAACTGACATTGGTACCGAACCGGTCGGGCCCTTGATTTTTTGATTGACAATTTCAATTAAATCTTCTAGGTTAAAAACAAATTTTAATATCTTCGGCCCTTAAGGTTACCAATAACTATTAAATATATTTTCTCAAATATCAATTTAGGAATCTTTAACAAGTCAATTGATTTTAATAATTGAATCTTTTGAGGTGTTATTAATTGATTTTTTGTTACTTAATATTTTCACTTTTGATTCTTTTTATCAGTCCTAAAGTTGTATATATATTTCTAAAAATAAGGTGCTAAATAATATAAAATACCAACTCTTTATTTATATTTTGTTTTTGGCAACTTGCCAAATAGTGTTATTTTCTAATCAAATGTGAACTTCGGTAGGACCAAGATGGGGAAAATATGTAATAGGGCCAGTTCAATTTGCGGTCTGCTATGGCGCAGTTGTTGGCGCTTGTCTTCTGGGTGGCCAGTGTATCAAGGTGAGTGCCTTTTTTTTCCTTTATATTACTCTCCCTTTTTTATAATTCTAACTATTACATCTATCATAAATAAATTTTCCGTATCATCTATCTATACTAATATATTTAAAGGCGTTCAGTAAAAAAAATTAGAAATTGCATAGAATGAGGTTTGATCCTGTGACTTCAAGGTTATATACTAACGTCTTAACCACTAGACCAAGTGTTATTTAGTGTTATCACTTTAATGTATAATATTAATAAATGAAAATTTTCCTTACCTATGGAAAAGCCTGGGCCTAATAACTAGTTATTTTTATTACATGTAGTTTCTATATTATTTCTACGTATTCTATTTTTTTTTTTTGGTCATTCATCTTTTTTCTTATTATTGATAAAGATCTCATCGTCAACATTCTTTATAACATGCATCTTCTAAAATCTTGTATCAAACCATAATTAGACCGATGGTATTTTACAAAATTAGTCAAATGTTGATTACATGTTAAAAATTTGGGTATGTAAGTCAGCACTTGTTAATTAACAACGAGATTGCATAAAGTGTCTAATTACAATAAATTATCCTATTGTAAAATTTTTTAAATATTATAGTATTATACTCTTTTTATTAGTGGTTAGTAGGCACGTTGAATATGTATATTAAACTAAAAATGTGACATCTAGATTATATTGTGGTGCTAACTCAGTGATAATGCAACTGGTCAGGCTATTTACCTGTTGTTTGATCCAAATGGATCGATAAAGCTGTATGAATTCATCATCATGTTCGGAGGGTTAATGCTAATCCTAGCTCAAATGCCATCGTTTCACTCTCTTCGCCATATTAACATGATTTCTCTACTCCTATGCCTGGGCTATAGTGCCGCTGCTACGGCTGGCTCCATTTATATAGGTAAAACCTTTTAATCTTTTCTTTTCTGATCTTTTAATGTTAGTCTAGCTAATATGATAAATTAGGTTTGACTGAGTGAAACGAGTTCACTCATTTACTGCCTACTTATAGAAAATATAACTAGTTTGTAGGCAGTGGCGGATCCAGGATTTCAACGGAGAGGTAGCGTAATTTTACAAAAATTATCAAATACCAAAAAATTTGGATAATTTGAATCGATTTCCAATCGGATCAACTTTTACATTTGAAAACAAATCTTTCTCAAGATAAGTCACTAAAAATTTGAACAAATTATAGTTCACTAACAAGTAATAAACGACAATTCACACAAACTATAGCTCACTAACAAGTAACGAATGACAATTATTCACACAAATTATAGCTCACTAACAATTCATTCAATTAATAATTGACACCATTACAATGGACTAAAAATTCATTTACTAACAATTCACAAAATTATTCTCCCTCCGTCCTCCAATAGATTTCTCATTTCTAATGCACGTTTTGTATCATTAATATATTTAAGGTTCCTATATTTAATTACATATTAGTAAAAATTATAAGTCTGATTTTCCTGATGTACACAATGAGATGAACAAGACCCCCCAAAAGAAACGGGATATGAAAACGGATATGCGGAACGCTACCCTTGAGTGAATCGGCTATGATAAAAACACGTGAGTTAGGTTGTATAAATTAGAAGAGGCAGTAAAAAAGTAATACAAAAAGAAAGAATAGTAATGTACTAGTATACAAATACAATTGTATCATTGGTTTTCTGCGGTTTACTTTTTTACTTTCTCGATCACGTGGATAGGAGTAGAGTAATTTTTACCATGTTGAAGAGTGGTATGTAGTATACAGCTGTATCATTAATTAGTACTTTGCGCATCACTCTTACCAGATTTAAAAATGGAAAAGTATTTCATTTTAGTTTTCAATCTCTTATTCTACCTTCGTTCTCCTTTCTCTTCTGGCTGTGCTCAACAATGGCGGCTCGTGAATTCATTTTTTTTCCAAGAAAAAATAGGGGTAGCACTTGCTACCCCTTGTTACACTGTGGCTCTGCCACTATTTGTAGGCCCGGGCTCAGGGCCGGCTTTTAGCAGGAGCACCCTGAACGATGGCTCAGGGCCCCTGAATTTATGGGCCCCAAAATCAATAATATGATGTTCACACAACAAAACGTGCAGCATATGCTCTATAGCGCAGTGGTAAAAGCAAGATTTCTTTGAGCAGAGGACTAAGGTTCGACTCTCATGTCTTTTTTATTTGAAACAAAATTGCATATTGCAAAGGGTTAAATTTACAAGAATCAATCAATGCTAAGCAAATTAATTTAAGCTATTGGTAGTTGGTAGTTTCCAAAAGGGTTAAATTTGTTGGGAAATAAACAAATGAATATGCAAAATATTGGGAAGAAAAATATAGTACAAAAATGGCTAAAATGACACACAATATTTTTACGTGGAAAACCCTCTTAAACTAGGGAAAAACCACGATCCCGATCTCCAGGGATGAAAGCTTCACTATAATAATTTTGGGAGTACAAAGGTAACTACTACAACTACAATATTAGACAATATGTGTTTAGGACAAAATGCTACTTAGTACCCTTCACAATGGTACTTCCACTAATTAATCCTAAACACCCTCACACTAATATTGTGTTTATCTCTCTCACTAATTACTCCCTCTTACACTTGTGTTTTGTGTATTCTTCACACTAATACACTCACACTCCTTCACTTCTTCTGCTTGTTGTGCAACTCAGCTCTCACGGCATTGCTCATTATATAGAGCACTTCATGACTCTTTCTTCAAGCCACAATTAATGACATTATAGCAAATGTCAAACTTCACGTAGGATGATTCACAAAGTCCTCTGCCATCTTTCTCTTTTCTCCCCTAGAGCCTCCAAGCTACATCTAGCTTGCTCTAAAAAGTCAAAAGTGAAATCTCCTTATTTATGCAAAAAGATCTACTGCATACTCTACTACTCTAGCCATTAATACTAGCTAGCTCACAAAATTACAGGTTCTCATAAAACCAAATACCACGGTAAACTTTTTTTTTTTAATTTTTGTTTTCTTCTTTAATTTTTAGCATAAAAATTAACATATTTACTTTGGGATTTGGGGAGATTATCCCAACAAATTCCTCCCTCGACCCAAATCTCCAAATACCTCCACATTATCACAAAATCGGACCGTCTTCTTGGACTTCTTTTCGATCTCAATTTTGTGACCTTGAATTGCGTAACAATCAACATAGCAAATGTTGTTGTCCGTCTTCCTCCCTTGTAACACTAGACGGTTACCTCGGTACACCTTACACCACCTTCCACTACCAACATACCTATGCCCATATTTTGTCATCTCACCCAACGAGATCAAGTTGGCACGTGCCTTAGGTACAAACCTCACATTTTGGAAGTTTCTAATTACACCACCATGGAAGCTCAACCGCACGCTACCAATGCCTTCAACCCTGAGGTCTCCTCCCATGTTGATGTACCCAAAATCACCTTCTTTTTGCAATGTATCAAACATTGTTGGGTCTCGACACACATGAATCGAGGCGGCCGAGTCTAACACCCACTTCTCTCGACTCACGTCCTCCTTAACGTTTTGAGTCAACAACAACTCATTATCATAATCGCCACATACCACATTTGACGAGTCACTTTCATCATCTACCTTCATCTTGCCCAACTTCCCTTGCAATTGCTTCAAGTTCTTCAAATCTTCTTTCATTTTTGGGCAGTTATACTTCAGATGACCCTTCTCATGACAATAATAGCACTCCGAATTGCTATAATCTCTCGGCCGAGATTTTGATCTGCTTCGTTGGTCATCTCTTCTGGACTTATTCCTCCCTCTCTCGGAACCCTCCACAGCTAGTGCCTGATCACCATAAGAGGCACCACCATCTATTTGAGACATCATCCTCTCATTTTTCCTCACAATTGTTATTGCTTCATCCAGCGTAATTTTTTCCCTTCCCACTAGCAAAGTCTGCACAATGGGCCTATAAGACTTCGGTAGTGAAGCCAATAACAAAAGAGCCTGCTCCTGATCGGATATTTTCTCATCTCGCATTCTCGCAACCGACACACTAACCGATTAAAACTGTTAATGTGGTCTTGTAAATTTGTACCACGTTCCATCTTTAACTGGTACAACTCCCACCGTAGACACAATCGGTTGGTTAACGACTTGGAAGCATAAATACTTTGTAGCTTCTCCAGCAAGACCTTCGGATCTGTCTCCGTCAAGAAATTATACTTGATCTCCGTAGCAATAGCCAACCGAATTGTAATAACAGCTTTCTTCTTCTTGGATGCCCACCCAGCATCATCCAAATTTGATGGCTTCTCCATATCTAAAGCCACATCCAGATTCTGCTGCACCAACAGATCTTCTACAGTACTCTTCCACACCATAAAATTCATTTTCCCATCAAACAGTGGGATCTCAAATTTTGGTGAACTCATAGCCATTGTACCTTCACAAATTCTTCCCCCTTCAAATTGTTTTCCCCCTCTCACTAAATCTCTAACCTCGGCTCGGATACCAGTTGTTGGGAAATAAACAAATGAATATGCAAAATATTGGGAAGAAAAATATAGTACAAAAATGGCTAAAATGACACACAATGTTTTTACGTGGAAAACCCTCTTAAACTAGGGAAAAACCACGATCCCGATCTCCAGGGATGAAAGCTTCACTATAATAATTTTGGGAGTACAAAGGTAACTACTACAACTACAATATTAGACAATATGTGTTTAGGACAAAATGCTACTTAGTACCCTTCACAATGGTACTTCCACTAATTAATCCTAAACACCCTCACACTAATATTGTGTTTATCTCTCTCACTAATTACTCCCTCTTACACTTGTGTTTTGTGTATTCTTCACACTAATACACTCCTTCACTTCTTCTGCTTGTTGTGCAACTCAGCTCTCACGGCATTGCTCATTATATAGAGCACTTCATGACTCTTTCTTCAAGCCACAATTAATGACATTATAGCAAATGTCAAACTTCACGTAGGATGATTCACAAAGTCCTCTGCCATCTTTCTCTTTTCTCCCCTAGAGCCTCCAAGCTACATCTAGCTTGCTCTAAAAAGTCAAAAGTGAAATCTCCTTATTTATGCAAAAAGATCTACTGCATACTCTACTACTCTAGCCATTAATACTAGCTAGCTCACAAAATTACAGGTTCTCATAGAACCAAATACCACGGTAAACTTTTTTTTTTTTTTTTTTTTTTTCTTCTTTAATTTTTAGCATAAAAATTAACATATTTACTTTGGGATTTGGGGAGATTATCCCAACAAAATTTACAAGAAGCAATCAATGCTAAGCAATTTAATTTAAGCTATTGGTAGTCTGTAGTTTCCAATTTCCAATGATTCAAATCCTTGTACTCTTTATTTCCATCTTCATTATTCATATCCTTTACCCCTTTCTGTTAAAATCTTATTAAATAAATCCACTATCATTTCTCATCTCCAAAAAATACAGCTTCTAAATTTTCTTGTCTACATACAATTTAATTCGAAACTTGAAAATATGATAAATCTCCCCTATTTCCTCAAAAATGGGGTTTACTCCTAATTTATACCCCTTTTATATTATTATGGATAATGTAGAAGTAAAGAAATTTAAAAAGTTAGAGAAAATAAAAGGAAATCAGAGGGGAGATGATGTGCAAAAGCTTTGAAGAGAGATCTGTAGTACAATTTATATACACTATAACCTCATGGTAATGTTAAATTATTTAAATCAATGTGTATTAATTAGTTTATATATTGTTGATTTTATCCTGAACTAGTCGTATCCCTCATTAATTCTATAATTTACTTTGATAGTATCACCTTATAGAAGTTATCGTTTAATTTTATACCATAATTTATATAGATTTGGTACTATTTTTTGTCACAAAATGACAATGTATGTTTAATACTACGTACCAATGGCGGCAAAAGAAAATTTTACTGATAGAGGGCGCAGGGCCCAACTTATATTATTCGCTCAGGGCCCCCAATTTCTTCGAGACAACACTGTCCGGGCTATACCCCGGGTACTTATAGTTTTCATTATTAATCTTTTGCTTTGAAATGATATCACCAAATATCGTTTGGTTTAGTGGTTAAGACTTTAGTATATAAACTTGAAGTCATGGGAACAAATCCTATACAATATATTTACTTTTTTTTTTGTTGTATATGGATCATGTGTAGTAAAACAACCTAAGGGAGAACGCCACGTGTCACCATTCTTTGGTTAAGATCATCTTTTAATATATTAGTATAGATAGATGTTACTCTTTATATGTCTTCCACATATCTGTGATTTTTATGCTAATAACTACATAATGAGAAATTGAAAAGAAAAAAATTACATATTTGAGCATGCAGTTTCATTTATTACAAACATTCGTATAAAGCTTTTGTTCACAAATTTACATTCAAATTAATCATCATTATTAGTTACCAAACAAGTTATAGGTAATGGATACTTGTAGGTTTTTTTAAGTATATGTGATACTTAGGCCCTGTTCTTTTGGATTTATTTTCAGTTCATTTCAATTCATGCAGTTCAGTTCAGTTCAGTTCAGTTTAGACACTCTCTCATATTCAGTTTTCTCGCAGTTCAGTTCAATTCAGTTTTTCGCAATTCAGTTCAGTCAGTTCATTTCAGCTTCTCCCAATCCAAAAGAATGGGGATTTACTTTTATCTTGAATTATGTGTAACACTTACTAAGTTACTACTCCTCACTTAGCATTACTAGGACCCTTATCTCGTTAATGGCAATAATTTTATAATAGCACTGACATGATAAATGCGTTGTTTGATGCAGGGCATACATCGAAGGGACCAGAGAAAGATTACTCATTAAACGGCGACTCACAAGATCGTGTGTTTGGTATTTTTAATGGAATAGCCATCATTGCAACAACTTTCGGAAACGGAATCATTCCTGAAATTCAGGTGATCTTTTGAAACCTGATAGGCTGATACTCCATAAGTATCTTGTTACGTATCTTTAATTAGTCAATACTCCATCAAATAAAAACCTTACTAATATATGGTATTCTTATGTTTGAAATTATAATGTTAGGCAACAATAGCACCACCAGTGAAGGGGAAGATGTTCAAGGGACTATGTGTGTGTTACGCCGTAGTTTCAGTGACATTCTTGAGTGTGGCAATCTCAGGTTATTGGGCATTTGGAAACCTAGCTGAAGGCCAGATCTTGAGCAACTTTGTTGTAAATGGATCACCTTTGCTCCCTAAGTGGTTTATTTTTATGACCAATGCCTTTGTCATCCTTCAAATCGCAGCGGTTGGCGTGGTAATTATAACTTTTTTCTCCTAAGAAGTTACTTTTATTAGTTGTTACATTTGAAATTTCATAGTTTTCAAGACACAAGCATGATCATTTATAATTTTTATTACGCCTTAAGATAAATTATAAAAATTGATATATTAAATATAAACGTAGATTTTAAATAACGAAATCCAAGTAAAAAATTACGATCACGGTTGAGTTTTAACTTTGAAAAAAGCAGAAGTAGCAACTGTATAATATAGAAAGAAGAGATGATTTTACTTGCATACATTCATTAATGAAAAAGTGAGCCTTATATAAGACTGAAAGTACAACTGATTTACAAGATAATGGAAAGATAAGTGGACAAAGTGAATAACCCACGTTTACAACCTACTGCTAACAAATAAGAAAGATATTCTAGGAATCCTATAATCCACTAACTTACTATGCTTAATTTGTGGAAAGTTAAACTAACAAACTTTGAATTACTTAATTATCCAATAACAACTAATACTTTAAGTGATTGTTTGGTATACAGTTAATTATGTAAGCAATAGAAATTTCCATGATTTTCTAAATTGGATAGTTGTTTGGTTGGCAGGAAGTGGGAAGAATAGGGGCAATGAAAATTCCTGAAAAATTGAAATTCCTACAAAACGTGGGAATTTATTCACCTAACCACCCCTTGGTCATTCAAAATTCCCACATCAATTCATGAGAATTACAAATTCTTTGATGTCAACCAAATACATTAGTTAATTTCCTAGGAATTACAAAAGGGAAATAACTTCCTAGGAAATAAAACTTCCCATGGGAATTAAATTCCTATGTATACCAAACAACCACTAAACTTCATCTATGCTCTCAAACCAATTCCTATTTTAGACCATCTAAACTAAAAATTGGAGAGCTTCCTAAATTATCACTAAGATATATTTTATATACAAATGCATATTACATTGAGATTATATGTAGAATCTAAAAAATTTATTTGTATTTTGAAATTTCCACATAAAAATAGAGTGTTTTGGAAAGTTTTACCTTTTTCCTATATAACTGCAAAAGTGTTCTTGAGATATGCATTATTTGCATGTCTTGATAATACATTCCTTAAAAATTGCCGATCGTCTCACACTTCTTCCATTCTGAAATAAATGAAACATTTTTCATTTTTGTATCAGAGTTTTCTAAGAGAAGTTTTTCGTTTATTTCATAACGGAACTATAAGATTTTTTGACTTCTAAAAAGTTGATTGTCACGATTATCTTTAACATTTAAAGCTTATACTTGTAGATATATTTGCAACCTACAAATGAAGTGCTAGAAGGAGTATTTGCAGATCCAAAGAGTGCACAATTCTCTCTCCGAAATGTGATACCAAGAGTCATATCGCGATCAGTCTCAGTTGCCATTGCAACAACGATAGCATCAATGATTCCATTTTTTGGAGATATAAATGGACTTATTGGAGCTTTTGGTTTCCTTCCCTTAGACTTTGTTCTACCGGTCGTGTTATTCAACCTCACTTTCAAGCCTTCAAAACGTACTTTCACTTTTTGGTTGAATCTCAGCATTGCTGTTGTTTTCTCTATATTTGGCATTATTGGGTCTGTGGCTGCTGTAAGGCAAATCATTCTTGATGCCAAATCATATAGATTGTTTGCTAATGTATGAAAATTTTGTATTCATTAAGATCATGATGATTTTTTTTCAATTATTATTATTTGAGAGTGTGAGGGAGAATGGCACACTTAAGAGGTAAGGTATAGTGTACCATATACGAATTGTTTATATACACTTCTCCGTTGCAAATACTTGCAACCACGTGCAATGCATGTCATTTTAAGATAGAGGAAAGAAAAAATTGGAAATGGTCTCCACTTTCATTCCAAGTGAAGGGACAAATAGGATATTGGACTGTGATTTTACTAAATATGAAGCGTGGCTCGTTATGGAGGATGCATGGAGGACTAAAGGGTGGTGCATGTTGGAATTTCGATATGGGTACAGGAGGCTTTCAACAATGACCTCTGCAATGCTAAAGGAAAGAACACCATTGGACTGAAGTAGACTTATGCCTAATCTGCTTATTATGGGAACTTGTCTAGACTCTTGTTGGCATCTCATTGGCTGTGTATTTTTTTGGACTTCCATTATGCTTTTATGATTTATTGGGCTCATTGGGTTTTCACAACCCTTTTTAATTTAAAACTAGTTATAAGGCCCGACCTATGCCCCGGGTAAGGAAATTTTTCATTTATTAATATTATACTTTAAGATGATAACACTAAATGTTATTTGGCCTAGTGGTTAAAACTTTAATATATGTCCTTGAGGTCCTGGGATCAAACCCTATGCTAAGCAATTTCTACTTTTTTTTATTGTTGTGGATTATATTTATACTTTAAGATGATAACACTAAATGTTATTTGGCCTAGTGGTTAAGACTTTAGTATATGTTCTTGAGGTCCTGGGATCAAACCCTATGCTACGCAATTTCTACTTTTTTTTATTGTTGTGGATTATATAGAGTAAAACTCCCTTATGAAGAGCGGCAGAGCGCCACGTGGCACCCTTCCTTGTTTATGCACGCCTTTTAATATATTAGTATAGATAAATGTTAAGTTCGCTTGCTTTCTGGAAAAAAAAATGGTAACCAACTTTATATGTTCCTCCTATGAACATATATCTTCATTGTTACTTGTTAATTTCTTGGATCATCATTCACCAATATGCATAGTAATATACACAATTAAAGTAGTAATATACTAGGATATCTCTAATATATAAGGGAAGGGGGGAGCTATGGTGTCCCCCTTTGAAGATACTGTTTTACCCCCCTTCCCTTTCTAAATTACAAAACTAATTTCAACCAAAGCGGAGCTTAAAAAAATGCTGCCGAAAATATAATTATAACAATCAATTACAAGTCAAATGAAATAAATAGAATTGCATAAATTCATGTTATACAAATCACTCAAATGAGGAAACTTTACAAAAACTAAAAAAGTCAATTACAAACTATAACCCATTAGTCCCTTCAAAAAAAAAACTATAACCCATTAGGAATTATATACTTCGATCTCAAAAACCATTTACAATTACATACTTAGAAAATTACCAATACACTACAACGTCAATACAAACTACAAACTAAGAAAAACATACGATTTCGGCGGGGAGATCACACATTTGTCCATTGGCGATCAGCGAACTTC
Source organism: Beta lomatogona (assembly GCA_947646795.1). Taxonomy (NCBI): domain Eukaryota; kingdom Viridiplantae; phylum Streptophyta; class Magnoliopsida; order Caryophyllales; family Amaranthaceae; genus Beta; species Beta lomatogona. Next base: position 2,134,128 of record CANSNZ010000018.1, on the reverse strand, counting down.
TATAAAATGTGCATAATTCTTTTTAATCTTGCAAGTTATTTCAAATTAGTTGGAAAAAATACTAGCAACTCTTATGTTCGAATGCATGTTCAATTGTAGTATCGATAATTACATGTTTTAGAAAAGAAAAATACAATAAAAATGATACATGAATAATTTAAGTTTGTATTGTATGGTATAAATTTCGAAATAATTATTAAAAAATCACTACATGTTCATAACAAAAAAAGGCATTATAAAATATAAATCAATTTTGAATACAATAACAATGACACAAAACTCAAACTCAAAAGAAATTACATTAATTTGCCAAAACAAATAGTAAAATTGAAAACCGATGAAAAGGATTGATTTTATTTTAGTAGTCCGTGGAATGAAATATAAAAAACCGGATCTGAATTTTGAAAAAATAGTATTTCACAATTAATAAAAAGATTATAAAAATAATTTTTCGGTAGTGATTTTTACAGAAATAAATGTAATTTTATAAACCATTAGTACAAAACTGACATTTCTTATGAATAATTTAGGATTTTTTAACTACAATAATACAAACTTTTGCCCGTTCTCTCGCAATAATACAAGCTTTTGATTATTTTTAAATAATACAAACTTTTGCCTAAAATTCCTCCAGTAGAGCAATGTGACCTTTAACCTGTAAAACAGGTAAAAAACCCAAAATCTCTTTCTCTCTCCTCCTCCCCCACCCCAACCACCGGCAACACCCCTCGTCCACCCCATAAAACACCACTGCTCCCCGCCCCTACCCCCCGAAAACACCACGTCTCCCTTCCCCCACCCCGAAAACCATCCCCCCCACCACTCCTTCACCCCCGAAAACCACCCCCTCCACTCCTTCACCCCCGAAAACCACCCCCTCCACCCCACCCCCGAAAAGCACCAATCCCAGTCACCAACTCCGACTATCACAAGCAGAAGAAACTGCTTCCTGATTTGTAATATCTAACTGATAAAAGTCTAAGAAATGTCGGCAACATCCAACCCCATAGCAATCCTTCTTAGCAATGTCGACAATCGGCAGTATCATTGCCACAAAATTCACATTAACAAAATTTCCAGTTTCCCAAGTAACAAATCCATGAATTTTGAATTTGGAAATTCTATATGTACACAGGTTTTAAAAAGTACTCCTTCAAACAATTATTAAAAGAAATTGATACAAAGAAAGAATCAAAAAACACAATTAAACCCCCCAAAAAAACCCCACAAAAATTCAGCAATTCAACCAAAATTCACTATCACGTAACTAAATTTTCGAGAGTAGTCAAGCAACCAAATTTCTTCCTTAATTGCAATTTACTCGACAAGTTAATTACTCAATCAAGAAATAGGGCTCAAATCATTCTCTATTGTGGAACCCAAAAAAAATCACAACCCATGAAATTAAAGAAATTGGAGAGGAAAGAGAACTGAAAAGACGAAATTGTATAACACATCAAATTCATAGACGAAATTCATACAGAAAGCATAATTTAGTTTTAATTTTAACAGGATGGCATAACACATTAAATTCAGAGCAATCCAAATATCGAATTGAAGAGGACAAAAAATTATGCTTTGTTGAGGAAAGATCGGTGAAGGGTTGTTTTAGGGTGGGGTTTCCGATCTTGGTGGTGGTGAGAGGGTGGTTACGGGGTGGGGTTTTGTGGCCAGGAGTTGGGTGAGAAAGACACTGGAGGGGGAGGAAAAAAATAGAGGAAGAAAAACCTGAGCAAACAAGGAAGAAGAAGAAGTAAGTGCCACGTAAGCAATTTACCTGTACCAACAAGTCACTAACCGGTCATGCCCTACTGCAGAAATTTTGGGCAAAAGTTTGTATTATTTAAAAATAATCAAAAGTTTGTATTATTACAAGAGAACGGGCAAAAGTTTGTATTATTGTAGTTAAAAAATCCTAATTAAAAACCCATAAACAAAAGGTCTTTTACGCAATAAATTATGCTTAAATTTAATTACTTTGCATAACTGTTAGTTAGTTACTAGCTTTTACGTTAATCAGTTACTCAGTTAGTTATAAGTGAAACAACCATATTACATAAAATCATGAAGTGTTTTTAAATACTATTTGTAAGTATTTCAATCTTTCTTAGTCACAAAATGGAGGTGAACTTAGATACGAACTTTCGTTTTTTGGTTTGTTTTACTACTGAGTAACAGTTTTGCTCAAAATATCGTCGCACGCATCGCTTGCATGAAAAGCTAGTACTTTCATATGCAAATGCATATCACAACATAAAATATATAGTTTTTAAAAGGGATGTTATGCAGCACAAAGGGAGACATTTAACTTAAATGATTACTTTTAAAAAAGCACTTACTTTTGTTCTATTCTAGTAGAACTTCAATATAGTTTCTCATTGATTGTATAGTGGAAAAAGAAATTTTTGTTATTATTCTCTGTGAATTCAATCAACTAGATTGAATTACAGAGAGAAAATTTAGAGTGAAAATTAGAGAGTAAAATGAAGAAAAGAAAAGTGATTCTTATTTCTCCAAAATCTGATTATTACAAAGCTAGAAATGTAGTTTATATACAGCTACTGTTCTAACAAACTTGTAACTAACTTTTAGACCTCTAACAAACTCAGTAATAAAAATAAGAGGTTGAACTGGACTGCCAACATCTGTAGCAGCTCACAGCAGCTAACCCATATAACTTAATAGCCCCTCCTCAAGCTGGAATGTCAATTAGAAACAACCATTCCAAGCTTAACAGTGAGAAATATATGTTGAACTGAACCAAGAGCCTTTGTCATAATGTCAGCAATTTGCATTTGAGAGCTAACATGATGAGTCTGTATAAAACTAGATTGTACATTTTTTCTAACATAATGACAATCAATTTTGAGGTGTTTAGGCTTATCATGGAATACTGGATTTGCAGCAATGTGTTGAGCAGCAACAGTGTCACAATACAGTGTAATAGGAAGAGTAGGAAAAACTTGCAAATCATTGAGAAGACCAACCAACCAAACCAACTCACTTGTAGTATGGCCCATGCTTCTGTACTCAGCTTCAGTAGAACTTTTAGAAACTACTTTTTGTTTCTTGGTTTTCGAAGAAATAAGAGAAGAGCTAAGAAATATACAATAACCAGGCAAAGATCTGCCAAAGTAATGACAAGTACCCCAATCTGCATCACAGTATGCAGCTAATTGCAAATCATTTGAAGAAGAATAAATAGCCCATGATGAAGAGTGCCTTTAAGATACTTCAGAACATGATGAGCAGTTAAAAAATGAGGCACCCTAGGATCTGAAAGAAACTGACTAAGCTGTTGAACATCATAGCTAATATAAGGTCTAGTCGTGTTCAGATAAAGAAGTTTACAAATAATCCTTCTATAAGATTCTGGATCTGAAAGTTTTTCACCATCATAAATGCTAAGCTTCAAGCCCTTAGGAAGAGGAAATAATGTAGCTAGAGAACAATTTTCCATAGCAATTTTTGAGCAAATCAAGGATATATTTCTTTTGATTGAGAAGGATACCAAATGAGTCCCTGGATACTTCAATACCAAGGAAATATCTAAGAGGACCAAGGTCCTTGATAGTGAAAGCCTGATGAAGTTTATCTTTGACAGATTGAATGACTGTTAAATTATTTCTAGCCAGCATCAAATCATCAACATACGCAACCACCAATGTAAAATCTAAGCCATGATGAAGAGTAAACATAGAACAATCCAGCTTAGATTGTGTAAAACCAAAATTTATTAAAAAATTGGTCAATTCTAAGCTCCATTGTCTAGAGGCTTGTCTCAATCCATATACAGACCTTTTTAATTTGCAAACTTGACCAGGAAGAGCCTTAGTATAGCCTTGAGGAGGTTGCATTATAAAGCTCTTCTTCAATGTAACCATGAAGAAAAGCATTATTAATGTCCAATTGATGCAATTCTAGGTTGTGAGCAGCAGTTAAAGCCATTAAAATTCTAAAAGTACTGCTGAACTTAGCAACAGGACTGAATGTGTGCTTGAAGTCTTTGCCTTCAATTTGCCTATCGCCCCTAGCAATCAAACATGATTTACACCTTTGTACTGATTCATCTGGATTAAAATTGGTCTTAAAAACCTATTTACATCCTATAGCTCTTTTTCCTTCAGGTAATTAAGGGAACAAGCTATCCCACATTTCATTGTGTTGTAAGCCTCAATATTTCTTTGTTAAGGACAATATCAACACTAGCAAGATGTTCTTCAGTATAAGTGGAAAAAGTAGGAGAAGAAAAAACAGAAAAACTATGAGAAGTGGTTTCAGATGATGAAGGATTAGTGTTATGATGAATAGTAGGTAAATTAACAATGAAATCAGCTAGTGTAGCAGGTGGTTGTATGTTCCTAGTATATCTTCTAGGAACAATAGGATGATGAAGTGTAGGAGATGTAGTAGGAACAACAATAGAGTTTTCAGTGGGTTCTGTAGAATCAGTAGAAGGAGAAGGAAGAAGGAATATGAGGTGAATTCTGATGAGCTAGGAAGAGAAGGAGAAGATATGTGAGAGGATGAAATAGGAGTAGAAGCTGTATGAGTAGAAAATATTGGAATATCATCATGATAATCTGAATTCACAGCAGGATTCACTATAGGAGAAGTAGGAAGAGGATAAGAGATAGAAGGAGAAATTTTCGGGGTAAAAGGGAAAACATGCTCTAGAAATTTAACATTTCTGCTCAAAACAACTTTGTGAGTTGTTAAATCATAACACTTGTAACCTTTCTGGGCATAAGGATACCCAAGAAAGATACATTTTGAAGCTCTAGGTGCAAAGTTATCTAAAGTTTTGTGTTCAACATAGCATATGCAGCCAATGATTCGTAAGTGATCATAAGTAGGAGGCTTGTTCATGAGCTATTCATAGCGAGATTTACAATTCAACACACCAATAGACATGAGATTAATAAAATACGTAGCTGCTAGTAAGCAATTACCCCAGAATTTAATAGGTAAGTGAGCATGTAATCTAATAGCTCTAGCAGTATCCAACAAATGCATATGTTTCCTTTCCACTCTCCTATTTTGTTGGGGAATGCCAAGAAGGCTTTTTTGATGAACAATGCCTTTGTTAGCAAACAATTGATCACAAGAATGTTGTATAATATTTGTCCCAATATCACTCCTAATCATTTTCAAATGCATGCCAAACTGAGTTTCAATGTAAGCTAAGAAGTCAGAAAGAATAAGAGGAACTTGTGTTTTAGAATGAACAAGATGTGTCCATGTTACTCTAGTATGATCATCCAAAAGAGTAAGGAAATAAACAACACCATTCAAAGACGATTGTCTATAAGGGCCCGTAAATCTACATGTAGCAAATGAAAAGGGCTAGCAGCATGTGATTCAGATATAGGAAAAGGAGATTTATGCATCTTAGCAAACACACAAGCTTCACAATCAAAAGAACATGAACTGTTATATTCAATCAAGGATTTCATTTTATTCATCTTATGAACAGAGGGATGCCCTAGTCTAGAATGATAAGCAGTTAAAGAAGGTAAAGAAGTTTGAGCATGCAAAGCAGTACTCAATTGAACAGGTGTTGAACATGAGCTAGAAAAATCATATTGAATCTTGTATAAGCCAGCTAGCCTGATTGAAACTGCCTTGATTTGGCTAGTTGTAATGTCCTTAAAAATGCAGGAATTAGGAGTGACTTTAGCTAGCAAATGATGTTCATCTAACAATCTACCAACAGAGAGGAGGTTATGTTTGAAATCTGAAAGCAAAAACACATTTGAAATATGAATGTTAGGCGCGAGAGGGACATAACCAATATGTCTTACCAATTTAAGTTTACCATCTAGTAAACCAACCTTAATAGGTTGAGATAAGACCTTGAAATCAAGGAATAATGATTTATCATAGATCATATGATATGTGGCACATGTATCCACAATCCAGTCCAAGTGACAGTATGAAGAATGAAAAGTTTCAGCATTAGAAACAATGATAGTACTAGCTGCAAAATTGATAGAATGAGAAGAGCTATCTCCAACTGTAGATTGATTCTTCATCATCTTCACCATCTCCTTATACACAACATTCACCAAAGATGAATCCACTTTAACTTCTTGCTTAGAGGACTGAGTCTCAAACTCCAATGGATTATTAGCTACAAAATCATCTGTAGACATTTCACAAACATTTGCTGCCATTCTTGAACCTCCAGGTTGTTTATTTCTCAGATTTGTGAACCATTCATGAATGATTCCAGTCAATTTGAAACACTGATTAATAGCATGACCAGTCTTCTTGCAATGAGTACACTGTCTATCATGTTTTTCTGCCTTGAACTTCTTAAAATCTCTCTTAGCACCAACATTATAAGAAGGAGATGGGTAATTATTTTGCTTCATAGATGTAAAAGCATCAATCTGAGAAGAAACTTGTTGTTCCTCACTAAGCTTATACTGTTTCTCTACTTGCAACAGAATATAATAAGCTCCATTCATTGTGGGTAATTGATCCATGCTCAGAATATTAGTCTTAGATGAAGTATAATCAAGATTCAAACTAACAAGAAATTGAATGAGTTTTTTATTTTTGATCAGCAGCAAGAACTTTTCTAAGCAATCCACAAGAGCAGTTATCCAATGCTCCACATTCACAGTCTGAAAATGCCTCTAACCAATAGTGGAAAAAAACTTAAATGTCACAAACAAACTGATCCGGTTCTCCCAAAACCGGATCAGTAAGTTCATATTTTGTTGGGCGTAAATTATTGGGATCCTTAGATGATCCGGTTTGGAGGAGAACCGGATCAGTTTACATCAGCTAAGGAGCCCAAAAATTGTATGGCCCAAACATTTTCCCTTAGCCCAATGTTCCTCTCGATAAATAACACTGCCCATTACTCATCCAGGCTCCAGCCATCAACGCACACCCCAAACCCTAAGTTCCCTTCTCCCTTCTTCCCTATCACATCCTCGTTCTCTCTTCTCTCTCCTTCCCTATCCGATTATCCCTCCGTTTCTCCCTTCTCTCTCACCCTCCTCCCTTCTCCCTCCTTCCCTATTACAACCCAGCCACCAACTAATAGAAACAACAATATCCACCAAACCCTCCTCCCTTTTCTAACAACGAACCACCAACATCATCGACAGCGACGCCCACAACAATGAACTACCACCATCATTGACAGCAACGCCCACAACAACGAACCACCATTATCACCTCCCTAATCGCTCCACAACAACGAACCAGCATCGTCTCCATAACGGGTCAACTACTTCAACAAAAAGAAGAAGAACTAATACACCAACCAACGACAGCAACAAGAACAAGACGAACTCACCACAATTCACCGTCGTCGCCAACCCATCTTCTCTCTCTACCCACAATTCGTTCTAGATCTAGGGTTAGTTTATTTTTTCATTTAGTTCGGTGCCAATGACGAAAGTGTCAATTTTTCGGTTTTTAGTTTAATTTCTTAATCTTTGTTTTGATTAATTTTCATGTAATTTCAGATCTAGAATTTCTTCTCTTTTTGTATTTTCATTCCGAAATTTGAATTTAGGGTTTTGTTCTAGGGTTAATATATGTTATGTTATGTAATTCTTTGTAATTTATGTTTTGCAATCAATTAATCTTGTTGCTTTTCGTTTGGATTAATGATTTGTTGATTTTTTTTCGTTCGAATTAATACTTGTTCATCTGCGTTCTTCACTTCTTTGTTTTTTGTGTAATAATATGCGTTAGGATTTATTGTGTTGATTTTCATTTGGATTCTTGGTGATTAATAACAATATTTTATTTTAATTAAGACTATTGTTAACTGATCTGGTTGACCTACCATCACCGGATCAATTAACCTGTAGTATACGATTAAAGGTGGCGCCAACTTGATTACTGATCCGGTTTGGGCACAAAACTGGATCAATTATCTTGCGTAACTGATCCGGTTTTTTGCCCAAATCGGATCAATAAATGGTTAACCACCCCCACCCACAGTCCTAACCCTCGCCGGTGCCCGACCACCCCCACCCCCACCCCAGCCTCAAACCTCGTAGTCACACAACCACCCCCACCTCGACCCTAACCTTCGTTGTCACCCAGCCACCCCCTCCCCTTTCTCGCCCTCGAAAACCACCCCCCACCCTTTAACCTCACCGTTGAAAACCACTCCTTCCCAGAAACCACCCACTCCCATTCCCCGCCCCTGAAAACTAGCTTCTTCTCCTTCCCCACCTTCGAAAACCAGCTCCTTCTCCATCCCCACCTTCGAAAATCAGCCTCATATCCCTGAGCCCCACCTTTGAAAAGCACCTCCCATCCACCACCCCCTCCCCTTCCCCATTCCCGAAAACCTACAAAAACCCCCACCCCTTCAAAACCCCCACCACCCCGACCGCGGCCCATCGGACAATAGTTGGCAGATTAAGAGCAGCATTGGGCAACAGAATAGTAGCACAACAGATGGCAGCACCACCAAGGACTGCGGCAATTACAGTGCCATATTAAGACGGAAGAGAGTTAGGGTCATTTAGGGTTAGTTAAAATTAGCTAACACAACTAGAGATTATGACTAACGGTGTTAGACTTCCGTTAGTCATAGGGTATTCTGATGTATTTGTGAAAAACTCGGGGGTATATGGTAAATTTGAAAACTTACAAGGGTATATGGTGCAAAAAAAATGTATTGGGGATATATGGTGAAAAAACCGTATATTATATAGCGAGTGTCTACCACAATAATGTAACAAAAACCAATGGCCCCTGCTTTCATCTTGATGAAACAGAGATATAAAGCAAATGTAAACTAACTCTTTTTCTTCGTGGTAATTGTACCAGCAACGTGCTTGCTTTTTCTATTTAGCATAACCAACAACCATATATTAAAAAGGCTATAATTGAAGACAAATTCAATTGCAGATGTAGATAAATTCAAAATTGACGAAACCATTATCTTACACAGCTTTTTTCTGAATTTCACATAATTTCTACAGCGGATGTACCACAAAGCGCACTTGGTAACAATACTTGATGAAATTAAGAATAAAACCTATAATTGAAGATAAATTCAATTACAGATGCAGATAACAAGCAAGAAATTGAAGCATAGTAATTAATCAAACTAGATTCGGAAGGCTAAACTACTAGCACAACAAACAACAAGTCATCAAGAAGAAACTTTGAAATTCGAATCTATCGCCTGCATATACTTCATCGACGCAAGCTGATCCTGCGTGAGGAGCGTGTTGGAATCCACTTTCCGAATCGATTCTACTTCTTTGCGAACTTTCATAAGGACATCCGGGTAGGAATCTAGGAGCGCTACCGCCCATAGCAGCGAAGAAGTAGACGCATCTTGCGCTGCGAAGAGGAAGTCAAACATGTGGGCATCGATCTCACAGTTACTACAATTTGGCGGTGGAGATTGGGCGGTGGAGACCTGCAAAAACATTCTGAGATGTTTTGAAATTCGTCTTGCAAACAAGAAGCCGGAGTGAGATTTTTCTGCGCTATCTTCCACTCCCTCCACCCCCACCGCCATCGATGAACTAGGGAAGAGATAAACCAAGAAAGTGAATAGAAGAAAGCTACAAGTCAATGACAAATATAGGATTTTAGCTGAGTTGTTTTTTTTTTTTTTTTGACGGGAGGGTTTTATAAATCTTTAATTTTAGATTAGGAGTATCACAGATACCATTTTTATGCCAATGAAGGTTTCTTATTTTAGTTGTGTGGGCTCATAAGAAAAATAATATCAAGAAAGTAATAAGAGACCACTTTTGTATGAAAGAGGTCTATTTCCTCCTATTATAAGAGACCTCATTTTTAAGAAGTAAGGTTTCTTTTATTAAATAACCACCAATTAGATTAAGGTGGTCTCTTATTAGTGGTTATTTTGCCAACATTTGTAGTAGTGAAAGTGAAGGAGAATGAGAAGATCCTGAGAAGGACCCCTAAGGAGATGAACATCCCATGGCAAAGATAATGGCGCACAATCGAAAAGTAGAATCGCAGGATGATGAAGTTATTATCCAGCTCCTCGGGGATCCTGCCCCAAGCATCGTGGAGCATAGAGATGGATAAGCAGCGTCACAATTCATCGAGAAGTATCGCAAAAGCCAAGCTACCAAAGAAGCTCAATCTCCCCATACTGACTGCAACATATGATGGATCAACCGATCCGATGGAACACGTTGCCCAGTACAAGCAGCGGATGTGGCAAGCATCGACCCACGAACCTGGTCGAAGCCTGCATATGCAAGTATTTTGGGGATACCTTGACTGGACCAACACTGAAGTGGCTCAAATCTCTGAATTAGGAAGTATTAGCAACTTCTCAACTTTGGTCAACAAGTTCTACAATAAATTTGAAGAAAGTCGCATCCCCGAGCAGCAGAAAAAACGATATATATGGTGTCATGCAGAATTCAGCTGAATCGGTCCATGACTACTACAATCGTGTTAACAAAGAAATAATCAGGAAAAAAAATCTGGACACGAAGACAACAATAGAATGCTTCAGAAAGGGTTTTATCCTTCGGTCCAAACTACACAATTGTCTCACAAAGTACCCGTGTACAACCTTTGAAGAAGTGAAGTCCACAGCCTTGGCTCAGATGAGCATGGAAGATGATGACACCATCCTCAATACCATTTCGACGCGGCACATATCAAAAGGGCCAAGCGACAAAAATCATTCTTCCCAGAGCAAAATAATTGGAGGTCTCATCCTTGCAGTCGCCCCAGTCAGGTACATGACGTTAATGATGTGCTGGAAAGTGCGGGTACATATATGAAAGTCAACAATAATGCGTTTCCTGACATCGGGTCGTATGGATTCTCTGTCGACGTCAGAGGAGTGGTGAATGCATTACTAAAGGTCGAAGCCCTTGTATGTTGGCCATGACAGAGTGATTGTCCAGATGCTTAGAAAGACTAGATGAAATGGTGTCAATTTCATCACAACCATGGCCATAAGATGGAAGATTGCATTGCACTTAGAAGGGAAATCACATTCATGCTGAACAAAGGACATTTACAAGACCTGCTCAACAACAAAGGAAACGCGTCCTTCGACAAAAATCCGCCAAAGCAGAATCCTCCCACGTCTTTATTAGATGTAAAGGTAATTAATATTATTTCTGGTGGATTAGATGTTTGTAGAAGAACGTATTCAGCAGCCAAAAGGCTAGCAAGAGAGGGTTCCTCCTCATCCAAAGTTCCTAAAGATTGCAGGATGGAAGACGAAAGAAGATTGGAAGCAATGCATCACATTCTACGAAGATGACATCTGTCACGAGGAACACCATGTTGGACTGGTGATCTGCATAACTATCAGCAACTGCCTCCTAATAAGAATGTTGGTCGATGGCAGAAGCTCTGCAAATATCCTATTCCAAAGCGCGTTAGAAGGCATGGGTTTATATAATAAAGAAGTGACCAAAAACTCAACGACCTTGGTCGGATTCAATGGAGAGACACAAAAAACCATTGGGGAGATCGTCCTACTGACGTATATATATGGCAAAGAAGTCAACCTACAAATCAAGTTCTCGACTATCCTTAGGCATACAACGTCATCCTAGGGGAGCCATAAATACACAAGATGAAAGCAATTCCCTCGACGTACCATCAGACGATTAAGTTCTCTACCAAGTGGAGCGTCCAAGAGATCAAGGGCGAACAAAAAGCAGCCAAAGAATGTTATAACGCATCGCTCAGCCTGACAAGGAGACAATCTTGCAATTATAGGTTGGATTAGCACCTGACGACCCGATGAGCAATAAGTTGATGAAGTGGTGCTAGATCCAGATTCACCATTATCGTGTCGTCCGCATTGGGGAGTCCATGTCACCCAAATTAAGGGGCCAGATAATCAATTTTTTGAAAACTAACCAAATTTTTTTTTTGCATGGTCTGACGAAGACATGACAAGTATTAGCCTAGACATTATATTGCATAAGTTGAACGTCGATCCGAGTCATAAGCATGTCAAATAAAAAGGATGGAAATTTGCACCAGAAAGGAACCAAATCATCATCAACGAAGAAGTCCATAAACTTATCGACACGGAGTAAGTCTGGGAAGTAAAATACCTAGACTGACTAATAAGCGTCGTCGTTGTAAGCAAGAAAAGGGGAAATGGAGAGTCTGCATAGACTTCACGGATTTGAATAAATCATATCCTAAGGACCTGTTCCCTCTCCCATACAACGACACTATGGTGGAGACAACAACAGGATATGAACTCCTCACTTTCTTGGACGCTTACTCAGGATTCTAGTGGATCTTCGCCTGGCTAGGATTCTTACTCTCGAACAGACATTTTTTCTCATTCCACATCCTTGGCACTTTCATTCTCAGTTTGCCTTTTCAAAGGAATGTCTTCAAAAAAATTCTCTCTCAAACATTTCTTAATTTCTTCTGCATATCTCGGACATGCATGCCTTATATTCTGAAATGCAGTTAATAGATAATCAACCTTTTTTACAGTTATTAATCCTAGGAATATCAGTTTTTATGAACAAACGATTGGGATATCCTGAATTGGATACATGAATTTACCCTTAGAAAATTGATAATTAGTGTATTATCTTACTACATGAATATCTTTTTACCTATATGAAGCATATGATTCGATTAACTATCGTAATATATATTACCACGCATTTTATGCTTTTTTCGAATTGCAGAATTAGGAACACTATCCCATTTTTTAAAACCTTTTCTAGTACAACTGTTAATATGTGTTTCTCTTAACCTTTTTTCAGTAAGAATTTTCAATTTTTATCATTACATTCTTATGTTGGTTTTCACTTTTCCACCTACTGCAATTTCTTACTCCCTCTTTATTTTTTTTATTCTTCTCACTTAGAATCTTAACACTATTCATAATTAGATGGAATCTTCCAAATTCTTCTCATTATGTATTTGGGTGGTGTTTCTTAGGGTAAGTTTGGGACTTTCAGTAGTGGTTCACGGGGTGGTTGTGTTTGTGTGGGTTTGGGTGGTGGTTCCTCGAGGGTGGTTTCTGGTGCTAAACGGTGCAGACTACCGTTTAACGCTAGATCGGAAATGTAATGAAGAAGTATGACGTATTTGGTGAAAGAGAACACCAAAAAAACATGTATTTATACATAGTCCTATTGATTTTGAAATTGAGAAACTTACCATAATTACTCAACTAATTAGTGCAAAGATTGATTCTTTATTTTTGCCAATCACATAATAAGCGTAAAGATTGAATATTAGTGCAGTTATAATATAGTTACCTAAAATATCCATTTCAATCCTACGTATTACAAAAAAAAAAATAGTTTAGAAGCAATTGTAATTTGATTATGACTTATGAGAATCATCTACAAATTATTACTTTCCTTTAGTGTCTATGTTATGATTTTTAATTAAGTAAGTTGATTTAGCAAATAAAGGAGATGTGAGAGAAAAACGTTCCTTAAAATGAAATCCTTTTATTACGCACAAAGGAGGGAAGGAAGTAATGTGGCCCATAAAGGATGTCAAAGATAATGAAGGAGATATTACGCATCCTACATGGCAGTTCTATAAATCATTACACATTTGCAATACATGACATGCATGGGGCATTGGATTGTGAAATCAATTTCCTGAGCGCCATGTGGCCTCTAAGATTTTGTTGTATATTTAGATAGATAGTTAAATAGATACACTTTCAAAAAAAAATCTCTCTAAATATTAACTCTTGACCAGAAAATTCTATGGTCATCTTTCCTGATTTTTTTCATGATTTTTTTGATTGGTAATATATCATATGACACGCCATAATGGATATGCTTTGAATCTTATGGTGTGTTCTTCTCACCTAATTAAATTATCTTGAATTTAACTGAACTTATCTAAACTTAATTATTAAGACTTGTTAAAATTCATTTATAAGGAGTTAAAACTCTTTGATAAACTCATGTGAATAACTGAACGTATTTTAACTTATTTGAACTTATTATATCTCAATATTATTTTTTTTAAGGTAAAAAGAACACACACTTAGAAGATTATGAATATTTGGTAAACTTTTTTGGTTTATTGAGGATGTGTTGTGTTGCAGAAATCACCCCTGAATCTAATGTTTATTTCAAGGCAAGATATAGTTGGTGGTGTTATTGTACTCAACTATTCTATCAATATTAAATCCGATCCTGATTATTCATCTACCAAATGTGCCTTACATCTTCTGTTTGCTAAAATAGGAATAGAGAACTTCAAACATGTTACCATGGCAACGTTCAAATTAGTCTTCACCATCACATACGAGCCTATAGTAAATTAAATTTGCATATCACTTCCAAAATAAAATTTGCATATAAAATAAAACTTCATTATTTCACTCATGAAAACCACTCGTTTTTGTACCCAATCAAGCAATCACCCAGACCATTTGTTTAATTAAAATTGAATTCTCATAATATGGTCTACCTATCCTTATTGGAAGCAAAATTGTTGACTGAGTCGTGCGATATCGATAGTAGATTATGATATTCAGTAGACTATTCGATCCTGATGGGAGAAACTTGGCCATCTAAAAGAATAAAAGTTAAAAGTATTTACAACCCTCAAAATAAAAGAGAAAAAGAAAAAGGAAAAGAAAATAGAAATAGTTTATAAGGAGGGGGAAAAATAAAAGGAAAAATTGGACAGAATAATCCCAACTATGGCCGTTCCGTCAAAAAAATAATCCCACCTATTAATTATTTCAAAATAATCCCAGGTAATGCCAAACCCTTCTCAAAATACTCCCTTAACCTGTTTTGACCTGTTGTAACCGGTAAATTTGGCACGTGCTCCCCACGTGACGCATTGAACCCCCCACCCCACCATTTCCCTACTGCAAACCCCTCACTACCCCACCCCCCACCCCACCCTTTCCTCCACCCCCGCAAAAAACACCCCCACCCTACCGCCACATATCCCCTTTCCACCCCACACCGAAGAAAACCCATCACCTTGCTGCCACCTATGCCATTCTTCCCCACCCCGCTGCCAATCTGCCACCCCCCGCCCACCCCACCCTTTCCCCCACCGCATTGCCACCTCTCTCTTTCCTCCCCTATCCCCGAAAACCTCATCACCCCACTGCTCCCTCTTCCCTACCCCCGAAAAATCCTTCCACCCCAGAGAAAACCCCCCCACCCCACTGCTCTCCCTTCCCCACCCCCGAAAAAATTCCCCCACCCCGAAAAAATTCCCCCACCCCACTGCTATGGCATCCCCGAAAAAAACCTTTCACTCACTATAATACCCCGAATTTTAATGTCATTTTATTAGCTACTAAATGTTTATTAGCTTAATTACACCCTAAATTTTTTCTAAATAATTATGGTTAAGATTATTTCCTAAAGTAAACATATTTACCTTAGTATTACAAAAAAAGTATATTTATTATGACAAACGAATTTTTTAATATAGTTTATGAATTTAATAAGAAAACCTTTTTACTATAAGATTTTGAGTGAATGATTTTTAGTTAAGGTCCAATGTTGAAGCATAAGAGTCAAAGTTAAGTTAGAACATTTGAAAATAGCAAAGTATGACATTTTGATATTCAAAGAAAATAGGAAAGAAATAAGGAAGACAAGAGAGGCAAAACCCCCTAAGAAAACCCACGGTCAACCGACCAACCACCCCCCCTCTACTCCCTCTTTGTTCCCTACTCCAACCCCCCTATTTGAACGACCATTCATCATCTACCACCTCCATTTTTGTCTCCAAACACTTGTCTATAAATGTACAGAGGAAATAAGCTTCAAAATCAGAAATTCAAACCACAAAAATATCACAAAATTTCTTCTCCTCTCTCTCCTCTGTTTCGGGTCTCACACCAGCACCACCACAGTCTGCCGCCAGCTCGCGCAACGCAAGACAATCGTCGTCACTTGCGCGGCACTCGCCGACCACCCGCAGCTCTGGCGCACCGCCCAGTACCCCTTCTTCCTTCACTCGCCTCCTTCGCTTCGACTGTGCTGCTGCTGCTTGTTCGTCCTTTCTGCTCGGTCCTCTAACAACGAACATCGTCGGCCTTATGTCGTCGTGCGTTTTGCTTCTTTCTCGCCGGCGTACCTGTGCTCGCTGAGCACAACTCCCCTTCCCTGTCGCCTATGTTTCGTCCCTGCTTCAAGTGAGTAGAGGTACTATACCCTCCTCCTCTCCTCTTTTTATTCCCCTCATCTTAGAGGTTATGACTAAAGTTGTGAATTTTGAGATTTGGAGATTATTTGTTGATGTTCTAGTTTGGTACTACACCTTCCCCTTATTCTTCTGGTGTTGTTCTATTTCTTCAAGTTATGAATGAAGATTAATGAAAGTTGAATATGAATTGCTAATGTCTGATGTGATATGTGATGTTAAATCTGTTTTGAAGATTCAAATTGAATAATGTTATGTTGGATTTATTCATGAAAGAGATGAAGTGGATGTTTGTTATTGTTGGTAAATAACTCAAAGTGAGGTAACTCTGAGTCAAGTCATCTTGATAATCTGAGGTGTTATTATGTTGGATTTGGAAAGTACTCAAGCTAGGAATTCTTGACTAGCTTCAGAAGTATTGTTAGCTGGGTATGATTATTGATTTCGTATTAATGTCACCATTATTCACTATTTAAGGAGGTTCGCAAGTTTGTTCTATTGAGTTAATTTGGAAAGCACTATAATTTCCAAAGCATGAACATTAAAAGTAAACGTAAGACATGGAGATCTTGATCACTATATTGTGGTGTCTTTATATCTTTTAGTCGACAATGAGTTGGTGATCTAGTTTATGAATTTATCTAGAGGCTAGTGCATGAGATTAACGGGTTAACGGGTCTTTGTTATCCTTCTTGGCTATTGGATTATGTTAAATGAATAAGATGATACGCGAATTAATAAAGTTTAATAGAAATAAGTTGTAACTTGCTTTAAAGCGGCTTTATATGTCCTTAAGTGATTGTCCAACTAAACATGGATTAGAATTGTCACATCCGACACGAGGTAGGTCTTTTAAAGAACAAAGAAGGGTAACCTATAAACAACTAATGGTATTAAGCAAACGATATATAAGTATGATTAACTAATGTACGTCAAGTGAATTCCGATCTATGAAATCTAAGTTAATGTATGTCGGTATCTTAGTAATGCAAAACCTATGATTATTAAAATAGATCTCTCTTTGAATTTAGACTAGTTGACACTAAAGACCTTGAATGATTAATAAATATGAGATAAGTATGCTTTCTGTTTCTTAGGTGATCGAAAAGTGTGAAAAGAATACCTTTGTTCTTATGATGGACGAGTTATGAGATGTTTTCTATGATATATGTATATGTATTCCGAATATGGAAAAATATACCTTTTAATTCTGAAACAAATCGAAAGTATAAATAACTCTTAAACAATATGAAGTATGAAAAGACTGCTATGCTTCTGCTATATTTATGTAAGTGATTTGAAACTACGAAAGGATTATGATGACATTTGTGCTATGTATACCAGAAAGTACTTAAAATTATGAGTTATGTTTACAGATTCTTGATTATGCTAAAGTATACGTTATAATCATTCTGAGACAATATGAAAGTATGATTATGATTACGTTATGAATATGATTACAACTATGTATGATTAAAGTTACGTCTCATGATTACGATTACGATTATTTAACGTAATTATGATTACGTTATGAACATGATTATGAATATGTCATGCTTATGATTACTTTTCATGATTACGATTACGGTTATGTAATGTAATTATGGTTAAGTTATGATGATGAATACGTATCATGATTACAATTACGATTATGTAATGTGATTGTGATTCGTGAAAGCAACGAAACATGATAAAGTTTAGTGAAAGATGGTTCTTGGCAGTAGTTTACGGGTACCGCAAGTGTCACCTATGATGTGGCCACCCGACTGTTTACGGGTACCGCAAGTGTCACCTATGATGTGGCCACCCGACTGTTTACGGGTACCGCAAGTGTCACCTATGATGTGACCACCCGACTGTATACGGGTACCGCAAGTGTCACCTATGATGTGGCCACCCGACTGTTTACGGGTACCGCAAGTATCACCTATGATGTGACCACCCGACTGTATACGGGTACCGCAAGCACTGGCGGAGCAACTGTTAGTCATGGTGGGTCACGTGACCCACCATTATTGGAGGAAAAAAACGAAGTTCTGTTTTTTTTTTTTTTTTTTGAAAATTGAACGAAATATTATGGCTCCTCATATTTGGAAAGATAGGAAGAAGAGGAAAGAAACAAGTTCAAAACGCCATAGTTGAAGACTTGAAGGCAGGAAGAAGAAGAAATGGTACTCTGTTTATTTGTTGAGAACCAGAGAGTATGAGGAGAGCGAAAAAGAATGCTGGTGAAGATTGAGGTGGGAAGTGGGGCAGGGCCCACTAAAGTGAAATTTCCTGTTCAAAAAGAAAGTAATTAATGTCCTTGGTACTTGTATTACCAAGTTATTATCAGCTACGTTATACTACTATTGAGTATTGACTACAAGCTATTACCAAGCTACGGTAGGACTCAACGGTTACAAGCTAAAGTTAGGCTAGAACGAAGGGTAATTATTGACTTACATTCTATCCTAAACTACGAGATTTGCATATGAAAATCTTATTATAATAATAATACCAGAATATTTACAATATCAATCTACATATTCTATCACTTTAAACATATGAGCAGGTCCCTTCAAATTATTTTTAATAAGCATTTGTATGATAAATACGTTTCTAAATTTTATTTTTTTCGGTAAAAATGTTATCATCTGTTTAAGTTCAATTAGAGCAATATTTTATTAGATTTAGAATTTTAAGTTGAAAATTTCTAGGGCCATTTTTAAAATTTGCCCCGGGCAAATTACTCTCAGGAACGACCCTATTTTATTTTGTTTTTGAATACATTTATAATGTAACATATAGATATATGATATATTCCTTGATTACCAAACCAAATAATAAGTACAAACAAATGAAAGTCGATGTATTTTGCCCTTGATGCTCATTTATTTATAAAATTCGATTTTTGTCTTTAACGGGTCAAAAAACAAATGATGTGGCATTTAATAACAATTAAGATGCCAACAACAAGCAATATACAACTTCCTAAAATTTAAAATGTTGCAAGAAAAAATAAAAACGAAGAAGTAATAACTAAAGGAATTTTTTTTCTTTGAAACATAAATAATAAAGAATCGTGTTTCACGATACTTAGTACAAAAATTTCGTAGCACTTAAAAAATATAAAATAAAAATCATGCAACGACAATTCAATGTAGTCTGCGATCAACTCATCCGTTCCAACTCCGCTACCATTTCCGCAACCGCGGTTGAAAACACATTTTGAAACTGTATTGGTGACCCACCATCCGTAAAATCCTGCATCCGCCACTGACCGCAAGTGTCACCTATGATGTGGCCACCCGATTGTTTAAGGGTACCGCAAGTGTCACCAATGATGTGGCCACCCGACTGATTAATGATACTAGCCAAGTTACCAGTATGATTAAAAAGAAAAGATAATGATAAAGCTTATGATATGATATGAAAAGATATGATATGTGATGAAATGATTTATGTTGTCCTTCCCTTATTAAAGGCATGCTCTTTCTTATTTTAATTTTACAAAGCTCGGATGTTAATCAAGATACCAATATGATTAAGTAAAATGAAAAGATAATGATGAAGCTTATGATAACTATTTATTATGTAGATGATTTTATGATTTAATACTATGAAGTATGATGACTTTGATGTTACGAAAGTATGATTATGATTGCGATTATGTTTTATGATTTCACTCATTATGTTATTGATGTTTGGGTTAAGAATGTTTTACGAATATGATGATTAGTGATGTTTATGAACGAATGATATGACATAACTATGTCATTAAGAAAGTACGATCATTACTAGTGAAGTGAGAGAAAGATGATTATGACCTATGACAAAACAGTATGACTCAAATTATAAGCTTTATGAATTTCTGATGGTATGAAAGTATGTCTTCTGCTTTGATATGAAAGAACTATGATGATGTTTCGACTCTGCTATGATTTCTTAAAGCACTTAAAAGTCAGGAAACATGATGAGTAATGATAAATAATGTGAATGTTGCTATGTTGTTGTGATATGGTTATGAGCGATGTGAACATGTTGATACGTGAGAGTCGTATACACCAAAGCATGTGTTAAGAATGTTTTATGGGTTAGTACTCAGCATTGTGCTGATATGAATGTCAATGTTTTGTTTGTCACTTGGTGGGTGGCAGTGTTACAATAGTTACAGGTTGAAGTTCTGGAGCATCTTTTCCAAGGTAGAAGCACTTACTTGCTAAGAGTTCAGCTATGATTGTTTTACGTTTCTTTTGAGGCGAGGACGTTCCACTTTGTATTAGATAATAAATAATGGTTTAAGTTTTATTTGTAGTTCTGGATGAGCAATAGTGCTCCTGTTTCTCTTTAGCTGATGCTCCGCGAAAGCGTTGAGTTATGGATTTGGAAATATTTTATTTGTAACAGCCAACAGGTTCTCAAACATTTTCCAATTTAGGGTTATCCAATTTACAAAGGGAACTCTGCCGAAATTTCTAAAAAAATATTAATCTGTTATTATAGTGTTTCTTTAAAGAGTGACAAATTAAAGTAATGCCTATGTAAGTTAATGTTAAATGTCGCCTTGTATTTTCCCCTAGTGGAAAGTACGGCGGTAAAGCGCCGACTAATTTAGGTCTTCCGCTGCTAATCCTGATTAATTAACTTAATAAGGATGCGTGAAAGTCGGGGCGTTACAGAGTGGTATCATAGCCGAGGTTAGATTCAGGTACGCTATGATCTCCATATCGTAGCGTAAAGGTTTTAAATAGGTTTAATGGGTGGGCTAAAAAGTTAGATATAGATGAACCAAGTCGTTTGAGCGTTTGCGCTTTTGCGTGTGCAATGTGAATCTGTTTATGTAAAGATGTGGTGCATGTGATATCTGTGTTAGTTACCTCTTAATGTGTACGTAGTATCATGCATTTTTGTTTATGATATGCAATTACTCAAAGTGTGTATCTTATAAAACTTATATGATTTGAGAAACCAAAAGAATTTCAAATGAGGTCTCATCAAAAGAGTTAGTTGGAATTCATCGCCAACAAGTTTGCCCCTTTTGTTTTCTTTGCTCCTCGATTTCGTGAGTCGAGTTGAAGCAGAGATACAAAAGATGATGGCGAAATGGAGGTTGAATACCTAACGAAGCCATGAAAGCTTGAGATCTTGGTTTTGTTTAAATGAATTTAGCTTGTTGTTTTACCGATTAACTTATTGCAAGTTTCGAGGACGAAACTTTTTCTAAGGGGGTGAGGATGTAATACCCTGAATTTTAATGTCATTTTATTAGCTACTAATTATGTTTATTAGCTTAATTACACCCTAAATTTTTCCTAAATAATTATTGTTAAGATTATTTCCTAAAGTAAACATATTTACCTTAGTATTACAAAAAAAAGTATATTTATTATGACAAACGAATTTTGTAATATAGTTTATGGATTTAATAAGAAAACCTTTTTACTATATGATTTTGGGTGAATGATTTTTAGTTAAGGTCCAATGTTGAAGTATAGGAGTCAAAGTTAAGTTAGAACATTTGAAAATAGCAAAGTTTGACATTTTGATATTCAAAAGAAAATAGGAAAGAAATAAGGAAGAAACGAGAGGCAAAACCCCTTAAGAAAACCCACGGTCAACCGACCACCCACCCCCCCCCTCTACTCCCTCTTTGTTCCCTACTCCAACCCCCCCTATTTGAATTACCATTCATCATTTACCACCTCCATTTTTGTCTCCAAACACTTGTCTATAAATGTACACAGGAAATGAGCTTTAAAATCAGAAATTCAAACCACAAAAATATCACAAATTTTCTCTTTCCTCTATTTCAGGTCTCACACCAGCACCACCACAGTCTGCCGCCAGCTCGCGCGACGCAAGACAGTCGTCGGTCACTTGCGCGGCACTCGCCGACCACCCGCAGCTCTAGCGCACCGCCCAGCACCCCTTCTTCCTTCACTCGCCTCCTTCGCTTCGACTGTGCTGCTGCTGCTTGTTCGTCCTTTCTGCTCGGTCCTCTAACAACGAACATCGCCGGCCTTATGTCGCCGTGCGTTCTGCTTCTTTCTCGCCGGCGTACCCGTGCTCGCCGGAGCACAACTCCCCTTCCCTGCCGCCTATGTTTCGTCCCTGCTCCAAGTGAGTAGAGATACTATACCCTCCTCCTCTCCTCTTTTTATTCCCCTCATCTTAGAGGTTATGACTGAAGTTGTGAATTTTGAGATTTGGAGATTATTTGTTGATGTTCTAGTTTGGTACTACACCTTCCCCTTATTCTTCTGGTGTTGTTTTATTTCCTCAAGTTATGAATGAAGATTAATGAAAGTTGAATATGAATTGCTAATGTCTGATGTGATATGTGATGTTAAATCTGTTTTGAAGAATCAAATTGCATAATGTTATGTTGGATTTATTCATGAAAGAGATGATGTGGATGTTTGTTATTGTTGGTAAATAACTCAAAGTGAGGTAACTCTGAGTCAAGTGAAAATCTTGATAATCTGAGGTGTTATTATGTTGGATTTGGAAAGTGCTCAAGCTAGGAATCCTTGACTAGCTTCAGAAGTATTGTTAGCTGGGTATGATTATTGATTTCGTTATAATGTCACCATTATTCACTATTTAAGGAGGTTCGCAAGTTTGTTCTATTGAGTTAATTTGGAAAGCACTATTATTTCCGAAGCATGAACATTAAAAGTAAAAGTAAGACATGACGATCTTGATCACTATATTGTGGTATCTTTATATCTTTTAGTCGACAATGAGTTGGTGATCTAGTTTATGAATTTATCTAGAGGCTAGTGCATGAGATTAACGGGTTAACGGGTCTTTGTTATCCTTCTTGGCTATTAGATTATGTTAAATGAATAAGATGATACGCGAATTAATAAAGTGTAATAGAAATAAGTTGTAACTTGCTTTAAAGCGGCTTTATATGTCCTTAAGTGATTGTCCAACTAAACATGGATTAGAATTGTCACATCCGACACGAGGTAGGTCTTTTAAAGGACAAAAAAGGGTAACCTATAAATAACTAACGGTATGAAGCAAACGATATGTAAGTATGATTAACTAATGTACGTCAAGTGAATTCCGAGCTATGAAATCTAAGTTAATGTTTGTCAGTATCTTGGTAATGCAAAACCTATGATTATTAAAATAGATCTCTCATTGAATTTAGACTAGTTGACACTAAAGACCTTGAATGATTAATAAATATGAGATAAGTATGCTTTCTGTTTCTTAGGTGATCGAAAAGTGTGAAAAGATTACCTTTGTTCTTATGATGGACGAGTTATGAGATGTTTACTATGATATATGTATATGTATTCCGAATATGCCAAAATATACCTTTTAATTCTGAAACAAATCGAAAGTATAAATAACTCTTAAACGATATGAAGTATGAAAAGACTGCTATGCTTCTGCTATATTTCTGTAAGTGATTTGAAACTACGAAAGGATTATGATGACATTTGTGCTATGTATACCAGAAAGTACTTAAAGTTATGAGTTATGTTTACAGATTCTTGATTATGCTAAAGCATACGTTATAATCATTCTGAGACAATATGAAAGTATGATTATGATTACGTTATGAATATGATTACAACTATGTATGATTAAGGTTACGTCTCAAGATTACGATTACGATTATGTAACGTAATTATGATTACGTTATGAACATGATTATGAATATGTCATGCTTATGATTACTTTTCATGATTACGATTACGGTTATGTAACGTAATTATGGTTAAGTTATGATGATGAATACGTATCATGATTACAATTACGATTATGTAATGTGATTGTGATTCGTGAAAGCAACGAAACATGATAAAGTTTAGTGAAAGATGGTTCTTGGCAGTAGTTTACGGGTACCGCAAGTGCCACCTATGATGTGGTTACCCGATTGTTTACGGGTACCGCAAGTGTCTCCTATGATGTGACCATCCGACTGTATACGGGTACCACAAGTGTCACCTATGATGTGGCCACCCGACTGTTTACCGGTACCGCAAGTGTCACCTATGATGTGCCCACCCGACTGTATACTGGTACCGCAAGTGTCACCTATGATGTGGCCACCTGACTGTTTACGGGTACCACAAATGTCACCTATGATGTGGCCACCCGACTGATTAATGATACTAGCCAAGTTACCAGTATGATTAAAAAGAAAAGATAATGATAAAGCTTATGATATGATATGAACATATATGATATGTGATGAAATGATTTATGTTGTCCTTCCCTTATTAAAGGCATGTTCTTTCTTAATTTAATTTTACAAAGCTCGGATGTTAATCAAGATACCAATATGATTAAGTAAAATGAAAAGATAATGATGAAGCTTATGATATGAAATGAACTATTTATTATGTAGATGATTTTATGATTTAATACTATGAAGTATGATGACTTTGATGTTACGAAAGTATGATTATGATTGCGATTATGTTTTATGATTTCACTCATTATGTTATTGATGTTTGGGTTAGGAATGTTTTACGAATATGATGATTAGTGATGTTTATGAACGAATGCTATGACATAACTATGTCATTAAGAAAGTACGATCATTACTAGTGAAGTGAGAGAAAGATGATTATGACCTATGACAAAACAATATGACTCAAATTATAAGCTTTATGAATTTCTGATGGTATGAAAGTATGTCTTCTGCTTTGATATGAAAGAACTATGATGATGTTTCGACTCTGCTATGATTTCTTAAAGCACTTAAAAGTCAGGAAACATGATGAGTAATGATGAATAATGTGAATGTTGCTATGTTGTTGTGATATGGTTATGAGCGATGTGAACATGTTGATACGTGAGAGTCGTAGACACCAAAGCATGTGTTAAGAATGTTTTTATGGGTTAGTACTCAGCATTGTGCTGATATGTATGTCAATGTTTTGTTTTGTCACTACTGTGGCCTGTCACTTGGTGGGTGGCAGTGTTACAATAGTTACAGGTTAAAGTTCTGGAGCATCTTTTCCAAGGTAGGAGCACTTACCTGCTAAGAGTTCAGCTATGATTGTTTTACGTTTCTTTTGAGGCGAGGACGTTCCACTTTGTATTAGATAATAAATAATGGTTCAAGTTTTATTTGTAGCTCTGGATGAGCAATAGTGCTCCTGTTTCTCTTTAGCTACTGCTCCGCGAAAGCATTGAGTTATGGATCTGGAAATATTTTATTTGTAACAGGCAACAGGTTCTCAAACATTTTCCAATTTTGGGTTGTCCAATCTACAAAGGAAACTCTGCCGAAATTTCTAAAAAAATATTAAACTATTATTATAGTGTTTCTTTAAAGAGTGACAAATTAAAGTAATGCCCATGTAAGTTAATGTTAAATGTCGCCTTGTATTTTCCCCTAGTGGAAAGTACGGCAGTAACGCGCCGACTAAGCTAGGTCTTCCGCTGCTAATCCTGATTAATTAACTTAATAAGGATGCGTGAAAGTCGGGGCGTTACACTCACCCCTCCCCTTCCTCCCCTACCCCCAAATCAACCCCCCCACCTCGAACTAACCCCCCCCCCCCAAACAGACTGCTTCCTCCTCAGCATTCAATTCGTTGGAGAATTACATGTGAGTCCGATTACGGAGAAAGATGGCAAGTGGTGGGGTGGTTTTTTAGGAGGCTTTTGGGCTCAGGAATGGCTGGTGGAAGTGGGTTTTTCGGTGGTAGGGGGCAAGAGGAAGTGAAGGAGGGGGGCAAGTGGCAGTAGGGCCAGGAGGAAAAGGAAGGGGACAGGGGCTGGTGGCAGTAGGTGGGAGAGGTGGATGGTGACTGGGGTGGGGCTGGTGGGTCGATGACAGACTAAAGTCGTATCACCTAATCAAAAATAACCTAAGGTCCACTAACTAGTAGTCAGGGAAGTCAGGATCGAATCCACAGGGAGATAGCTATAATATTGTATATGAACTCTAATATTATACTAACAGAATCAGATGAAAAGAGTTGTTTTACTGAACTAAGCAAATATCAGAATTAAATACGAGGGAATGAATCAATTAATAAATAACTAGGATTTTGGATCATTATGCATACAATTCGGGAAAATCAAGGACGAATAACAACTACCTAATAAGTCAATTTATCTAGGGCACATGTAATTTCTCTCGAACATCACCTCCCTCAAAGATCACCTAGCCGCTCTCGCATGGTCAAGGATCACTCCGCCTAATGATTGAAAACCTATACGGTATCTCTCCTCTCGAAGCAGATTAGGTATTGTGATAGTACAAAGGATTTTTTAACTACAATAATACAAACTTTTGATTATTTTTAAATAATACAAACTTTTGATTATTTTTAAATAATACAAACTTTTGCCCAAAATTCCTCCAGTAGGGCATGACCTGTTAGTGACTTGTTGGTGCAGGTAAATTGCTTACATGGCACTTACTTCTTCTTCCTTGTTTGCTCTGGTTCTTCTTCCTCTATTTTTCTTCATTTTATTCTTCTCTCCTGCTCCCCCTCCCCCTCCCCCCACTGCCACCTACCTTTTGACCACCACCAACACCAAAATCGCACCTTACCTGAATCAGCTCCCTTCCCCCCACTACCACCTACCCTTTCACCACCACCAACACCAAAATCGCACCTCACCCGAATCGGCTCCCCTCCCCCCACTGCCACCTACCCTTTCACCACCACTGACTCCAAAATCGCACCTCACCCGGTCGAATCGGCTCCCCTCCCCCACTGCCACCTACCCTTTCACCACCACCAACACCAAAATCGCACCTCATCACCCAGTCGAATCAACTCCCTTCCACCTCCGAAACAACCCCTCACCCACCTATAAACAGCCGCAACACCCAAAACAACCATTCACTTACTCGAAATCCGACCCCCTACCCATTACACACCGCCCACCCCCGAAACAACCCTTCACCCACAAGAAATTAGTCCCCTACCTAAAACCCACGTCAATTTGGGGTTTTTATTTTGTGGGTGATTTGGGGTTCGTGGTGGTGAGTGTGGTATTGATAGGATTTGGTGGGTGGGGTTCATGGTGGTTGTGGGCTGGGTTTTGTGTATTTCAAGGGTGAGGGAGTGGAGGGGGTGGTTTTCGAGGCTCGGGTGGCTGGGATTGGTGGTTTTCGGGGTGGGGTGGCTGGGATTGGTTGTTTTCGGGTGTGTGGTGGGTGGGATTGGTGGTTTTCGGGGTGGGATGGCTGGGATTGGTGGTTTTCGGGTGTAGGGTGGCTGGGATTGGTGGTTTTTGGGGGTGGGGTGGCTGGGTTTGGTGGTTTTCCGGGGTGAAGGAGTGGAGGGGGTGGTTTTCGGGGGTGGGGAAGGGAGACGTGGTGTTTTTGGGGGTAGGGGAGGGGAGAAGGTGTTTTCTAGGGTGGAGGAGGGGAGACGTGGTGTTGCCGGCGGTTGGGGTGGGGGAGGAGGAGGAGGAGGGGGGAGGGGGAGGGGGAGAGTCCAAGTGGTTTCGTGGTGGTGTTTCAGTTGGTAGGGAGAGGGGAGGAGAGAGAATGCAATTTTGGGTATTTTAATTTTTTTTACCTGTTTTACAGGTTAAAGGTCACATTGCCCTACTAGAGGAATTTTGGGCAAAATTTTGTATTATTTAAAAATAATCAAAAGTTTGTATTATTGCGAGAGAACGAGCAAAAGTTTGTATTATTGTAGTTACAAAATCCTAGTAGAAATACAAATCAGGCCTAATTTATAAATCTAGCATGAACGATTCAACCACAGGAAACAATTGAAATATAAGGCAATTAAACTAATCTATCAATCCCTCATTGAATACATAGATCCCCACAACCCAAGAAATAAAACTACTCACTCATGTTTATGAAAACAATAACAAAATCAATATAAAAATTCATACTTGGAATGATTGCAAATAACTAAGAGATGAATCTAATAAATAATAGAGAAAAAGCAATAAAGAAGATTACCAAATTGAAGAACTATATTGAACTTGCGGATAATCCAAAGGTTTGATCTTGAATCCAAAGAAAAAGCAGTAAACTAAATTTTGTGAATAACTCTCTAGAGAAAACTATGAAAACAAGGGCTAAACAAAAGGTGAATAGTAATATTCTGATTTGGCTATTTATACTAAACCTAAAACAGATTGGAAAGTATTACAAAACATAGCCCGGAAAATATTAAATAAGCGTGTCGGGTTAACCGCCCGATCGGGCCAAACATGCTCGATGAAATCGGGCTTATTACTTAATTCTCAGCACAAAAAGAGGCAACGCCCGATGCAATCGTGCCGCTTAAACTTCGTCAGCAATGCACGCAGCAGCACACACAGGCAGCCCCGAT
Source organism: Beta lomatogona (assembly GCA_947646795.1). Lineage (NCBI taxonomy): Eukaryota > Viridiplantae > Streptophyta > Magnoliopsida > Caryophyllales > Amaranthaceae > Beta > Beta lomatogona. Next base: position 2,105,722 of record CANSNZ010000018.1, on the reverse strand, counting down.
CGGGCTTCAACAACGAATTACGAAAGGGCAAATGACTTTCGATCGGGCCCGCAACAAAACTGCTTGTTGTCACTCGTGGATCCTGATCGGGTTTGGACCGCCCGATCTATGCGTTATTTCTTCGCTCTTGGCTTCACATGTCAAGTCTTCAACTCTTCTTTTTCCCAAGGGTCCCGGAAAGTGTCCTCAGGGCCTTGGCACTCAGCATCAAACCTCTTCAATCCAGTGTAGTGGTCATATAATAGTAGAAAATAGGGAAATAATTCCCTAAAACCTACAATTCGACACAAACCAGAAAACCACAACGAGATGGAGAAAGTTAGCATAAAATGGCTCCCAAGAGCACCATTGACATCATTTTTAGCTTATAAGTAGGGGGAAAAACACTATATAAAACCATAACATCAAACTACCCCCAGCTAAACCTTTGCTTGTCCCCATGCAAAGCACAACATGAATATGAATATAATTGTTGCACCCCTCAGATAAGAAATTCAGGCTCAAACATTTTCAAACTCAAAATCCTTTAAGCAAGCACAATTCAAGTTCAGTTGCTCATATCACCCTGACCACCAATCACCTAAGCAAACCATCAAATGCAGCTGCCCTACATAACATGTAAATCTTGAAAAGGTGCTCACCGATGTGTCACTTCTCTCAATTTTGTGGCGAGCATAATATGTGCCCGATCACTCATCAACCCAACCATAATATCCCTTCCCGCTCACACTCTCATGTGTTTAGAAAGGTATAATATCGTTCATCCTAATCAGGTCAACTCAAATAACAAACTTAATCTTTAACTTTGGCAAATTGACTCAGTATCAATCCAATAAAGAATCAAACACGTGCTCAATAGGTCTTTCTCAGGGTTGTAATGGGGCTCGAGTAAAGGTAAGGAAACTATTTAGGGAATGTGGTGGAAAAGCCAAGAAAAGGGGAGCAAAAACACTAGTAAAGACTAGATGTGGTCGCAACAACTCCAATGGCCTCAACAACATGACCAAAATAATAACCAACTTTGAAATCTCACGAACCAACCAATAGTCGTCTCCTTCAGTATAATTTTCAATCATTTTTCATGAATCAAATTTTTTTTTTTTTTTTGGAAACTTAATGAGTGAAGATCATGGAGACTTTTCATGTATTATTTTTTCTTTTTTTCACTTTACTTTTGTTCTTTTCTTTGTACCAACATGATATTATTTCCAACCAACCCACGGAATCAACCACACATCATAGTATCAACCTAACAAATGCTCCCCCAAGCTAGGCTTGGGACAATAATCATTGTAAAGGCTCAAGGCGTGTAATGTGGTTTAATATAATCACAAAAAGTCTTTAGGCTCAGCGGGGCTAGGAGGAAAATAATTCATTTATCAACTCTGAGGCTCAAAAATTAAACAAGGGAACGCCTCTATCACAGCACATGTCCAAAGCTACCAGAAATCAACGAGTACATTGCCAAAATCAAGATAATAATGCTACGAGGAACTAACACACAAGAATAGACTGGATATAAATATAAATTCAAAGGCTAGAATGAATACTCACAATCTAACCAGTTCAAGCATGCAGTCAAAGTAAGCGCTTTATCATCAAAATCCACTCAAGATCAAGGCCATTAGAGATCATATCACAACATCACAATCACAAATGCCCAACTATCCAATATAGTGAGTTAAATCATTTTTCAAAGCACAGTTCGGGGCACAGGGAAGCAATCAATCCATTCATGTTCAACTCGTATTTTTGGTATTTTTCAGCAATATTTCATTTTTTTTATGATTTTTTATTTTTTGAAGGCAATTAAACTAAACTAAAAAGCAGTAAAAGAGAGAAGTACTTACAGAAATCCTCCCCCAAGCTGAATTTGGCAATGGCCTCATTGCAACAAGGGAAAGGAAAGGCATGGATATCAGTCATCCATGTGAGTTTCATCACCATCATCATCCTCATCTCCGTCACCATCCTCCTCCTCATCATCCTCGTCCATGCCAACTCCACTAGTGGATGCCGGTTGGTTGTAACTCGGGTTCCAGGTGTACCAAGATGAGTGCGGATCTGTCTCAGTAATACGATGAAGTTTGCAGTATTCATCGTACATGGGGTACGTAGCCATATGTTGGTCGGTATAAACAATTACCTTGGACCCCAGCAAATATGTCCAGAACTTGTCCAGTGCATAGACTACAGTTAGAAGCTCTTTCTCAGTGGTGGCATAGTTAACTTGAGCTTCATCTAGTGTCTTGTTAGCATAGTATATCACATGAAGAACATTTGTCTTTCCTTTGACCAAGCACAGCTCCCACAGTGTAATCACTAGCATCACACATAATCTCGAACGGAAGAGTCCAATCTGGAGATCAAATGATAGGGACAGTAATCAAAGCTTGCTTGATCCTAGACCTGATCAAACACCGGGCCGGGCCGGGTTCGGGCCGGGCCGCGCCAAAAAAAAAGTGCCCGTCTTGCGGGCCCAAAAAAACTGCCCAAGCCCGCCCAAAAACCGGGCCGGGCTGGAGTTGATCAGGTATACTTGATCCTGTTGAAAGACACAAGACACTCATTAGTAAACATGAACGGGGCATCCTTAAGGAGCAACTGAGTAAGTGGTTTAGCAATTTTAGAGAAATCCTTGATAAAGCGGCGATAAAACCCCGCATGACCAAGAAAGCATCGCACTCCTTTGACATTCAAAGGAGGAGGTAATTGCTCAATCACTTGAATTTTTGCTTTATCCATCTGGATGCCTCGTTCAGAAATAATATGACCAAGTACCACTCCTTCAGTAACCACGAAGTGGCACTTCACCCAGTTCAGTACAAGACTGACATCTTCACATCTTTTCAAAACTTTAGCCAAATTCATCAAACATGCATCAAAATCAATTTCATATACGCTAAAGTCATCCATAAATACTTCCATAATAGACTCAATGAACTCAGAAAAGATGGCCATAATACAACGTTGGAAGGTGGCAGGGGCATTGCATAGGCCAAATAGCATCCTTCGATAGGCAAAGGTACCATAGGGGCATGTAAAGGTGGTCTTCTCCTAGTCATCTGGATGGATAGGTATTTGGAAGAAGCCTGAATAGCCATCTAGATAACAAAATTACAAGTGACAAGCTAGCCTTTCCAACATTTGATCAATGAAGGGGAGGGGAAAGTGATCTTTCTTGGTGGCAACATTTAATTTCCTATAGTCAATGCACATAATACGCCAACTAGTTACTACTCTTGTAGCAATAAATTCATTTTTCTCATTTTTGACACAGTAGTACCTCCCTTTTTAGGAACCACTTGAAACTGGACTCACCCACTTAGAATCAGAAATGGGGTAGATGATTCCAGCATCAAGCAATTTCATAACCTCTTTCTTGACTACTTCTTGCATATTAGGGTTCAAACGACGTTGGCCTTGTATACTAGGACGATGATCATCCTCTAGGTGAATTTTATGCATGCAAAAGTCAAGGCTTATACCTTTCAAATCATCAATACTATATCCAATGGCCTTTTTTATGTTTTCTCAAAACAGACAAAAGTTGAGACATTTGACCATCATTCAGTGAAGAACTAACATCATAGGGAAATATTCAGATTCATACAAAAAAGCATATATCAGAGAAGGGGGAAGGGGTTTCAGTTCAGGTTTCTTTACCTCTACCGGTCGAGTATCATGTACTAACTGTTCCCACTCGTGGCTGGTAACACTATCAAGCTCTTCACCTGTAAGAGTTGCTTCCAAGTCATCCACTTCAGCACTCAAGGGGCTAACATCACCTATAGAAGATGCAAAACAAAGCAAAGCCTCCAAAGGATCCCGCAGAAGGGATTGAGGCGTATCATCATTAACCAACACATCAATGACATCACTTCTGTAACAGGCTTCCTCTAGCATGGGACTTTTCAGAGCATTGGTCAAACTGAAAGTCACCTTGTCTTCTCCCAGAGTCAAAGTTAACTTGCCATTCTTAACATTTATAACAGCTCCAGCAGTATGAAGGAATGGTCGCCCAAAAATGATTGGGATTTGAGTATCCTCTTCCATGTCAAGCACAACAAAATCCACAAGAATAAAAATAACCTAATAAAAAATAACCTAAGGTCCACTAACTAGTAGTCAGTGAAGTCAGGATCGAATCTACAGGGAGATAGCTATAATATTGTATATGAACTCTAATATTATACTAACTGAATCAGATGAAAATAGTTGTTTTACTGAACTAAGCAAATAACAGAATTAAATACGAGGGACGAATCAATTAATAAAGAACTAGGATTATGGATCACTATGCATTTAATTCAGGAAATCAAGGACGAATAACAACTACCTAATAAGTTAATTCATCTAGAGCACATGTAATTTCTCTCGAACATTACCTCCCTCAAAGATCACCTAGCCGCTCTCACATGGTCAAGGATCACTCTGCGTAATGATTGAAAGCCTATACGGTATCTCTCCTCTCGAAGCAGATTCAGTATTGCGATAGTAGAAATACAAAACAGGCCTAATTTATAAATCTAGCATGAACGATTCAACCACAAGAAACAATTGAAATAGAAGACAATTAAACTAATCTATCAATCCCTCATTGCATACATAGATCCCCACAACCCTAGAAATAAAACTACTCACTCGTGTTTATGAAAATAATAACAAAATCAATATAAAAAATCATATTTGGAATGAGTGCAAATAACTAAGAGATGAATCTAATCAATAATAGAGAACGCAATAAAGAAGATTACCAAATTGAAGAACTATATTGAACTTGCGAATAATTCAAAGGTTTGATCTTGAATCCAAAGAAAAAGCAGTAAACTAAAGTTTGTGAATTACTCTCTAGAGAAAACTATGAAAACAAGGGCTAAACAAAAGGTGAATAGTAATATTCTGATTTGGCTATTTATACTAAACCTAAAACATATATGAAAAGTATTAAAAAAATAGCCCGGAAAATATTAAATAAGCGCGTCAGGTTAACCGCCCGATCGGGTTAAACATGCCTGATGAAATCGGGCTCATTACTTAATTCTCATCACAAAAAGAGGCGACGCCCGATGCAATCGGGCCGCTTAAACTTCATCAGCAATGCACGTAGCAGCACACACATGCACGCCCGATGAAATCAGGTCGACCCGCCCGATCGGGATTCAACAGCGAATTACGAAAGGGCGAAGGACGCCCGATCGGGCCCACAACAAAACTGCTTGTTGTCACTAGTGGGCGCCCGATCGGCCTTGGACCGCCCAATGAGATCAGACCTATCCATTATTTCTTCGCTTTTGGCTTCAAATGTCAAGTCTTCAACTCTTCTTTTGCCCAAGGGTCCCAAAAAGTGTCATCGGGGCCTTGGCACTCAGCATCAAACCTCCCCAATCCAGTGTAGTGGTCATATAATAGTAGAAAATAGGGAAATAATTCCCTAAAACCTGCAATTCGACACAAACCAGAAAACCACAACTAGATGGAAAAGTTAGCATAAAATGGCTCCCGAGAGCACCATTGATATCCTTTTTAGCTTATAAGTAGGGAGAAAAACTCTATATAAAACCATAACATCAATCGAAGGGGTGAGGGTGAGGGTGGATGAGACAGAAAGAAGAGTGTGACCTGAAAAACAGGTTTCAAGTCAGTTTGGAGCATTTTTGGAAGACTTCCTTTATAGTTGGGATTATTTTAAAATAACTCATATGTGGGATTATTTTTTACGGAACGGCCATAGTAGGGATTATTTTGATTAATTTTTCCAAAATAAAAAAGAGAAAAAAATAGAAAACTGGAAAGTAAAGGAAGAAAATTAAAAAGTGTGGAAAAGAAAAAGGGAAAAAGAAATGAGAAATAGAAAACGTGAAGTACAGCAAGGGGAGAAAAGAAAGGAATAAGAAAAATGAAAAAGTAAAACAAAACAACAGACCCCCACTTTGTCTTCTTCGTCTGTGATACTTTCAAGTTTCAAGGGAAATTTTTCACAGCTTCATCACACCATCAATACCAAATCTTGTGGTTGAGTTCGCATCATCATCATCATCATCTAATCAACTATGGTCGTTGATTTTGCTTCCTTCCATTACTCGTCACCTTTATAATTTTAATACTCGCCTTACGTTTCTCTATCAACCTTATTAGTTTTTCTCTTTTACTATTAGACTTCCTATTTAGTTTTCCCTAAAATGAAGTGAGTAACTGAAAGGAAACAGTGGTCATGAGTAACTATTAGAGGTGCCACTTAAATAAATATGCAGCTTGATTTACCATAATAAATTTCGGCCTTATTAGGAACACATAGAGGTGGCAAACAAGCCATACACGTTGGGTACGGGTCGGGCCATTTCGGGTAAACTTTGTGTTCGGGTCTGGTACATGTTTAATTAGTCGGGTCAACATGGGATTGGTTCCAACCGATTTGGGTTGGTTTGGGTCGGGTCCATTAGGGTAAGATCAGCTTTCTTTTATAGCAAATAAATAAAACACATAAATTAATATTTGTGAAAAATATTTCATTATTATTTCGGGTCGGTTCGAGTTTGGGTCATTATTTTCGGGCCACTTTGGGTCGGTTACTCGGGGTTCGGCTCTATTTGGGGTGAAAAACAGGCCTCAGGTCGGATATTTCGGATCAACGGGTACGAGTCTATTTTGCCGGCTATAGGTACACATCAACTAATAGTATTTATGATAAAATTAATCTTTTTGTGATTATTAATATACTAACAGTTTGTCCATACTTTCTATTTTCTTTTTCTTTTTCCTTTTCCTTTTCTTTTAATTTGAATTCGAAATATGAATTATAGTTAGGTCTGACATTTTCAATTTTATTTAACGTAGATAAAATTATAGTGAGTGTTCAATTTTATATTACACCCACCACAATCATCAAAATAATAAAAAAAACATCATTATGCCTTAAACTCCACCAAACTTAGACTATTTAAGAATTGCACTAACAAACAATTAACATTAGGTACGTATTTAAGAGTTTCTAAAACGAAATCCCATAATACCTAAAACATAAGAAGTTCAATAACCAACAAAAACAAATGCTCCATAATAAACCCAATTTCACCTAATACAATAGCTAATAGGTATCCTGAATCAACTGAATGATCTAATATTGCAAAAGAATGCATTAATCTAAAATTTGTTTGAGTAACCAAGCGTTCCACTTTTCATTAAACTGACCATTGTCCATTAGTAATGTTGTTCAGCGGTGTTGTATCTTATCTTGATAAACTCAGGCTCCGTCCAATTCAACTTATATTGATTTATCTGAACTAATATTTTCTTTTTCAAACTTATCGTAACTAATCTAAACTTATCTTTATAACATCTGAACTTATCTTATTTTATCTGAACTAATCTTATCTTTACTAATTTTATTAAACTTTATTATCTTAGTATTACTAGACCTAGTTGATCTTATCTGAACTTAATTTATCTTATGTTAACTTATTTTTTTCTAAAATAAGTTAGAAACCAATAAAAAAAACTCCCTCGTGAGATAGGGTTTGCTCCCTTGCAAAACAGGCCGTCACTGCCCTCCGCGGTTGTTTCTACCGCCAATCATGGCAGATGAACTACTGATTAAGTGCTCTAAATTAAAGATCTCAGAAGAGGAAAACTCAATAGTAGAATTAGACTCTAAAGTACCGACAGAAGTGAATGAACAAGTATCATTGATGTTGGTGGGAAGACTTGTGACTTATCATCCGTTTAATGTTGAAGCTTTTAAACGAACGATGACTAAGGCGTGGGCAACATCTCAGAATGTTGTTGTTTCGGTAATGAAACGGTTGGTGGTCTTGGTTAGTCCGCCAAAGATTTAGGGTTGTCGTCTCTGGGAATAGCTGCACAGGGAGCAAACGTGAACTACCCTTGGGGGGGATGCGAGGAAACCCCCTCCGACGCTCAAGTCAGTACGTGGCCCACTTTAGAGAGAGAAAGTAGAGAGAGAGAGATAAGAATTATGAGTGTGAGAGAATGTACCTGCAAAATAGTACTAATGGGGTATTTATAGAAGTACTATTCCTCTGACAGGGTGCGTGTAATCCTTTTACACGTGTACGGTTGTGGTGCACCTGACTTTTGGGAAAAATAAATAATAAACGGCGGGTTTGATTAAGTGATATTGGCTTAATCAACAAAATTAGCTAGCCCAAAAAACATGTCTAATGTTCAAATTTTACCTTTGTTTATGCCCAAAAAAGTTATAAATTATGTTATAAAAAAATGAGGCACGCATCGCGTGCATAAATTGCTAGTAATGCTATATGACAACATCAAATATAAAAAGGGCGTTAATTTATAGAGATGGAGCGCAAAACATAAACTGCCTAATATGTAGTTGATTTGCATATCAATATTACCATAAACGTGATGTAGTTATCGTATGTAGGCCCTGTTCTTTTGAACTTATTTTCAGTTAATTTCAGTGCAGTTAATTTAATTTCAGTTTATATCAGTTCAGTTAATTTAATTTCAGTTCAGTTAATTTAATTTCAGTTAATTTAATTTAATTTCAGTTTAGTTAATTTAATTTCAGTTCAGTTAATTTAATTTCAGTTTAATTCAGTTAATTTCAGTTTAGTTCATCTTATGTAATGTTTTAATTATTATTTTTTATTTATTATGATTGTGATTATTATTATTATTATTATTATTATTATTATTATTATTATTATTATTATTATTATTATTTTATGATAATAATAATAATTAATATTATTATTTAATATTTATTATTATTATTATTATTATTTATGATAATAATAATAATTATTATTATTATTTATTATGATTATTATTATTAATTATTTATTTTTTTTATTTTTTTTATTATTATTGTTTATTATTACTATTATTATTATTATTATTTATTATTATTATTATTATTATTATTATTATTATTATTATTTATTATGATTATTTTTTTATTATTATTATTATTATTTATTTATTATTATTATTATTTAATATTATTATTTATTATTATTATATTATTATTATTATTTATTTATTTATTATATTATTATTATTATTATTTATTTATGTATTATTATTATTATTATCATTATCATTATTATAATTCTTTTTATTATTTGTTATTTATTATTTATTATTATCATTTATTATTTATTTATTTATTATTATTATTATTATTATTATTATTATTATTTATTATGCATTATTTTTATTTATTATTATTATTATTATTATTATTATTTAATATTATTATTATCATTATTATTATTATTTATATTTATTTATTATTATTTATTGTATTTTTAATTTTTTTTTATTATTTATTATTTATTATTATTATTATTATTATTATTATTATTTATTATTATTATTATTTATTTATTTAGTATTATTATAATTTTTATTATATTTACTATTATTATTATAATTATTATAATTATTTATTCACTATTTGTTATTTATTATTTATCATTATTAGTATAATAATAATAATAATAATAATAATAATAATAATAATAATATAATAATAATAATAATAATAATAATAATAATAATATGTTAATACTTATTGATTATTATCGATAATTATTATTTTAGAAAATTAAATATACAATTCAGTTCAGTTTCTCTCATTTCAGTTAATTTCAGTTAATTTAATTTAATTTCAGTTCAGTTAATTTAATTTCAGTTCAGTTAATTTAATTTAATTTCAGTTCCGTTAATTTAATTTAATTTTAGTTCATTTAATTTAATTTCAGTTTAGTTCAGTTAATTTCAATTAATTTAATTTAATTTAATTTCAGTCAAAATAAGTTCAAAAGAACAGGGTCGTAATCAATTAAATTAACAGCTTTCCTTTGATCTTGATCCTACTAGCCTTCTATGCACGCGATGCGTGCGTGAATTATTTTGGCGATATTTCTTAAATTTCATCTAAATGTAATTTTGAAGGATGTAATTACAATCATCATTAGTACTCATTAATAAATTATCATGTTGTATAAATACAAACTATAAAAATTACTTTATGAGGAAGTTGTTTCAATAGGAAAGCAAAGAAAGAAAATTGTATTTAGTGTTAAGAAATTCTGTTGCGGATTTAGATGAAAAGTTCTATTGTCAAATCAAAATTGTGAAAGATTTTTCTTTTGTTTGATTGATTATTTTGCTCTTTATGTCAAAATTTCTTTGAAGGTTTTTATGTCAAGTTGTTTTGTCATTGCCTAATTTGTGAGAAATTTTCCATAACTTCTATTTTGATTGCATATGAATATGCGATGGATTAAAAAAATTACGCATGATAGGATGCAATGGCATTGAATTGACATGATTGACCTTGTCATTTATTAGTGTTGAATATATAGGGAGGTCATAATACTGGAGTATTACATATTTCTCCTAAAAAATAAAATGAAAAGATTATCTTAATTAACACAAATGTGAACTACGATTCTCAAAAAAGTAAAACGACAAATTATACTAACTGACGCACACGACAATTATTGACCCTGAAAATTAAAAAGATAAGATTATCCTCTTTGTTTTCTCGGTATTTTTACGACTTGTTAATGGATTTTTGTATTGTTGTTGCATTTAAAAGTTTAGGTAGAATTAAAATTTTATGTCTTTGATTTTGTAATTGATTTGAAAATTGCTTTATTTATATTAATTTATTCTTCAATCATAAACTTTTCCTTTCACTACACATATTTTTTATGGTAGTTTATTATAGCAACTTTGAAATTCCTTTGATATGCATATTTTATATTAGGAAGGGTTATGAATGAGGAAATTCTTAATAGGTAATAATTTTTATTTTATTAGGGGTTAAAAAGTCTTTTCATGGGGGGACACCACAGCTCCCCTCTTGGCTTATATAATAGAGATATATAATTACGCTCAAAATTAAGAGAGGATTAATTAGCCAGATTACGCTCAAAATTGACGGGTTTTCGTGAGGAATTGATAGGCAACCAACGTTACATTCAATTAAGCAAAACTATTTTCTGAACGCTACGTGACTTTAAGGATTTTGTTGTATACATATATATAGATATAGATTTAGTGAGTACTAAGTAACTAGATTTTTTTAGATTAATAAGAATGTTTATATAACAACTACATTTGAAAACCTATAAACAATTATTTACGTTTGCTCGATCAAAAACTTTTTTGTATGATAAAAATCCACCGTTATATTAATTATAAGTTGTTTAACAGATACATAATACTCATATATTTTTTAAGACTTCTTTATATGTTACATTAATCGTAGTATTAGACATCCCATGTTCTTTATCATAAATTAGTATCGTTATGCACTTTATACTCGTGACTCTAGAAATGGCTACATAAAATTGGCTATGGCTAAGAATTGGTCTCGGGAGATACAAACCCACCATGCGATAGGGATTGTCCTGACTTTTAACATTGTCAAAGGAAACTGCCTTTTCTAAAACCTCATAGGAAATTTTGTTCCATCTAACAGTATCAAACGGGGTATAAGTACCTTATTTCCCGATTCTATTTGAAATGACCACAACTTAGATTATTCGGTTTCCTACATGCTTGATTACTAGCCTAATACCTTTACACAAACCAAATGTTGGGTCAATATTCCTCAGTAGCATCACTGGTGTACCAACCTTCAGTTTTATATAGTGATCCAGTAGATCGGAACATCAAATGGTATTTAGGAATTCAATGGAGTATATCTTCATGCACTTCTAAGTTGCACTTTTCCTTAGAAAATTGCATTTAAACTTAAATATACTTGTATTAATTCCTCGGGTAATACGAACAACACATGATCATTCACCATCTCCACTATTTCATGAGTCGAAGCAAGAATAGCCCTACACCCGCTTTTTGCGAGATGAAACCTAAGCCAATTTTCCGGTGTTAATTGTGTTCTTTTCGGCGTTGACCGTTCCTTTTGTTTAATTACAATTCTTTTTGCGAGATGAAACCTAAGCCAATTTTCCGGTGTTAATTGTGTTCTTTTCGGCGTTGACCGTTCCTTTTGTTTAATTACAATTCTTTTTATTTCATTTTTGCCTCCCCTTTGTACCTCAATTAAACATAAACCCACATACTCTCTCTCTCTCTCTCATTTATCTCTTTCACTCTCTCTCTCTAACTTTCTTCCATAAGCACTTCTCTGCTACTCTCTGCAAAAATGAGCTTCATCTCCCATTACATTACCTTGGTTCAAACTTCAAATCTCTCTTTAATAAAATTTGTTTTTTCTATCTCAGGTGTGGTGGGAGGGAATTTGTCACAGTAACATATAACTTGCCCAATTTCATGGCCCACTGGCTGGGGATGAGCCCACACCCCCATTTACTCCATTCTACATAAACTACAATGATCCTAAAATATAAAAAGACGATAGGATTAGAGGCGGAAAAAGTTGAGTAGTAGAAGAGTTGTTTATGGAAGAGAGAGTGAAAGAGATTAATGATGGGGAGAGAGAGAATGTGGAGTTATGCATAATTTGAGGTTAAGTAGGGAGAGGAAATGAAACAAAATACTTGTAGTCAAACAAAAGTAATGATAAAAAAAAAAAAAAAAGAGTCATGGTCAACGCCGGAAAGAACACAGTCAACATCGGAAAATTGGCTTAGGTTTCATCTCGCAAAAAAAATTATTTTTAGGTTGTAAGTTGCAAAAAAATTTAAAAGGTTATTTCTTGCAAAAAGGCAACTATAAAAGGTTGTTTCTGACATAAAACACAAAAAATTAAATGCATTTTTTAAGGTGTAAATTTTTATAACTTAGGTGAAGAAGGGTGATTGTTATCATCAAATTTTAAGTGAATCAAATGCTCTACTTAGCACTTAGCAGTTAGCATCACATGAGCTATATATAAAAATTGCAAAATTGCGACATAACATATAACATATCTAAATCATTGATATAATGAGGAGAAATGCTAATTCATCTCCGAAAGGTAACTTTGTATATCAAGTGGCATTTTTGTAAATAGAATGTTATTGATATTAAGTAGTAAGGGTACAAATATTATGTCGTAATTTTTTCTTATATAAAAAAATTTTAAAAAAGGAAAATAACGACTTAATATTTTAACCCATACGACATTACGACATAATATTAGTAACATGATTTGGCATATACTTACTACTTACCATCACATGAATTGTTATTTTTAACCCATACGACCTGATATTGATAAAATACAACTTTCCCGTGTAACTTGCACGGATCCAAAAGCTAGTTAGTTGTATAAGATGATAAAGTTTTATGTACTAACACTTTGGAATTTTTTTTTATGGGGGCCCCAACATGGGAACCCTTTGATAAGAAGAATGACTCTATTGGACCAGCACCTCTCGCAAGTCAGTCAATCCAGGTACACAGGTCAATGCTTGAGAATAGAGGGATATAAGGGAATCCCTATTCCTAAGCACAAGTAGGTAGTAGGGTTCCAACTTGTGACTTCAAAGTCACAAATTGAGTTACCCACCATCTCCATTCTCCACTAAGCAAGCTTGGTTTTACTTCGGATTTTATATACATCTACACATTCAATAAAAAATGTATACACCTCGTATACAGTTATACATATAAAACATCTCCCTGTGTAGTGTGTACACATGCGACTTGTACACCGAGTCAGAGATTTGAGTACAGTGCTCCCTTAGTCCTTTTTAAAGTGTTAACATTATCATTCAATCAAAAATTGAAAACTCAAGTTCAACACCACTCAATTTCTCCTTCTCACTCTCTCATGCTCTGCTTAATCACAAATTACATCCCACACCCCACCTGTACCATGGAGATACTCGGCGGAGGCAACGGCAGCAGCTGGGTGCTGGAAGGTGTTCCTATATTCAACAATTGAAAGGCAAATTATTACTCTAAAAGTCTAAATCTGTAATTAATAAAAAAATCAAAAAAATATTTAGTTGCCAAACATCTGCATCTTCATTCTTTCTCTATGTTCTCAAATCCTCTCCTTCCTAATTCTTTCGTACTCAATTGTATCTTCATTTTGCTTCTCTGAATTTCATTCAAATTCAGATTCTTGATCTGAATCCTCTCTCCTTAGTGGGTTTTGGGGTTTTCTTCTTTGTATTGGTGGATTTTCTTTTTTTTTTATTCGGATTCACTCAATGGTAAAACCGATGGACGGTTTTCTTAAAGTCATCACCATTTTTTGCAACTCTTTTTCTCTCTCTCTTCTTTCCCAGCGGAAATGTCTGTTAATGGAGATGGATGTAATTATTCTAGTTTATGTATATAATAGCAAAGATGAAGAAGTTGGCAGCGGCAATTTAGGAAGGAATTGATTTGTTGCCCATAATAATTCCATCATATAACTTCCCGCTGAAGGGAAGGATGTAATGCTAGGAAACAAATTATCCCAAAATCGAACATTGCATTCTAATAGGAGTGACACGTGGCATTTATATCTTTGCTCTATGAAACTGGCGTGCATTGTGAGAGCAGAATTTCTACAAGGCTGTCACGTGGACAGAAATTTTCTTGTTTTATTAATATATATGATATGATATGATATGATGATATGATGATGATAACATCTTGGCAATACTTTACACTTTACAGTTATATAAGGAGATGTCTATTTGAATAAGAGACGTCCAATAGATCATATGTCATAACGATATTTGTATATTGGTTTTAATTATGTTTGCAATTGAAAGCAATAATAATGATATTTAGTAATAAAATAATAAGGGATATTATCTCAGATGACCCTGATATATAGACATCTTTCCCAAATAACACTGACAATTTTACCCTATCGCGGATAACCCTGAACTTGTTATTTGTCATTAGACTTAACGGAATTGTTAACGGTGTTAACTATTTTTAAACAAAAATAATTACTATTTTTACAAATTTCTTCACTTTAACAATTCCGTCAGCTTTAATGATAAAATACAAGTTCACTTTAACACCGTTGACAATTCCGTCAGGTTTAATGATAAAATACAAGTTCAGGGTTATCCGCAATAGGGGTGAAAATGTCAGGGTTATTTGGGAAAAGGTTTATATGTCAAGGTTATCTGAGATAATATCCCAAATAATAAATATATTAATAATAACAATCAAGCTTTAGTACTTCTAGTATTGTGCTTATAAAGTAGTAAAGTACTAATAAACTAATAAAACAGTAAGTAGTAAACATTCATGTGCCTAATAAGTTTAATAATGAACCCTAAGTTCAATTGTTCAAATATTATTGATGACGCTTATAATATTCAAAAAGATTATTAAGAATTAATACATCAAGTTACAAAAATACGCACTTCAGAGTTTATCTTAACTGCTTATCTAAATTATAATAACTAGTCTGATTTACATAGGTTATATACTTATATATGTTTGTAATTATATTATTGCAATAATAATAGTAATAATAATTATAATAGTAGTAGTAGTAGTAGTAATAATAATAATAATAATAATAATAATAATAATAATAATAATATCATTTTAAATAATAACACACAAATTGTTACATGTGCCCAGCCACATGGTGTGGCTGCAAGCGCGTCAACACTGTCAGTTCATTTTCAAAAGGTTATATCTAACTTGTTTTTCATTGAAATTAGCTTCTAACCAGGTGTTGGAAAGCTATTGAGCCAAATTCTCATATCCAACTTGGATCTTCCTTAAATATTGAGTGTGCTGTGAGAAATGTCCATTTGGAGTCGACCCAATTCTTCATAAAAGTATACTGATTAGTATTTTCCTTTTGTTATAAAAGTAACCTCAATTGTTTATAAGAGTACCTTTTCTTGTTAAGAGTAACCTCATCCTTCAGTGGTAACAACATTTAATCATACGAGTAACTTCATTTATTCATTAGAATAAGCTCATTAGTATCCCCTTTTGTTTATAAAAGTAACCTTCTTTAATTATAAGAGTAACTCTCTTCTATTGTTATGCATAATATTAAAAATATTATATGAGTAACCTCAATTATTTTTTTGGAGTAACCTCGTTTAATCATACGTGTAACCTCATTTAATATTATGAGTAACTCTATTTAATCATAAAAGAAACCTCATTTATTCATACTAAGGTCCCCAAATGTTCACACAAGTAACTGTATTTATTCATACTAGTAACACATTTGTTCATAAGAGTAAACTTATTAGTATTTCCTTTTGTTATAAAAGTAAACCCATTTATTTATAAGAGTGACCCTTTTTATTGTTAAGAGTAACATCATCGGTCAGGTGTAACCACATTTAATCATACGGGTAACTCATTTAATTATACGACAACCGCATTTAATCATATGAGTAAACCTAATAGTTCACAAAAAAATAACCTCGTTTACTCATATGAGTAACCTCGATCAGTCGTTCATAAAAGAGTGAACGGATTCGTATCCACTTTTGTTTAATAAAAGTAACCCCATCTGTTTGTGAGAGTAATCTCATTTGTCAGAGTAACCATATTTATTCATACCGGTAACTTAAGAGTAACCCTTTTTATTCATTAGTATTTTAGCTATTTTTTAGAACTTAATAATGCACCCTTTTGTGTTTTTATGTTTTAGTTGTTGCTTCCAAGGTCATTATCCTAATTCCAACACACCAACTATAGAATGGTTCATCGGGTAAAACAAGATGTTTTTGAAGGGTTTGTGCATAAGGTATAGGTTTGTGCACAAGGTCAACTTCAAATAGACATTTCTCACAACATACTCAACATTTTGGGGAAGATTCAAGTTAGAGGAGAAAACTCCAATGAAAAAGCTCATTTCCGAAAAAAAAAAGAGTAAGATATGATCTTTTGAAAATGAGTCGACAGAGTTCGTAGCAGTAAACAATCCAAGAAACTAAATGGTCCATAAAGGCCCTGTTCTTTTGGACTTATTTTCAGCAAAAATAAGTAAAAATAAGTTCAGTTCAGCAAAAATAAGTTCAGTTCAACAAAAATAAGTAAAAATAAGTTCAGTTCAGCAAAAATAAGTTCAGTTCAGCAAAAACAAGTTCAGTTTAGCAACAATAAGTTTTGTATTACTATTAATGTTGTAATTATTATTTTGGTTTTCAATATTACTATTAATATTGTTATTATTATTAATATTATAATTATAATAACGATGAATTTGTAATTTTTTTATTTTTGTATTAATATTTTTATTATTTATTATTTAGTAATTATTATTTATTATTTATATTATTATTATTATTATTATTATTATTATCATTATTATTTATGATTTATTATTTATTATTATTATTATTATTTATTATTTATTATTTATTATTTATTATAATTATAATTATTTATTATTGATTATTTATTATTTATTATTATTATAATTATTATTATTTATTATTTATTATTTATTATTATTATTATTTATTATTATTTATTATTTATTATTATTATTTATTATTATTATTATTTATTACTATTTATTAATTATTATTAATTATTTTAATTATTATTATTTATTATTTTAATTATTATTATTATTTATTATTATTATTTATTATTTATTATTTATTATTTATTATTTATTATTTATTATTATTTATTTATTATTATTATTTATTATTGTTATTTATTATTATTTTTTATCTTTTAATAGTAGTTATTATTATTTATTATTATTATTATTTTTTATTTTTTATTTTTTATTTATTATTTATTATTTATTATTTATTATTTATTATTTATTATTTATTATATATTATTATTATTATTATTTATTATTTATTATTATTATTTATTATTTATTATTATTATTTATTATTTATTATTTATTATTTATTATTTATTATTATTATTATTTAGCAAAAATAAGTTCAGTTCAGCAAAAATAAGTAAAAATAAGTTCAGTTCAGCAAAAATAAAATAAGTTCAGTTATGTTCAGCCAAAATAAGTTCAAAAGAACAGGGCCAAAATTAAACTCGTACACCGGTATCATGCCACCACTCCTTCCACATTCAAAAATAGGTTTCCAAGTTCTTCTTTGCATACAGAAAACGCGCTGATAATAATAATAACGGTTTTTTCACCATATACCCCCGACAAATCACGAAATTCACCATATACTCTTAATGTTTCAAATATTCACCGTATACCCCTGAGTTTTCAAAATTGTGCACCATATACCCTTTTTCTAACAGAAGTTAAGTCACCGTTAGCTTTATTTACCATTTTGCCACCATTAACCCCTAACCCTAAAATCTAAACCCTAATCTAAACCCTAACCCTAACCCACCCTCCCCTCCTCCTCCACCCTAGCCCAGCCCCCACACCCCACCCCCACCCCCAGGCCTACCCCCTCCCAGTCGAATTCCCGCCCACCACCCCTCCCCTCCCCATCCCCGTCGAATTCCCGGTCAAGCCCACCACCCCCTCCCCCACCCCGTCGACTCGCTAGCCGGCCCACCACCCCCCCTCCCAATCCCCTCGCCGCACTCGGGCGATAAACTATGTCCAGCCAACCCCCTCCCCCGGTTCAAGTTGATTTCTCTCCCCGACGCATAAGGAAAAGCCGATTTCTCTCCCCGCACGATCGAGCTTGAGTGCGGGTGGGTTCAGTCGATTTCTTGCGGGGAAGGAAGCGGTGCGGGCCGGGTTTAGGTCGAATTCTTGCGGGGGAGGGTGGGGGGCGGTGGGCTGGGTTCGAGCCGCATTCTTGCGGGGGGAAGGGTTGGGGAGGTGCGGGCTGGGTTCAGTCGAATTCTTACGGGGGAGGGTGTGGGAGGTGCGGCTGGGTTCGGGTGGAGGGGCGGAGGGAGGGAGAGGGGGTCGGGCCTACTGGCCGGGGAGGGAGGGGGGTGGGGGTGGTGGAGGGGAGGGGATGGTGGAGGGGGTGATGGAGGGGGAGGGTTTGGGGGTGGTGGAGGGTTAGGGTTTAGGGTTTAGATTAAGGTAAGGGATTAGGGTTTAGATTAGGGTTAGGGATTAGATTAGGGTTTACATTTTAGGGTTAGGGCTTAATGTTGGCAAAATGGTAAATAAAACTAACGGTTAGTTAACGGCAGTTAGGAAAAGGGTATATGGTGAACGTTTTCGAAAACTCAAGGGTATATGGTGCATATCTGAAACATTGAGGGTATATGGTGAATTTTTCAATTTGTCGGGGTATATGGTGAAAAAACCGTAATAATAATACCCAAATGGGCCGGCCCATACTATTCCTAAATGCCTAATGAACGCTCCCTCTCCCTCTCCTGTCTCCTTGTCCACAAGACCACAACCAGACCTCCGCCGGAGTGAAACCGAACTCAACCCTCTGTCTCTGTTTGAACTGGACGGCCAAAACGCCAAAAAAAATTCACAAAAAATCCGAGAAAAAAAAGAACCTTAAAAAATTTTCACAAAATCTCAAACGAAGTTTATTTTCTAGATCTACCATATTTATTCTGTGTTACGAAGATTTATTTGGTTATACGAAGATTTATACGCATTATACGGATACCTATACGGGTTTTTAGTATCATTTTGCGAAGATTTCTAAGGTCAAGGAGTCAAGGTTAGTTATATGATTTTTTTCATCTTATTTTCTAAGTGTTCCCGATTTATTTATTATTTTTATTAATGTTGTGAATTATGGTTCTTCATCTGGATTATTCTTCTCGTGTATTTTCTTAATTTGGAATTCATGACACAATTTGGAGTAGCAAAATGTTATAAGAACAGAGAACTCTTGCACAATTTGAAACTTCTACTTTTATTGCATTTATAAAACTCTTGCAAGACACAGGAAAAGTACCAGTTTATAATCTTTTGTAATTAGACAACAAGCCAGCATTATAACAAAAAATAAGTGTTTGGAGAAGATTTGGGATGTAAAATCTTGTTGATAATACAAATTTCTTAACAAAAAAACAGAGTTTTCTATGTACTAATGTCAATTGCGTGTGTATCTCTATTATATAAGTTAGCCAACACTTGCAGAGATTAGTGTCTACGTGAAATATCCTTTATATCTTTTTTTTTACCATTTTATAATTAAATTGTTAATATACGATGACTATTGTACGTGTTTATAACTTGAAGCACGCATTGCGTGCATTTGAATATAATATAATTATATATGCACCCCCATCCCCCCTCCCAAGTCCCACCAAAAAAATAAGGCACAGAAATAACGGAAATGAATGTGTAGGATCTGTTTGGCAGCAGAGGAGTCTTTTATAGGCAAACATGCTTCTTTTAATAACTTCTTCAACTTATCAAATTCTGCTTTCTTTAGCCATTCCAGGGGCGTGAATCCATTTTAATCTTCCTTCTTCACCACCACTTCGGCCTCTGGTACGCTCAACAAGTAATAGACTATGCGATTGAACTTGTTGCCGCGTTCTCCGCGTTCTTTAGCAGCTAGGTGCAGTGCTGTTCGGCTATGATGTTCAACAGAGAGCAACAATTGAGGGAGTTAGATGTGGAACATCTTTATGATATCAACTTGGCCTCCTTGACATGTCTTGTGAATGGGGTAGGACGTGTCTTCGTTGAGGTAATTAATTGATTTCTTAAATTTTTCTAGGACGTAATAGACTGTGTCAACATAACCATTGAATGCAGCAAAAGAAAGAGGTGTTAATCCTTCTTCATCTCTAGACTTGATTACCTCACCTTGATACTTGAGTATTGTTTGTAGCATTTCTATGATTTGACAAACAAACAGTCAACATAAGAATATATGCCAAATTGCTAAAATTTAATACCTGTCCTAGCATATTAACTCTATTTTTTTTTTTGCTATTATTAGCATTATAAGATAGGTAATATTGCATTGAATCCCAGTGATGATAATATTTAGTAATCCGAAAAAGGAATGGTAAATGTAGCTGTCATGAAAACATAGGGCTCCCTTTGCAATTTGCAAATGGTTTTTGAGGAACTGTGTTTTCCTGCTTGTTTGCTTCCCATCCAATGTGGAAACTAGGCATTTCTGAGGGATTTTTCTAAAAACCTTTTTTCTTTATTCTCTCTTAACACAGTGTTAATGTTATGAAATGATTCATTATAAACTTTTCCATCTTGCATTGCAACATCGTGAACTTCATAGAAAGATGTTTGGAGTCTGCATTTTCAGAGCACGACACAAGGGTTTTAATTGATCCATGAATGAAACACCTTCTATTTGTTTCTGTAGCGCCTTGGAATTGCTAGCATTATCAGTTATTATTTGAACAACCATTCATGTATTCGAATTATGTTATAAGCATTTGTCATTGTGCGATGTGTATTGAATATTTGAATTACGATTGTATGAAGAAAAATTGAGTTTCAAGTGACTGAACCTACTGTAGAGGAGTGGACTAGACTCTTATGATGTGTATATGTTATATTGTCTTAAGCCTTGTATTGTAGGCAAGCAGACTGCAGATGTATCGAACATTCGTTGTAAGCGTTTGCCTCTCTTCATTTTTCGCCTTGTGTCTTCTATGCACTTTTTCATAAACTGAACTATTCATGACGAATCTGGGACCTTATGTCACATATCTATGGTTGGGCCACAGTTTAATAAGCTGGTTTTCATATGATTCTAACTTCCTAAAAAGGCAGAATATTGCTATGTTTGGGGGATTAGAATATTGTAACATTTGTCAATAAATATTTATCTTGCTGATCAATTCGCCCATCTGTCCTTATATCTCTACCCCACCTTTGATTTCTACAGGCTTTAGAGAAAGAACGTGCCTTTGTAGCTTTAGATTTGACTTTTTAGGGCATGTTCAGTATGTGTTTGGGGGTTTGTTTGAAGAGGGAATCAGTAAGGAAAGAGAAAATAATTTGGGTTTCTTTAGAAAAAAATTAGGTGTTAATTTTTGGAGTAAATACGAGAGAAGCTACTCTACCATGAAACAACCCAAATCTGCCCAAAATCAGAGAAGGAATACAATGTTAATTGACCATAATAAATGTCTAAGATGAGAGAAATTATGATAGGCTACTAAACAAAAAGTAGAAGAGAGGCAGAAGAGAAATAATGATGAATAGACCAAAGTTTTGTGCCTTTACTTTAGTTCTTTAAACATAGAGGCATATAAAGTGGTGAAGAATAATAGAAGCAAATAAAGTGGTAGGGGAAATTAGAGGCACATAGAGTGGCAAAGGGAGTGATTAGATAGAGGGAGGGAATCCTTGGAAAACCTCACAGAGGGATGGAACCACTAGCTTTACTACCTTCAACAACGATTCTAAATTTCTAATTGTGCACCCGCATTTTGGTGCTGTTTTGAAGCCAAAGCCACTGAATGAGGTTGTGGTGGAGGAAAGAGAGATAACTTTGGTGGGTTTTAACAGGGTACCAATATGGAGGACTCAGTCTCTAGTATGCACGATATCGAAGAAGGTGTGCATATAGAAATGCTTTTGGAAAGAATAATTTCCTAGTTTGTCACGCTGTTATTTCAACACCTTCATTTACCTCAAGTGTTGCATGTCGACATTCTATTTGAGTTTGAGCAAGTAAGTAACGAGAATTTGTTCTTTGGTTTAATTTGTAAAATATAATGATTTATCTTTGCGTGAGATAGTTGTTTTTTTTCTAAGTTTTGTTATTATGCCGAGTGACTGTAAATTTGACAGTAATGAGCCGAGGAATAGAAGGGTTATGTAGATTTTCAGAGTTAGAAATAATAGTGCATTCAACTCAACATTATGGTAGGATCCTCTTCACCCTTTTATATATTCCATCTTTTTTTCTTTGGGAAGGTTGTGATTGGTTTTGAGCCCAGTTACTTATTATTTACAGGTGAGCTTGATGTTAATTTGTGAAGAGTTTCATATTTTAATGTGTTGGTTGGAATATTAGGATTTTTTGTCCACAAGTCCCTTTATTTGGATTTTTTTTGTGAAGAACTGCCTTATGAATTTTTTTTTGCACAAAACTGCCACTAAAGTGACTTCCGGTTGTTGACAGGTGCCAAATAATATTTTCAGGCGTTGACTACATAATTCCGGCGACTTAAAATCACGTGCCCAACACGTGTTCTCGTTTTTTACGTTTTTGAAGCGCTGACCCCTTTTCTTCTCTCTCTTTTTTCTCACTCTTTCTCTCTCTGCTCCGATTGAACCGATAGTTTCCGACCATGGCTCGAATTTGAAGTTCCAGTTATGGCGTCGGTATTAGAAGCACGAGAAATTGGAAGATTGTCTTCTTTAAATGCGGTAACAAACGAAATCAACTCGCGAGAAGAAAAGAGAAGATTAATCCTATGAAAACTGATTGTGATAAAGAGAGAGAAAATTGGGAAGAAGATTGAAATGAGGAAAAAAACAGAAGAGAGAGAAAGGAGGTGTCAATGAAGGAAGATAGGAAAAAGTGCAGTAAGAGACATGAGGACGATGAAATATGTAACATGTTTATAATTTTGTCAAATGTTCAACATTTATGTCTCAGAATCGGATTCTGGGGAAGAATTTTCCCGCCATCCTGGGTTTTTGCCCTTTAATTTCTTCGCCGTCCTGGTAATTAATTTAATTTCTGCATAATTTAATTGCTTTTTCATCTTTCAAAATTGCTTAAACATATTCTCTCCAGCTCTCCTTTCTAGCCATTTGCTCCTCTTTCTCTGTCACTCTTTTCTTTTTTGTTCTACTCTTTTTTTTTTCCTTCTCTTTTTGACTCTCAATTTTATAAATTATCTTTTTTCCTTTGATCTTGGTTCCTTTCTTTGGGTCTCCAGATTCAACTTATATCATATTCATTCGAAAATTAGGAGGGGAGAGAAGAGAGAGAGAATGAAAGAAGAGAGAGAGAAGAAAAGGGCTCAGGGCTTCAAAAACGTAACAAACGAGAACACGTGCCCAACACGTGATTTTAAGTCGCCGGAATTATGTAGTCAACGCCTGAAAATTTTATTTGGCACCTGTCAACAACCGGAAGTCACTTTAGTGGCAGTTTTGTGCAAAAAAAATTCATAAAGCAGTTTTTCAAAAAAAAGTTCCAAATAAAGGGACTTATGGACAAAAAATCCGAAATATTATCTAATCTTCTTATGGTGTTTAAGTTATTGGAAGAGACTGTCACTTGTGATTATGCTTTATAGTTTGGACGTTAATTTTATTGTTTCAGTGTTTTTTGTTAAATTATAGAAACTGAATGGTGTTGAGTGTGTGTGTCTGTCTCTATCTCTCTCTGGGGCTGGATGTGGTCTGCTTTATTTGGTCATAGGAAAACATGTAATTTGTTCGGTTTGAACTCTGGAGTCTGGGATACTCGAACTCCAGTATTGTAATGGGATCACTGCGACTGTGTAAGTTGAAGACTCCTTGAGTTTTCTATTAACCTGTTTAACTTGAGTGGATATTATGTTAATTAACTGTTTGGGCAGTTATACACTTGGAAAATCAAGTCAAGTGCGCATAATGGGATTTATGAGTGAAGAACAGATAGACTAGTTGATGAGGTATTTTCCCCCTCTTTTTCTTTAATCTCCGTAAAATGGGAAACCAAAGAATAAGGGCCTTACAGGTATCAATGCGAGTTTGGTTCTGAGAATTAAAAGTTGTATGATATAAATTGTACAACAACTTAGAATGAGCACTGCTTGTATGAGACATGCAAACTATGGCAATTTACAACAAAATCAGAAACTACTTATAGTTTCTGAAAACTTATTCTTTGGTTTTCACTTTTCACGGAAACTAAAAACTCAGAAACTTGCAACAACCACAAACTATTCCAAGCAAACAGTTTCAGCTTTCATTATTTTTCAAATTTAGTGTTCTTCACGGACGTACCATGCCTTTTCTTTCAAGATTTTGGAAATGGCTTCCAGCCTATGACTTATCCGTTTTTTCTTTTTTCCCTTCTGTTGTTGGACCTTGTTTCATTGTATGTTTCTTTGTGCAGGGTTAACATTAAGCTCAGTTTTGTTTAGCACAGTAATAGACATGAACCTTTGTTCTAGCAAGGTTGATTGTCATTAAATTCACTGCATTATGCCTTTGGAGGAGTTTTCTGGAAGTTTAAGGTTTTGTCAGCCTATTTATGGGCATTGGCAATTTGAAGCTGGAATAATTTTACTAGAAATGTGCATTCCCTTCCACAATGTGACTATAGATATCCATCTCAGCCACTTCATAAAAAGGTGCGCACAACAGACGAACCAGTGGATAAGAAAAATGTAGATGAAAAAGTATACATGAGGGATATTGTTCGAGAGGTTTCAAATATTTTGAGGTACCCGTGGATATCTGCCTAAGAACAGCTGCAGAGGCTTCATATCAAATGGGACTCCTTTACAGGCACTCAAGTACTGAAAACCCACCCTCCAATGGAGAAGGCCTGGTTGTTCTTTAGTTGGATTTCGAAGGGTTTTAAGCATGACCAGTTTACATACACGACAATGCTGGATATATTTGGTGAGGCAAGGATGATAAATTCAATGAAGTATGTCTTCCAGCTTATGCAGGAGAAAGGGATTGAGGTTGATGCCATTACTTATACATCGATGCTCCATTGGCTTTCTAATAGTGGTGAATTCTATGGAGCAGTGAACATGTGGAAGGAGATGAAAGTTAAGTGTTGTCATCCAACTGTTGTTTCTTATACAGCCTATATGAAGGTATTATTTGATAATAACAGAGCTGATGAGACAACTGAGATTTACAAGGAAATACTTCAATCTGGACTGAAACCTACCGCTTGCACTTACACACTCTTAATGGAACATCTTATCCGTTCTGGTGAGCTTTTTAATACATGATTGTATCTTTGTGTGTTTTGTTTTGGTTGCTGTGTGATTTATGCTGCTGATATGTTTACAACGACCATAATCTAGTGCATCGTGTAGTTCATGCAAGCATTTCTTTGCAGAAAGCTTTTCCTTTTTTCAAGTAAAACTTGGACTTCCCTTTAAAATATACTCAGCGGGTTTTGATGGTAGATGGAAAAGGTTCATGTTTTATTATAAAAGAATATTTTTCCATGGGAGTCTGTCCATCATATAAAACTAAGAACCTAATCTGAGGAGATTAAGATGTGTATATCCTTGCCCTGAGTAATTCCCATCTGAATTTTATAATCTTTTCAAGATAAAGGCGTTATTCCTCTCAAAGATAAAACATAGAGGCATCATGGAAATTCAGAGGAGAAGTTGGTGGAAAAGGAATGCAAGGGAAAGGCAAAGATTTGGAAGAATTGTTTTTTTTCCCTCCTAGTAAACCAAATCCTTCCAATGTTGGAATGGTTTGGAAGAACAAAAAGCTCATCGTCCCCTCCCCTACCTTTCTCTTAATGTTTGCTATCCAAACAAAGTGCTAGCTCCTGTTGAGAAAGTGAATATGATTCCTTCTCCCATATCCCAATCCCAGCCTTCAGTTATTATTATTGGTTAAGTTCAGATTGTTGCTAATTTCAATTAATCCCTAGAGAATGTGCTGTGAACAAATTTAGTTGCTCAAGCAGTTCAGCTCTTGATCAGCTAGTCATATATCAAGATTCTCAGGTTCTGATTACCATATTTCATCTTGGGTGATTCCCATGAAGGACCACTATTGAGTATTCACATGTTCTTATAGCTGATACAATATAGAATTTCAAAAAGTCAATTCCTATTTGGAATTTGGTGCTATTATCTTCAAAGTTGTACCACTTGAAATATGGTACCAAGTCATCTATCTAAAGTTTTGGCTGGTGAAAGTGTGAAATCCTAACAAAGGTAAGTTCTCATGTGAAACAGTCTCACAATAATCAGCAACTTGACTTATTGTGAGACCGGGGTGATTTTCTATTTTGGGGATGACTTGTTACTTTTTTGGGGTGAATTTAAATTCTTACGATTAGTTGGTGTGAGACGATCTCACCCGAGACTTGATCTTTACCAAATTCTTACATAATTCCTCATGTTAATTTGCTTAGCTGTTTAGCTGTTGAATCACACCCTTCTATTTAAGTTTTATCTAGGATCATAAACAATGATTTAGAATCACTAAGGTTTTTCTTACAGTTTTTTCTTAGTCTTCAATGGTTTCAAGGTACTAGAATTATTTGTTTCAATGAATGTCTGAGTAACTGCTTATATGTGTGCTTCATGTGTGTGTATTGACATTTGGTACGACCTATGGACTATTATGATCTTTCAAATTACGTTATGCCAAATCAATCTTTGACTTGTTTCAGGGAAATACAAATCAGCTCTTGAAGTTTTCAGGAAAATGCTAGAGACTGGGGTGCAACCTGACAAAACAACGTGCAATATTTTGGTAGAACAATGTAGCAAAGCAGGGGAAGCATGGGCAATTGTTCAAATTCTTCACTATATGAAAGAACATTCCCTTGTTCACTGTTATCCTATATCTTCAGGCAAATGAACTCTAAACATGGTCGGTGAGAGTGATTTGCTTCTCTCACAAGTTAATTCTCATATATCTATTAATGCCTTTGATAGTATTGAATCCAGGAGATGGAAAGAAAATACAGCTGATATGAACTATATTATAGATCAAGGTCTTCTTGTGGAATTATTGAGAAATAAAAATTTAGTTGCCACTGATTGCTTATTTTCTGGGATGGTGCAAAACAATGTGGTTAGCCTCTGACCTTGTCTCCAAAGTCATCAAGGTTTATTGTAACCATGGCAAGACAGAAACAGCTGTTTTGATCATGGAATTTTGTAATGATATGGGCATTAACGTTGAAAATGAAGCATTTCTTCACTACCGGGGTTTTGATTAGAACGAAAGATTTCTCAAAGATTTTGCGGATAGTTGAGAAAATGGTTAAAATAGATGTGTTTCCTGAACCATAGTTAGCTTCCTCATTGATTTTTAGGCTTGGTCCGGCAAGAGCTTATGTGATAGAATCAGCAAGGCCCCCATTGAGTTTTGTGTACACCGGGTGCAAAGAAAGGGGAAAATCAGGAGAATCACCATAATACTGTTATTTTGGTATCGATGTAGTCAGTGACACCTCAGCAAGGGTAGTGGGACTCAGACTCCACCAAATGAAAGAGAGATGAGAGGAATAGTGGGACTGCACCAAATGGAAGAGAGGAGAGGAATAATCTGGACTGAGAATAGTACCAGTGTAATACAATTGAACAGTATATATAGCAATACTTGGGAAAAGGGAAATTCATTCAAAAAAAGTAAGATTAATTTAGATGTGTATTGGGACTGTGGAGCCACTCGAAAGCTTCCTTTAAACTTAGTACAATCTCTCTCTTCTCTCCTATTTCTTTTTCTTCTTCTATGACATTTCATATATTTCTTTGTTATTAATCTCTGACAGTGGTATTAGAGGAAAGTACCATGGCCCCCACCGTAGCTCAATGAGTGGAACAGTTGGAGGAGCAATGCGCTGCCCTCACTATCTCTGAGGAAATGAACTCCGCTGTGAGTATCGCTGCCCAACAGATGCGGGCAACCCTCTCCACCCAACTTGCAACTAGTCTTGATCAGATTACCAAGAAGTTTGGGGATGATATGAGCTCTCTCTCGTCTCGGTTGGAAGTAAGAATCGGGCGTGCTCGGGAAAGCCACTTGGATGATAAACTTTTGTTCAAGTGGGACAACTCAAGTTCCACCGAGAAATTCAGATTGCCATCGAGGACATAAAGAGTAGCCTCCTCGCTAAGGAAGGGTTCTAGCAGCCGGAAAAGGAGCCCAACTTATAGGTGGTAGATGAGGAGGACGAGCAGAGATCTAGTGATGAGCATCCTACAACACGAATGGAAAGGGAAACTGAAAGTATAGAAAGTTGAATGTGCCCCTGTCTGAGGGTGAAAATCCAGATGGTTGGGTGTTAAGGGCATTAAGGTATTTTACCTTTTATGACTTGAACGAGGAGAAACTAGAGGCAGCGGTGGTAGGGATGGACGGCGATGCATTACTTTGGTATCAATGGGAGCACCGTCGAAAACTGATTTTGGGAGGAACTTAAGACCTTGATGCTCTGACATTTTCGCCCCACCAACTCCGGCTCCCTTTACGAGCAGTAGATGGCCGAAAAACAGTGGGGAACGGTGGTGGAATAGTGGCTCAACTTTTCTCAAGTTGGCCGCACCACTTGTCGACATTCCATAAGATTTGGCCATGGCTGTGTTCTATAATTGGCTCAGGGAGGAGATTAAGGCAGAGTTGAGGATTATGGATCTCATGGGCTTGGACTAAGCCATGGACCTCACATCCCGTATAGAAAAGAAGGTAAAAAATGGACCACAAGGGTGTGAACGGTCTATTCAACAAAAATCCAAACCCTAATGTCACAGTACTTCCTATTAAATCCCTATCCAACTTCTACAACCCTACCTTAACCACAAAAGGCCTAAATTCTCCATAAAATCCAACCTACCCAAAGAACTGAGGCCCAAACACTTTTCTCAACCTACCCTCCACTAAAACCCTTTGACCACCTACAAGCCCAACTGATAAATAACGAGTTATAGTATAAATGAGAACGTGGTCTCTATTTCCGGTGCGACGACAAATGGTTTGTCGGGAGTCGGTGTCGCTGGAAAGAGTTAAGCGTCTTGTTGGCCAACGAAGAAGCGGGCGAGAACTGGTGGAAGGCCAAGGGTCGGTGGTAATCGAAGAGGGAAGGGTAGAAGAAAACTAGACGGAATTATCACTCAACTCGGTAGTTGGCGTAACCAACCTGAAGACAATGAAAATGGTTGGTTTCATTAACAAAAACCGTGATTGTGTTGGTGGACCCAGGGGCCACCCAAAACTTCATCTCGCTGGGCACGGTGGAGAAGTTGAAAATTATGGTGACCAACACCAAGCAATTCGGTGTTTCCCTTGGCAATGGAGAGGTGATTAAGGGGGTAGGGTTTTGTAAAGTGGTATTGGAGGTTCACGGAATTTAGATTTTTGAAGATTACTTTCCCTTACAATTGGGGAACTCCAATGTCATACTTGGGGTACATTGGTTAGAACAACTTGGCACGATTCTAACCAACTGGAAGCAGCAATCCATAAAACTTCATTTGGCAGCAAAATGGTAGAATCTCAGAGGAGACCTCTCCTTGGAGTGTTCCAGAATTTCTTTAAAGGCAATGATGCGGTTTCTTCGGAAGGAAGGAGGGTTGTGGGTAGAATTCAATCAGCTAGAAGGGGTTGAGGAGAAAACATTGGATATTCCACCATTTTTACAGGCCACAACTGCCAAGTATAAGTAGGTGTTTTATCTTCCTATTGGGTTGCCCCCCAAGCGCAACAGAGAGCGTGCCGTTCTCTTGAAACAGGGCCAAGATCTCACCTCAATCCTATCCTATCGGTATCCACAGAGCCAAAAAGACGAGATTGAACATCTTATCCGAGACATGTTGCAAGCACGGGTTAGAAGGCCCTCGGTGACTCTATTCCCCAGCGCGATCTTACTAATAAAAAAGAAGGACGAGTCTTGGTTCTTTTGCGTGTACTATCGTGCCTTAAATAAAGCAACTGTTCTAAACAAGCACCTAATGTCGATGATTGACGAGGTATTGGATGAGCTCCATGGCCCTCGAGTTTTTCAAAACTAGACCTCAAATCCGGTTATCACCAAATTCGAGTACGGGAAGATGTGACTAAGACCGCTTTCTGCACCCATGAAGGTCACTATGAGTTCTTAATCATGCTGTTTGGGCTCACCAATGCACCAACCACATTCCAATCACTCATGAATGAGGTATTCAAACCCTACCTTCGCAAGTTTGTTTTGTTGTTCTTCTATGACATACTTGTTTATAGTTGTGATGAAGCTACCCATTATGAACATCTTGAATTGGCATTAAAAACTCTAGCTGCCCATGAGTTGTATGCTAATGGAGGGAAGTGTGAATTTCGAAGAAATAAGGTGGCATATTCGAGTCATATAATCTCGGCCGAAGGAGTTTCTATGGATTAGGAGGGTCCATACCATGTTGGATTTGGACCACCCTAAAAACTTTGAGGGAATTCCGGGGGATTTTTGGGACTCATGGGATATTACCAGAAGTTTGTGGCTAATTACGCCAAGATAGCCTTACCCTTGACCTCACAGTTGAAGAAAGATAGCTTCCATTGGGGAGATGAGGCCAGTGAGGCCTTTACTCGGTTGAAGCATGCTATGACCACTACTCCAATTTTAACTATGCCAAACTTTCAACATCCCTTCACATTAGAAACGAATGCCTCAAAACATGGGTTGGGGGTTGTCCTACTGCAAAATTAGCATCCAGTGGCTTATTTTAGCCACACCTTGGGGCTCGAGCACACCTTAAACCCCTCTACAAGAAAGAATAAATGGTGATCGTTCTTGCGGTGCAAAATTGGCACCACTACCTCATAAGCAGGCGGTTTGTTATACGCACATATCATAGGAATTTGAAGTTTTTGATGGAGCAAAAAATGGTGTGATCATAGTATCAAACATGGATGAGCAAGCTTATGGGCTATGTCCGGGGGCCTCCAACAAGGTAGCGGATGCGTTGTCTCGTAAAACCATCGATGTTGAGCTTAGTTATCTGGAGAGAGTATGTGGAGTTCCTTGGACTCGGATTCAAGAGGCAATAGAACAAGATGAGTTCATTAGAAGAATTAGGCAGGAAATTTCAGAACAAGGAATCAGCCACCATGGGTTTTCAATAGTGGAAAATAGGGATGGGCATGGCCCGAATCTGGGGCGGGTCCAATCAGACCCAGGCCCGTAATTTTTTATTTGGACCCAGACCCGCCCCAGACCCACAGGGTCTGAAAATTTCGGACCCTTACCTAGACCCAATGGGTATTGGGTCCAAAATGGGTCTCAAGCATATTTTGACTTTCTATTTATTTTTTTACCTTGCGATTTTTCACGCACATGTTCCTTAGTAATTAAAATGATTAAACTAGTCAACTACGCAACTTACACAAGCATACAACTAGTCAACTACGCATAATTAAACTTACTGACAAAAAAAACCAGATAGAAATCAAAGATAACAGTGAAGCACACATATTCTCAAACATTAATAGTTGAATATATATAAACGCATAGAGCCATAGACAAACACTACTACACAAGCGCACATATTCTACTCCCTCCGTCCCAGAAAGATCTGAACACTTGTTGGGACACGTAGTTTAAGGTGATAAGTTGTGGTGTGGTTATCAAATGTTATTTTATTTAAAAAGTAGATGTGATAGGAATTGGTGGGGGTATTTTTTATTAGAGGAGAGAGAAAGTTGGGTAACTTTTTATTGATAAAAGGTAGAGTGTGGGCCAAATATGTGTAAAAGAAATAATATATAAATGGTGGGACCATGCCAATAATGGAAGTGTTCAAACTAATTTGGGACAAACATAAAAGGAAAGTGTTCAGACTATTCTGGGACAGAGGTAGTAAGTATTAACATTGATACTTCATTAAACAAGAAAGAAATATGCATAATTAAGTAAATCAAGAAAGAAAAATATTTGAACTTTAGATACAGTCATATAGAAATCAAATACAAAAAAATTGAAAACTTAGGATCTGCGGACTGAAGCAGTTAGCAATGACAAATTGACAATGAGTGGGATTTAGGGTAAAATTTAGTTTATACTCCATATTTTACATTATTTTATATATATTTTACATGGAAAAAAATACACTAGGTCTGTGGGTCGAATCTGGGTCTAAAATTATCAGACCCAGACCCGTTTTTAAACATTTAGACCCAGATCCTACCCGGACCCAATGTGTCTCAAAATTTTAGACCCAGACCCTTAAAAATAGGCCGGGTCCAACCGGGCCTGGGTCGGGTCCTGGACCCATGCCCATCCCTTGTGGAAAACAAACTACTCTACAATGGCCGGATCATGGTTCCTCCCGAATCCTCCATCACTCACCGATTGTAAGTTGAATACCATGATTCTCGGGTGGGTGGCCAGGCGGGCGAACTCAAGACTTACCTTCGCTTCACTAGTAGAAAAAATGCTTATTGTTGCGGTCATTAAGTGGCTATTGCGCGGTTTTGGCCGTGCAGCAATTAAGGGCGCAACCCATTGCTGCGGTTTTGACCGCAACAATATGCCAAGCAAAAGGTTACACCTATTGCTGCAGTTTCTAGCCAAAACCGCAGCAATAGGTTTCTTTTTTATTAAAAAGATACAACGTATTGTTGCGGTTCCTGCTCAGAACCGCAACAATAGGTACTGGTACAGGTGAATTTTTTTTTTTTTTTGCATTTCGCCATCAAATTTGAAAGACAAAACCTAGCAACTAACCCATCCACTATCCACCAAATTTGCATACAAACTGAAGATGAAATGAGCATCAGATCTTGAAACAAAAACTAAACTCAAAATGAAACCAACATAAAAAAAAAAAAAAAAAAAAAAAAAACAAACATCACATTCATTCATAATAAATTAAACTAAAATCACATTCATTCGGCAACTCTAACTGAACATGGCATCACGCTCATTCTAAAAAACAAATGAAAAAGTCGAAATACATATAAATGAGGGTACTAATTGGACAACCACCCCCCCAAAAAAAAAACAAAAAACAAAGTTAGAGCGCTTTACAAAAACTGCCTAATATCCACCACAACTCTCTCCAGCAAGCTTACAGAAATAAGTTCGTTAGTGTTTACAGCAAATATCACCAATACCCAAATTTATTTGAAGCATGACAAAAGAGAAGGTTATTCAAATTTAGCATTCATCAGTTGAATCAACATCAGATCTAAGTAAAATCTCTTAAAAAAGCTAAGTAAAAACTATAACCAACTTACAAGGAAAAAAAATGATGAAAATCAGATCTAAGAATAAAAAACTAAAACCTAACATCAGATTTATCACGCCGCCGAGGTAGGGGGAGAGCGAGCGAAGTCCGTCCCGCCGCCGAGGAATCACGCTGGTGTTCAGCGAGATAATGAAAATCGCGCCGAAGTAGCTGAAAATGGTGGAGATCAGCGAACAATTCCCGAAAATGGTGTTGACGGCGACTTTGTACCGCTTCCGGCAAACTTAATGGAAATTCACAGATCCGAAAAGGAAGAGAAGAGGGTAGGAGATGTGAAGAAATCGATTTAAATCAAAAAAATAAGAAAGAGAAAGAGTAACCTCAAAAACGAACTTACACGAAAACAATGAATCAGTAACACAACATAATAAAGTCAGTAACCTGTAAAATCTATAATCAGTAACCACAAAAAAATGTAATAACACTTGTATAACTTCATCAATAACACCTATCCTAATAAGTTCATCAACAAATGAATATCCTCCATACATTCAAATCAGTAACCTCAAAACAGTATATATCCAGTAAACTCAATTAAAAGCAGTAACACCTCGCTTTATAAACAGTAACATGAAAAACGAACTAACATGAACATAAGCCGAAACCTTACTCAATCAGTAACCACAAATAGATTATTGATCAACGAAATAAACAAAAATGAACAAACAAAACAAATGCAAAACCTAGGTTTTCAAATGTCTTGATGAGTAACATCAAAATAAATTTCCAAAGTTAAAAATACATAACAAAACAAACAAATGCAAAACGTAACTTCTCAAATCTATTGATGTGTAAGAAAATGTAACGAAATTACTATTTACAAAACAAAATGAGTAACAACTTCGTAATCTAGGTTTTCAACACTTCAAAAATACATAATTTCACGAAGTTACTAATGTTGAACTACAAAAGTTACTAAATAATTCAATAGGAGTTACGCATCTACAAATAATTCAAAACACACAGGAAAAAAAAAAGAGAAAACGAAAAACAACCTTCACTTTAGTTGCAACCAGGTTCAACAAAAACACGAAATTATGTCTATGAGTTCCAATCAGGTTCAATAAATACATAAACAAACACTGAGAATTCAAAAAACAACAAAAAAACACCTGAAGATTCCTTCTTAGTACATGTAGTTGTTCTGATTTCGCCTCCACGAACAATAGCCTTCACTTTAGGCATCTTTTTAGACGAAGAATCCATTCAAAATGTGAAAATAAACCTCTAAAAACGCCGCAAAACAGAATAAAATTACAGATGTTAATGGAGGTTTTTCGAGCAATATTAATGGAGGTTTTACTAGCAATATGTTAATAGAGGTTTTAACAAACAACAACAAAAAATGAAGGTTATTACAGTTAATGGATATTTAAACGAGGTTAAATTGCAGTTACCGCCAACGTGTAAACGTGGCTTGTAACGTTAGTTTCAGCGTGGGTTATCTTTCAGCGCTCTTTAATTGGGCCATCATTTTAAAATCACAAAAAACGCTTCCCTAGGTCATGTTTCAGCGCTGGGGTCTTATTTTCAATTAGACTGGGCCGGCCACACGCGAAATTTCTGGTGTGGCCGGCCGTATATAAGAATTTGTGTTGTTAATATTTGATCTTTATGCTTCTGTTACTTTGACACCTTCATTTACCTTAATTGTTGCTTATCGACTAGTGGCGTGGCTAACGCGATATGACACTTGGATACTTCATTTCAAAAATTCAAACCAAAAACTTGACATTTTTTATATACAAGCATTACATAAAATAATATCACCTCCATTTTTATTAGCATTATTTTATTCCTTTTTATTTTTTGCTTGTTTTGAACCGTATTAATAACATTACGGATGTTCGAAATGTTGGAATTGGGCTTTGCTGGTAGCATAAGTTGTACTCCCTCCGTCCCATAATATAGTGCCTACTTCATTTTTGGTGGGTCAAACTTTAAAATCTTTGACCGAATATTCTCATTTGTATATATAAAACAACATATTCATGTGGGATCTTGTTAGATTCGTCTCAATGTGTAGTTCCATAATATCGACTTTTTATATTTTTTATTAATACGGAATTAGAGATATTAAAGGTCAAAGTTACGTCTTGGAGACCGTGTAAAAAAG
Organism: Beta lomatogona; assembly: GCA_947646795.1. Lineage (NCBI taxonomy): Eukaryota > Viridiplantae > Streptophyta > Magnoliopsida > Caryophyllales > Amaranthaceae > Beta > Beta lomatogona. The sequence continues at coordinate 2,069,955 of CANSNZ010000018.1, read as the reverse complement.
AAACAAGCACTATATTATGGGACGGAGGGAGTATATGGCTCGTGTTTGTTGATACGAGGGCCACTACATCTGGCCAAGGTCGTGTTTGGGCTGCGTGTTAGTGTGTGCTTCGGTAATTGCTGAAAGCATAACTGATTTTGGCAGCATATGCGTATACAAGACATGGAGTAGCAAGAATTGGCAACTAAGTTTACTGCAATTCTTGACTTCTTGGCCTAGTGTTGACGTGTTTGTGTGACTACGATTATAGTGTTGTTGGCTGTTCCTCTACATTCATTAATCCTCTTGCACTTCGCCACTTAGTATCATGTGAATGCTAGTGTTTGACTTCTGAACTCTATTTTAATTCTAGTGCTTTGGCAGAATTTCTTTTCGCACCGGCAATGGCATTGGCATATATACAATGGCCGTGAGTTATTTTCCTTAAGAAAAGGTCATAGAAGACGTTCTTTGACACAACTTTAAGTATAGGATGTCAGTCGACTTCCCAAATAGGAAAAAAAAATATTATCTACCTTTTGCGTTTGACATTTTTAAAAAATAAATAAATTGTATTGACTATCAATTATTCAATTATGTGATTTTATATTAGAAATCTCAAAACCTATAGTTGAAACCCTAAAATTTTATTTTTAGGGTTGCCTAATTGTGATAATTTCAATGAAGAAAAGAAATGTTTAGAGGCATATAAAAATTAATGCATTACTAAAGATATTGCATTGATTTATTTAATACTAATTATACTTCACTTATTTCTTACTATCTTGAAGCTGACAGATGAGTCAAGTCATGTCAGGTTTACAAGTTTTAGGAATGACTCCTTCTAACCTAAACTCGACTCATCTGCATAACATGTTTGTCACACATAAACGATGTTTTCAATACACTCCAATAATTGTAAAACCACACAAAGTAACCTTGTAGTCCGATTAACCCACTTATATTGTGATATTATCAGTTCTAAATGAATGATCACAATTAGGGGTGTACACCGACCCAGGACCGGACCGGAACCGGTTGGATCGGAAACTGAGAATTCTTTGGACCTGGACCGATTTTGGACCTGTTGGACCGGAATCTACTTTTTTTTATAGAAAAACAGATATATACTTTTAGAAAAAAAAAATGTATTTTTTATATAATTTAAAAAAACATCTTTTTATTTAGATTTTAACATTTTTATAAATGAGATACATAAAAATTTAATAATTCTAACAACAATAATCTTAAAAGGTAATGAGTAGATTTTTATCTTTCTAACTTTTACAAAATAATTAACCTTCAACCTTTTTCTTTTACGAAAAAAAAAAAAAATTATGGTCCATCGGTCCAGACTGGAATTTTACGGATTGGACTGGATCGGAAAACCGAAATCGTGGATTTCGGTGGACAGAGGATGACCAGAATCTTCGGTCTGGTCTGGTCCGAATTCAGGTCCGGTCCAGATTCCGGTCTGACCATGGTCTTTGCACAGCCCTAATCACAATAAGGAAAAAAACAACATATATTAGAATAAAAAAAAAATATTATAACTTATTTTAGATGAACGGATTATTATGTCTAGTAAAATCATCCAATATTTGAGTCTTATTGAGTCAGTTCACTTATTTTAATAGGTCAAATTCATAATTTAAACCCATTAATTCTTGTTTTTAAGGCAAACCCACTAATTCCATTTCAAGTCATATAACTTTTTGTTAGGGGTGAAAGTTCGGTGTGCGGTTTGGATTAGTGTCTAATCCAATTCGATCCGAATAAAATTTGGATTTCAATTTTCCAATCCGAATCCAAACCAATTAGAGTTTGAATCCGATCCTATCCAATCCGAAATTTCAAACTCTAGATTGGATCCGATCCGAAAATCCGATTTTTTTAAAACTCTATTTTTTCGGTGAAATAAATTAAGCACAATAGCAACCTAATAGATTTACGATTTACAAATTCATAATTCTTACAAACCCCATAATCCATTAATAAACTAATAACAAACCCATAGGCCATAATTCATTACAATAACACATCAAATTCAGTTCAACAAGACGTTCACGGTATCTGAGTATATGACAGCAGCAGTATTGTACAAGTCACGACAGCATTGTACATTGTACAACGAAGAATATAAAGAAACAACAGCAGCATTGTACAAGTGCGGTTAGGGTTTTAGGTATCAGTTTAGCACTTAAGCCCAGATACATAATACAAGGCATATTACTATTCGGTTATATTGGATTTTTGGATCCAATTACCCTCAATCCAATCCGATCCGAAAATCCAATTATTAAAAAAATTTCAATGCGAACACAGTTCGAATCCGATCCGAATTACTAATTCAGATTGGATTGGATTGGATTTCGGTTTTTATCTGAATAACTTTCACCCCTACTTTTTGTCACTATTCCTCAAGTTATCTTATCTCTTACATTGAGTAAATTGTTGGGCCCTATTAGGGGTGAAAGTTATTCGGATAAAATCCAAAATCCAATCCAATCCAATCCAATACGAATTAGTAATTCGGATCGGATTCGGATTGAGATTTGTTTTATTTGATGCAATATCTATATCTTAGATTGAAGAAGTAACCCAGTACTAAACAAAAAGCTGGCTACCAACCTACCTTAGAAAACCAAAGACTAATCAACAAAGTGGTGCCCAGGTCTCAAAAAGTGGAGCAAGTGGACTGACTCATTTAAACACAAGAAAAAGACAGAAATTGGGCTCCAGCACTCGCACTTGGTGCGGCTCCTTGAACCAACCCATGAACCAAGTTGGAACCTCACGCCATCAACACTAGTACTACCTCCAAAAATTACTGGCTTAGTGGCTTTAATAAGTAACGTAGAACATTTTATTCTTTTTCAGTAAACTAGTTGTTGTATGCGCGCGGCACCCCAAAATAGTATAATTGTGCTATTCGAAGTATGCTGGCCTTAATTAGTAAGATGTTCATTTTGCAATCATTTCAAATAGGTGGTAAGTTTAAGCTTTATTAGGCAAACTAAGGAAGGTTGATGTGCAAATATGATTAATTTACTCGTTCATTTCATTCGAAAATAAAATACATAATTAAGTTTATTTGAAGTGCAATTTTAACTGCTAAGCTAGCATTAGTAGTAACAGGAATTGGAACGTGCTGCTAGCTTGTAGGTCTCTCACATGTCTTTGAAGTGTTCATGTTTTTTTCTAGCCAAGCGTAGGTGCGGTGTATTTGTAAAATGCAAGGCAAGCATTACTAATAGACTAATAGCATAATTGCAGTGGTAACTATTACAAATTGTAGTGTTCTGTGCCAGTTTCCATAAAGACATAGTGCACATAATCAGTAGCAAAAATATCACACTAAACGATGTTAAGTAGAATAGTTAAGCACTGCCCTTGTAAACCAAGAAATAATGTTAAGATGGCAAGTGTTTGGGGTGTTCCATAGGAACAGACAGCTTAACTGTTATAAAAAGTACAAAAAGGGGGGTGTTCCTATGAGAAGCCCACAAAAAACAAAAGGAACTTGAATGACAACTAATGTGTAACTCCCAACGGATGGACTTAGGGACCCAGCTGAGGATCCTGAGAAGTTGCATGACCAATTTAGCAATGCGATCAAAATTGAAGGTCCCCTGAAATGCAACAAGGGATAATGTTACCTTGCTGTGGGCAAATTGCAACAGGAAAACATGGGTATTTAATTTACCTTTCGTTATTATAAGCATGATATAAACTGTTGAACTGATATATAAAGTGTGGAAAAAATTATTTATTGCCATCTATTAATTGCGCTAGGATTGATATGTTTCATAGATTTCAGTTTAAAATTACTGCTAAGAAATAAGTAGATGTAATTGTTAGAGCATCAATGTTATTCCATAACGTTTCAGTTTGTAAAACTCAAATTAAATTTAAACCTGAGAACGAACCTAAGGACAATTTTAAATCGTGAACAAATGGATTGTAGAGCATAATTATAGTATGTATTGTTAAAAACTGAAATGGTAAGGAACAATAAAAGAGAAAGCGGCAAGAGAATTTACTGTTATGTGGAGGGAAAACAGTATACAGAGACACGAAAAAAGAGGAGAGGACAGAAGGAAGATAAGTTTAATTGTGTGATTTGAGAGTGAATGAATGAATGAGGAGCGAAGCAAGGAGTAAATGTGTTGACATTTTTTTTTTTTGATTATTTATAGTTGTAACTTTTGAAAAGTATTAGTTGATGCATCATAGTATAATGGCAGGCCAATCATCTAGTGTGTAGTGTAGACTTACATCGGAAATCTGTGAATATATTTCTGCTGCTGGTTGTTTGAACAGCACCTCACATTCTTGAGTAAAGGATGTGAATGTCATTTCATCAGTATCATCGCAAGCATCGAACTTGAATGTGATCCTGTTTCATAAGTATATTAATAGTAAGGGCTTGGATAAGATAAGCAGGTGGTAGAAGTGGTTTTCTGGCTTTTGTTAGTTGTGGTTTGTGTGCCTATTTACCTTGGCATTGCGATGCACTTTTCTTTTGAACAGAACTTGCAAGTGTAGGATTCACCGCATTTCGGTTCAACTCGCTTGCCACAGTTGTGGCACCCAATATATGGAACGATTCTAGATCGGTCGGGCAAAGGGATAATAACTCGGATCCAGTATTTTTCTTCTTGGAGGGTATTCTCTGGCTGCAATTTAAAGTAAACGATGCATTTGAGGTGCTTCTTTGGCGGTTTATAGGAAGTAGTAGTTCTAAAGCACACCAAAATGTGTATTCATAAGTTTTATGTAAAGATGGCATAATTTAATTTGAGCTTCAAAGTACAGATTCAGGATTTAACTATGACTACACACAAGGTAAGATTTAACTATGTAAGATTATAACGTATATGTAGAAATGTACGTATAAGTTTGTGCATTACAGTAGGCTGTAGAGATGTGTATATTACCTTCTTCTTCTTAATCCCTTCAAGTGTAAGAATGTCTATGTTATGAGGTGGATTCCTCACTGCAACAACGCACGCCATGCGATCAGCCACAACTGTGCGCTTTTCTACAGCCCTGCAAGGGAGATGGGGATTAGGACAGCTAGTGTTTAGTCATTTCCTTTGGTAACTGATTATAAGGATACGTTTCAGCATCTACAAGTACCATTTGCGAAGCGCATCTGCTCTTTCTCCAGCTAGGTTCCGGTGGAACATGGTTGCCATGTTTGTTGCAAGGGAAAACCCTGCAAATAATTTGTTATCAAGCAGAGGGGGAAGGTTGTGTTGGAGAGCTAACAAATGTACATTTTTTTCAAAAAAAAAAAAGTGCAGAATAGATATATTTAATAGATGGCTGATTAGCAAAGAATAGGTCAAGACTTCATGGCATGTCAATATAGACAATTCAGATTAGATGTCCTCTTGTGGTTTCTATGGTACTTGGAACAGAATGCAAACTTTGAAGACTTTAACACAAATCCAGAGCAGGAAAATGGATGATTAAGAATTAGTCACTTCAATTTCATCATATCAACTGGGATCAAATTCAACCAAATCCTGAGTATCAAGAGTCAACAAAAAGGCCTTTTTTTCATTTTTTTATTATCTTCTTCTTTAAATTATACCTTATATATTCTTAAGAAAGAGTTTCCTTTTTTTATTGGGTGATACAAGAAGTGTATATGTTGTTGATACTATAACACCCAGCATACCTGTAGGTGGAATGTACACATAGATATCGAATGGTTTTTTTTGTCCTGATTTTCCCCCATAGCTAGTGGTATGAGTTTTGTTTTGTTTCCAGAATATCTTCTTCTATTTTAATAAGGATATGAATCTTCATTATTTTTTATGTTTATACATCAGATAAGGATATTTTTATTTGTATATTTTCTGTTTTAATGCCAGACTATGTTTAGTAGCTGCCTATTAAAGCATGTAATTTTGATGTACATAATTCAAAAACCAAAGAGGGCAGATCTAAATAACAAGGCATCATATAACGAAACAATACAAAGCATGCTACGACATTATAGCAAGACCGCAAGTATAACAGTAAAAAGCAAGCACATTTGCAAGCATAGTAACTTTGTAAAAGGAAATCAGAAACACATAGCTAAGCATCTGGTAAAAAGGGTCCAGAATGCACGATTACCAGGAAGTGGCTAAGTAACCGATGAGGAGCGCTTTCCAACAGACAACACAAGTCCTACGGGAAAAGCCAGATTAAGTTAGCTTTGCAAGTTCCAGTTTAACGATAAAGCAACCCAACATTTAGACACACGTAACAATGAAGTAAAACATCCAAATCATAACTATCTTTTCATAAAATCGCAGCATAAAATAAAAGAGCTATGCAGCATGAATTCCATACTACATAATACATAAGTAACAAATGCAAACCAGTAACAGGGGTCCCTAGCTATTTAGCATGAAACCCGAAAGGTCTAGGGCACGGTTGCAAATCTGTTACATGTAATCCAAAAAGGTATAAGCCAAGGTTCCTAACTATTTAGCATTTAATCCAAAAGGTTTAGCACGAGGTCCCATCCACCATGACAAGGCATTCAAATATGACATTATAAACTTATCTTACGACCATTAAAGTTCCTTTATTTACAAATATACGTGGTAAGCAAATAGTTTAAATGTGATGAAAAGCAAAGATCAAACAGTCAAATGGCAATTCTATACTATGAACTTAAAAGGCATAGGTATAGAACTTCTAATCTAACATTTTTAAAGCAAGAGCATGCATAAGATTAGTTTTAATTAAAAAGGAAAACAACATTAAATTTCAAGTGAAAAAGAACACAAAAATAAAATAGAAACATTAAGCAAAGTGCATCACATAGTAATTAAATGTTCTTTAGTTCTTTTTGGAACCAATTTATAAGAGTCGAGCTAGATTTGTTGTGTAATTTTTTGCCTGCAATTATCTTTGTATAAGGTGAGATTGAATTTAGTTTGTGTCAAGTTCGCAGTGTCTGTTTAATTAGAAGTGAAGATACTAAGCAAGAAAGTAATTCTTAGGTGCTTTTGGATGAAAGGAGTGAAAGGAGCAAGAACCTACACAGTTTTATGAGAATGATCACAAAGAGGCAGTTCATTTGATAGCTAGTATTTCTACCAAGGGTTTATGTAAGGAAAACCTCAACCTTAAACTGGAAAGTACAACCCAGTGGGAGAAGGTGAATAAACAAAGGTAAAAATAAGTGGAGATTGTACTCTCAGCCCTTTGTGTGGAGCTAAATGAGCATGAACACCGGAGTGCACAGTCTCTTCACTGGGTGAAACAGTGCTTGTACTTTTCTTAAGTGTATTTTTAGCCAAAAAAACAAACAGCTCTCAGTAGCTTCTGAGCATTTGGTGCTAATTGTTCCTACGCAATTTCTGGGACCTAATAAAGTTCGCAACAATGCAATAATATGCACGAATTATTTTAATTCCATATGGATAATTCTAATCAAACGAAGAACAAAGTAAATCAATTTCCATATGGATAATTCTAATTAAACGAAGAACAAAGTAAATTCAAGATATATTTCCTAATCATTAAGGAAGACAGGTAGCAGAGCAGGGCTAACCCAAACACAGTAAGGCTAATTAAGCAAATTATAATGGATAAAAATTGTATTCACTCATTGAGCAAGTTATTAATCTGTAATATGGACTGAGCTTTATTTAATTCTAATTAAGAAGCTCACCTGCAGCAAGCCCGCCTGGGAAACAGCTGCATCAGCCCCTAGAACATCGAGTACTGATTGAATGTCCTTCAAGATCCATCCGCAAAAAATGAATTGAATGTCCTTCAAGATCCATCCGCAAAAATTGAGGTGCTAATCGCACTGTAGATGTGAATTATCAAAGGAAACAAAAAGGATCTGGGAGAAATTCGAAAGAAACGTTAATGGCGGTGAGTCAACGCCCAAAAGCATGAGAGAAGGTGAAAGAACGCAAAAAGGAGGACGAAGAAAGTGGGGAAATGACAGGTTGGCAAAGGAAAGGGCGGTAAATTCAGGAAGGCCTCAGCATGTGCACAACGCGTGGCTCCCTTATGAAGGGTATATTTCATGTAAATGTGACTCAGGTCACTATTGATTTCTACAGTAGCAATACATATTCTAGGAAATAACATTGATTATAAGGAAGACCCTAGACAATTGAATAATTGTGACAATATCTCACTACATATTCGCTTAAACAATATCGTTTTCCCTTGAACTCAATCCCTCTAAGCCTTGTCTACAGACCTCCTTGTGTAGCCTCAAATAAAAATAACCTAAAGTAATTTTAAACCTTGCTTATATACTGCCTTTTATAACTTCAAATAAAAAAGATCACAAAGGCAACTTAAAGCAAGAGGCAAGGTTACCGATAGTCCGGTATATCTCCATTGCAAATAAACTGTCACCAATATATTCAAGGCATAAGCAAGACCTACACTAAAAAGAAGGATTTTAAGCACAAGCAACAAGTAATAAAACGCTGCAAGTAGTAAGATAAAATATTGGAGGAGTCTCTTGTAAAAGCTAGGCAGATTCCAAGGCAAATAAAGAAGGCATCATTCTTGCTATATAAAGACAAAATGTGAAAATCTTGATAATATAAAAGGCACCGAAAAAATGGAAGTAAAACTAACAGGAAATTAAACAGGAAAATTTAACTGAACTAAAAGTAAAGATTACCGTCCAAAGGAAGCAAAGATGGAAAGAAAAGGAGAAAATAATAGGAAAGGAAAAGGAAGATAGAGATTACATAGAGTGGGGATTAGGGTTTGGGCTCAAAGAAAACCACTCCATCTTTCTTTCACGTCTTCCTCTCTGAAATGTTACCAAAACATCAAATTTTATATAAAATTCAACATTCACAAATATATAATTGAAGTTCGAATCCTTAAAATACAATGAAGTAAAAGCCTCTAGAAAGTGCAATTCCTAGCCATCCAAAACAAAACCATCCACTTTGGAAAAAGACTGGAAAGTCTAAATAAATGATTGAAGAAAAGGAACGGAAATTACCAAGAATAAGCTAATTTGACCCAGATCTGTGATATCTATAAGAATGAGTGTGGAGCCAAAGACGCATTTCTCGAATTCGAATCCCACAAATGGCCTAAAGAGTTCCTTTCTCGGCTTCTAGGGCTCCAATAAAATTCCTTGAATAAGGGAACATTACGCAAGAAACAACAATGAAAGCAAAGATTAGGTGATTCAAAGGAGAGGAACTCACATAATTCTTGAATATTTGCTTTTCATCAGTGACATAAATTTCAAGAGTTCCTCCATATTTTCTTTTCAGTCTCCAAAAAATGTTTAAACAAACAAAAAAATCACGAACTGGAAAGATACAAAGGAAAATAAATGAAATCAAACCTTGAAAATCGATTAGATAGAAAGAAAGGAAATTTACCAACAAGATCAAGCAAAAATATAAAATCAACTCAAAATTGCCAACAAAAAGCTAATCTTACCCAGATTCGTGAAATCCATGAGAATACACGTGGATTCTTCAAAGCCCATCTATATTCCGATCGAGAAATGCTTCTTTGACCAGCCGATCAAAACCCTAGGCATGTGCGACTGCCGATGTAATTAAATTGTGTTCTTGAGAGAGAAGCTAAGCTAAAAATTCCTACAAGATCAAACCCTAGAATTTGAATAAAGAGAGATTGAGAAACGAAGAGAAAGAGGAGAGAGAATTTACTGTTGTGTGGAGGAAAAACCAGATCCAAAGACAGAGAAAGAGGAGTTATGAGAGGACAAAAGAAAGGAAAATCGTGCGGTTAGGATGAAGGAGTGATGGATAGCTCAGATTGTGTGGGTGCTTGTGAACAGTGATTTGCAAGGTTTTGTGACTCAGAACACTGTGCACAATCTTCAAACTTTTAAAAGGTCTAGGAACCACCATGTTTGCCATTCTTTTTGGCCGGCGATTGGCATTCTCTCTATCTCTCCTCTTTCTCGTTGTTGTTTTGTAAAGAAGAATTTCTTCTCTAGAGAAACAGTGAAACCCTAAATTGTTACAGTTTACAAGGAGGAGAAAGAAGAGATGGAGGGCTCAGATTCATCTACACTTATGAACAATGAATTTCATGCTTTACTCACCCAAAGCGCTATTGGCTATTCCTTTCAACAGTACCTACACTTCCCACTTTTAAAAGGTTAAGGATAAGGATAATGCCAGATCTAAGTTGTTAATGTCATGGTCTCATGGACATGAACATATCTATCCCAATTGCCCTTTAATTTCAGCACTTAAAAGTTAGCTTCCATTTAAAATATATGACATATTTCATGAATCATACAGTTACTCATATTAGACTCCGCTCCTCAAATTTCTCTCCCTAATGATCAATTGCTAGTAATTTGAACACCAATAGCAATCCACTCAATGCATCACCAATAGCCTGATTTGACATGAGAACCAAGTAGCCATTTATGAAACCAATAATAGTGGTGACAAATTGACCTAGTGCAAAGAAGACTTACTTGATAAATCAAACTGCTGCTCAATCTTTTTCTATTCTACTCCTAAGAAATAATAATTAGCTCAAAAGAATTAAAACAATGATAAAAAAAGGGATCAAATGCAGATATAATCTATATATAGCAATGTTATAAGATTTTCAGCATACAAAAGCAACAAAATAATGAAAACTCTAGTATTAATTTACGTGTCCAAGCTATGTAAAGATATTCTTTTGTCACAACAGCTCACAATTAATCATACCATGAATGACAAAACCGGTTAAATTAAGGTGCCTCTGATTAGCCAAAAACACACAAATTAAGGTGCATTTTTTCTTTCTTTTTCTTTTTTGAAGCAAATTCAGCAAATTTCAAGCATTAAAATGGAACCTAAGAAGTTGATTTCTAACTTATAACAACGAAAGCAAAAGAGTAGAGTGGCGAAGAGCTTAGTATCATTCAGTGATTCACAAACCTTAACATAATCCTTTGAATTCAAACCCTCATTCAATCCTGCAATTCCATACACAATCAAACTAAAAACTATCAGAATACGATAATCATTCCTAACATCAGATCTAGTACTCTTCATAAACAATCGAAATATAACAAATATACATATAAAATCTGAAGTAAGCAATTAATTCTCAAAATCGATACAAACAACAACACTTTCTTTTCAACACTACGACAATTAGATGTCACAGACTCATTGCTAATGTTGAACTTTATCTCACAGACTCATTGCTGCTGTAAGAAATCAACAAGCAAATTTTACAAACGGCACGTCGGCACCATCACCAACTGTAACACATATTATAAACCTCGAAGCACTTATTTCTCTGAAAAATAAAACTCTAACGATCATCTATTCAAACAACCCCCTCTCTCTTCTCCTCTTGATCAATCAATCACCCAAAAAAACTCTCAAATTCAATGCAAAAAAAATCTAAATTGGTCCTCATCTAGAACTACACATGAGCGAACCTGTAACAGCTTGTTTGGTAGAAGGGATTTGGAAGGAAAAGAAAGGAAGGGGAAGGAAAGTTGTTAGTTTCCAATGTTTGGTTCAAGAAAATAAATTTAAATGAAAGGAAATGGAAGGAATTGAAAGGAAAGACTCCTTAATAAATTTTTAATTTTCTTTCCTCCCAAAAGTGGGGGAATTTGGGAGGAAAGAGAAAATTTAAACCAAACATGGGAAGTTAAGGGTTTTTTCCTTTCTCTTCCCTTCTTTAACTTTCTATTCCTTTCCTTTCTCTTCTTTTTCTTTCCTTTACTAAAAATGAACCAAACAAGCTGTAAAAGAAGAAACTGAAACCCGATTGTAAGAGGAAACATGGCAGAAAATTGAATAGAACCCTGGTTATGGAGCCACAATTTAAGGAGAGAAAATGTGGAAAGAATAACGAAATTATGGATGATGAAATGACGGAAAACATAACCCAAAGCAAATAGATCTGGTTTTGGAGAGAGAAAAAATGGGGAAGAAAATGAGAAAATAGAAGAAGAATGAGAGAGAGAAAGAGATGGTAAAAGGAGAAAAAAAAGGAGGGGAGAGGAGGTACATGTGAGCCGGGAAACAACGTCGTTGAAGCGTTCGCTGGAATGAATTATGGGTGTGATTGCTTCTCCTTCTTGACCACCACTGGCGGGTAGGTTTTCGGCGTCGAATTATTCGGCTTCAGCTGAAACAGAGTGTGGACATTGATTGTGTGTGCCCACAATATCAAACCCTCATCCTTGAAATCCTCATTCCTATCCCTAATTTTTGCCATTGATGCCCACAATATCAAACCCTAAAAAGTGAGAAACAAAGAGAAAGAGGAGAGAGAATCGGTTGTATAGAAACACAGAGAGAAAGGAGATGGATGAAGTAAAGAGGAGAATAATCGGGTGGCTGAGATTGGATGAAGATTGGAGGGCAAAGATGTTCAGTTGCTTAGGAATAGTGAATTTCATGAAATTGTGACTCATAACACTATTGATTTGAATAGTAGCAGAATTTGCCACTTTTAAAAGGTCTAGGAAAAAGAGGCGAGTTGATTTAGTTTGGAAATAATATTCAACGAACATTATTGTCAACCATCGTATGTCGTAATAAGTGTATATATGGCGTTCTACTTTTTTATTGGAGAAATTGCTAAATATAACACGACTTTTACCAATATACATTATTTATATATACTATATGCAAACATTAACCAAAATAACATCATGCGAAAGAACTTTGAAACTTATTATTATAATTATGAATATGATATGTGTTTCTGCCTAGAAACTAGTCAAATGAGTTAAGTGTGTTTAGAGAGGTTAAAATCCCGAGTTGGAGTGTAGTCCCGAGTCTTGTCACTTGGAGTCCTGCAAAACAAGGAAAACTGACCCGGGGTGTTCCCGGGAAAGCCCCTCCGACGCTCAAGTCAGTTGATATTGAGGTAGAGAGAGAAAGTGAGTAATTGTAGAGAGAGATAATCTGATTTTGTTAGGTGAGAATTGAATACCTACTTATTGATTAGGCTTGCTGCTTTTATAATATTGGGGATTTCCCAGACGAGAAACCCTATTAGGGAACATCCATGTCTATAGGAAAGTTGTCTCCCTTTTATGGTAAAGTTATTCTTTGCCCAAATAGCTGATGAGCCCCTTGGAGGCATGCAAATCAGGTCTTTCAAGTGGGCTTGGCATAACACTATTGGACCAGATCATGGGTCCAAACAATTAGCCCCACGCCAAGTAATCGTAGTGGAAATCCCCCTTTTTAGTGCGGCTGATTGGCGGAAAGAGTAATTGCATTTTTGCCCGTGTTGAGCGGGATCACGAATTCTCAAGACGAATCGTGGTGGAGAAACTTCTGGCGCTAGGATTAACCAAGCACGGGGGTCTCGCTCTGGTGAGGGTTAGGGGGCAACGCCCCCGAACTTTTTAAGGTATACGGAGCCCGAGGAGTTAGATCTCATGAAATCCCGAGTCGCAATGGCCTTGAGTACTTGTTATGCTCACCCCGAGTGCTGTCCCAGGGGATTCACCTGGTTTCCCCAACAGCTGCTAATCCTGGGCTAGGGGCTCTGCTTTCCCGAGTGGTGCAAATAGGCCAAGGGGTTGGGTCCCTGGTTGATCCCGAGACAAGGGAGGATCAGCCCCGAGTAGCTAGTTCATGAGGTTGGATCGCCCCAACTGATCCCGAGTCAAGGAGGGTACTGATCACGACTCGGTTGGCACTGCCCTCGGCGCTCCTGTGGATAGAGGCACGTACTCGGTGGCACCACACGCGGCTGTCCGCCTATGGTCAGCTCTCTCGACCCGGGGGGTGTTGGGCTAGTCTTTTGGTATCCCCGAGTTGATGTGGAGCCTTGGACTTGCTTCCAAGCAATCCCGAGATGGTGTATTAATGATTGACACCAAGCGACCCCGAGAGGGGGGAGTCTTGCTCACCGAGTTGTTGTGGGAGCCCGAGATGGTGCCCTGGTGCTCGGCACTGAGTGACCCCGAGAGGGGGGAGTCCTGCTCCCCGAGTTGTTGTGGGAGCCCGAGATGGTGCCCTGGTGCTCGACACTAAGTGACCCCGAGAGGGGGGAGTCCTGCTCCCCCGAGTTGTTGTAAGAGCCCGAGATGGTGCCCTTGTGCTCGGCACTGAGTGACCTCGAGAGGGGGGACCCCGCTCCCCCGGGGTGACACGTTGGGCTCCGAGTTGTGTGGTTACCTTGGTTTTGCTCGGGATCTAATGAGCCCTCCTAGGGGTATCCCGAGTTGTGCGTGGGGGCTTAACCATTGTATGCACCAACTCGAGGGCTAATGAGCGCTATATGGGAACCCCGAGTTGGTCATGGAGGTGCTTGGCCATTATTTGGTTAAGTGCTGAGCCCCTGGCGAGGCCGAGGTGGGTGTGCGCCAACTTGGGGGCTACTGAGCCCTATATGGGAACCCCGAGTTGGTTATGAGGTGCTTGGCCATTATTTGGCTAAGTGTTGAACCCCCTGGCGAGGCCGAGGTGGGTATGCGCCAACTCGGGGGCTAATGAGCCCTGTATGGGAACCCTGAGTTGGTCATGAGGTACTTAGCCAAATGTTGGCTTAGTGCTTGAGCCCCCTGGCAAGGATGAGAAGGGTATGCACCAACTCGGAGGCTAATGAGCCCTCCTATGGGAACCCCGAGTTGGTCATGGAGGTGCTTAGCCATTATTTGGCTATGTGCTGAGCATCCTGGCGAGACCGAGGTGGGTATGCGCCAACTCGGGGGGATAATGAGCCCTTCTGTGGGAATTCCGAGTTGGTCATGGAGGTGCTTAGTCATTATTTGGCTAAGTGCTGAGCCCCCTGGCGAGGATGAGGTGGGTATGCGCCAACTCGGGGGCTAATGAGCCCTATATGGGAACCCCGAGTTGGTCATGGAGGTGCTTGGCCATTATTTGGCTAAGTGCTGAGCCCCCTGGCGAAGCCGAGGTGGGTATGCGCCAACTCGGGGGCTAATGAGCCCTATATGGGAACCCCGAGTTGGTTGTGAGGGTGCTGAGCCATGATTTGGCTAAGCGCTGAGCCCCCTGGCGAGACCGAGGTGGGTATGCCCCAACTGGAGGGCTAATGAGCCCTCCTGTGGGAACCCCGAGTTGGTTATGAGGTACTTAGCCAAATGTTGGCTTAGTGCTTGAGCCCCCTGGCAAAGCCGAGAAGGGTATGCACCAAACTTTTTGGATTTTGAGGTGAGCTAGATCTTAGTCAACCATCCTGACGTTTGACCATTGGCCGTTGACCATTGACCCTTGATCGTTCGTAATGAGACGTTTGACCATTGACTCTTTTGAGAGGAATTGGGCCTTTAGAACCTTGGGTTTATGTCTCTGGGCTTTGTTTATTGAAGGCCTGTCTTCTGTAAGCCCACCAAGGGTGGTGCAGGGGTTGTCGTGGCGCGCTACCGAAGATGGGGCTATTTAGAGGAAGAGAGAGTTATATTCCGTACATTTCAATCATTTGCAAAGTTTTTCATTCTCTCTCCTCTTGATCTCTCTAGAATTGCTCTGTAAAATCCCCCGCATCTGTTCCTACCCGAGTTTGTTTGATCCTCCATGCTTGTGACCACCCCGAGTTCTTATAACCCCGAGAACGTACGTTTTTCTTTGTTTAATTTCCTTATTGCTTTCTGTCGTAGATCGATCTCCCCAGAATGGACCCAGAGTTAGATCCTGAGTCGGAGTCAAGTACCCCCACATCCTCTCCTTACAAGTTTTCTGAGGAGATTCGAGGGGAGAGTGGTTTTTTAGTTAGTACTCGGCTACCTTGCCCGGATCCCTCGGCTGTACCCGAGGCGATTCCTCTACCTACTTCTTCGGATTCCTTATCGGAAGAAGACGAGGGTATAATCCCGGGTCGTTGGAGGTGTCGATTGCGCACAAGCCTTGTGTTAGGAGTTACTTAGATAGGTATATTTATGCTGGTGTAGTGATTGTGTCCGATAGAGTTGACGAGGATGAGGGCCCTAGCACTTTAGGACAAGAATACCCTCCACTGGACCCCGAGGGAGGTCCCCATACATATTATCCCGACCCCATATTCATGAAATATATGGCGAGAAACTTCAAACATATCGGAAACAAGTTCTGGGTCCACGACCCTTTCTTTGTCGTTCGTGCCAAGCATACCGAGACGGTTCTGACGCCTCCGGTGGGATGCGTGTCGGTCTACCATTAGAGTTTGCAGATGGGTCTCAGATTCCCCTTGCATTCGTTCATCCAGGATCTCCTTAATGCTTATCAGTTGACTCTTTCCAATCTCCTTCCCAACAGCTGGCTCACAATAAATGGTTTTGTGGCTATCTGTGAGTCTCTCGAGGTAACCCCGAGCGTGCGCTTATGGCGCAACATGTTTACTTTGATGCTGGGTCCTGCTGATAGACATGGTCCGTGATGGTTCCGCTTTCAATGTCGGGCTGGCTTTAAGGTAGTCCGAGATGCTCCTTCGAACCAAAAAGGTTTTAGGCGGAATTTTTTCCACATATACACAGTGACGAGTGGGGGATCCCGATTCTTCCGGTGGAGGGAGGTCCTTACTTTGGTTTAAACCAAACGGTTCCCGAGATGTCTCGACAAGAGGCGGTTGTGGGAATATATTTTTCCACCACACCCAGGACTCAGACCGGGGCCTTCTCATATGTCCCCAAGAATTGGCTCTTGTCCCGCTACGACATACGGAACGAGATGTTCCTGGCGGCTGCGGGCTTGAGATGCAGCTGTGACAAGGGTAATCCCGCCTTTGTTTATATGTAAAGATTTCCTTTTTAATGCTAAGTGTTTGACGTTTACTTTGTTTCAGTTGTTGCCCAAAGTCAGCTGGACCCTAAGATGGCCGAGCGATATATCGACAATACCGAGTTGTCCCTGAAGCTGATGGGTGAGCTGGAGGGGGAAACCATGCCGATCCCCCCTCCTCCTAAGGTAAATTCCCCAACTTATTCGTCTGTTCTCTCATTGAAATACCCCGACTCATATTGCTTTTTTATCCCGACAGGACACAGACCCTAAGAGGGCCAAGAAGCATCTGTTCGATCCCGGAGGTTGAAGGGGGACACTGAGAAGGCTCAAGCTGCCGAGAAGCTGGCTCAATCCTGGGCGTCCGATAAGGCGTTATCGGGTGTGTTTACTGGCTCCAAACGCAAGGCGGGGGATATTGAAACTCCCCTGGACATCATTAACGTGGAAGAGCCGCAAGGCAAGAGAACGAAAGCTGATCAAATTGGCGCTGATGTGCCGTTTACTGACACTACCCCGACTCAGAAGCTTGCCCGAGTGCGTCATGCGGTTCGGGAAATTTATACTGAGGCAGATGATGTGGCTTTAGTAGCTTTGGGCGTCGAGGAGGTTAACACCCTCTATGAATCCTGGCTAGAGGCAAGTATTTGTACCGACTATGCCTCACTTTTCTTATACTTTGTTGTTTCTTATGCTCTAACCCTCTCTTCTGCAGACTTCCATCCGAATGACTTCAGTTATTCGTCGCCGGGTTCAACTTGAGGACGAGATTGCGTCCCTCAAGAAGGAAGTAGATAGTTTGAAGGCCAAGGTGGCGTCTGACAATGCTGAGTTGAAGAAGCTCAATGACGAGCTTGACTCCCAAAAATCCACCTTTGAGCAGGCAAGCAAGGTGGTGGGTGAAGTAGACACCCTAAGGAGCAGCAACAAGATAATCCAGGCGTCGCTGGATGTTGCCCTTATTGAACGCAATGAGGCCAAGAACACTACCGATGATCTCCAGGCCAAATTTGACGAGGCGGCGAAGAAACACAAGTCTACCCGACACAAACTGAGAAGGGCCGAGGCCAAGCTTCAAAAGGGTCAGGAGGACTGTTTAGCTCAGTGGAAGACTTCTCCTAAAGGGCTTAGCTACCTGGGCAAGATGGCTTCAGCTTCCTACCGCCTTACGACTCGGGAAACTAAAGAGCGCCTCCGTGCCATATTGACGGAATCCAACGAGTCATTGGACTGGGATGCCGTTGAGGCCGAGTTCGACCGTCGAATTGCCCTTGGTTAGAAGGCCAGTATGGAAGCTTCTCAAACTCCGGGTGCCTCCTGAGTTCAGGGCCCGACGCAGCCATCTGATCAAGACATCCCCGAGGGGGCTCAGTCCAAGGGCCTTGCTGATGACATGAAGCTCCCTGTTGAAGGTGGGGGTGAAGGTCAGGGCTCCCGTTCAGGCGAGGCTGATGGCTCTGACGAGGATACTGGAGAGAGCTCTGAGGGGACCCCGACTAAGGAAGCTGTTGCATGATTTCCTTTTTAGGACTTTGTTTCTTTTCTGTATGAACTTTACTGGATCCCGAGAGCCTGTTCTTGGATTTCCTCTTGTTTTGGATGCCCGAGAGTATGTTCTTGGAATTTTTAGGCTGTATTGTGACACCTGAGATCATGTTTTCGGGTGTCTAGGTTGTATTTTCTTAACTTATGAAACGATTATTTTGCATTTTTCCCGAGTACAATTTTCTTGAGTAATGTTTATGATATTTTGTTAAATACAACTGTTATGAACCAACACGTTTCACAAATTGTACCTTTCATTCATATTTTCAAGATTGTCAACTATGGGGTACAACCAACTGCCCCGAGTTGTGTTTAACAAAATAATCTGTTGGCTCAAGTGTGGCCTAAGTTTACAAAAGATCCCGCCAACTCTAATAGGGTGTAACTGATTGCCCCGAGTTGTGGTTAGTACTATAGACTAAAGGCTCATTTGTGGCCTGTTACAAAACGAGGCTCAAGTGTGGCCTGTTACAAAATGAGGCTCAAGTATGACCTGTGACAAAATAGTGGCTCAAGTGTGGCCAAGTTATCCTAGTTTGTCAAATGTAGTATTTCTTCAGATTGTCTGCATTCCAAGGTCGAGCCAAGGGGGTGCCTTCGTGTGATTCGAGTCGGTATGTTCCCGGCTTGATCACTTCTGTGACCTTGTAAGGTCCATCCCACTTAGGCCCGAGCTTCCCTTTCAGGTGTGCCAGCCCTATGGCCTCGACCTTTCTAACCACCCAGTCGCCTACATGAATCGGCCTAGCTTTCACCCTGAGGTTGAATTGTCTGGTTACCCGTTGCTTGTTGGGGGATTGACTTGAGTAGTGCATTACCCCGAGATTCGGGGAATAAGTCTAAATCGACCTTCTTCTCTTCTTCATTCTGCTCATGATTGTAGAAAGTCATCCTTGGAGAGGGGATCCCGACTTCGACGGGAAGGACAACCTCACTACCGTAGATCAGGCTGAAGGGCGAATGACCCATTGCTTCTTTCATGGTTGTTCGTGCTAACCATAGCACACCTGGGAGGTTATCAATCCATGCTCCCTTGGCCCCCTCTAGTGACTTCTTAATTCCATTCAGCACTACTTTGTTTGCGGCCTCTGCCTGGCCATTAGTCTGAGGTCAGGAGACCGCTGAGAACCTTGTCTGAATGGCAAACCTAGAATAATATTCCCGGGTAGGCCCACTGTTGAATTGTCTCCCGTTGTCTGAGATGAGGATCCTTAGGATCCCGAAGCGGGTGATTATGTTCCTCCAAATGAAGTTATGTACTTGCTTGTCGGTTATTTATGCTAGGGGTTCCGCCTCGACCCATTTGGTGAAGTAGTCAATGGCTACTAGGAGGAACCTTCTATGCCCCGAGGCTGCTGGAAATGGGCCGACTAGGTCCAATCCCCATTTGTTAAAAGGATAAGATAGCTTGAATGATGGTTAAAGGGTTGGTAGGAGCCCGAGGGATGTCCCCATGGAGTTGGCAGTTGGGACACTTCTTTACCAATTCCGCGGCGTCATGCTTCAAGGAAGGCCAGTAATACCCGGCCCTTAGAGCTTTCCCCGCCATAGTCCTGGCCCCTTGGTGGCTGCTGTAGGCTCCTTCATGAATCTCTCGGAGGATGTAGTTTCCTTCGATGGGAGTTATGAATTTGAGTAGGGGGTGGGTATAAGATTTTTTGTACAAGTGGCCTTCATGCCAGATGAACCACTCCGCCTTTCTCTTTAGGCTCTCAGCCTCCTTCTCATCCGAAGGTAATAACCCATCTCTCAGGTACCCGACGATTTCTTCCATCCATGTGCATGTCCTGTTGATGGTGTGTACTTGCAATGAGTTGATGCTTGGCTGGTTTAGGACTTCCCATATGATGGTTCGAGGGGTCAACCCCTCTGCTGAACTTACCATGCGGGCCAGGGCGTCGGCTTGTTGGTTTTCAGATCTCGGGAGGTGTTGTATGTTGAATGAGGACAGCTTCTTGATGAGCTCTCGGGTTTTGTTGAGGTACATCCTCATGTTATCTTTCTTAACCTCATATTCCCCCGAGACTTGTCCCACGATAAGCTGTGAGTCCGATTTGGCCGTTACCGCCTGGGCTCCCGAGTTGATGCAAATCTAGAGGCCTAGGATTAGAGCTTCGTACTCAGCCTCGTTACTAGAAGCCAGAAAGTCAAACTTCACAGCATACTCCATTTTACTTCCGAATGAGGGTATAATCACTAGCCTGGCTCCGCTGCCTGCTTTGGTGGCTGAGCCATCCACTTGCAACTCCCATGACTCTCTTTCTTCTATGTCGATGGGTCGTGAGCTGCATTCACTGATAAAATCTGCCAAGGCTTGGGCCTTGATTGCCCTTCGAGGTTCATATTCGAGCCCGAAATCTGCCAACTGGTCCGCCCACTCGGTCATTCAAGTCGAATGATTTCTGCATTCAATCACTTTTTTGATAGGCTGTCCTATTAGAACCTTGATAGGATGCGCCTGGAAATATGGTTTCAATTTTCTACTCGCCATCACAACCGCAAAAACCATCTTCTCAATCTGGCTGTATCTTGCTTCAGCCCCTCTATAAGCGTGGCTGATAGAGTAGAATGGATGCTGAGCTCCTTCTCTTTCTGCTACAAGCACAACGCTGAGGGCGTATTCTGATACCGACAGATAGATGTAAAGCGTCTCTCCCGGCAAGGATGATATGAGTTTGGGCAATGTTGCCAGGTGCTGTTTCAGCTGCTGGAAGGCCTGTTTAGCCTCGTCATCCCAATCAAACTCTTTCCTTTTGAGTGCCCTGAAGAACAACAAACTCTTGTCAGCTGAGCGGGATAAGAAACGTCCTAGCGCTGCTAAGAACCCTGTTAGCCTCTAAACTTCTCTAATATTCCTTGGTGAGGACATGTTTAATACTGCATTGATCTTGTCGGGATTAGCCTCAATTCCCCTTTCATCCACCAGGAACCCGAGGCATTTCCCCCCTTTTACCTCGAACATGCATTTCTTAACTTCATGCTATGGCGCCGTAGGGTGTTCAGTGTTTCTGCCACATCCCCAACGTGGTCGGTTGTCTTTTTTCTCTTGACGATCATGTCGTCTACGTACACTTCAATGTTCCTCCCGAGCTGCTCCTCAAAGACCTTGTTGATTGTTCGTTGATAGGTAGCCCCTGCGTTCTTGAGCCCGAAGGGCATCATTTTGTAGCAGTATACGCCTTGGGCTGTAACGAATGCTGTATGTATTCGATCCTTTTCCCTCATCGGGATCTGGTGATATCCCGCATTTGCATCCATGAAGCTGAGCAGCTTGTGACCGGCAGTTGAGTCAACCAACTTGTCAATCTTTGGTAGGGGATGATTATCCTTAGGACATGCCTTGATCAAGTCGGTGAAGTCGACACACATGCGCCAAACTCCACTGGCCCTTTTCACCAGAACCACATTGGCTAGCCACTCTGTGTACTGGCATTCTTCAATAATGCCCGCCTCTAGCAATTTCTTAACTTCTGCTGCTGCATTCCTCTCGGGACCTTGATGCCTGAGATTCTACTTGATGAGGCAGAATCCCTCCTTGATATTTAACTAATAGGATGCGAAGTTGGGGTCGAGCCCCTGCATGTCAGAGGCAGTGTAAGCAAACACGTCTTTGTATTCTCGCAAGATATTGATGAGTTTTTCCCTGATCTCGGGACTGAGGTTTTTGCCAATCCTCACCCCATGCCCGAGGCCTTCATCAAGCATTATCTCTTCATCTTCCTCGACCAGCTGGGGTCGTTCATATAGCTTTGGATTTTCTGAAAGGTAGACCCCGAGACCAGTGGGGGTGTCCTCGGGGTCTTCCCTCTTCCTATTCTTTGGTCGCTCTTCTTCCGGTGAATTTGTTTTGAAGCTATTTGTATAACACTCCCGAGCTGTCCGCTGATCACCATCAATTTTCCCGACTTGTCCTTTGTCTGTTTCGTATTGCATGAGTAGTTGGTATACCGAGATGGCTGCTTTTATCTTGTTCATGGTGGGCCTACCCATGATAGCGTTGTAAGGTAATGGGGTGTCGACCACTAGGAAGTCGACTGGTAGGCTTCTTCCTTTTCCCCTTTCCCCGAGTCTTACAACCAATTTCACATACCTGAGGGGATATATTGATCCTCCCCTGAAGCCTATCAGCGGCTGACTGGTCGGGGTTACGTCTTTCTCGGTATACTTGAGCTTGCGCAAGCAGTCTAGGGTGATGATGTCTGCCGAGGAGCCACTATCGACTAGAATCCTCTGAACCCGAAAGTTGGCAATATTCGTTTCTATGACAATGGGGTAATCGTGGGGGGGTATGAATGTGCCGGTCAGGCTCCCTGAACGTCATGACGGAACATCCCATCCTTAGTGGTTCAATTTCTAGGATATGCTGCTTCATTGCTTGGAGGCGGGTCTTGCGGGATCGGCTGGTTAAGCCTCCCGAGGCATGTCCTCCTGCTATCACCCCGACATACCCGTCAATGTTGTCGCTATCATTTTTTGCTTCCTTCTGTTCCTTTCTCTTCCCGAGAGTGCTTGATGTACCTGTTCAACTTCCATTGATCAGCCAAGTGATCCAAGGCCTTCTTTAATTCCCGACAGTCCTTAGTGGTGTGCCCACATTCTCGGTGATATTCACACCACAGTCGTTGATCCCTTATTTCCTTTGAGGTCCTTATAGGGGGAGGGATGGGCAATACCGACTTGTGCTTCAGATGTAGATAGATCTCACGTCTATTTCTGTTGAAGCGGGAGTCATTCCCATTATCTGTAGTTCTAGGGAGGAGTTGTTGATTGCTTTTGTTGCTTTTGTTGGATTCCCGGTAAGGGGTTTATTCCTTCCTTTTCTTCGATTTTTCCCCGACGGGTTTGCAAATGTCTGAGGCTTGAATGAATTTTTGAACACGACTCATGGCTTCAGTGAACGTGTTGACTTCATTCTCGGCCAAGGACCTCCTGAAC
Source organism: Beta lomatogona (assembly GCA_947646795.1). Taxonomy (NCBI): domain Eukaryota; kingdom Viridiplantae; phylum Streptophyta; class Magnoliopsida; order Caryophyllales; family Amaranthaceae; genus Beta; species Beta lomatogona. Next base: position 2,046,811 of record CANSNZ010000018.1, on the reverse strand, counting down.
TTGCCTGGCCACAGCCTCGACATCAAGGCAGTAAAGGCTACCCCGTCTTGAAGGTCAGAGATCTTCAGAGACTCTTCGTTGAATCGTTTGATGTAGTCAGCGAGGCTTTCATGCTCCTGCTGCTTGATTGACATTAAGTGGATGCTAGTCTTTTTGTGCCGGCGCCCGACAATAAAATGTTGGTGGAATAATGCTTCTAACACAGAAAAGTTTGTGATAATGTCGGGGGAGAGTCCCGAGAACCAGCTGAGTGCTAACCCCTTGAGAGTTGTCGGGAAATAGCGACACCAGGCTGCTTCGCATCCGGTTTGCACGCTCATCTGGGCATTATAAGCCGCCATATGGTCATCAGGGTCACTATTTCACGAATACTGCTCAATCAAGGGAACCTTGACCTTTTGCCGGGTTGGGTACCTCCATTATCTCCCGACTGAAGGGTGTCATGAAGTTGAGTACTCCTCTGTTAACCAATACGGGGCTCCTGTTTTGGGGGTCCCCGAATCTCCTTCGCCTTCAGCTCTAGTCTTTTTTGACCCGAGAGGGGATCCTTCCCGCCCTCTTTTGGGAGTCCGAGAATGGGCTTGTTCCTCCTGGTGGGTCTTCTCCTGATTGGCCCTCTTGGAGTTAAGGAGGTTTCGAGTATCTTGCTCCATCCGGCGTCTACGATTTTCTTCAATAATACGTCGGGCATCAGAATTTGAGGTCCTACGAGAGTTAGCCTGTCGGGATCTCTCTCTTCCCACTCGTTGCCCGTCTCGGTTAGGGACTTGAGTGTTTGGATCACCCCTAGCCCGAGGCTCTTCCTGGGTCAACTCTCGGGGTGCCCCTTGGTTGAGCTGAGGGATTCTCGCTATGAGTTCCTGCAAACTGCGTTGCATGTTCGCATTCAACTGCTGAGCTATCCTCTCTATGTCCGCCCTGGTGATGGGAGGCGGATCAGGCTAGAATCGTTCTCGGGAAATGGTTCGGTCTTCGTTACGAGGTGTGGATTCCTCGTCATCGAGGGGAAGCGATTCAACTAGCACATTGGGTTGTTGGGACTGAATCGGGGTTGGTTGGGGCGGTAGTGAAGCTCGGGTAATTTTCCTTCGGGGTGCCATGTGCTCTCGGTACGTAGCTTTGAGATGTAGTGTCCCCACAAACGGCGCCAAACTGTTTCTGCCTAGAAACTAGTCAAATGAGTTAAGTGTGTTTAGAGAGGTTAAAATCCCGAGTTGGAGTGTAGTCCCGAGTCTTGTCACTTGGAGTTCTGCAAAACAAGGAAAACTGGCCGGGGGTGTAATCCCCCATAATTTTAAAGGATTTTATAAATATATTTTAGTATTTGTATATTTATATTTTAGTTTAAATGGTTTTATTATTTAAAGAAGGTTGACTATTTTAAAAGTCAAATGAAATTATTTTAAGGATTTAAGAAAGTTGTAAATATTTTAATTAGGCATGCTTTGAAAAAGGTTTGAAATATGAATTTGATTTGGAAAAGAAGTCTAATGGACTTGAGGAACCCAAATTCTAAGTAAATTAGGAAAGAGGAGTTATATTGATGCTAGGAGTCCTCATTTATCAATCCTAGTTGTCATCGAATTTCATTTAAACTCAATCTCCTTTTCCTAAGCCCAAAAGGAAACCCTACCTATAAATACCTTAAGCCCAATTATTTTACCCTACACAAAGATTTATTTTTCTCTCTCTCAAAACTCACGGCTCCTCCCTCCTTCTCTTCCACGTGAGTTTCATTTTTTCTTCCTCTCAAGTTTTCTTTCTTCTTCTTCAAGTAACGCTTTCTTCTTCGACAAGAAACGTTACAAAACCTTCAAAATCGCAAATCTTCTTGCACCGAATTGCTGTTGGGTGCTCCTGGTTTCGGCGCCTTCATCCTTCCTCTTGGTTCTTTGCTTTGTTGGTTAATTTCTTTCCTTTTTCCTCAAGTTTTCCATTAAAGACTATGTTTTTATGCTTTATTTTAATGTTAATCATGATTGTCAATGTTAATTTACTGTTTTAATGAATAATCTTGATTCATATATATATTATATTATAAGAATAAAAATTCAGATTTATTTATTATTGTTAGATTGAAGTTTTAATAATTAAAGCATGGATTTTTAGGGTGTTAATTATTAGAAAACCATAGTAGCATATTATATACTATGAGATTGATTTAATTTATGATTTTAAGCATGTTTAAGTGGGTTTAAAGAAGGTTTTATTATTTTATAAGTTGCTGGAATTTCATAAAGTATTTTATTTAGGGAGTTTTAAGAATTTTAATTACTAGTATGGTAGTACTATGCTAGGAATAAAAAGTAATTGGAGTTTTGGTAGAAAAATCAACTTTTGAATATGTTTAAAGGGGATTTTAAATATTTTAAAGTTGCTGTCTTTTTATTTAAGATTATTGATTTTAGTTATATTTGATTTCTAGGCGGAGAGTATTCCGTAGGAGATTTTTAAAGGGGCTAAAGTGGCCAGTCGGCTAGTTTACACAAGGTACGTACATACCTATGTGATGATTGAGATAGTATCATGATTTTATGAAGGAGAATTATGTAGTATCATGTATAGGAACTATGTTGAGTTCATGTATGACATTTATTATGATGGATTTTGCATGTTTTATGCCTGTGTGCAAACATGTTGATTATAATATTTGATTATGAGTAGAATATCATGTTTGTATGGAATATTGATGCAAGCATGTTAATTGGATTGGGAACTTTATTTATTAATTCACATGGGGGAATTAATATATTTATTAGTATTGGATCATGTTTGATCATTGTTCCCTTTTTGTATTTCACTACTTTATGAGGACTGTGGGCCTTATTTGGTAAGTTGACAAGTTATGCCTTTGAAAGGTAAGATTGATTGTTGGCTAGGTTCAACAAAGTAAGAAAGGTTGGAATTAAAGAAAGTAATCTTATATAGTAAGTTGTGTGATCACTTATTAAATCCTAAGATAAAAGAAGTTCAGTTGTGAATGTTTGAATTATATTCGGTGTTGCTTGTATGTGTGTCATAACAAGTAATAAATTGTTAATCACGTAAAGTGTAACTTGGATAGTAATAAGCTTTAGACTGGTGCACGTCTGAAGTTGGACAATCAGGAGTTGGGGTACATGGTGAGCGTGCCATGGCTTTTTCTGGGAATTGGATTGATCACCATTCGTCTTTTTATTCAAAGGTTCCTCGATATCGCAGGTCATTATGGAATACGGAGTCGCGCCCGTATTTCGTCTTCCTAGGTGAAGGCTGGTTTTTAGTTAGACAACTCGGTCCAATAACTATTCCATTTTAATATAATAAAAGTTGATTAAAGTTTAGTTCAGTAGAAGTTATCTGCAGAATGTTATATTGTTGTATTATTATTTAACTCAGTTATTATTCCTTAGTATCATGATTAGGATTGTTTATGTATTGTTATGTAGTACTCAGCTTTGCTGATTACGTGCTTTGTTGTATGTGTTAATCATGGCTTTGCCTTATTGATCCTGTGATGACCCAATTTTGGTGAGCAGATTCTCTAGAGCATTGACATTTACAAGTTCGCAGATGTAGCATCTTCGGGGATCTGTGAATGGAGAGCTTGTGTAAATTTATATCATGTTTTCTGCATCAGTAGGAGATTATTTTTATAAGTTGGTTTGATAGACTTTTATAGAGTGATATTTATGAAGTACTTGTTTAATTATGTATTTATAAAGTTTAGTTTGTTGTTTTCCGCTGCAAAATTCTGAATAAGCCGACACGTTATCACACGGGCGATAATACTTGGGTAATTCTCTAAGTTTTATATTATAAAGGCATTTCTGAAAAGAGAGAATTATCGGGGTGTTACAGGGGGGTGTTCTAGGGAAAGCCCCACCGACGCTCAAGTCAGTTGAGATTGAGGTAGAGAGAGAAAGTGAGTAATTGTAGAGAGAGATGCTTTGGTTTTGTTAGGTGAGAATTGAATACCTGCTTATTGATTGGGCTTGCTGCTTTTATAATGTTGGGGATTTCCCAGACAAGAAACCCTATTAGGGAACATCCATGTCTGTAGGAAAGTTGTCTCCTTTTTACGGTAAAGTTATTCTTTGCCCAAATAGCTGATGGGCCCCTTAGGGGAATGCAGATCAGGTATTTCAAGTGGGCTTGGCATAACACTGTTGGACCAGATGATGGGTCTAAACAATATGCATTAGTAAAACTTGTAGTATGATTTTGGATTAGCTTTCTTGAACTCTTGCAAAATTTAGTTGTCATACGAAGTATATTTAAGAATATAGTAACTACTTTATTTCTAAGAGGGGGGACATTATTCCTAGCTAGATTATGTAAATTTAAGATATTCACTCATCAGAATATTCCTCCCCCAAGGCTCATTCCCTACCTTTGAAGGGAAGTTTGGTCATAAAGTTCTGTTTGGGAAGGCCATTGACTTATATTCTGCTTCAACCTATAAGGTCAATGACCTTTTCCTACAGGCTTTACTAACTAACTAACCAGGACTTAGCCTAGCTACCACGAAAATCAATTAAGGATCACGATTAAGAGCCACTATGTCAAAATAAAGTTGGAGCTAAATTCTCTATCTAGGCCACGTCTGTTAAACTTTAATGCCTAGCGCAACTTCAAAGCAGCAAACATACGCCACAACGCTGCCTATAAATGGAAGATTGTTGTCGTTCCCAGCCCTCAATCTAGCCTATATAAAAGGAAGCTCGTGACTCTACGATTAAGGGAGAAGTAAGTGTCAGCTTCATTGTGCGTTCCTTTGGGAACTCATTCTCATCTCAAGTTCTAGGATTGCAATTGACTACTTGAACCATAGCCACTGGGGACAATTTACTTACTGGGTAGTATGAGATTGAGTAAGGCACTCAGTCATAACAGAATGACAGGCTACTCAAACAAGACATTAATCCTCCCCTTCTTATTGTAGCTGCTGGCATAGAGTTAGCCGAGGCGATGAGTGAATTGAGATATTTTCTTGAAATTGAAGTTGATAGAAGTGAACAAGGCACGAGAGCACAACAAGAAAAGGGGCCTAGAACTTGGGGACAACAAAAGAAAAGGAACGAACGAAGTGAAAGTTTCCAAAGATCAACGAGTTAATCATATCCTTTTGCCACCTGTTTTTCATTTCGTGGAAGTCCTCGGCAGAGGAAAGGGTTGTAGGTGATAGTGCATTCTGCTTCTTCTCTGCTATTAACATGTTCCATTCCTTTCCAACGATAATATATGGGTAAGAGGAGATGTCCAAGGTCCAATATTGAAATAATTTCAGAGGTTAGATTTTCTACTCTACCTGATTATGAAGAGCTTCAAGTCCATCAGGGGAGGACATCTAACCCCCGCAGCTTCATCTTGGCAGGCTCGCTCCGGGCAGGTTCAGATCACTAAAGGTACAAAGTGGATTTCTCATGGCCCTCCAAATGTATCATTTTTATGCTAGTAACGCCCTTTCTTGAATTTAGCTCGCAAAAGTTGACCACCCTCTTTTCACCGATGGCATGTTAGGAAAGTTCTGTTGCTGCTAATTTGGTCCTGCGCTGATTTAGGAGCTTCTTTCGACTAGGGTGAAGTCGTACCATGGCAGCCATAGGGGAACCTATGGCTGGATTGAATCCTTCACGACATCACCCCTTGCATATAGTAGGTAGTCCAATGAGTCCAAAAAAGAAAAAGATTCTAGATTCTTAGTTGTTCTTAGAAGATATAAACTAAGTAGTTTACTTACTTAGTAGTATGAGATTGAGTTGCTAGGAAGTCCAATGAGTCCAAAAATGAAAAAAGATTCTAGATTCTTAGTTGTTCTTAGAAGATATAGACTAGGTAGTTTACTTACTTACTAGTATGAGATTGAGTAGGGCACTCGGTCATAACATAATGACAGGTGTTCTAGTTACACCAGTTTACTTTATTTCGAGTTCCTCTGTTTAGTATCAGTCTAAATAGGCATTCGAGAAAATGGAACCATAAGCTCCTATGTTGAGAGCATTTCAGGGTATCTTCTCGTCCAGCAAAGAAGAGGGTGAAGGGAATCAATCAAACTCAAGAATTTGTTTTTTTTTTAAAGAAAAAAACCTAATGAAGCTAACTTCTCACAGACTATTTTTTTATTCTCTTCAAAGAGCTTACTTCTCATGAATTTATAACAATATATTAGTATCTTTCAAATCAATAGCCTTTCAAAAAAATACTAATTTTTTTATATAATTTACTATTTAGTTTTAATTTTCAAATAAAGATATAAAATTTATATTCTCTTTCAAGGGGGCATAAATGGTATGACCGAAGAATTTAAGATTTTCTATAGTTTTTCTCAAAATTGATTATCATATTATGAAATTAAATTTAAAAAATATATATTAAAATTTGAAGATAAATTGTATAATATTGCAAAAGCGAAGAATATTATGCTATTGAAAGTAATAATTGTAAGTAGGTGTTCACAGTTTGATTTGGTTCGATTTGGGATATAATTGTAAATACTTGAAAACCATAATAAAAATAGTTTTCTATTTTATCAAACTGAACAACGTCATATTATGAGCAAAAACATACCAAACCAAACCTCATAACAACAGCTTGGTACAATTTCGTTTGTGGTTTGACCATATTGTTTTTTCTATATCTTATAGTTATTACTTTAATTTAATGAAGAGAAAAGGTGCGAGACTAAGATAATTTATATTCTAAAATATCTTATACAATAATGAAAAATGATTTTAGTGTAAAATGGTTTATTGCAGTTTACAATTTAGGGTATGTTTTGTTCAACTTATTCTAACTCATTTTAGAAAAAATAAGATAAGATAAGGTAAGATAAAATAAGCTGAATAAAACGGATTAACTATGTTAGACAACCCAGTAAACTATAAAATTAGTTCTCAAACAGAGCCTTATTTTATTCTCAAAATTATCAGGAAATCAACCCAAACCACAAATTGCATGCAGTTTGGTTAAATTCGCAACCCACCCATAATTTTAGAACTAAAAACCAAACCAAACCGCATAAACATGATTTGGTGCAGTTTAGATCCCATTCTGAACGCGCCTAATTGTAAGATTTAGGTAGCTCATTGTATATCATACATAAGGTTTACCATGGATTTCATCGACAAAGAATTATGTTACACTTTTTCTAAGGATTTGACCCAAGTTTAACATAATGAATTAAATTCCGTATATTAATTTGAGTTTTGATTCAATACTAATTTACCAAATTAGATTCAATTTAGAAGAGCTAGTTTGGATTCAATTTGAACATCAAAATTAATGTAACTACTTTTCTTGGCTATAATAATATACAGGCCTTATTTTCTAATATTTGGATAATCTATGATATAAGTTCAAATTAACATAACCAAACAAGAGTCTTAGCAAAAGTCATAACATCCATATATCTTAGATCTCAGAGATGATTAAACATTCAAAAATATAATAAATGACTTAGTTGGTCTTCTTTCTTGTTTGATCTAGAGAGACAAAGAGTTCAAATTCATACAAAGATATATAAAAAAAAATTCCTATATTACTAATAAATATTACTCCCTCAGTTCCTTATTGATGTTCATACTTGGAATCTTGATACTATTTAGAATTATATAAAATCTTCTAAATTTTTCCTAATATATATGAAAAACATAATCATGTGGAGTCTTATTTGATTCATATCAACGAGCACTTTAATGATACCAAAATTTTAGAATTTTTACTAAAACATAATTATATATATATTAATAGTCAAATTTGTGCATTGACAAATGTGGAAGTCAAATTAGGAACATCAATAAGGAACGGAGGAATATAAAATCTAAGTCTAGATAGAGAAACTCTCTCCTCTCTCTAGCTCATCAATGGAACAATAACTTGCTCTTTTTGAACTCATTCGAAAATGGCGAAGGGTTTGAAGAGAGGAAATGGCGGTAAAAAGAAAGTTCAATCGAACAAGAAGAATAAAGATACTCGTAATTCGAAGGAGGAATTGTTGAGGAAACCTCAATCAGGTCATGCAAAGAAAATGAAGGATGTTAATCAGATTCAAGGCAAGGTTCCTGCTCTTAGCTGGAGTTCGGAGGAAGATGATGATTCAGAGGTGGAATTGAACAATACAATCTCGAACCAGGATAGAGCATCTTTTGAAGCAGCTCGCAGTAGTTTGTCAAGATGGATTGACTCTATTAGAACTCCGAATCAATCAATGGCAGCATCGGTGTTACCCTCACCATTTCCGATGCAGAACCTAACAAGCAACCCAGGTAACCAATCTTTGTCTAGCTGGCGTCAATCCTTGTTTGATAATATTAGAGATGGGGGATTGGATTTAACTCAAAAGAATCAATCACCAATTCCTGATCCTAGTAATGTGGTTCGTATAACTGTTGATGATGTGAAACCTGTAATAGAATACTGGAATTTAGCTGTTGTATGCTATATTTAAGGTGTTAAGCGACCATTTCGAATCATTGATGGGTTTATTAGGAGGGTGTGGAAGCAATTTGGGGTAGAGAAAGTTGCAATGCTGGAAACTGGTGTTTTCATGGTTAGATTTAGGAGTATAGATGAGAAAAATAGAGCCATGGAAGCTGGACCAATTTTTTATGACAGAAAACCTGTAATTGTCAAAAATTGGTCAGCTGATTTGGATCTTAATGCATTAGATGTTCGTGTGGTTCCTACTTGGATTAAGTTTCCTGTCTTCCTTTGAAATTTTGGGGCCAAAACTCTTTGAACAAATTGGCAGCACTTATTGGGAAGCCAATAAGAACAGACAGGGCCACAACTCAAAAGGATATTCTGGAATTTGCCAGAATACTTGTTGAGGTGAATATGGATCAGGATTTTCCTAATGAGATTACCTTTTATGATGAATGTGACAAGTTGCTAGTTCAAAGGGTGTTGTATGAATGCAAACCCATTACATGTTCTGATTGTAAGGGTGTAGGTCACACCATGGAAGAGTGCAGAGAAAAAAGGTTTGAGGTGGCAAAAAGGAAGATTAAGCCAGTTCAACAATGGGTTGCTAAGGCTGGTCAAATGCAACAGGTGCAGGGGATGCCTATCCAGCCTATGCAAAAGACAGTACAGGTTTTAGAACCAATTGCAGAAGGGCAGAAAGAGGGTGAAACTGAAGAAGTTGAGATGCAAGTGGTTAAGACAGATACTGGTATGCTACAACAATCAATATCAACAACTGAGCAGGCAGGTAATGCATTATGTGACAAGGTGGGAGCTGTAATGCTCCAGGGGGGAGATGTTAATTCCTACCAATGGATAGGTTTGGATTCTGGAACACCAGGGGCTTAAATAGTCCACTTAAACATAATGACCTTAGGTGTTTCCTGAGTAGTCAGAAATGTGGATTGTTTGGCCTCCTAGAAACTAGGGTGAAGCCTTGCAACTTTAGCAAGGTTTTCCCTAAATTAGGTGATCAGTGGAGTATAATTACCAATTATCAAAATCATAAGGGTGGGAGAATTTGGGTGATTTGGCAGCATTCATTTTTTAGGGTGAATGTGGTGCATTGTACTGCTCAAATAGTTCATTGTGATGGTTCATGTTGCTACTGGTAGGGTATTTTGTGTTTCTGTGATTTATGGATTTAATGGAGCTGAGGAGAAAGTGGATTTATGGGAATGTTTGAATTAAGACTCTAAGTACTAGTATTACTGGTGCCTAGATAATAGGTGGTGACTTTAATAATGTCTTTAATCTGAATGACAGATTGGGTTCTGTAGTAACTCTGGATGAAGTTGCTAATTTCAGAGCATGTATGAGAGAGTGTAATATTCATGAACATGTTGCAAGTGGACCTTTTTTCACATGGTCTAACAAGCAGGATGGGCAGGATAGAGTATTTTCTAAAATTGACAGAATGTTTGTCAATGAGAAATGGCATGACCTGTGTCCTGAGTCTAGGGTGAATTTTTTTCCTGAGAGTATATCAGATCATTGCCCATGTATTGTAAACATGGATGCTCAAATTGTGTCAAAGCCTAAGCCATTCCAATTTTTCAATATGTTGACTAAAGCTAGGGACTTTGGTAGCCTAGTTCAGTCTGGATGGAATCAGGTTGTTCAAGGTGTTAAAATATATAAAATTGTTGTGAAATTGAAGAAGATGAAGCCTATGTTGAAGTAGTTGAACAAACACAAGTTTGCTGACATTGAGAAGGAAGCTGAGATTGCTTTTAAATGGTTGCATCTGATCCAGCAGCAGATTCATGAAAATCAAAGTGACCAAGAGCTTCATGAGAAAGGAGGCTAGAAGAAAGTATGGTGATCTGAATGAAGCTAGAACAAGCTTTTGGAAACAAAAGCTTTAAGAAGATTGGATTCACTTTGGTGATTCTAATTCAGCTTATTTTCATGCGATTTTGAAGAAAAAGAGAGCACATAGTCACAGTTACAGATTGAAAGACATGGAGGGGTATTGGGTGGAAGATATTGTGGGAGTTGAGAAGGCTAACCTGCAGTATTATGAGAAGTTGTTGGGTGACTAGTGCTCATGCTAGTCAGAATATTGTGAACTTAGGAGCTATGGTGACTGAAGAACATCAGAATATATTGTGTGCAAGATTCACCGGAAAGGAAGTTAAATGTGCACTCTTTGATATTGATGAGAACAAGGCACTAGGCCATGTATTGGGGAGGATATCACTGCTGCTATACTGGAGTTTTTTCAAACTGGCAAATTGTTGAAGCAAGTCAATGCAACCACTCTCTGCTTGATCCCAAAATGTGAGAAACCAAAGGATGTAAGTCAATTTCGCCCTATAGCTTGCTGCAATGTTCTCTACAAGATAATATCAAAAATGCTTTGCAATAGATTGAAGAAAATATTCCTTGATATTATAGATCCAGTTCAGAGTGCTTTTATTGAAAATAGAGTTATAATGCATAATATATTCATTGGCCAAGATATGTTAAAGCATTATAAGAGAAAATCTCAGCCTGCTAGATGCACCATTAAAGTGGATCTGAGGAAAGCATATGATTCAATTTGCTGGGATTTCATGAAGGATTTGATGATAAAAATGAAGTTTCCCACTCAGTTTATTGGGTGGATCATGGAGTGTGTTACAACTCCTTCTTTTTCCTTGAACATTAATGATAGTCTGTGTGGGTTCTTTAAGGGGAAAGAGGGACTAAGGTAGGGGGATCCCATCTCCCCTCTACTGTTTGTGTTAGCTATGGAATACTTTACAAGGATTTTGAAGAAAATGAGTACAAAGAGAGATTTTTCTTTTCATAATAGGTGTGCCCCTCTGGGTCTTTCACACCTATTTTTTGCAGATGATGGTATGCTGTTTTGTAAAGGTGATGTAGCTTCTGCTATGCTTATGAGAAAAGCTTTTCAAGCTTTTACTGAAGCTTCAGGATTGGCTGTTAATCTTGAAAAATCAGCCATTTATTTTGGGAATGTGAATATGGAGATTCAGGTTAGAATCCTACAAGTAACTGGTTTTCAGAGAGGATATTTCCCATTTAGATACTTAGGGGTTCCCATTACATCTAAGAGGTTATCTAAGGCTGATTGTGATGTCATTGTGGATAAAATGATGAAAAGAATCATGTGTTGGAGTTCTAGGCATCTTTCTTATGCTGCTAGAGTAGTGTTGGTATACTCTGTTCTCTTTAGCCTTCACACTTATTGGGCTCAAGTATTCTTAATCCCAAAAGGAGTGATGCAGAGGATTATTCAACTATGTAGATCATATCTTTGGGAGGGCAAGATTTACTTAAGCAAACCTCCTCCTGTAGCTTGGAGCAAGGTGTGCATGCCTAAGGAGAATGGTGGTTTGGGAATTAGAGACTACATTACATGGAATGTGGCTGCCATGGGAAAGTATGTGTGGCAAATCTCATAAAAAGAAGACCTTCTGTGGATTAAATGGGTTCATAATGTGTATATTCATGATAATGACTGGTGGGGGTATCAAGCCCCTAGTAATGCCAGTTGGATTTGGAAGAGTGTGTGCAAGATTAAAGAGTTGATTAAGGATGCCTATTATCATAATAATAACCGGAGAGATGGTAAAAAGGAATACTCTACAAAGGAGGGTTATCTATGGTTAAAAGGGCATTTTGAGAAGGTTGGATGGCATTGCTGGGTATGGAGCTCTAGGAAATATACCAAAGCATTCCTTTATTGCTTGATTAGCTATGCTTGGGAAATTATGGACAAGGAGTACTCTTGCTGCTGCTGGTATTTGCAATGAGACTCAGTGTCTTTTTTGTGAGCATGGTCAAGATGAGTGTATGCATTTCTTCTTTAGATGTTATTACAGTAGAAGAATTTGTTCTCAGATTATGGATTGACTGAAGATCAAAGTGAATTCTGATGAAAATGTTTACACTGCTTGGAAGAAGTGGGGGAGGAAGTTTAAGAAAAAAAATCAGTAGAAGGTTGCGTATACTGCTTTGTCTGGTGTGATATACTATATCTGGAAAGCCATAAATCATTCATTGTGGCATCAAGCTGTTCTGTGTCCTGAGAAAGATTATCAAAGAAATACATAAGGTGGTTTGTTGCAGGATTAGAGGGTGCATAACTGATAATTGGAAGAGGGAAGAAATTGATTGGTTTGAGAATTTGGTTGATTCATATATTAGATGAGTTTGTGTTGCTGTAGCAGGGTTCTGTCCTGCTATTTGCTTAGGTTGTATATGTATAACGCCCCGAAAATCCATAACCTTGATTACTCATGATTGGCAGTGGAAACGGATCTTAAGCTGTGGGTTATGGGCCCACAAATAAAATAATAGCATTAAAATGGTCTCTAAAATATACAAACTCTCGACTAGAATAATAATAATTACTCATAATACATAGTATGATAGAAATCTCAAATTGTACAAAGTCACTTCAACATAATCCATCCAAAGCATCCATTGCATAACTGAACTTGAGCTATCTTCATAATACCTGAATAATTACATAAAATAGAAAAAAAAAAATAACACAGAAAAGTAACCTAAAATGAGTGGAAAACTCAGTAACTGTACTCTAACTCGTAAAAACGGTTTTAGTTAGTAAACATTTTCACACAACAGTCACATACTACATCATTTTGGTAATTTTTCGGAAATACTATTAGAAAACATAACATTGAATAGCCTACCGACGAGGACCATTTATGTGATCTTAGTTCATTGGCAAGTACAGGTTTTGGACAGAACATAAACATTAACATTCGACCACTCGACCACTCTTGGTCCTTTACATCGTAAACAAATTTCCTCCACCTGTAACTTGCCCATTTACCAGTTCAGTTCATAACTCCAAGCCAGCAGAACCATTCACATTTTATAAAATTTGCATATATTAATATTCCCGAACAACTTCCATAACTCATAAATAATATACATAGGATACACATCACTTTCATTATTCATATATAACATTCATGATATCATATACATCACACTTTATAGCATATCTTAACGTGATTAGTATCACATAGTCATACTTACATATACACACGGTCATACACATATTCGTTGGGCATAAAATGTTAAACATGATATATACGAGCAATCACATGTAATGCTAGACATAAAGGTTACCTTATACGTTAATTCCTTTCATTTACTCATTAAGTATCATCATCTCTTAAACTCCAAGAATCATCCTCCATAAATTCATAGCTTTCTTAACCAAGAAAATAGGCTTTGAGTTTCATGAATTGTGATTAGAACAAAGAATCAAAAGGAACGTATAACAATTGGCAGCAACAACAGAAAACTTCCAGAGGGTCTAACTCTTTGCTCCGAACTCCGAATCGGGTGATTCTTGGGTCTAAATTCAATAAGTTTTCAAGATCTACAAGTTTCATGAAGAAAGCATGGGCAAATTCCGACTATAAAATGAAGATATTGGGGAAAAACAGTACGACAACATAAAATCAAAGGAGAAGGAGAGTGGGTATTTGGGGCAATTCATGGGTACTCAACAAGAAGAAGACACATCAATGGAAATTCAGATTTTTATTTAGTGGTGCTAATGGAGGTTGTGAATACTTGTGATTATAGTTTGTAATTTTCAAGTGGGTGAGAAATGGTGAAATTAACCCACTATTTATAGAAATTTTTGGAAAGGAAAACTTCATTAAGAAATTGGAGGCTTAATGTTTAAGAATACTTGGTGATCAAGGTCTTATAAAATGCTTGGGGAGCAAGGTCTTCTAGAATGCTCGGGGAACAAGGAGATGGAGCTTGAGCAAGAAGATGAATCACATGGTCATGGTGATAAAATATTAAAACTATATACTATATTATAACAAATAAACTATTGCCATAATAAACATTAATTTTCAAATAAATAAAGTAACTATATTTTAGAAAATAACCTTAACCATGATAGTTACGAAAAGTTTAGAACACAATTAAGCTAATAAACATAATTAGTAGCTAATAAAACGAGATTAAAGTTTGGGGTATTACAATATGTGGTGAAGCTTTTCATGCTTTTGGTAATATTATCTTACATTTTACCAAAAAAAAAGGAACGGAGGAAGGATTAATTTTTTTTTTTTTTTTTTTTTGATCCAAACAGCCCCAATTCGGAATCGCATTCTTGAATTTTTTTTTTTTTTTGAAATGTCAAAATTCAATGTGAATTTGTCATTTAGTTTGTATTGGATTTGACTTTGGATCTATTTAAATAACTTACTCTAGAAATTAAGGTTACAAGAAATAAATCTGTCCAAAATAATATCTTCATTGAATAATATCTAGACATAATAACCTTTCAAAAAATATATATAGACATAATAATAACTACATGACAATTATGCACATAATTTTTCCCATATCTATGTAGTCTATAACATGTCTATATTTAGAGGAGAAGTTAGAGGAGAAAGACGAACACTGTGACCAAAGTGAAAGTCAAAGAAAAAAGTACGAGATAGCTAGAAAGCCCTTCAATAAAGATATCATGAGGTTACATATAGGGACATGATGAAATGATATTGCGACCAAGGTGAGGGAGAGGTGGTAACTCAGTGGATTACCACCCCGAATTCCAGGGAATTGCCCAGGGTTCGAATCCTCATCCCAATAATATGTTGGGGGCATTTACTTATTGGTTGTTTAGCCTTGTACCCAGCTCTAAACTGGTGTGCGCTGCATGCTAGTAGCCTGATACTCGTATAAGTGTATAACACTAAGTGCCACCTTTTCATGTACAAAATTAATATTAATCTCCACATGTTTTGTATGTTGGTTTTTATAACTACGCAATTCTAATATTGTCAATAAACAACAATAATTCGTCGCAGTGGCAATATAATTTGGATCCTACAAATCACCAAAATTTGTGTAGGATGTTTGAATTTGTTATTTTGGGTTTGAATTTGACACAGAGGATGTTTGTTGAGTTGTACAAAATTTGTGTAGGAGAAGCAATGATCAAGAACTCAAGAGAGTCGGATGTTGAAGAGGTAAGTTGACATGTATGTGTAACGCTTCAACCCAGTAAGGGGAAGGTAGTCAGGTAAGTAGGCATGGAAAACAAGTGTGTACATAAGTTATGCAAATTACATAGTATAGCCTTCTCATTTTGAGAAGTATTTCGTCCATTGCCATATTATTAGTAGTTGTATGAGTATGACCAAGGTGAGTTTTGGCATAGGCGTGGCCGCGTGGAATGGGACAAAGATGGGAATTTTAGGTCTTAGTTTTGATAGGGAAGACCAACAATGCATGCAAAAGATCAACGAGATTAATGATGGGAGACTTTCACAATTAAATACCAATGAATAAAGTCAAATGAGGCTACCATCATGTTAGATTTGCGGTCACGCTTATGCAAGAGATTATTATCTGTTAACTAGAGCCTAATACCTAGTACTCTATTAGTAGCCAGTAGGATAAATAGGGATCGAATCTACATGAAACGTGTTTTGATTCATTTTACTTTCCATCTAATGAAGTAATAGACTAAGCAAGGATTAACATCAAATTTTTGATCTTTTATATATCACAAAGCTAAACTAGTAAGCTATACACATGACATGGTAAAAATGTCACTAAACATGATGACAATAACTCATAATCTCACTTTAATACATTGCATCCAATATGAAGATTACATGCTTAATTAAGAGCATAACCCATTCTTGTCTAAAGTGAGCAATCCAGTTCATATATATATAAATCAAGGCTAAACCTTGGCTAACCTCAACTTCCCTTAGGCTCTAATGTTATCAAGCGGTCATCGGGATCTTACCTAGATAGTGAAGACTGAAAACTAAGATTAATAAATTCACCCACTAAAAAGATAGTCTCCTAAAGTCAATAATAATCAAAATAATATGGTTGGTTTATTATCAGTTCTCTCTTATGTTATTTGCTACTTTAATTCAACCCTCTTTTGAATATTTTTAATCCGAATTCATCTCTTAATTATCCATCTTAAGATGCGGATCTCTGCTACATCCATCTTCCTATTATGAGCTATCCTAAATGCTCGACACTCAAACTCATATAATTATGTTGTTTTAACCGTTATCTTGTATTCTCTTGTAAAAAAAATCTTTTAGCTTTAAAGGTATGCTACAATTGTACAAAATCTCAATGTCCCCTCTTGAATTATAAAGACACTTAATAAATAAACCAGAAGATCATGAGAGCTAAGAATCTATAATAATCGAGATCTTCATTTACAGCTTAAAAAAGTTTCAAAAGTCTTGAGTGTAACTGTTACACCATATCTTATGGTATAACAATTATTCCCTCTGTTTTTTTATCTTTATCACTTGGAATTTTAGCACTATTCATAATTAGAGAGAATCTTCTCAATATTTTTCAATTTGTATGAAAAAAATATAGTCATGTGGGATCTTGTTTGATTCGTCTCAATTAGTACTTTATTAATATTCAATCGTTATAATTTTTACTAGTATATAATGAAAGATAGTTGATATGTCTGTTTTATATAGAGTTTTTACCCACGTCCCTCATTGATTATTGGTCGTAATTGCACTCTTCAGAGCCATTTTTAGTACTAATGTGCTCCTTGTAGTGTGTTTGTAGCTTCAGGTTGATCATTGTAGGAATTAGCATGTTTTGGTGCATTTCCTACTTGTTTATACCACTACAAGAGATGATTTACTTTTGAGAGCACGAGCATTGGAAAAGGTTTTGAAGCAAAGCGAATAGTGAAAGAAGTTGAAAATTGATTCCCATTCACTCTTTTGATGATATTTAAAGTTCTACAAATCCAAGTGCATTGATCTTACTTGGTTTAGATTCTACATTTCAAGAGCTTTCCAACGAGTGGTCACTTACTTAATTCCGACAAATAATGCAAGAGTTATGGCATTTTGAAGATGGGGATTTTGGCTGTTTTATACCTGAAGACCGCCAGGTCGGGATAACTTAGCCAATTTTTGGGCTGGAAAAGAATTGGAAGCAAAGTTACTTGCAGGCCCGATCGGGTGAAATATGCCCGAGTTGGTCAGGCGAGACGATCTCATGTGGGGAAAGAAGCAGCCGAAGACCGCCCAGTCGGGCAAGTTCTTACCCGGTCGTGCGTGACGAAGATTTATGGCACCTGACAACCGCCCGGTCGGGCGGATTCCGCCACGACGACCCGAGCGGAGCTGTTTTTAAGTGTTTTGAAGCGCGTGTTGCGCCGGTTTTTATTTTAATATAAATACTTATCCTTTTAGAGGAAAAACACCACGTTTTCTTATGATTATTTCTGTCATTAGTTTTTTAAGCACTTTTATTCTCTCAAGAATCCTAGTTTATTCGACTTTACAAATTCATTAAAGATTTAATAGTGTAATCGTTTTCAATATTCGTTCTTCAATTGGTATTGTTTCTCATCCCTTACTATCCTCTTTTCAATTCTTCTTTGTTATTCCATCATGTTGTTTTCTTATTTAATTGTGATATTGTTTTCCCCAATTATGTGTGAGTAGTTTATTTTCTAGGGACGGGATCTATGTATGCATTTGAGGGATTGATCGAATGATTATTTAATTAATTGATTTATTTGATTCTTGCTATTGGGTTAATTTAGTTAATCAACAAGTTTGGCCAACTGGGTTGATTATTGTTGCAATACAAAGTTATAGACCGAGACGTAGGATTTTGTATAGGCTCTCAATATAGGCTTAGTGATCTATGACCATGCGAGAGCGGCTTAGTGAGCTTCGAGGGAGGTAATTTTCGAGAGAAATTACATGTGCCCTAGTTAGATTATTTCATTGAGTTCTTCAATCATTCTTGATATCCTGAATTGCATACATGGTGAACCGTTCCCTAGTCTTTCCCTTAATTGAAATTCGTGATTTGATTATTGGCTTAGTTCAGTAAACCAACCATTTTCATCTGATTTAGTTAGTATAATATTAGAGTTCAGTTACAATAGTATAGTTATCTCCCTGTGGATTCGATCCTGACTACTAGTTAGTGAACCTTAGGTTATTTTTTATTAGGTGATACGACTTTAGCCTGTCAAATTTTGGCGCCGTTGACGGGGAGACGGCTTATTTTTATTTTATCTAAATTGTAGTATTACACTAACCTACTGTGAAGAACACCTGTTCTTCGGAGCATCTCACGTTAGTTTTAGTGTTTTTGGTGTATGGCAGGAAACTAAAATCCCCAAATCTAATTCCATTTGATCCGGAGATTGAAAAGACTGCTCGTAGACTCAGAAAGAAAACTAAGCAAGTAAAGTTGTCTGCAGGGACCTTCCCAAAAGACACCTACTCTACCATCGTCATCGCAGCCCAAAAGACACCTACTCCACCATCGTCACCGCAGCAAGACTCCCCTGTCACCCCTATTTCACTTACAATGGGTGAGAATGCTACCCGAACCTTTAGGGATTATGCACAACCATCTCCTGATAATGTACCCACTGGGTACAGTTGCCTACTATCGCTGCTACGAATTTTGAAATCAAGTCTCATGTTCTAAATATGGTTCAAAATAATCAGTTTGCTGGGTTACCATCTGAAGACCCAAATCAGCACCTGCAGCAATTTTCACAATGTTGTGGTACTCAGAAGCAAGTTGGTGTTACTACTGAGCAGATGAAAATGATCCTGTTTGGTTTTTCTCTGCGAGACAAAGCTCTGTTCTGGTATAACAAGTTGCCTGCCTCTATCACCACTTGGGAAGAACTATCCAAGATTTTTCTTATCAAGTGGTATCCTTATCAAAAAGCTGCAGATATGCGTCATGCAATTGTGACTTTCACCCAAGATCCTGGTGAGTCATTGTATGAAGCTTGGTAAAGATTCAAAGATCTGCAGCGCCTTTGTCCTCATCATGGTTTAGACCAGTGGTATTTGTGTCAGATTTTCTATACTAGAGATGATGCAGATACGAGGCGGGTAATTGATGGAGCCTCTTGTGGGTTCTTCATGGATAAGGCCATTGACGAAGGGTATGAACTTCCGGAGAAACTTGCCTCTAATCAAGCATCTACTATTTGCTCTTCTATGAAAAAGGAGGCAAGCATGATGTTGAGGCCAACTCTTTACTATCCGGACAACTAGCTGCTCTAAACTAGGCAATAATGAATCCTCCTCCCACATGACGCGATGGCTAGTGCTTCTAGTTACAATGCTCTCATTTGTGATGCTTGTGGGATACCTGGGCACAACTCTCAAGAGTGCCCCCCCTCTCCTATCTTCTAATGTAGGGGGCAACTGTGAGACTGTTAATGCTTTTCAGTCACAACCCAGGGGTCAGTTCAATCCTTATTCTAACACTTATAACCCAGGGTTGAGAAATCATCCAAACCTCTCATATAGGAGCAATAATGTGTTGAATCCTCAACCTCAACAACCATATGTGCCTGAAAACCAAGTTCAAAAGTATCAACCTCAACAACAAGCTCCTCCTGGCTTCTAGAGAAATCAAGCTCCACAACACATTGTTCCTATTGCTGATCCAACAATGACAGTTGAAGAACATGATGATTCAGATGCAGAAAGGTTTTAATGCTTTTCAAGCAGATACAAAAGCTCAGCTAGAAAATTTGGGTACACATAACAAGATGTTGGAGACTCAACTAGCTCAGTTGGCTAGTTCTTATGCTAGTAGGCCATCTGGGTCATTGCCTTCACAACCAATGCCATCACTCTTAGGAGTGGAACGCAGTATGATGGTCCAGAGATGCCCACTAGTGGAAAAAAG
This sequence comes from Beta lomatogona, assembly GCA_947646795.1. Lineage (NCBI taxonomy): Eukaryota > Viridiplantae > Streptophyta > Magnoliopsida > Caryophyllales > Amaranthaceae > Beta > Beta lomatogona. The sequence continues at coordinate 2,026,657 of CANSNZ010000018.1, read as the reverse complement.
CTCATCCGATGCGGTCAAAATCGGATTTACTGATTCGGTTTTCAATAGTATATATCAATACTCATTTCATTAAGCATATTATGCTTAATTGAAGCATAAGCACAAGTTTACAAGCACAAGTTTATAGCAGTATCAAACATTTTCATACAAAAGAAATTAGAAAGTATACATGAACACAAAGTGAGCAGTCATAGGGCGCTTAGGCATGTTAGGATCCTTCACTTTGCTTAGCTTTCTTTTCTTTGACTCAGAACCTGCTTCAGATGATGAAGCTGATTTCTTCCTGTAATCAAGTGCATATAAACTTATCAATACAAGCAGAATTTCTTAAAACTAAAATTGAAAAAGAGCAACGATGAATTGAACGAACCTCTCAGCCTTCTTCTTAACCTCAGCTGGTTTTTCCACAACAGTTGCATCTAATAATCAGAAATATACCTAAATATCAACACTACAATCATCATAAACATGAAATGGATCTATGAAGAGAATATATCATATTCGATCAGTCGCAAACAAAAAATATACCAAGGGACATCTTGATTTTAGCTTCAAAACTGCAGCTGTGCATGTCAATGAAAGCTACTGGCACACTGCTGTTGCATTCCTCACTGTCAATATCAAACAGACTTTAAATCATACCAATTTCTCATCAACTTTAACCATCACTATAAAAAAAACTATCACTAATACTGTAATACATACATCACCACAGTCGTACTCACACATGTAGGCTAAGAGAACAATAACGACAAGAAATTCAGCAATCTATCCATCAGCTTAATAGCATCAATAAAACTCACTTTTCCACGGAACTAGAACAAAATCACTAGGCATGCATTTAAACTTTCAAAACAAATCAAATAAAATTGATTTTATCCAAGCAATCAAATGTTCTCTGAAAATCACTCTGATTACCATCATCTTTAACTTGCGACGACAAATTCTTGCTCTTCTTCTTCTGTAAAAATTATCACAAAAGGGTAGCATTTAACTCCAAAATAGGAGTCAGAAATGTAAAAAAGAGTTTCTCATGCTACCTTTTTTTTCCAGACATTTTTTGGGGATTATAGAGGAGAAAAGGATTACGATGAATCCCAGAAAAGAGCAGAATCCTAAGAAAGTTGACAGCAAGGAGGAGAAAAGAGGAGCACTGAGTTTTCTATTGATCAAACAAGAAACATGTAGTATGCCCAAGAACTATATAGATCATGTTCTACACAGTCCAAGAACAGGATAACAGCAATCAAGCATCCAATTTTCAAAGCAGTACCCCTGCCACCACTACTGAAACGAAAGCAAGCATAACCAGACAGTAATACACTGCAATAATCTTCCATAATTTCAGCGCTTAGAGACCTACTTCATGACATCTTATAAGACATATTTTGAGCATTTATCAGCAATTGAACTTCATTGCACAGCTCGTCGATGATGAAATGCATCCAGCCACTATCAGACTCCAACACTAATAATAAAAACTTCCAATCAAAAGAATATTAAGCAGAAATTTCAAGATAATGCTTCCTGTGGTTGAAGGAAACAGTGAGATAGTTCAAATAGATTCACAAAAAAGACAACTATCTTCTGCTCCTATTCAGTAACAACTTTCAATTCCACAACACACCCGGAAATCCAAGTCATATCAGAAATGAAAAGGCAAGACAGACAAGAAAATTATGGCTCTATTCTCCATACTTATTTCAGGAAAAATAAATTCAGATAAGTATAATCAAGGTTAATAAGTTCAGATTAGTTAAGTTCAAGGCCAATAAGTTTAGAAAAGTTTAAATAAGTTAAGTTTGGAGCCAATAAAGGCTATCAAAGTTTAATTCAGAACTACAAAAGGCAGTAATAAGTTTGAGCTAGTTAAGTCCATGGACAATAAGTTCAGATATGTGATAATCACGTGAAGCGAATGCACCAGGATTATAATTCAATTAATCAGTAGCTCAGATAAATTATGCAGCTTATAAGAGATTAATACCTCAATAAAAAAAACTAACCAGCAATTCCACAGTAAAACATTTAAGAAATATTACCAAACTAGTCAAATTGGCCACACATTTAAGAATATTCAAAATGTAATTGTATATCAATTTTGTCAAATGTCAATCCACGAGAATGCCGAAGTTGTCAACTCACATGTTATAGCTATTAATATCAACTATATTCTTTACCCAAGTAGACTAGCAAAATAGGTCACCGCCACATATCGAATAACTCTTCCCTCCAGTGTCATGTACCCACTGAAGAAAGCATCGCCAAGGGGAAAGGGAAATAAGGATATTCTTAAGGTGGAAGTGAATTTGCAATTGCTACATATGTGGTATTATTTTGGCCATAAACAGCTGCCAAATTTCATCTTTAAGAGCTAACAACCAAAGAATCTAACCAAATTAAACATAAGAAAAAGAACTTTCCATATCTCACATGACAAAAAACAGATAACAATCTTGAGCACACCACCTAACTCAGAAAAGTCAGCTAAAGCATTCACTTATAGCTAAACCATCTCAAGAAATAATTAACAAAAGGACGTTGCCGACATAAGATGTAATAAGAAAACTTCATTTATAAGCAATGCACATATATGAGAATCTAATTAATAAAGATTAACAAGCAGAGAACTATGGCCCTTACTCCTTTTCCTTTATTAACTTGATTCCCACACTCATTTTTTAACCAACTTTACTTTGGTAGATTTAACATTTTCCTTCCTTTATCTAACCAACAAAATGTCCATTCTCACCATAACTTTTTAGTCCACCAATATAACTAATAGAAAAACCCTTTTTGTAGATTACCTAATGAAATCTCCAAATGAACCATAGTGAAAAAGCGTCATAGATGACTCAGCCCACTCACAATTACTCCAAATTCCAAACCCTGCATCTATGCAACATAGTAAAATTATCACAAAATCGTTTGAAGACGAAAATCACGCATATACAACTTGTTACGTTTTTGAATCATACATTCAGGATTCATTGACCCAGATCTGTAGGGGAAGATCAAAATCGTTTTCTAAACTAAACCGAAATAAAACGAAATCAAAGCAACGCAACGCCGAAAAAAGTACCTGAGAATGAGCAGAATCGCCATTAGTAACATGACCATCAACATTATCATGAGAATCACCCATAACATGAAAATCATGCAATTCCGCAATTTATATCCACAATTCCCCTAGTGAAAGGGATTTTAAGGAACTGCCTCAACGAAGGAAATGTGGAAATTAATCAAGGGAGTGCAAATGTCTGGTTCCCGCCATTAAATTTAAGCACAGAATAATCAATATCTCTTCCCCCATGCCCCAACTCCACCTTCAAACCCTCTTGAATTGGGAACGAACTACTGCGGTATCATTACAAGAGAATATAACCCTAAAATAAAATCTAAGTCGCATAAAGCATGGAAAATGGTCTCATCTTAATCCCAAAACTCTCCCCCTCAATACAAAATTGCCATCTTTGTCAAACTTATAAGTTGTTTCTAAATTAAAATTGAATTACAGACCATAAATTCAATATAACAACTAGAAAATCCGAATGTAGATAGAGAATACAAACCAAAAGCGCGGGAATCGCCGAGCAAAACAGCCAAGTAGCAGAAATCGCAAACCTACAAACGAAAACAAAAATACATTAAAACCTAATTGTTAAAAGAAACTACATTTTAGGAAATTCAATTGAAGGTGCGAAATAGAAAAATGCAAGAAACTCAAATTCAATTGAATTTAAGTTTATCAAGCACTTGAAAAATTCAGCAGCATCACTTTAAGAGAGAGAGAGAAGGGATACCGCACAAGCGAGGAAATTAAAAACCGTGAAATGACGTGGAGAGAGAGTGGGATGGTGGAGGTGAAGTCGGAAGAAATCGACGACGCAGTTTCCGATGTGAGTTTATCTCTAGTTTTTGTCGCTTCGCTTTCGCACTAATGATGAGGGATCGGTAGAGGATGGAGGGGAGTGAGGGGAATAGATGGGGGTTTATCATATTGGGTGAGAGAAATGGGCGTTGGGCCGTTCCTTTTGGGTCGTTCTATGGGAGCAAAGAAATGAACGAAAAATCTGATCCGGTTCACTAAAGGACCGGATTAGATTTTCTGGCCAGCTTTCCCTCCCATTTTTTTTAATGATTTTCGGATGCGGTTTTGTAAAAACCGAATCTGTTACTAAGTGACAGATAAGGTTTTTTCCACAATTGGCCTAAGGATGATCCGGTTGAGACAGAACAGAATGAAATTGTCACTAAGACTTTAAAGGCTCTTGAGGAGGCCAGCAATGCAGAGAAGAAGACAGCAGCTGAAAAAGTTCCATCTACCACTCTTGTAATCAAGGTACCATTCCCCAATCGCATGTTGAAGACTAAGCTTGATCACCAGTTTGGTAAGTTTTTGGAGGTAGTAAAAAATCTTCAAGTAACTGTCCCTTTTACTGAACTTATTACTCAAGTTCCTGCATATGCTAAATTTTTGAAGGAAATTTTGGGACTAGGAAGAAAACTTTTAATGAAGATGAGACTGTAGCTTTCACTGATGAATGTAGTGCTCTTTTTCAAAATTAAAAGACCCAGGGAGTTTCTCTATCCCATGTAACATTGGCACCATTTTTATTGATAAAGCTTTATGTGATTTGGGTGCTAGTGTTAGTGTCATGCCTCTTACTATTTGCAAAAAGCTTGACACGGGAGATTTAAAATGCACCAATATTACTCTTCAAATGGCTGACCGTTCTGTTAAATACCACCTAGGTATCTTAGAGGATGTTCCTGTGAGGGTAGGTAAATTTTTTATTCCTGTGGATTTTGTTGTGCTTGACATGGAAAAGGATACTCAAATCCCAATTATTTTAGGGCGACCATTTCTCTATATTGCAGAGTTGTTATAGATGTTAAGAATGGAAAGTTAACTTTGATTATGGGAGATGATAAGGTGACTTTTAGTTTGACTCATGCTCTAAAAAGTCCCATGCTAGAGGAAGCCTGTTATAGAATCGATGTCATTGATATGTTGGTTAATGATGATCTGCCTCAATCCCATTTGAGGGATCCTTTATAGGCTTTGCTTTATTTTGACTTTTCTACAGGTGATGGTAGCCCATTGAGTGCTGAAGTGGTTGTCTTGGAAGCTGCTCTTTCAGGTGAAGAGCTTGATAGTATTACCAGTCAAGAGAAGAAACGGTTTGTACATGATACTAAACCGGTTAAGGTAAAGAAACCTGAGCTAAAACCCCTTCCCTCTTCTCTTAGATATGCTTTTCTTGATGAATCTCAATATTATTCTGTGATTGTTAGTGCTTCACTGAATGATGGTCAACTGTCTCAACTTCTGTCTGTTTTGAGAAAACATAAAAAGGTCATTGGATATAGTATTGATGATTTGAAGGGTATAATCCCTGACTTTTGCATGCATAAAATTCACCTGGAGGATGATCATCGTCCTAGTATACAAGGCCAACGTTGTTTGAACCCCAATATGCAAGAAGTGGTAAAAAAAGAAGTAATGAAATTGCTTGATCACTTGATGCTGGAATCATCAACCTCATTTCTGATTCTAAGTGGGTGAGTCCAGTTCAAGTGGTTCCTAAAAAGGGTGGTACTACTGTTGTAAAAAATGAAAAAAAATAAATTAATTGCTACAAGAGTAGTAACTGGTTGGGGTATGTGCATTGACTATAGGAAATTAAATGTTGCCACCAATGCAAGAAATATCATTTCCCTCTCCCCTTTATTGATCAAATGTTGGAAAAGCTAGCTTGTCACTCTTACTTTTGTTATCTAGATGGATACTCCGGTTTTTTCCAAATATCTATCCATCCAGATGATCTGGAGAAGACCACCTTTACATGCCCCTATGGTACCTTTGCATATCGAAGGATGCCGTTTGGACTATGCAATGCCCCAGCCACTTTCCAACGTTGTATGATGGCTATCTTTTCTGAGTTTATTGAGTCCATTATGGAAGTATTTATGGATGACTTTAGCGTGTATGGAATTGATTTTGATGCATGTTTGATGAATTTGGCTAAAGTATTGAAAAGATGTGAAGATGTGAGTCTTTAACTGAACTGGGAGAAGTGCCACTTCATGGTTACTGAAGGAGTGGTACTTAGCCATATTATTTCTGAACGAGGCATCCGGTGGATAAAGCAAAATTTCAAGTGATTGAGCAATTACCCCCTCCTGTGAATGTCAAAGGAGTGCGAGGTTTTCTTGGTCATGCGGGGTTTTATCGCTACTTTATCAAGGATTTTTCTAAAATTGCTAAACCACTTACTCAGTTGCTCCTCAAGGATGCCCCGTTCATGTTTACTGATGAGTGTCTTACGTCTTTCAACAGGATCAAGCAAGCTTTAATTTCCTATTATTTGATCTCCAGATTGGATTTCTCCATTCGAGATCATGTGTGATGCTAGAGACTATGCTATTGGAGATGTACTTGGTCAGAGGAAGGACAAGGTCTTACATGCTATCTACTATGCTAGTAAGACACTCGATGAAGCCCAGATTAACTATGCTACAATAGAATAGGAACTACTTGCAGTTGTATACGCTTTAGACAAATTTCAGACCTATTTACTTGGGTCTAAGGTCATAGTCTATACTGATCATGTTGTCCTGAAGTATCTCCTTGCAAAGAAGGAAGCTTAGCCACGACTCATTCTATGGATTCTCTTGCTTCAAGAATTTGATCTGGAAATTCGTGACAAAAAGGGGGCACATAATGTTGTTGCAGATCACTTATCTAGGTTGAGTTATGACGGTGCACATGTTGATCTTCCTATTGATGACTCATTTCCAGATGACCATCTTTTTGTTGTCTCAGTTCAAACTCCATGGAATACAGATTTTGCTAACTTCTGTGTATGTGGAAAATCTCCCCCTGATTTAAGCTATCAATGGCGAAAAAAGTTCCTCCATGATGCTCATCATTACTTTTGGGATGACCCTTACTTATTTAAGAGATGTACTGATGGTTTATATAGGAGATGTATTCCTGAGTGGGAGGTGCCTGACATTCTTAAGAACTCTCACTCTCTACCTTGTGGAGGACATGATAGGGCCTATAAAATTATGACTAAGGTCTTACAATCTGGTTTCTATTGGCCAACTCTTTTTAAATATGCAAGGACCTTTGTTGTTTCTTGTGATGCATGCCAGAGGAGCGGTAATATTTCTCAAAGGCATGAGATGCCTCAAACACCTATTCTAGAGGTCGAGCTTTTTTATGTTTAGGGTGTTGATTTTATGGAACCATTCCCATCCTCTTTGGGTAATCGTTACATTCTTGTTGCGGTGGACTATGTGTCCAAGTGGGTTGAAGCATTGGCCTCTCCAACCAATGACTCCAAAGTGGTCATGAAATTATATAAGAAAATCATCTTCCCACGGTTTGGTGTTCCTAGAGTGGTGATTAGTGATGGTGGTTCACACTTTCACAAGCGCACATTTGAAGCTCTTCTTAGGAAGTATGGGGTCACTCATAGGGCCGGATTAGCTTATCATCCTCAAACGAGTGGGAAAGTGGAAGTTTCTAACTGTGAGATAAAGGCCATATTGGAGAAGGTGGTTGCAGAATCTCGAAAAGACTGGAGTGCACATTTGGATGACACTTTGTGGGCATATAGAACTGCATTCAAGACACCCATTGGTACTACCCCATATCGTTTGGTGTATAGCAAATCACCTTCCTGTTGAATTGGTGTATAAGGCTCTTTGGGCTATTAAGGAACTCAGTATGGATTTTTCACTAGCAGGGGAGAAGCGACTCCTACAACTTGATGAGCTTCGTTTGGATGCATATGATAATTCCCGACTTTACAAAGAGCGCACTAAGAGATGGCATGACAAGAAGATTTTGCGCAGAGACTTTTCAATGGGTGATAAAGTTCTTCTCTACAACTCTAGGCTTAAACTTTTACCTGGAAAATTAAAGTCTAGATGGTCTGGTCCTTTTGCAGTCACTATGGTCAATCCATTTGGTTCAGTAGAGATTATGTCTGCAAAAGGTGAGAAGATCAAGGTAAATGGACAACGCTTGAAGTTGTACCACACAAGTGCTACTATGGGTCTAGTTGAGGAACTCTACCTCCAAGCACCATCACCACTTGACCAATGAGGGAGGTAAACGGTCGTACGAGACCTTTATAAACCAGCGCTGATCGGGAGGCAACCCGATTGATTATTCTTTTTCTTCCTTTTTCTTGTAGTTTTTATTTTTAGAGTAGTGAGAGAAGAATTTTCATATGTTGGAACTTTATAGTGCAGGCAATGTGTGTCAAGGGTGAAAATTCGAAGCTTGAAAAGAAAATAAAGCACGAAAAATCGAAGAAAGGAGGCACTGTGAACCGCCTGGGTGGGTCAGGCGTAACTCGCCCGGCCGGGACCGCAAGCTCAACTCCTTGGCCAAAATCGCAAAAACCGGAAAAAAAAAATCTAAGGAAATGCTCCGCCAGGGTGGGTGGGGAGGTTTTCGCCCGGTCGGGCGGCGAGCAGCAATCCGAGTTTTTCACTCATTAAACCCCACGAGATTTCTTTCCTCCCTCACAACTCTTTCTTCATCTTCTTCCTCCCTCTCTCACCTCAAAAGAAAACCCCAAACCCTACCACTTTCTCTCCTTTAAACTCCATTATTCTACCCAAACTCTAATCTTTTTCCACAATTCTTCACCTCCCCTTCATCCTCTTCACTTTTCCCACTCCACTTATCCCCTTCCTCCCCTCAATCTCTCACTTTCTCTCTCCCTCTTTCTTGGGTTTTCTTGAGTAAAGGTTTTGAATTTTGTGATAATTCTTGATAGTTTAGCCTTGTAATTAGTGTTTCTACACTTAATTGTGACATATTATAGGATTTCAATCGGATTTTTTGTGAAGTTTCTAACTTTGTTCACCATTGTTGTTTCTTCAAGGTTTCTCCAACTCTTCAATGACGGCTCGTCATGGTGCACGTAGGAATGACACTAACGTGGTTGAGGCGGACCCTACATATCCCCACATCATATTCAAAGATGAAGAACAAAGGGTACGTTTCCAAATATTTAAGTATCGCATGATTTCTCCTACTAGATTTGTTAGTCGGATCTCTTGCATGCACTTGGTATTACCGAAATAACACGTACTTTGTTTGCGGGGGTTGACATTGGTACGTTCTTTACAATGTATCATGGAACTTATGCAGATTTAACGCTTGAATTTTTTAAGTTCCTTTTAAATTCGTAAGCAATCCTCACATGATCTTGTTTTATATTTTCGGATTGCAAACACTGACCGTAGATTGACACTTAGGCAATTTTCCCAACTTTTTGGGATGACTATTCGAGGGGATAGAAAGAAACCCGAAACTATGTTGTTGGGGCTATTTTGGCAAGCTTTGACTGGAGTTCGACCCCCAAATTGCCAACATTTGCAAATAAAGATTGTTCATAATCCTAGCATTAGATTCCTCCTGAAATTTTTTGGAAGTACTAATTTTGGGAGATGGGAGCCGAATACCACCCGTACTGAGGAGCTCACTTCTTTAGAGACCTACTTGTGGCCTGCTAAAATGAGCATGCAATTTGATCTTGTCTATGCTTTTGTTCACCATTTGCGCAAAATTTCCACCACCTACCCCACTTTTGATGAGGATGGCAGTGTTAGGTTCTTTGTACCTATTGTTATTGGGGGTTAGTCACCCTCATTGCCTGTCATTTTGGGTATGTGGAAAATCGCAACAATGTAGTCCTGGGGCCCACCTACCTTGATCTTGACCATTTTCTTTCGGCTTGATACTGTACTCCTAGTTAGGGGTGTTCATGGGTGGTTAACCGTCCCGAAATAAAATTTCGGTTCGGTAACCGGAAGTATCGGTTCGCCATTTTTGCGAACTGTAACCGTTCAAACCGGTAATAGTATAAACGGTTAACCGGTTTTTCGGTAAGTTTTTCGATACGGTTTTCCGTTTAACCATTAACCGTTAAGAAAAAATAAGCACAAAAATCTAAACTATTACAAGTCGGTATTTCACAATCATCTCTAAACTATGGCAAAGAGTGGTTCACAATGAGTGCACAGAGACACATAATAACTATTACAGTGAGTACACTCTTTTTTTTTTTTTATAATTGGGGTGTATTATTAATAAAGGAGTTAAAAATCCATCAAAGCAAAACGGCCATCACTACCCTCATCACAAGGGAGCGAATAAGCACAGGTTCTTACATAAAGTTTCAGAGCCAAAATATCAAAACAGAAGAAATGATGTAAAAAATTACAAAACGAATTCTAAACCCATGCTATGAACTCGACTCTTTTGCTCATACCTTGTTTAGCAAGACTACCAGCCACTGATTTCGATGTCATGCCCCTGTGAGTGATGATTGTCTAAGGTCACTACTTGAAGCATTTTACTACAAGAATAATAATTAATTAATATATTTATTATAAAAAATTAAATAATAATAAAATAAAATAAATATATACAGTTTTTCAGTTAACCGTTTTCTTAACCGTAACCGTACCGTTTTAACAGTAATTTTTACAGGTTCGGTAACCGACCCGTTTAATCCCAAATTTTCCGGTTCGGTAACCGTCCATTTTGACCGGTTTTCCGGTTTTTCTGTACGATTTTTCGGTTTCGGTTTTTTTGTGAACACTACTCCTAGTGGCCGGCAGTATAAGTGGATGATTCCCGCTCGTAAATCCATAATCCTCCCTAATCCTGACTTGGTCCAGTTACCTATAGGGGATGACTACACTGAGAATGATATACCACCCACCTACCTTCTCCGTATAGGTGATGAGACAAACCCCCCCCCCCTCAGACTGCTCCAGTCCCTGAGCCTCCCCAGACTTACCGTCAGCGTGAGCCTACTACCTCCATCCCTTCTTCTTCTTCACACCCCCTCCCCCTACTGCTGATTTTGAGGGTATGATGAGTGTTTTGCAGCGTATGGAACTGAATATGGCTGCTAACACTCAGGCTATTGAGCGCCTCGAACGTCGTGTGGACACTATCCACACTGACCATCATCTAGCTATGTTCCTATGTATGATGAATATTGCAGGATATGTACAATAGCTCAGGCGGGTCTACACCCCAGTTGGTACACTTGGAACCCCACCAGGTGGTGGTGCTGGGGGGAGTGGTGTCGATACCAGTACTCATGATGGTGATGATGATGACTCTATGGACGACTGAGGTCCGTGTTCCTCTCCTTCCCCTTGTTGCAATGAGGACATTGTCAAGTTCAGCTTGGGGGAGGATGTCTCTTGTATATATGGTACCTTTTTCTCTCACTGTTTAGGTAGTTAGTGCTTTCCTAGCTTAGTTCAGCATAACTAGTTAGTTTTCCCTTTTTACTTAAGTCGAAAAAAAAAAAAAAAAAATACGAGTTATTAGAAAATGAGAGTCAAGTTGAATAGTTGTTTCCCTGTGCCACGTATCATCGTATTTATATTTTGACTTTAGATTGTTGATGGGCATGAAACAATGATTGATCAACAGAGCATGACATTTTTATACTTTGGTCTATGATAAGAATCATAATTGTGGCACTCCATATGTCCTACAAGCATGTTTGGGTTTAACTGTGAGCTTCTGTGCCTTAAAACTGCATATATTCCAATTTTTTTCTTTTCATGTGTGTATGCTCACTTCTCTAAGGGATGCTAGAACTTGAGCTTTCTCTCCATTGATGCATTGACTATATGATGGCTAAACAAAAATGATTATGACTCTTGTAGGAAACTTCACCATAAGACCAAATAGCCTTCCCTACATTTATTTCCCCTAGTTAATCACTCTGAGCTAAGCCTATTTCTTTCGATAACCGCGCTATGAGATCCTCATTTTCAAAAATACATCTCTCTACCTTTGGTTGTGAAGTATTTAGGAAATGTATGTTGGTTGACATTTGATGGATGGAATTGGTTATTGATATGAATGAAAAATAGAAAAAAATTGTGTACATGAAAAAAAGGGACTCCGCATAATTATTTTCATGTCTTAATTGTTGATTTTCCTCTATCCTTATTATCTATTAGTTAAAGTATAAAACTTTTAAAAATGAGACAAGCAAGGCTTTTCAAGAAAAGTAAGAAGGAAAAAGAAAAAAAAGTGAAAAACATTGAGTTAAAATTCTTTGTTTGGATTACATGAAAGGAGAAAGGAGATGAAAGAAAACAAAATTGGTTGTAGTTGTGTTGAAATTTAATATATTGTGTGGGTTGTATCATCAAAGTTGTAGTAATACTTCACTTCCTTGAGCACCACATTCCCAAATATTTACCGCACCTACTACCATGAGCCCCATTACAACCTTTAACGAGTCATATGATTTGTTTGTATGTATAGTTATATAAAGTGGAGAGATGGCTCAAGCCTATGGACTAACTTGGTGAAGTTTGACAATTGAGGGTCATTGATTACCCTTCAAATACATGAGTGTGAGAGTTGGGATGGGCACTTGGGGTTGGATAAAAGCAGTCATTTTAACTGCTCGGAGAGTGTTTTACAAATGAGTGAAGAGTCCCCTTGTGAGATACTTCTCATTGATTTATAGTGCATGTCTAATGACCTATTTTGATTCTTATCCCTAATTGGTGCTTATTTGTTGAGCTTTACATATTGTGATTTGTGGTATGCTTGGATTTGATCTAGAGTCACCTAAATGTTTTTGCAACGATTTTATGTTGGGGTGAAACGACTATTGCTTCCTTGAACTCTTGATTTTCAAACAGGTTTTGCTTAGGGACAAGCAAAAGTCTAGCTTGGGGGAGTTTGATATGTCTATTTTATATAGAGTTTTTACCCCCGTCCCTCATTGATTATTGGTCTTAATAACGCTCTTTGGAGCCATTTTTAGTACTAATGTGCTCGTTGTAGTGTGTTTGTAGCTTCAGGATGATCATTGTAGGAATTAGCATATTTTGGTGCATTTCCTACTCGTTTATACCACTACAAGAGATGATGTACTTTTGAGAGCACAAGCATTGAGTTGGAAAGGTTTTGAAGCAAAGCGAATAGTGAAATAAGTTGAAAATTGATTCCCATCCACTCTTTTGATGATATTTAAAGTTCTACAAATCCAACTGCATTGATTTTACTTGGGTTAGATTCTACATTTCAAGAGCTTTAAAACGAGTGGTCACTTGCTTAATTCCGACAAATAACGCAAGAATTATGGCATTTTAAAGATGGGAATTTTGGTTGTTTTATACCTGAAGACCGCCAGGTCGGGCGACATCCGCCCCAGCCGGTCGGGCGACATAACTTAGCCAATTTTTGGGCTTGAAAAGAATTGGAAGTAAAGTTGATTGCAGGCTCGGCCGGGTGAAATCCGCCCGTGTTGGTCGGGCGAGATGATCTCATGTGGGGAAAGAAGCAGCTGAAGACCGCCCAATCAGGCAAGTTCTCGCCCGGTCGGGCGTGACGAAGATTTATGGCACCTGACAACCGCCCAGTTGGGCCGATTCCGCCCCGGCGACCCAGGCGGGGCTGTTTTTAAGTGTTTTAAAGCGTATGTTGTGCCCATTTTTGTTTTAATATAAATACTTATCCTTTTAGAGGAAAAACACCACTTTTTCTTATTATTATTTTTGTCATTAGTTTTCTAAGCACTTTTATTCTCTCAAGAACCCTAGTTTATTCGACTTTACAAATTCATTAAAGATTCAATAGAGTAATCGTTTTCAATATTCGTTCTTCAATTGGTATTGTTTCTCATCCCTTACTATTCTCTTTTCAATTCTTCTTTGTTATTCCGTCATGTTGTTTTCATATTTTATTGTGATATTGTTTTCCCCAATTATCTGTGAGTAGTTTATTTTCTAGCGATTTGGGGATCTATGTATGGATTTGAGGGATTGATTGAATGATTATTTAATTCATTGATTTGTTTGATCTTGCTATTGGGTTATTGAAGTTAATCTAAAAGTTTGGCCAACTGTGTTGATTATTGTTGCAATACAATGTTATAGACCAAGAGGTTGGATTTTGTATAGGCTCTCAATAGTAGGCTTAGCGATCTATGACCATGCGAGAGCGGCTTTGTGAGCTTCGAGGGAGGTAATGTTCGAGAGAAATTACATGTGCCCTAGTTAGATTATTTCATCGAGTTCTTCAATCATTCTTGATATCCTGAATTGCATACATGGTCAACCGTTCCCTAGTCTTTCCCTTAATTGAAATTCGTGATTTGATTATTTGCTTAGTTCAGTAAACCAACCATTTTCATCTGATTTAGTTAGTATAATATTAGAGTGCAGTTACAATAGTATAGCTATCTCCCTGTGGATTTGATCTTGACTTCCCTGACTACTAGTTAGTGGACCTTAGGTTATTTTTGATTAGGTGATACGACTTTAGCCTGTCAATAGTTAAGTTCAAAAATGTGCATTGAGAGACGCGCACAGGAAAGTGAGAAGGATATAAAAACAGAAGGAGCACTTCACACGTGTGAGAATTTCTTTTGGCTTTATGTTCACTGAATTTAAAAATGTTCTCTTACCTACATCTCTTCCTTTCAAGTTTCAAGCCTTCTTTTCTTCTCTTTAATCTCGCCGTAGAATTCATTGGAAGTTCGAACAACAGATTTTGGTTCAAATAGTTCTTCGACGTTGAATCTTAAAACCAGATTTTCAATATTTGTTCTTGAAATAGAACAAAATTGAACCACATGTTTTAGATTTGTTCTTAAAATCGAACGAATCTTCGAACCAAATTTTCGATTGTTCTTAAAATCAATCGAAATTGAACTAGCACTAGTAGAATAATTGCTTATAGCTGCGGTGGTATTGCTGCGGTTTTACCTATAAGCAGCAATATATCACATAAAAAGAAAAGGTAAAATATAAAATAAACATATTCCTGCGGTTTCGGTCGAAAACCGCAGCAATATGGTTTCAACGGAAAAAAAAAAGTTGATTATTTGACTAGATATATTGCTGCGGTTTCTGCAAGAACCGCAGCAATATATTAAAATAATATTTGAACCTATTGCTGTGGTTCTTATATAAAACTGCAGCAATAGACTTTTAAAATTAAAAATTAAAGGGGCCCAGCTAGCGTTGGCACACGTCACTACTCCTTCCTCATTTCACCAGCCGTTCTCACTCCCCTTTATTTCACTCATTTCTCTCTCCTCCTTCATCTTCTTCAGATGATTCGAATTCTATTTCGTTTACTTTATTCTCTAATTGCTGATATTTGTTAATCGCTCACAGTTAAGAAAACTGCATCAAAAACTGCATCTTTTTGCTAGATCTTTGTTTCACTTTTTTTTTTTTTTAAGAATTTGTGATTCGAATTTTGCTCCTCACTCACTTCACTCTTCCTTTCTCTCTCCTCCTCTCTCAAAATCATTAACTGAAGTTTACCTTCCTTTGATGATACAATCATCTGCTCTATTTCTGCACATCATCACTGACATTCGACTCTTTGGATTTCCTCTCTCCTCCTTCTTAACCACCACCGGCGGGTTGGCTTTCGGCGTCGAATTCTTCGACTTTGGTTTTGCGCGAGCTTGCCTTCGCCGTAGATCGTGCGCGCGAAGGAGATCCATTTGAAGGTGTAGACTCAGATACCGATTTCGAGATCCATTTGCCTTCGCCGTAAATCGAGTGAGTTGGATGATAATTTTGGTGGTTTGGGTTCCCACTGAAATTGAAGTCTTGTTGTGTTATTTTTTTGAATTTTTAGTTTCTAATTCAAAAAACCAGCTCGGTTGGCAATTTGGCATTCAATGCACCGCACCGCGCCGACCTCCAATGCTCATCTTCCCAGTCCAGATCTGATTTTAGTTTGTTAATAGGAAATAAGAACAAACGAAAACACATTTTTATTTTGTTTTTTCATCTGATTTTCGCAATAATTTTTATTTTCGTGATTGTTTGTTAATATCCAAATTTGATGTTTGGGTGGTTGTAATTTTTTTTGGGATTTTTTTCATTATTATTTTGTTTAGAATCAATATGATGTTAGGGTTTCTGATTTTTCTTTTTCATGTATTTTATATTTTTTTTATGTTCGATTTTGTGTATATATGATATGTTCATATATATAAATATGTTTTTATCATTAGTTCATGATTTTATTTTTTCCTACATCTTTTTTCTTTCAAATTTGATGGTAAAATGCAAAAAAAAAAAAAAAAAAAATTCACATGTACCTATTGCTGCGGTTATGGTCAACAACTTCAGCAATAAGTCTACCTATTGCTACGGTCCCTATCCAAAACCGCAGCAATACGTTGTATTTTTTAATAAAAAATAATCCTATTGCTGCTGTTTTGGTCAAAAACCGCAGCAATAGGTTAATTACCTATTGATGCGCCTTTAATTGTTGCGCGGCCAAAACCGCTGCAATAGGTCACTTAATGACCACAGCAATAAACATTTATTCTACTAGTGTAGATTTTCAAGATCTGTTTTTAAAATCGAAACAAATGGAACTCAATTGTAAAGAAATTAATAATGTTCTCCCTCTCCTCCCTAGAAAACAATTGTGATGGTGGATTCAAGGACAAAGCCTAGCGGCTACAACAACATCGATTAGAATCTTTTGACTGTAAAGAAGGGTTAACAGGGACGAAATTGTCGTTGGTGCTTTCGCCTTTTCTAAGGTCGGTGACTTTTTTGGCGTTTTTATTTTTTGGGGGAAAATGATGAACAGACATATCCGGACAAATACATGCCATTTTTATGAGGCCTTTCAATTTCCAACTGACGTCGAGGATGCTTCAATTCCCAGTCGAAGTCGATAAAATTTAATGGAAAGTAATTTGAGGAAGTTGCTCAGAATTTGAAGAGGCGAGGTCAAAGATCTAAAACAGTACGAGGAGAGAGAAAGGAGAACATGTAAGAGGAAAAAGAATTATGTTTGATATAAAGATTTGTGAAAAGAAAATGATAAACATTAATAAAAAATAAATTATTCAAGTTAGTTAAAAAATGAACAAGTTTCTCGAAAAATTATATACATTTAGGGTTGAAAATGATATAGAAATACACATTTGGTGACAAATGATATAGATGTAGTGAAAAATGATATAAAAGTCAACATTAATGATATCATTTATTTTATAATTGATTAGTATGTGTAATTATTATAAAGAGCTAAAATAATGATGGAAACATGAAAACTGATACAAGTTTATTAAAAAATAACATAAAAGTGAGTAATAATGATATCATTTCTCTTATAAATAATATTTTAGGCGTGTTTTTATTTCGCCTACGCGGTGTGAGCGCGTATTTGTATTTGACTACCCCACTGTAAAGGTTTTATTGAAAATTGTTTTGAAAGAAGTCGCCAACAATTCTTTTTAGGAAGAATCATAAACCTAATTGGATATGGGAAAACCGTAGGGACAAATTACCCAATGTAGATTGTCCTGACTCCATAGATGGTCAAAATGAACCGAAGATTGAGTTCGGGGGTGAGGGTACGAATATAGTCATAATGAACCACATTCGCCCAAAGTTGGCCTCTACTAAATATCGATTCATTACAGATTTTATGCCAAAGAATAATCAAATAGTGTTTTATACACCCTAAAAATATCTAGTCTACATTGGTTCAGGAAACACATAAGAAGACTATTTTTAGTGATATGTTATAAGGCAATCAAATTACAGGGAACCTAGCAGATTATCCAAATTAATCTGATTAATATTAGAACAATTCTTTAGGTCTTGATTAGCAAAAATAACATGTGGGGTGATAAAAGCAATAAAGCAAGACAAACATATAATATGCATAAAATGATCAGGCAGGCATATAATATACAAAGGCATGAATAATAATAATATAAAACAAAGTATAGAAAAGGGGTTAGAATATACAGTAGAACGATTATTACTTAGAGATCTACATCATGAAATAAATTGTTAGTAACTTCAAAGCAATAAATATAATTGATTATTCAAGGATCCTCAGGATTATACCTATGCGGCTTAGATTGAAGAGCGCAACGATCTTTAGGCGGAGTAATCGTGGAACCAGGAACGCAATATGATTAAGAATTGATTGAAGTATTGAAAGTGTGTGAGATTTGTAAAAGTGTTCGTAAGTATTCGTGAGGATTTCGTGTTCGTAAAATAATAAAATAATAAGCCGTGTTTGATTCGGGAAATCAGCCTATATTTATAGGCAAGAAGAGACGCGTGCTCCACGCAAGACCTGCGCCAGGCGCATTCCTACGTGGCAGGCGCACTGCCACGCGTCAAGCGCACATTGGTGTGCCTAACGCAGCCAGCCCAATCAGAGATGCACACGTGTAAACGCGTTTTTGAAAAGATTGAAAAGAAAGATTGCGTCTCACATAGGACATGTGTTAGACGCAGGACTTTGTGTGAGTCACAAATCCACGTGTCAGGCGCTCACTGGCTCGCCTGACACATTCTGGCCTATGCGCTGGACGCACGTGGCGCGCTGAGCGCACCCGCCACATCCGGCGCATATTCCAGTATATTCCATCATATTCGCTTTTGATTCTGCGCGTCTTTCGAAGATACTTTTTTATCCCTAAAATCCGGGAATTGAACTATACGGATTAAAAATCTGATTTTTGATAAAAGCATTATGAAAATATTCATTAAAATAATAAATATTTAATTGGGCTCTTAAAATGGACTTAAAACATTTTATGGGCTTAAAATACAATTAATCATCATGAACAATTAATTGGGCTTTAGAATATCATTTCAAAACACAATTTTGGAATGGTTCTTTAGATTGCTCTTCCGTTGGGTCGCGCCAACTAATGTCGTGGTATGTTTCATCATTGGATCCTTAAATGGGGAGACACGATTATGTGTCTACAGAAGCCCCCCACTTTGACTGAGGTTCAGGAAACCGATAGTCAAAGTATACGTTGTCAGGACGGAGAACGATTCTAAACGCTCTGCAGTTTAGAACTTATCTATATACGTCCGTCTCTGCAAAACAAAGTTAGTATGCAGGACAATAACTACAAGAAATCTGATTACCTGCAGAAGAAGATGTTAGCAGATAGGTGCAAACAACTCACGTAAATAATGCACATAATGATGCAAATAATGCAAACTTAGACTATCTAAGGATGCACAAGACGCTATGCAAGGATTAAGGTTATGCAAAGCTATGGGATGACACGTCATGCAAGGTCAGGGTTATGCAAGACTAGAATGTATGCAATGCAAGGTCAGGGTTTTACAAGGCTGCGATGCAAGGTCAGGATTTTGCAAGGCTAGAAGATGTGTAGATTGATAGAATGATTTTTTAAAATCGTTTTCAGTAAATAATCGGGATCCGTAAATGAGGTCCGCAAATTACAACTTTTCGGGAGTTTGATTTGGAGGCACCACCACATAAGGAATCCCCCACTTTGGGTGAGCTTGCCTTGAATTAGGCATTATGAGCCTTGATTGAAATGTACTTGATCTAATATTCAAATGTAGTTGATCTATCTTGAACGTTGAAAGTTGTCGCTGGGGATTCTTCTTGGGAAGTTGATATAGGCAAAGTTAAATATCGCCAGAAACCATAGAATTGTCGGAGAGTCCTTCAGGGACAAGGAGAGCTTGGATTGAAAAATAAAAAAGGTTTAAATTTGTGACCCAAATGAATGTAGGTCGGAAAAGGCTTTAACGAGACTAGGTTCAGACTCGAGTCTATGTCTGGATCTAGAAAGATATTATGCTCCTGAACTCTAGAAAGTCAAATCATTAGACCTTGACTAACATATTTTATTGAAGCGATCGGACCTCGATATGAGGATTCCTACGTATCCTTGCGGAATCAGACCATTCGTAGTTCTCGATCTAATTTCTTTTTTTTTCTTTTGTGCCCTAACTTTTGCCTAGGCCTCCCTTCGGGTTTTCAACCTAGCGGGCTTGGACATACCTTGAAAAAGGAGTTAAGGTCGATGAAAGGTTGAAGGCTTGAGGTTTAGATGAAGGTTTGATTGGCTGGGCTAAGGTAGGATCATGGATTTTAATTTTATGGTTAAGGTTTTGATGGACCAAAGGGATTTGAAACGAGGGATTGAACTTGTGTGCAAGCCCCCTAGCTTGATCTTTTATTTTACCTTTGGCTCTTTCTTTTCTTTTTGTCCTGTGCGTTTTCTTTCGCTTTTGCTTTTTTCTTTCGCACTTTGATCTTTTTCACTTTTTTTTTATTTTGCCTGGCATTTTTTTTAATGAGTGAGGCTTGCACACAAGTTTGGTTTAGGGTATTGGAAGGTTTGAAGGATATTTGTGAAGCTTTGGTTAATGGAGGGATTATTTGGCTAAGTATCATGGAGGATGATGGTTTAAGGGATTATGGCTTATGGAAGGTGATGGAGGAAGAGGGGAATAATTCCTGATCCAAAGTATGTCCATTTTTAATTTTTGTTTATCCTTTTTTTTATTATTAGTCAAAGTTCATTAGGTGATTTAAGTTTCATCATTGAATTAGAAGCATAAATAAAATGATGGAAGGCCAATTAAAATAAAAAAGCAATTATTTTATTAAAAGAATGAATGAAACAAGGCTGATAAACATTATAGTCCTAAAGGATATAGACTCGACGGGAAAAGAAATGAAAGAGCTAGGGGAGGGACTCTCCGACTCAACCTAGAAAACTAGCGTTAAATGACCATGCCCCGGCGTTATTTAGGCGCTGCCCAAGGGGTTGCCGCTATTGCTGACTTTTGCTGCAGGTGGAATTGGCAATCTACCGTCTTCAACCATATCCTGCAGATGATTCTTTAAGGTCCAACACGCAGATGTTGGGTGTCCATTTCATTGGTGGTACTTGCAGTAGGCATTAGGATACCACCTCTTGGATCTTTTCTCGGGAGCAGGGTCTCGAGTAGAGCCGAGAGGCTGAAGCACTCCTTTTGCATGAAGCCTAGTGAAGGCTTCTGCTAGAGACATGCCTAGAGGTGTGAATGTTCTTTGAGGCTTTTGATAACCTCTCTTTTCAGTAGGTAGAGCATTGACCTCATTGCTTTTGGAGCTAAAAGGATAATTGTTACTCTTCTTGAAAGAGTTGTTGTTGTTGGAACCCTTGTTCTTGTTGGCCTGTATCTCTTCTTCAATCAGCAGGCCTACCTTATAGAGCTTTGTGAAAGACTCTATGTGTTGGAACTTGATATGATCCCCATACTTAGGCTGCAGGTTACGGATCACCAGGCGAACTTGATCCTCCTGAGATGGCCTGTTAATCATTTGTGCAGCTTTATCCCTCCATCTGTTAAGGAAGGCGACGAAGTCTTCGTTAGAGTTTTGTTTAGTTAACTCCAACTCACAAAGGCCAATGGGAAGCTGAGTATTATATATATATTGTTTCTGGAACTCTTCTCTAATATAGTCCCAGTCATTCAGCTTAGCTTTGTTCACTGATCTGAACCACTTGGATGGATGTGCATTCAAAGTTAAAGGAAAGAAGTAAGCAAACAGGTCCTTGGTTATGCCCTTGAGAGCCATATAAATGGAAAAAGCTCTCAGATGATCATTTGGGTCTTCGACCCCTTGAATTTTGGGAGGTCGCCCAATGTTACCTTTTTAGGGAGCTTGTCCCTCAGTTCAGAATCAATGATGTCATGGCCATGAGCCTGACTCTCGAGTACAGGAATTGACTAGATCAATTGCTCGAGTTTTTCAAACCTCAAATCCGTGTTGGTCTTGATTGGTGGTGGAGTGTCGCCTTGCTCGTCTTCTTCAGTTAGCTTCTCCCTTAGTGCCTTAATCTCTTTGGCTTGTTCCTCAAGACGAGAGTTCATCAGTGTGAGTTGACCCATAATGGCACTAAGTTGTTCATTAGTATCTCCCGTTTTAGATGATGATTCAGAAGAGTCGGAGGATTCATCTGAAAAGGTGAGGATGCGCTTGACGAGTCTGAGAGTGGGTCGACCTTGTTGCCTCTCTGTCAGACGTTCCCCAGTTATAATCTCACGACCTGTCCTGAACAGAAATCGAATGGACCTCGTGAATTTTAAGAAATAATGTTTTCGAAATGAGAAATGGAGATGAGAAATGGAAATAGGAGATGAGAAATGAGTAACGGAAATGGAAATAAGGAATGAAAATGGAAAATGATTTTGAAATGGAAATGGAAATTATTAGTATGGACTTGACCATGATGGAGACATGGGCCTAACTATATGCGAATGCAGACATGGAATGGACTGGACTATGCAAACAGACTGGACTCCACGATTGGGTTTAGGAGAGACTAGACTTTGAACTTACTGGTGAGCAAGTAGGCTAGACTTTTAGGAAGACTGGACAATAAGGGAGACTAGACTCTTAACTTAAGGCAAGCAGGCTAGGCAACTAGACTTTGAACTTACGGGTGAGCAAGCAGGCTAGACAACTAGACTTCGAAACTTACATTCAACTAAGTAGGCTAGACTCAAAAATTGCTTATGGACTTAAGGAAGGCTAGACCTTGAACTTACGGGTGAGCAAGCAGAATAGACACAAAAATTGCCTATGGACTTAAGGAATGCTAGACCTTGAACTTACGGGTGGGCAAGCAGGCTAGACACAACAATTGCCTATAGACTTAAGGAATGCTAGACCTTGAACTTACGGGTGAGCAAGCAGGCTATACTTTAAAGGATGAACTTGATTTTTATAGTCCGAAGACTGACTAGGGATTACATGGGGATGCAAACGAGACCTAGGATATGAATTGACATATAGGTTTGACTTAGACTGGGAGATGCACATGGGCTTGACATTGGAAATGGACTAGGATTGGAATAGACTTGGAATGGACTTAGACTGGGCTTGACATAGACTAGGGTTCACATAAATGGGTCTCGATTTTGACATGAGCTAGACTTATATGGGCCTAAGATGGACTCTAACGCTAGCGGGCCTAATATGAATGCATGGACTCAAATTTAGAAGGACCTAATATGAATGCAAAATGGACTCTAATGCATATGGGCCTAGAATGAATGCAAGTGAATTGGATTGATTGGATTGGATTGAATAAAGGTGTTACGAATGGGCTTAGAATTTTTTTTGAAATTCATTATCGAAAAGAACCCCTTGTTTTTATCTTTTATTAGGAAAAGATGATGGATAAATTTTGAAAAAAAATTTGTAAATGTCGTGCATAATTATGATTTGTAAATGTTTTTGAAAAAGAGTAGAATAGAAAAGGGTGTAGGATTGATTTTGAAAAGATGTAACTTTTTTGAAATTGATTGAATATAGTAGGGTAAGATTGATAGGAAAGATTTGTTGCACAGTAGGGAGAACGTAGACGTGCATGACACTCCTAACTCTACCATGACCATTTTTCCCTAGGTGCACTTATTTAGGACAGAATCAACCTTTCTTGAAAAGACTGACCCTTTTTTGAATATGATACTGACGCAAACTTGTTATCTTAGACTCGAACAAAAGTCAAAGGACCAATAAGCATGGGACGAATAGACTGCGTGCCACGCAGCTGATGCGCGCGGTGCGCAGTCTATGTGTCTGGCGCAGGAGCGTTGCGCCAGGCGCAACTTAATGCGTTTGGCTCAATGATCGGCGGCACGCGTATTGATAAACTGACGAAGGTTCGGGCGAAAACGACGATTTGTTTTAAACGTGACTTGCAATAATTTCGGGCGCAAAGCATATTAGCAGGCAAAAATTGCAATCACACATAAATGTCAAGTAACATGGATGCAAAAGTTCTCAACCTAAAGTCCAGTTCTACATTCAACTATTGGTTAGGTTTTGGTTAAGGCTGAAAAGGGTCCATGACTAAGAGATTGATCCCACGCTTCGTACCCTTGCTTAAAAAGGTGGCCACGTGTAAGACGCACTCCAGTCTCAAGTCATGAATGAGAGAACAATGCCATGGTTGGTAGGTTTGCTTATGACTAAGATCCAACACTATCGCTCAGGAAGCTTTTTGGAAGGACAAAACGCAAACCCCCGGGGGTGACCTCACACATAGAACATGTGCTAATGAGGCAATGTAGATTGTCCTTATGGTGGCTGAACAATAGCAAAGCAATAAAGTAGGACAATCACATAATATGCATAGAATGATCAGGCAGGCATATAATATACGAAGGCATGAATAATAATAATATAAAATAAAGCATAGAAAAGGGGTTACAATATACAGTAGAACGATTATTACTTAGAGATCTACATCATGAAATAAATTGTTAGTAACTTCAAAGCAATAAATATAATTGATTATTCAAGGATCCTCAGGATTATACCTATGCGGCTTAGATTAAAGAGCGCAACGATCTTTAGGCGGAGCAATCGTGGAACCAGGAACGCAATATGATTAAGAATTGATTGAAGTATTGAAAGTGTGTGAGATTTGTAATAGTGTTCGTAAGTATTCGTGAGGATTTTGTGTTCGTAAAATAATAAAATAATAAGTCGTGTTTTATTCGGGAAATCAGCCTGTATTTATAGGCAAGAAGAGACGTGCGCTCCACGCAAGACCTGCGCCAGGCACAGTCCTACGTGGCAGGCGCATTGCCACGCATCAGGCGCACATTGGTGTGCCTGACGTAGCCAGCCCAATCAGAGATGCACACGCGTAAACGCGTTTTTGAAAAGATGGAAAACAAATATTGTGTCTCATACAGGACTTGCGTCAGACACAGGACTCTATGTGAGTCACAAATCCACGTGTCAGACGCTCATTGGCTTGCTGGATGCACGTGGCGCGCTTAGCGCACCCGCCGCGTCCGGCGCATATTCCAGTATATTACATCATATACGCTTTTGATTCTGCGCGTCTTTTGAAGATACTTTTTTATCCCTAAAATCCTGGAATTGAACTTTACGGATCAAAAATCTAATTTTTGATAAAAGCATTATGAAAATATTCATTAAAATAATAAATATTTAATTGGGCTCTTAAAATGGACTTAAAACATTTTATGGGATTAAAATACAATTAATCATCATGAACAATTAATTGGGCTTTAAAATATCATTTCAAAACACAGTTTTGGAATGGTTCTTTAGATTACTCTTCCGTTGGGTCGCGCCAACTAATGTCGCGGTATGTTTCATCATTGGATCCTGAAAGGGGGAGACACGATTATGTGTCTACAAATATCAGTTGGTGTAATAATGATAAAGTATATAAAGAGTTGTAAAAGGATATTGAAATAAGGTGAAATGATATAAGTTTGCTGGAAAATGTCATAAAAGTGAAAGATAAGGAAAATGTATATAAAGAGTTGGCAAATGATAATAAAATAGGGGGAAATGATACAAGTTTGCTAAAAAATGACATAAAAATGACAAAGAAATATCATACAGAAGGTGTTCAACGAAAATAATAAAACATGGGAAATGACACAAGTTTGCTGAAACATGACACAAAAATGAGTAATAATAATATGGTACATGAGGAGTTCAAAAAAAAATATGGAAAAATTATACATATTTGCTGAAAAATGACATAAAAAGAGTAATAATTCTATAATACATAAGGAATTGACAAATAATAATGAAATACAAGAAAACGATACAAGTTTGTTGAAAAATGACATAAAAATGAGTAAAAATTACACAAATGAGTAATAATAGTATAAGGAGTTGACAAATAATAATGAAATACAAGAAAATGATACAAGTTTGTTGAAAAATGACATAAAAATGAGTAAAATTGACATAGAAATGAGTAATAATGATATGATACATAAGGAGTCGACAACTAATAAGAAAATAGGGTGAAATGATACAAGTTTGTTGAAAAATTACAAATAAATGATACAAAAATGAGCAATAATGATATGGTTCATAAGGAGTCAACAACTAATAAGAAAACAGGGGAAAATGATACAAGTTTATTGAAAAATGACATAAAAATGAGTAAAAATAACACAGAAATGAGTAATAATGATATGGTACATAAGGAGTTGACAAATAATAAAAAAAAACATGAGAAAATGATACAAGTTTGCTAAAAAATGACGTAAAAATGAGTCAAAATAACACAGAAAGGAGCCATAATGACATACGGGAAAATGACATGAAACAACTCCAAAATAATATAAGTTTGCTTAAAAAATTGTCAAAAAAAGGCAGTAATAATGACATGAAAGAGTTTTATAAATGACATGTAACAAATTTATAAACAACTCCAATATGATATGAAATACGCTAATGACATAAAAATAAGTATTAATTATATGAATTAGTTCATACGTGTGAAATATTGTAACACAATAAATTATGGTGTAAAATGTTACACCCAAGACGCACTCAAAAAGTTTCTTATAAGGGAAAAAAAAAAAGAACACTATACGTAATATAACTTCTTCAAAGGAGTAAATTTTTATTAAAGCAGGAAAGATAGATGAAGCATAATGACCTTCTTATCTCGTAAAATGACCAAAAGCTAAACCTTATAAAAAATTAAAAAGAAAACTAGAGCTAATATCCAAAAATAATGTACACGAAGCATAATGGTCTCCATCGGAGTAATTATGGTTTGAACTTTGTAGGAGCTCACAAAAATATCTAAGTATGAGATAACATTTCAATGTCTCAAAGGATACCCATAAAAATTCGAGTTAAAATCCTCTAAGAGCTAGATATGAAATCGGCTATTAATCGCATTACTAAATATATTGACATTCATTTACTTAATATTACTTGTCCTTTAATTATTTCCAATTATCTTGGTGCTGGCAAATGAGTCAAGTCATGTCAGGTTTACAAATTTAAGAGATGACTCCCGCTGACCTAAATACAGTTTTCATTTGGATAACACGTTATATCATGCACATATGATATTTCCAATATAATTCAACAAGCGTAAAACAACACAAAATAACCTTGTAGCCTAATTAACTCCCTTACATTATGATGTTATCAGTTCTGTACGAATAATCACAATAGGGGAAAAAATAATCATAACTCATATTAGATAAATGGATTATTATGTCGAGTTAAATCATCCAATATAAGAGTCATATTTAGCCAATTCACTTATTTTAATAGGTGAAATTCATAATTTAAACCACACTAATTTCATATCAAGTTTTATCACTATTCCTCGAGTTACTTTCAACACCTATCTTTATATCTTACATTGAGCAATTGGCCGGGCCTACAACACCTATCTTTAAGTCCTCTGTTTTTTTCTTTGATGCAAAGGATGCTCTAATATCTATCTCTTAGATTGAGGAAGTGACCAAGTGCTAAACTTAAAGTTGGGCTACCAACCTACCTTAGAAATCAAGGACTAATCAACAAAGTTGTGCTCAGGTCGCAAAAAGTGGAGCAAGTAGACTGACACTGACTCATATAAACACAACAAAAAGTGAGAAATTAATTAGAACCAACCCATGAACCAAGTTGGAACCTCCCTCCATCAACACTAGCAGTCTATCACTACCTCGATAAATTACTGGCTTAGTGGCTTTATAAAGTAACGTATGACATTTTATTTTATTTTTCAACAAATAAGAGGTGAGTTGATTTAGTCTGGATGTGTTCAACCGACTATATTGTCAACCATCAATGTACATTACTATGTTGTAGTAAGTGTATGGCGTTCTACTTTTTATTGGAGAAATTGCTAAATATAACACGACTTTTGACATTCTACAGTTATACTATATGCAATAACGCAAACATGAATAAAATTAACATCATGCGAAAGAACTTTGAAACATGAACAAAATTAACATCATATTCATGCGAAAGACTTTTGACATTCTACTAGTAAAACTTGTATTCCCTCCGTCCCATAATATAGTTAACATTTCTTTTTGCACAGTCTCCAAGACGTACCTTTGACCTACAATATCTTCTATTTTGTATTTGTAAAAGATATAAAAAGTTGATAATATAAATGTAGACATTGAGACGAATCTAACAAGACCCCACATGAGTATGTTTTTTTGTATACATTAATGAGAATATTTGGTCAAAGATTTTAAAGTTTGACTCCCAAAATGGAAATGGGTACTATATTATGGGACGGAGGGAGTATGATTTTGTATTACCTTTCTTAAACTCTTGCAAAATATAGTTGTCATATGAAGTATAGGTAAGAATATACTCCCTCCGTTTCTTTTTAATGGTTACACTTACACTTTTCACGCATGCCAATGCAAAACTTTGAGGATATATATCTCTAGTTTTGTATTTGTAAAAATTATAAAAAGTACATATTAATAAAATACATACTAAGACGAATCTAACAAGATCTCACATGGCTATGTTTTTATTCATGTATAAATCACAAATGAGGGTCAAAGTGCAACTTGTGAATAGTGTAAAATGTCAAAGTGTAACAATTAAAATGAAACGGAGGGAGTAGTAACTACTTTATTTACAAGAGGAGGAACATTATTCCTAGCTAGATTATGTAAATTAAAGATATTTACTCACCACTAGCCCAATACCCTAATGAAAGAAGCTAACATCTCATGGATTCTTTTTTTAATTCTCAAGAATCTATAACAATGTTTTTTTGATAAGTATGAATCTATAACAATGTATTAGTATCTTATAAATCAATAGCCTGTCAAGAAAAGAACCTTTTAAATCAATATTAATATTTTATGTACTTCCTCCGTTCTGTTTTAAATGAAACGTTTGCTTTTTCATGCAACCCAACGCACTTCTTTAGTCGCTAATATCTTTAGTTGTGCACATGTAAAAAATATAAAAAAGTTACAATTTGATAGTATGCATCGAGACGAATCTAACAAGATCCCACTTAACTATGTTTTTCTTTATATAATAGCGATACATTGGAGTCAAAATTAATCAATGCATAGTGTTATTTTACCTAATGTTTCATTTAAAACAGAATGGAGGAAGTAATCTAGTATTGATTTTTAATTTGTAAATGAAAAAATGCAAAATATACTCTGTCTAAAAGGGGCATAAATGGGAGGACTGAAGAAATTACATTGTTTTCTTAAAATTGATTCTCATATTATGAAATCAGTTTTTTAAAAATTATAAGCATTTGAAGATTAAATTGTATAATTTTGGAAAGTAATAATTGTAAGTATGAGGTGTTCACGGTTTGGATTGGTGCGGTTGGGATATAGTTGTAAGTTTTTGAACCAAACCATAATAATAACTATTTGGGATCTTGTCAAAATAAATTGCATCACATTATGAGCCAAACACACTGAACAAACCGCATAACAATAATTTGGTGCGATTTCGTTTGTGGTTTGACCATATCTAATATCTATATCAATATATTAAAAGGCGTTCATATGAAATGAACAATGCCAAATGACACTATCCAATGTATGTGTCATGTGACACTCTTCTCAAACTTGTAACACACATATCTATGATCTCAACATAGGGTTAAAAATAAGAAACATGAAAATGATACTCGTATAAGTATGACACTAAGTGCCACTTTTTCATGTACAAATTTAATGTTCAATCTCCACATGTTCTGTGTGTTAGTCTTTCACCTGATTATGATATACTTCTACGCAACTCTAATATTATCAGTAAACAACAATAATTCATCTCAGAGGCAATATGATTTGGATATACTACAATTCTACAAACACACCAAGGTGTGAAGATGACCATATGAGGGTGGTTGAGTTCTAAAAAGTCTTTTAGAGGGTCGGATGTTGAAGAGGTATAAGTTGGCATGTGTAACGCTTCGACCCAATAAGAGGAAGGTAGCCACGTAAGTAAGCATATTGGAAAAGAAGTGCGTACATAGTAACACAAGTTATGCGAATTATATAGTATAGCCTTCTCATTTTGAGAAGTATTTCGTCCATTGCCATATTATTGATATGACCAAGGTGAGTTTTGGCATAGGCGTGGCCGCGTGGAATGGGACAAAGATGGGAAATTTTGAGAAGACCAACTAGTAACGAAAAAATGCATGCAAAAGATCAACGAGAATAATGACGGGAGACTTTCATAATTAAATCACAATGAATAAAGTCAAATGAGGCTACCATCATGTTAGATTTGCAGTAACGGTTATGTAAAAGATTATTATCTGTTAACTAGAGCCTAATACCTAGTACTCTATTAGTAGGATAAATAAGGATCGAATTTACATAAAATATGTGTTCTAATTCATTTCACTTTCCATCTAATAGACTAAGCAAGGATTAGCATTAAATTTTTATTTTTTTTATATCACAAGGCTAAACTAGTAAGCTATACATGAGAAGGTAAATATGTCACTAAATACTTTATTCGTTCTGAAATAAGTGAAACACTTCTCCTTTTTATGTGAGAGTTTTTTGAGAGAAGTGTTTCATTTATTTCAGAATGGATGAAATATGATCATGACAATAACTCATAACCTTACTTTAATACATAGCACCCAAGCAATATGAAAAGTACATGCTTAATTAAGAGCGTAACCCATTCCTACCCAAAGTCAGCAATCCGGTTTAGAAATCTAAATCAAGGCTGAACCTTAGTTAACCTCAACTTCCCTTATGGCCCGTTTGGCTAGTGGTACTAAATGGTAGTAATAGTAATGGTTTCTAGTGTAAATTTCTGAAGGCATTTCCGTGCGAACATCTATGGTAATGCTACTTTATCCCAAGACACTTATTTTCTTCCTAAAACTCCATTACCATCCATTACCACTTGGGAAGGTGGTATTGAGTGGTAATGAAAATATATGAAGGAAAACCCATATTTTGACATCAAGTTTCATTACCATGGATATTAACTTGGAAATAACTTCACAAATTTAAACTAAAAAAATATTACTATTACTACCATTTAGTAACACCAACCAAATGGATACTTAGGGTCTAGTTATTGAGCGGTCGTCGAGATCTTACCTGGATAGTGAAGAATGGAAACTAAAATTAGTAAATTCACCCACTAAAAAGATAGTCTCCTAAAGTCAATAATAAACAAAACTAACATGGTTGGTTTATTAGTTCTCTCTTATGTTATTTGCAACTTTAATAATTCCACCCTCTTTTGAAATATCTTTAATTCGAATTCCGTCTCTTAATTATGCATCTTAACATGCGGATCACTTCTAATGTATCCTAAAGATAAATATCATATCTTTATTATTCGTAATATTACAAGACCAAGGAGTTTCCACCTCAAAATCATATGGAAATAAAAGGAGTAGCCCCTTAGCCTTATAAAGTGGACACAACTCATATATTTCTACAATGTGGGATATAGATCCCAACACTCCCCCTTAATTCCAAATTGTGGGACAACGCTTCCACTCACATGTGAGTTGTTCATTAGGCTCAACACTTATAGGAAATATTTCTATGATAATACACCCCTAAGATAATAATATATCGTAACAAACTAATGTATCCTAAAGATAAATATCATATCTTTATTATTCGTAATATTCCTAATACCTATATCCTAAATGCTCAACACTCAAACTCTTATAATTATGTTGGTTTAACAGTTATCTTGTATTCTCTTATAGAAGTTTCCTTTTAACCTTAAAGGTTCGCTACAATTGTACAAAATCTCATTTGCCTCTCTTGAATTATAGGGACACTTCATGAAAAATTTCGTGTAAGGAAGAAAAATACACTATACGTAATATAACTTCTTCAAAGGAGTAATTTTTTTTAAAGCGGGAAAGATACACGAAGCATAATGACCTTCTTATCTCATGACTAAGAGCTAAAACCTAATTAAAGAAAATAAAATGAAAAAGAGAGCTAATATAAGATCCAAAAATAATGTACACGAAGCATAATGGTCTCCATACTCCATCGATTAATTATGATTCAAACTTTGTAGGAGCTCACAAAAAAAACTAAGCATGAGATAACATTTCAATTTCTCAAAGGATACCCATAAAATTCAGCTCCTTTATTGTCAAAAAAATTATATTCGACTTTTTAACGGTCTTGTAAAGTAGACTAATTCCAAGTGGGGCCTTCAAGTAAATTGGTTGGTTGGTGTTCTCATTAAATTATTAAAATTGCCACTCGAGTATTTGCTGCGTGGAAGGTTGGTGAAGTGCTGACTGATTGTTTGTATTGCGTCTAAGATAAATAGTAGATATGCATTTGAATGAAGTCACAACAAAATTGATACCTTATATAAACTGCCCATCTTTTTTGTTCTCGGTAACTCTTGTGGGAAAACATAAGAGAAACAGAACAAAACTGAGAAGAAAGAGAAGAAAAAGTGCAAAAAAAGAAAATGGCAAGTGCAAGTCCAAAAGAAACATTAGAATCTGCTGTGGTTCCTTTACTTCCCAAGCATATTGATGAGGACGACGATGCTTCTCTTTATGCTCTTCAATGTCATGGTAATTATATTTACAACATCTCATTTCAACGTTTGTTTTTCTTGTCAAGGTAAGATAATCTTATGAGCGAGCCTAATAATAAGAATCGAACGAGAGCCTCCTACACAAAGAATTTGGAAACTTGATCAACAATTCAATCTCATCTCTATATTTCATTCTCTTATTTGAAATAGTAATATTTAGGCTCCTTCTCCCCTGGCTATCGAGCTACACATTACCATATTTCCTAGTCCAACTAATTTTCTTCCAAGTAACTTTAATTAAACTCTTCCCTAAATCATAACTTTATGAACAATTTTTGTTCATAAGAAAAAAATATTAGCATATTAAATATTTGAAAAAACACACGCTAAATCTTTATACAACTTATTTGATTGAATATACTATTTTTGTGCTTCTTCAACTGTGATGAATAAAATTCATAGCTGTTATGAATTGGGCATATTACGTCAAGTATGTTCTTCACTTGGTATGTAGTTTTTTTTTTTAGAGGAAAAGCCTTCAAGTGTTGGGCTTTTAGCTTTGGAGTCACGGGTATTTGGCTAAGTCACGGTTGTACAAGAGTTTTTTAAAAAGTTTGACATAGTAAAGATTTTTCAAAAGTCAAAAACAAGTGGTAATATAATAATTTATGGTAGCTTTTAGAAGTAAGGATAGAGATTTGAAAGTTCTGAGAATATGTAGTGTTGAGAAAGTGAAGTTTTTTGTGAATATTGTCTTTTTCAGTTAACCTAATTAATCCAACTAATTTTCTAAACAACTTTGATTGCTAACTTTTAATTAATTAGGTCATCAAACATATACTATGATGGATAGCAACTAACAACTAAAATTAAAAAAATATTTGGTGAGCATGACCTAATCAGTTCTTATCCTAATTACAAGGGTAATATTACAGGGGAGAAAAAAAAATACTTAATTATTTTCTCTTTACTTACCCTTTATTTTCAAATTATATTTGGTATATTGCAACTACTCTAAATGCAAGAGATATCCTGATATTAATTTTCATGTGTATCTTATATATGGAACAACAGGAACATGGCTACACTGTGGATACCACTTAACAACATCCATTGTATCTCCATCTCTCCTAAATTTACCATATGCTATTTGCTTGCTGGGATGGAGCACAGGAATGATCTTTATTATTATTGGAGCTCTTGTCACTTTTTACTCTTTCAATTTGTTGTCTTTGGTATTGGAGCATTACGCTTCCAAGGGCCTTGGGTTTCTTCGCTTCCAAGACCTGGCAGATCATATTCTTGGTAAGACTAATTAACGCCCTTAAATCTCAATTTTAAACAATTTCTAGTGTAGTATACTTGAAATTTTTATATAAGAAGATGCAATAATCGTATAAGGTTCGGGATCTTATCTAGTAATCGAGTGGTCTAGTTATAAAATCATTAAATGGTAGGGCAGGTAACAACTTTTAAAATATTTTCCTCTCTGTGAACCCGTTACTAGATGATTCAATTATTAAAGAGAATCCTCTCCCACAATATAATATTTACTTTTTGGGTGAATCTTCACGCGTATTAGTATTGGTGAGTAAATAACAACATACATGTTTTGCTAATTGCTATGCAATTCTGCAACTTATGGCTCTAATGAACATATTAATATGTCAGTGTCACCAACTAGCTATATAGTAGACTAGTAGGTACGAAATCAACAAAAGTTGATGAAAGTAAGAGCTAGTACAGATCTTTGTTTATCTGCTCTGCATCAATATTCGTCTAAGACTTTCATATGATTATAAATCTTTGTTATGGAATTTAATGTATCAAAAATCATAACAGGTGCAACATTTGGTCGATACTTTGTGGGCCCTATCCAGCTTGCAGTCTGCTATGGCGCTGTCGTTGGCTTGATCATACTTGGTGGACAGTGCATGAAGGTAATTGCAGCTCCATTTTTCTCATTAACTTTCTTTTTCAGTTTTTTACCTATCTTTTTTACTGATTGACAATAACTTTTATTAATTTTTTACTCCCTCGGCTTCACTTTAGTTTACACTGTTTGGCTTTCACGGTCTCCAAAGAACACATATTGTGAAACAGAGCGAGTATCTTTTATAAAGGCCGAAATTTCCAAAAAAAAGTTAACGTAGTTGTGAAACTATGATACACTTGTACAACGGACACAGAAATTAAAACTAATTATGTTAAATTTATTTGCCTCTCTGCAGACAATTTACTCCTTAGCATGGCCAAACGGTGAAATGGAACTCTATCAATTTGTGATAATATATGGAGGTCTAGTACTATTGGTGGCTCAAGTACCTTCCTTTCACTCTTTAAGACACATCAGCTTAATCTCTCTAGCATTAAGTCTTGCCTACAGTGCATTTGCGACCGCTGGTTCAATTTACATAGGTACAGTACTGATAACCAAAATCATCCTACATACAAACTTTTGATTCGTCCTTGGTGTAAAATCTAATCTTTGATTTTACAATAACATCTATGATTAATACTTCATATTTTTTTTTGTTACCAGGGAATATATCACCTAAAACAAAGGATTACGCAATAGTTGGAAATACTGAAAACAAGATATTTGGATCATTTACAGCAATTACCATGATTGCGGCATCATTTGGGAATGGGATCATCCCAGAAATTCAGGTATATTTCTTTTTCTTTATTCGAGCTCCACAAAATAAGTTCAATTAAGCAAAAATAAGTACAGTTTAACAAAAGTAAAAGTTGACGGGAACAGAGCCAAAGCGTAAGTTTGTTGATTATCTAACCAAAAATCATAATCCTTGCAGGCAACCTTAGCAGCACCAGTGAAAGGGAAGATGTTCAAGGGGCTAAGTCTGTGTTATACAGTGGTCCTGTTAACTTTCTTCAGTGTCGCAATTTCCGGGTACTGGGCCTTTGGCAATGGTACTAGCAGTTTCATAATCGACAACTTCGTTGACAGTGAAGGCAATGTTTTGGTCCCTAAATGGTTCCTTTTCACCACACTCAGCTTCATAATCCTTCAAGTTTCTGCTGTTTCCGGGGTTAGACATCATCCCTATTATATGCCTTTTCTTAGATTTTCATAAATAAAGATCAGTTTTAGTCATTGTACATTTGTACATCATATCAGACAACACCAAAGAATCTGTAGAAATAAGTTTTTTTTTTTTTTAGTAAACAACGTTAAATGGCATATGAGAAAAACACT
Organism: Beta lomatogona; assembly: GCA_947646795.1. Lineage (NCBI taxonomy): Eukaryota > Viridiplantae > Streptophyta > Magnoliopsida > Caryophyllales > Amaranthaceae > Beta > Beta lomatogona. The sequence continues at coordinate 1,991,255 of CANSNZ010000018.1, read as the reverse complement.
ACGAAATAAGCAAAATCAATCTTAGGCCATGTTTACTTCAACTTAAAAGACAATAGGTATAGGGAAAAATACTGAGAAGTGAGAACCCACAGAAACTAACTTTAATCAGCAAAATTCTGTTTCAATCGGCAAAATGTTGGCTTGATCGGATTTAATTTAGTTGTTTTAAGATTGATAATCTCAAGTAACATTCCATTAATTAATCATGTTTTGTTATGCGTTGAATCAGGTATACTTACAACCAGCAAACATACTTCTGGAGGAAATGTTTGTTGATCCAAAGTGTAAACCATTTTCCCTCCGCAACGTAACATCAAGAGTAATCTCAAGATCCATCTCTGTAATGATAGCAACTACAATAGCAGCATTACTGCCATTTTTCGGCGATGTGAATGCACTTATTGGAGCTTTTGGCTTCATACCCCTGGACTTTATCCTGCCTGTTGTCTTCTTCAACTTAACCTTTAAACCATCCAAGAGAAGTATCATATTTTGGTTGAATATAATCATAGCATCTGTCTTCTCGTTGATCGTGGTTATTGGAATATTTGCAGCAGTGAGGCAGATGGTTTTTGATGCTAATGACTCTCATTCTCTGGATCGTCTTTCTAGTTCCTGGACACTGCCCTCATTGGAAAAAACTACATGGAAATCTTTTTCAAGCTACTTGCCAAAAAATGTTTACTCTTTATCTTCAATATGATCATTGAAGCTAAGCATGTTGAGTTAATGTAGTGTATAAAATTGTAGTGTATTAGTACTGTAAATTATGATCGCGGTGAAGTGAATTCTTTCAGGTGACTACAAAGATGTCAAATATTAAACATATAGAGAAATGATGTAAATGCATCTATAATCTATAATAATATATATAATAACAAATTCTTTTATGCCACATGTCCCTTCTTGTAATTCAATTCAAGTTTGTATATTTTTCAGAGGTTGTAAGTTGTCTTGTCTAACCTTGTCATTTTCTATCCCCGAATTTTGATCCATACCTATCTTTCCTAAGTACAGTAATAATCCCTCCCCAAATTTCTATACCCAAAAATGGTGAATCTTCTCTTTCTGAATAATCAATCGTGCAAACTTTTAAGTTTTTAACAAACATTTCTAGTAATTAACCAAAAAAAAAAAACTTGTGCATTCCACAGGCTAAATACAACTCTAAGAAGAATTAGATATACTGTACAATGACGCAGTCCATATAATATATACAGATCTACAGAACCGTCACCTTATGCTATGAGATAACAACGATGAAAGTTACTGATTGAGATGAATGTGTTGCTAGATCTGTTCATCTGCTCGATCACGACAGAAAGGTAGAGTAGATTGAGAGAGCCAAGACCTTGAATGCACGCATGTATAAGAATATAAAACGCAAGTTCGAACACGACATACCATCAATTTATGATGTGACACGCCATACATAAGTGTGCATCATTTAAGTCTTCCAACCCATACATTCAGGGTTCCCAAAGGTATCACGTACAACAAAAACAAAGATTAAAAGGCCGAAACTTGTGAAATGCAAAATTTTACAACCTTAGCAAAGCGGAGATCGAAGTATATGGCAAAATTTTCCTCTTATTGATAAAACAATGCTTTGATTACCTAATCAATCTAAACAATACTCGCTGCTTCCAATGTGTAATACCCTCCAATAGCTTTGATAGTGGTAAACAATTCAATCCTGATTCATAGATTCTAAAAAATTGGAAATAGCAATATTCAGAAAAAATAAAATAAAAAGATACTACAGAATAAGCTTGCAAGGACGCAGTCTCCAATCTGGTATGGCACTCTTCCCAGATTACTAAAAAGAACAAGTGACAGAGGGTGTGATCAGTTAACGAATGGCTCGTAGGAAGTTACTCCGGTTCATCTAGATGTCCATACCAACTGTTCCATTTAGCAGCTGATTCTTCAGGTGTCCTAAAAGACCAAATGTGGTGCTTTTCTTTTTCACGTACTTCCAAAATTTCCTGCATTCAGCAGATATACTACTCACTCAATAAGTTCTTGGAATCAAAATAATCAGTCCAAAAAAAATCATACTAGGCAATAGAACATACAAAAAGCAAAGAGAGAAGAGGAAAGGAGGACGGGAGTTCCCTATGCAAACAGGACATCAACGATTTGCTGAATCTCAACTACGGAAAACATTGGAACATTTCAGTGCTCATGATACAAACTGCAGATTACAAATCCAACATCTTGTCCAAACAGCAGCAAACTTACAGTTAAAAAGACAATAAGGCCTTCAGCCTTGTCCAGTTGTTCCTTTTCACCTTGGAAAAATAAGCTTCGTTTCACAACTAAAAAAATAAAATTAAAGAAGGTTCAAGCAAAAGCCAATGAGTTCTGGAAAAGATTTTCAGGTGAAAGTAGCACAACCAAGATCTTTGCACCTGCAGCTCTAAAACCAAGTATCTAGATGTGCCAATCACCAGAATCATTGTCCATAAGGCAACTTCGATGATCTAAAAACATAAAACTTGAGACCCATTTAGATGTTAATGGTCTGAAGTCTAGAGTCTAAAATCCTTTAATTTTAAACAATTCTACATAAATCAGGTTCCACTTTTCCGTTTCTCTTGTTGCCCCCTCTGTGCAGATTCTCACAAAACAACCTCTCAGGCTCTCAAGCAGCTTTTAACAGAAATCAGGAAAGTTTTCATACAAGATATGTCTGGTTCTCGCAAACCTTGCCCTTGATGGTAACTATATCGGGTAGGTTGTTCATTGTGAATTAGTGGATCAAGAATAAGTATTATATAAGCCAGGACAGTTCCTCCCATAACTTTTTGACATAGCGCATTTCTGAAGACTGGAGTAGATCTATAAGTCGAGTGGCACAAAGGTCATTCAAATTATAAACTACAACTACAAAATACTGGTGGCAAAAATGAGTAGAAGGTACTCAAAGTAGAAACTAAGATGAAAACTCCCTCTAGGACAAATATGAGTAGATAGTCTTGGGTTGAGAGCTTTAAGAATAATAAGAACAAATTAGATTTTGCATGAGCATATAGCACTTAATAAAAGAGGATGGAGGCAAAGGTTTAAAGTAGACTTATTGGACCCCCACCGGAAATAAAATCTGTACTCATGGAACCTACCCCATCCTATAAATATTAAGAGTTTGGCTTGTTGTTGTTGCTGCTGCTTTACCTTAGGCAAAATCCAAGTTCATCAAGCATACCAAAAGAAGGAAAACTTTTTTGACCCATATTTCTTAAGCTGATGAAGATGAATGCATAAGGACAGGTGAGGGTGGCATCATCAAGCCAGTAAATGTTATAAAAGTTCTGTAGTCATCAAGTTTGCATGCAGATACCCTAATACTTCACTGCTACTTCACTAAAGCTAGTCAACCAAAAGAAGGCAAAGAGCCCATACGGATCCAATAGTAGAGCAAGCTTCAAGGATGATTTCATTATGAGCTTCTAGGCTTGCAGTTTCTTTGTGTCAGCTTACAACTGACCAGAGACTAAAGCCAAACTGAGACACAGATACTTTTCGCCATATGCAGGGAAATAAGGTTGCTGCTCCAACTTTCAAATATCTCTTTTTGTTCCCGTGAAATAAACATTCAAAAGATTAAAAAGAGTTCGCAGAAAGCTTTCTCTTAGCAGGTGATAATTATGATATTAAAGTGCAATTGGTTAGCAGGAACACTTTGAATAGAACTGCTGACTATATATAAAAGGCGTTGGACTACACAAATTTCAAGTTTAATCGAGCTTCAGTCGAAAGGGAAAGGCTTTTTAGTGTATATTTGCTCAGTTGCATTTGTTTCCCGGACTAGGAAGGGTAAAGCGTGTATTCATAGTGTAATGGAGTTAATTATGTGAATTTCTAGAAAGATCACTCAGAGAATTCCCTTCACTACTACACATGCTTTGATTTGTACCAGTTTTTCTGAAGTCGGCAGATTTGTTAAATGAGACCGGCTTATAAAGTTAATTAAGATGGCACTTGTCAGAAGAACATGATTGTACCAGAAGATCCACCTCTAATTAGATAGATTACTGGAAACAGCTTGCGCAGTAAAACCTTCCAATACTACACATGCTTTGGTTACTTTGCTAGATCATTCAGAAGACGTGCTACACTAGTCCTGCTTTAGAGAGAGATTTCTTAAATAGGATTTGTACCTTTTGTAAAGCTTCTAATGAGAAGGCAGTAATATTCCCTGCAAAGACCAATTGATCCTAGGAAGTAGAATTACTAATAAATCTTTTGTGGAAGCCAATATATAAGAAGTAATAAAGTGAAGAATAGATTTTTGCTAAGTATAGAAGGTTATCTAGACTGGCACTAAAGACTTGTCAGAACTTTCATTTCTCATCTATGAATCACAATATTGTTGAAAACTTAGGTGGCATGTTTTGTGCGCGTTACTTCTATCTATTCTTCCAGTTTCCATCCTCATAATCATCTTGTGATTATCAAGTCATGTAAACTTCATAATGCTAATCTGCAATGCTCTCTACCAAATGGAGATGAACACCTTTGATTGTGTTTCCCATTATAATTTCTTATACACCAACATCAAATTTATTTCTTCTTTTAGTCAACATAGAAGTCATTTAATTCATTGAGATGCACCTTTAGACGAGTTAGATATCAAGGATTCATGTGAAGAGACGTGCAAAGAGTAGCAAAAGTCCCCTCAAAATGCATTATATATATTTGCTTCAACGTCAACAACGACGAAGTACCTTTATGATGGAGGTCAAGTAAACATCCTATGTTGATCTGTCAGCCAAAAAAACCAAGGTTCTGGAAAATTACTCAAATGTTAGGATTATAGCTACTTATTATGTACAAACTTCCATCACTTGACCCCTGCATATACTATGTATATTGCAAATTAAAGGCCAGATTAATACCTTGTCTATTAACAACTCCCCACCGCGGAAATCACTCCAATATAAATTGAGAAAGAAAAGGAGGTGCAACTATTTTATGTAGCAAACAACAAGCAGAAATTAACATAACCAAGAGATGAATGCAATATGAACTGGGACGCTAAAGAATAGTAAAATATAATTGTAGTGACATTACACTGGCTTGATCAGGGTTCTGGAATAAAGTTTATGGACAGACCTGCACTTTAGCAGAACTCTTAGTTTTCAAGGTCAAGCAGTCATAAAGATTACTCCACTTCTCCGAACAATTGTCAAGAACTCCAACCCGATAATATTGCTGCAGTTGATGAACTGGAGCTGTGAAAAGCGGAAGCAGACAAAAACAGCAATTTGAGTATATGAGAAAAGAGGGAATCTTTTTCTTCTCTTATTTTTTGAGGAGGGTAATTAACTACAACAATGTCAAAGCCTTAATCCCAAAACTTGGACAAATTTATAGTAAGTATTTATTAGCACAAACTCAAGCCTCATCTCATGCCATGTGTCCCTCATGGACTCATTTTTCGGCTTCTTTTACAATTCACTTAATGTTTTATATATTTGTTTCTATTTCTTACTCAAATTTAACAATTTGGTAGGAATGAAGACATCATGGTGTCAAAACAAGACACCATCGTATTGTATCGCCCGAGTCGTAAAGGTTTTCACATCCACCGAACAGATACTATCCGCATCGTAAAGGTGTAAAAAAACAGAGTTTTAGGCTGGTTCACGGGATATCTCATGGTTTGAGCTGATATTTGGCAGTACGACAACCGCATCGTCCCCATTCCCGCATCACCGTGATCGTTACCGCGATTATGACCAAAACCGCATTATCAAACTATGGAAGACATACGTGAAAATACTATAACATATGTACCTATCTATATATGTAATACTCCTAATATTTCAAAACACAACCACATATCACTCTCTCCTTTTATGTCTTTTTAAAACATTATCGGTGCGAGTCAATAGAGTAATTAGGGTTACTGAAAACAACCACAAATTGTTGAGAACATGATGTTACATTCAACCTCCCGCGGGGGATGACAAGAAGAATCAATTTATTCAGCGTATGCATAATAGAGAGCTCATTGTCCACAATCTAGCAGGCCCATATCTTCTCCATCACTGTGACTGAGCCTAACCAGTAACCACTCATGACTCAACAAAAATTAAACACTTGAAAACTTCCATTTCTGCAGATTATGGCATCATGCAGGGGAGGAAGAAAGAAAGGATTTGCAAACATTGCACACTTCATTAAAATTCTCACAGCATATATAAGCTAAGTAACGTTACATGTAACTTCCCATATGAATATTTCATGGTAATATCTCTCTACAAACCAACTACCAAACTACGTATTATTTCATTAAATTTCATTAACATCCACACCTACTCCTCAAGATAGAAACAAGTGATGAAGAAAATCAAAGCAGAAATGAAAAAACTAAGTAAAATGGCAATTGAGATGCATTATCACGAACATTCGTATGAGATGATGTAAGTGAAAACATAAACGACTAACGAGACAATTGAAAAACACTCAATTCTCAAGCATACAATCTTATAGTTAATTACTCAGAGATAACATAAATTGGGACACGAGGGAGCTACATCAAAACATATAGCATGCCAACAACAACACGATCGAAGATCAAACAACTGCAAAACTCATCCAATTACCCTCAAGAACTGCTAAAGGATCATATACTCAACAATTCGGCTACTCGAAAGAAGGAAGAGCTTTCACCATTTAATAATTCCCTTAACTTGCACACTATTCCTTCATCAACTAACAACATAAAGTTTCTAATAACTAATCCTCCAATATAGTACTCCATTTTTTCCTCTTAATTGTTGAAACTAGCACCAAATACCTCTGATTCCCAATTCATACGATTTCCCAATTCCTTATAAATAAATTAGGAATTTAATTTCAGATGAAACTACAAATGAGAAAAATAACGGAAGAGTAAATGCAATTTTGCAGCACAAATTTCATGAGCAACCACATTGTTCCACTAAAATTATAAAGTAATAAGCAAATACAAAATAGAAAAGGAAACAAAAAAAAAAAGTGAAAACAATTTGTATGAAGAAGAAATTAAAATTGAGAAGATGCAAAGGTGAGGGAGGAGAGAGATTACAGTAGCAGAACCAAAGAGCGTCGAAGCATGGAGTACAGGATAATCGTCGGCGTGGAGCGTCGTTCGCTTTCACTTCCTCCGCCGCACTCATCGCCGTTCTTCAGACGCGGTCGTCGGGAATCTCGGACAAGGCAACGTAAACCTATCAACTCTGTTTTACAAACAATGAATTTGGGTACGGTTGGTAAGGAAGTAAAAAAAATGGATAATTTAGCATAAAAGTATCCAATTTTTTTAGGGGCGGTACCCATTTAATTAACTTAAATAAAAGTAATTTTTTGAGACAAAGTGATTAATTAATGATATTTTTAGTAAGATAAATAAGAGCAATATTGTCAATTAAAGTTGATTTTTTTATTAAAAGTGAAATTATTTGTTGCAATAGATATGAAACTACCCAAAGAAAGTGGTGATTGTTAAAATAGAAAAAGAACAAATGAAGTACAAACTAGGCCCACTTTTTGTTTTTTAATCTATTTTTCTTTTTCTTTTTCTTTTTTTGGGCCCTTTTCGGGAACTCCGTGGTAAGAAGAATTTCCTCTGGGCTGCCCTCACACAGGGTCACTCACACACAGGCCCAACAAGCCCAAATCCCCCTCCAATAACATTGAAATTTTTGCTTCCACCAACATTTGAACCTTGGTCTCTCATGTGGGGGACAGGAAGCCATAACATTGGACCCAAGGGTCCTTGGTTTTAATCTAGTTTTCATTGGGTTTTGTTATTTGCTGCCTTATTTTTTCTTGGTAACCCGCTGTATTTTTATACAAAAATACATGGGTTTCCCCCTCATTTCCCATAAGTAGAGGTGATCGTGGGACGGGTTGAGCTTTGGCCAAAATAAGTGGCCCTTTTCGGGCCAAAGCCTCGGGAAAAAAATTCCAGCGCCAAAACCCGCTATTTTGGGGCGGGATAAGCAGGCTTTTCGGACTATTTTCAGGTCGGGATAAAATTTAGCCTAATAAAAAAATCGGGCCTAGCCGAGATCCAAACCGCGGACCGAAAAATGATGCCCAAAACCTCGCCCATGTTGATCACCTCTACCCATAAGGTTTCCCTCCTCATTCACAATACCCTCCTTTCCCTTTTCTTATAGAAACTCCACCATGTGAAACACATGGTACATACTTTTTTATTTTTTTGAATGGGAATGGGGAAATTATCATTAATATAACACCATACGGCATCTACAATCATAATAACCCTTACATAAAAGATAATCGAAAATATCAATCTGATAGTTGTCATCCACGCTACTAATGTAGACGCTTCGGGTCCGCTGTCGTGATATGGTAACATTCCAACCATAATCGATTTTAGATGACTCAACATCGTTAAAGCCTGATGTAATAGTAACCTGAAATCTGACCTTCATCTCGATATTCTTGATTTTCAGCCGGAGGGTATGATTTCCCAAATCTGCAAAATGATGCTTCACCAGTTCCACAAATCTGTAAGACGAAACTTCCAAATCTATATCCCTGGATCCATACACAAAAAATAAACAAAAAAAAAGGACTATTTCACCCACCACGAAGGGGGTGACTCCAAATTCCATGAAGGGAACAAAAGCCATCACACATATGGGACTTATTGAAACCATCACTGGAGGAAAAATTGTCAATTGCTGTTGTAAAAGGGTTGCGGTTGTGTAGAAAACCGCAGCCCTTTTTTTTATTTTTAACTCTCCTGGCCAGCAGCACCGCGCTTAATTTGCATTTCCCTCGCTCGCTCAATATTTTCGTTCACTCTCTCCTCTCCAAGCAGCGACCCAGCCATCACCCTCTCCACCTCCTGCGCGCCACCCTCCTATGCGCCACCCCCACCGCACCACGCAGAACCCTCTCCTCTCCTACGCGCCACCCTTGCCGTGGTTAGAAACGCCACCAGCGAGTTCCTCCCCACGCACCTGAGCGCGAAAACCGCCCTAAGTTGCGCGCCAACCACCTGAACGCGAGGCAGATGTGCGCCAACAACCTGAGCGGCATCCACTGCTGTGCGCCACCCACCCCCTCTCACGCCATCGCGCGGCACTACCCAGGGTCAGCCACCACCGAACCACCGCGTCGGCCTATAGCTAGGTTTGCAATTTTCTGAATTTAATGTTGTTTTTCACTAGATTAACGTTCTTTTACACACCTAGAAAGTCAAAAGCTTTAATTTTTATGTTATCTTATAGTTCTATCCTTTGATATTTTTCTTCATATATGTTTCTAGTTGATTTTTGCTTCACTTGCTTAATTGGTAACTTTTGTTCTGTAATTAACTTTTAATTTCTCTAAATTTATTGGTGAAGAACAAAAAAAAATCCACACCCACAAGGTGTTTGATCTTTTGTCCAAGAGAAATTAGCCAAAACCCTTGTTTTTTCTTCTGTTTTACTGATGTATCATGTGCTTGTTGATCCTGAATTAGAATGCCTGAACCATGAATTTAAATACAATCCTAAGTTGCTTTCAAACTTTTTCACACATCAAGACTTTGGAAATGGGATTAGTTTAGGTGGGATCTTTGAAAACAGTAATTTGGTTGATCAAAAACCTCTATATGCTCCTTAATATGCTCCTTAAGTTGTAATTTTACTAGTGGAATATGACTTGAATTTTGTTGTAATGTGTTTCAATGTGGGTAAGATATGATAATTTATATATATTAATGTATTTCTTATAATAATATGCAATTTGCATTTACTATATGCTAACAATTTTTTCGATTTTATGTGTCTTAGATATTAGCATATTGGAAGCAGCAAATCAACTAGGAGATAGCGCAGAGTATATATAAAGATCGATCTCCATATTAGTTGTTATTGGTATGTATTTATGATAAAAACAATTCATTATATATCTTCATTTATTGTGTATATATGTAGATTCAATCTATGTGTATGTATATTTCTTGATATGAGATTGGATGAAAACAATTTAATTAAGCTATGAAATGTATAAATTATATGAATCATCATCATCAATCATATGCCTAGATACCCGTTCAAGACTTGCTCATTAGGAGTAAGTCTTGAATAGTCCCCTGTTTGGGACTGTCCTTGGACGTTTGATCTCACTTAGGTGGTGAATGTATGTCTTCTTTTCAATTCTAAGGAAAGTCTTGGCTTGTCGTTTCTCTACATTGTTCTCTGTGTACATATGTAGATAATCAATTATCTACATTGTGTACTTGGAGAACTGTAGGAAAATGCTGCCGGATTTTCCTTAGAATTGAAAAGTTGGCATATATTCACTAGTGAGATTAAACGTCCAAGGATGGGTTAGGTTGGAGTGATAAGGACCTTCGGATGCATGCATACATTTGCACATGTGACTCTCTTAGCCTCCATTTGTATGTGCGTGTTTTCAATATGTGATTATCTTGCATGTGAATGTGCTTAAATGATTGATACTTATAATTGGTTGTGTTTAATTAGAGGTTTTCATGAATGAGACGGATCGTACGTGGATGTATGGTAGCCGTGAATCGATTGAGTTTGTCTCAGAATTTTGTAAATCTGCATTAGAATACCAAGCATCTTCTGGAGCAATCGACTTTTATTGTCCTTGTTTAGATTGTGGAAATGTGAGCAAGGTTAGTAGTATTCATTTTCTTAGGGAGCATGTCTTTCATCGTGGGTTTAGGCCTCAATACCACGTATGGGTTTGGCATGGTGAGGAGGGGAGATATGCAAGAAGCTGTAGGATAATGAACGATGTATGTGAAGAGGAGAAGGATAAATTAGGTGATGATTTCGAGGATGGTGAGTATGGGGATGATGAATGATGATAGAGATCGGGTAGACGAGATGATATAAGAGGTTGAAGATCAGTCTTGCAAGCGACCTCGTATGTTTGAGTCTATGTCTAAGGCTGCTGAAAGGCCATTGTATCCAGGTTGTACGAAGTACACCAAACTTTCCGCTGTGATAACACTCTTCAATATTAAGTCGAAAGCAGGTTGGACGGATTGCAGTTTCACGTCGTTGTTGGAAGTTTTAGGCGATATGCTCCCCGATGGAAATGATCTCGCAAAGTCGAACTATTATGCTAAGAAACTCATGTGTCCTTTCGGTTTAGAGTACCAGAGGATACATGCTTGTCCAAACGATTGTGTGCTTTATCGTAATGAGTATGAGCATTTAGATGAGTGTCCACGTTGTGGATTATCAAGGTACAGGCATGAAGGGGTTGGGGGTAGTGAAGGACCACCAGCTAAGGTGTTGTGGTATCTTCCCATAATATCTAGATTTAAAAGGGTGTTCTCAGTAAAAAAAAAATGCGAAGAATATGCGGTGGCATGCAGATCGTAGGAAGAAAGACGGTTTGTTGAAGCATCCGGTTGATTCCCCTGAGTGGAAAAGTATCAATAGGGTGCATAAGCCGTTTGGTAACGAGGATAGGAATTTGAGGCTTGGATTATGTACGGATGGCATGAATCCCTTTGGCAATCTTAGTTCTCAGCATAGTACATGGCCAGTAGTTTTAGTGATTTATAACTTGCCTCCTTGGTTGTGCATGAAACGCAAGTACATCATGTTGTCGCTTCTCATATCGGGGCCGAAACAACCTGGAAATGACATAGATGTATACCTTCAACCACTTATTGAAGATTTACAGAAGATGTGGAACGAAGGAGTGTCGGTATTTGATGCGTATGCTAATGAGATGTTCACTCTGCGTGCCATGCTTTTCTGTACAATGAACGACTTTCCAGCTTATGGGAACTTATCTGGGTATAAGACCAAAGGAAAAAAACTGTGCCCGATTTGTATAGATGACATGAAGTCTACACACATTAAGGGCTGCAAACATGTCTATATGCGCACACGAAGGCTCCTTAGACGCGACCATCCCTATCGGTTTAAGAAAAAGGCTTTCGATGGGACGGTTGAAGAGGAAGTTACTCGTAGACCATTAACTGGTACTGAAGTTTATAATCAGGTTAAGGGCATTTAAACGATCTATGGTAAACCTGCGAATGACGTTGATGGAACTACAGGATTATGGAAAAAGGAGTCTATTTTTTGGAAACTCCCATATTGGAAAGATTTAAAAGTCAGACATTGTTTGGATGTCATGCACATTGAGAAGAATGTTTGTGATGCTATTCTTGCGACACTTATGAATATTCCGGGTAAGACAAAGGATGTTAAAGCGTCACGTCTTCACTTGGAAAAAAATAAGCTTCGACCGGAGTTGTGGGCTCAAAAAAGGGCCGGAAGGAAAAAGAAAGTAGTGGAGGAAGGGGTTGATGAGGAAACTGGGAAAAGAAAAAAGGTGGATGATTCGGAGAAGAATTATTTGCCACCAGCTTGCTACACGCTGTCGAAAGCTGAGAAACGGATTTTTTGCGAGTCATTGTATGGCATTAAGGTTCCAACTGGGTACTCATCGAATATGAAGCGATTTGTTACCTTAAATGGTGAGTTGAAGTTATCGAGTATGAAATCTCACGATTGTCATGTCATGATGCAAGTATTCTTACCGATTGCAATTCGTGGGATACTTCCAAAGCATGTGAGGCACACCATTACAGAACTTTGTTCATTTTTTCATACAATATGCAGCAAAGTGCTACAACCGTGGACACTCGATGACTTGCAGGCTAGAATAGTTGAAACTTTATGCAAATTTGAGAGGATTTTCCCCCTGCATTCTTTGACATTATGGTGCATCTCATTGTCCACCTAGTTCGAGAAATTAAGTTGTGTGGTCCAGTGTTTTTGAGGTGGTGCTATCCTTTTGAGAGATATATGGGTACTTTGAAGGATAAAGTTCGAAATCTTGCACAACCATATGGTAGCATTATTCAAGGGATTGTGGCTGAAGAGGTCAGTAATTTTGTGGCAGAGTATGTTGCTGGTGTTGATCCTATTGGCGTTTCGATATCTCGACACGAGGGCAGACTCGAGGGGATGAAGAAATTACTATGGAATGACACTATAGTAAGTTTCATACTACCATTTAGTTTCTTATTTTAATAAATGTATGTGTATGTAGTACTAATGATAGAATTTAATCTATTACAACAAATGTGGAAACTAATATTTTTGTTCGTTCTTTTTGTAGAATCTCTTCAATATCGAAGATGATGAAGCCAAGAAGAATCTATTTTTATCCGCGCTTGCTCAGAGATTTCGAGATTTCAAGGCTAAGTTAGTGTCCGGTTGGATTACTAAGCGGAGGAAAAGAACGGGTACAAAGAAGAAGAAAATTTATGGGGGAGAAAAGCAAATCGAAGCTGAGGCTGCATTGGAAAATTCAGAGGAACCCACCACATTACCATATCAAATATGGAGAAATATCAAACCTGAAGAGTGGGAAGCATTTGTTGCCAAAAATACTACCTCGGAAGCTGTTGTAAGCAAAGGATTTTAATTATATTTACCACATTTAGCTCGAGTATGATTGTATATAACACCTAATCTTTTGTTTGTAATTATGTGTTTTTTCAGGCAAGACGTGAGAAAAAAAGCGCGAGTGCAAAAGCAAGGAAATATTATCATCATTTGGGTGCCCATTCCAACGATGAGGCGAGAAAAAAGCGGATATTTGCCCATTACCCCACACAGGATTCGACAACGACAACTACCTCTACAACCACATCAGTTACACCGGCTCGTCAACCAGACAGGGTCCTTGGTTGGTGGTGTTCGATGCATGGGGTTGATGCAAAGGGAAACAGAGTGTTACCTGATCCCGTTACAGAAAAGATAGCCAATGCCATTGTAAGTACATATCATTTTAGGCCTATTTCGGCCATTTCATGTCATTTTCGAATAGTTTGAGTCACTGGGCTCCAATTTCTTGTGAAACATGATAATATAACCTAAAATATTGCTATTAAGTAGATTTATAGGTTCTACTTTGTTATTGGTCGGATTTCGGGAACGTAAATATCATTTTAGGCCTATTTCGGCCATTTCATGTCATTTTCGAATAGTTTGAGTCACTGGGCTCCAATTTCTTGTGAAACATGATAATATAACCTAAAATATTGCTATTAAGTAGATTTATAGGTTCTACTTTGTTATTGGTCGGATTTCGGGAACGTAAATATCATTTTAGGCCTATTTTGGCCATTTCATGTCATTTTCGAATAGTTTGAGTCACTGGGCTCCAATTTCTTGTGAAACATGATAATATAACCTAAACTATTGCTATTAAGTAGATTTATAGGTTCTACTTTGTTGTTGGTCGGATTTCGGGAACGTAAATATCATTTTAGGCCTATTTTGGCCATTTCATGTCATTTTCGAATAGTTTGAGTCACTGGGCTCCAATTTCTTGTGAAACATGATAATATAACCTAAAATGTTGCTATTAAGTAGATTTATAGGTTCTACTTTGTTGTTGGTCGGATTTCGGGAACGTAAATATCATTATTCAAGTACCCCCCCAACACCCCACACCCGCACTTTCCCCCTCCTTACACCCCCCCCCCCCCCGCTTGCAGCCCCGCCGCCAGCCCGGCAAAGTGAGCAAAAGCAAAACCGGTGGCGGCTGCTGGCGGCTCTTCGCCGCCGCAACTTATTCGGTAGTACGTTTTGTTTTTTGAAAAATTTTAACGTCCAATTGTCTGTTGTTGTTTTATTTCTAGATCGGATTAAAGGAAAAGGAGGCAACAGGTGATTTCACTCCTACCGCACACATGGATGCTTTGCACGAAACTCTAGGAAAGGACCATAGTGGTCGTGTGAGGGGCGTGGGAGGTTTTCGCCTCGGCGTGCGAAAGGTATATGGTGAACAATACACTACAACGTCAAAATCAAGTGCAAGTAGCGTGAATTCGGCGTCGGTAGATGTGGAGGCTATCAAATCTGCAATTCGGGAGGAGCTTAGAGAGGAGATGACACATAACTTCAATGCTATGATGGAGCAAATGGGTTTACCGACCTTCCCATTGAAGAAAGGTAGTGATGTTCCATCTAGCCAGCCGATCGGTGTTCCACAAACATCGGATAATCAAACGATACCTGCACCTGATCCACCAATACCCGAGTTGAAGGTAATCACTGTATTTGGTTTAATTTTTTTTAACGCTTAATCACTGTGCTTTATTAATTAACTATGTATTGTTCCTAAGTGCATGCAATTCTAAATATGTTGTTTCATCGTTTAACTATTAATGACTTGTTTTGATTCAAAGGAGGAGACCTCATGCCGACTATTAGTTCAAGAAAATGATTCTGATAGTCTGATTGTGGTAGCTAGTGGCCATGCACAACCTCCTGGTGATCGAGTACGAGTGCATCACCAGATAGTGAACAATGATCACTATGTGGTGAGCATCGACTACATTGAGCCTGGTTTTGAAGACTTAGGTCTTCCTATGCCAAAACCGGAGGTTAGTCTACATACACTGAGTGACGCCCATGGTAGTTATGTTCTGTGGCCGCGTGCATGGGTGCGATTTTCAGATGAGGTACACCGATAAACATACATATATATATGCGTTAGTTTATATATGTAATAATCAACTCCGATTATATTACTTTTCTATGTCATATATATAATAATTAGTAATATTCTTATTATTACTTTTTACGAGGTTTCAAGGAAGGCTGGTTCACAAGACAAGAAGGCTAAAAAGGTCGGTTCACCAAACAAGATGGCTAAGGAGGCAATTGGACGTGCTGAAATTGAACCAAATGTGTTCGATGACCAAGTTAGTATGTCAAACAATCCACTTCTCGAGCCGTTGGTGGTGCAAGGCCTTACTAAGGCATGTTATTGGTTGCATGAGTGTGTTAGCGATTTGCCCGAGAATGCTCCAATACATGTTCCTTTGGGGAAGGAACAATTCAACTACGCTGATGAGTCATCTACATGGATTTCCAAAGACGATGTTAAAGAATTCTTACGTGGAGAAATGTTGAGTGGAACAATGATACAAGCTTTCATGAGGTGATACATACATATCTTACTTTACAAGTTTATAATAGTTTTCAACTTCCATGATAAGTATGTTTACTTTTATTATATGCTTTCTCAGGTTATTGTGTACTAAATTGAATGAAAAAATGAGTGAGACAAAGATTGGTTGGTTATGTCCAAGTATGATGCGAGATGACAATTGTTTAAAAAACAAAACCGATGTGAAAGAATATCTCGATACTAGTTTCAAACAATCACATCGGTTAGAAGAGAAGTTCATCCTTGTTCCATATATTGAAGCGTAAGCTTGTTATACGAAACTTGATGCTTTACTTTATTTTCTATAACTTTATTTCCTTGTTTAGATAACTTGCCTTCTTGTTCCATATATCGATAACAAAATTCACCGAATTGTTGAATAAGTAACTTTATATTATTTCCTTATATAGTCTCCATTGGACGCTCATTGTGATATGTTTGTCAAATAATCACGTTTACCACTTTGATTCTCTTCGTCGACAACCACCACGGAGCTTACTAGTCAAGTCACTATTGAATAGGTAACTTAACTAGAACAATATGTGTACCTAATATTACACATTTATATATATATATATATATATATATATATATATATATATATATATATATATAATAAACATCTTATAATGTATTGATGTAGTGTGATGAAGCACCATTATGGACTTGGACTTCGATTAGGAAAAGCTCCTCTTTGGATATCAGTTGAGGTAACTACTTTGGTGAATCTTATGTCGAACCATTTATTTTCATATACTCTAAATTTAACATGAATGTTTTTGGATGTTTAAATTTGGTGAATTTCGATGTCCGCAACAAAAGAATGGTGTTGATTGTGGCTATTACGTCTTTGCGGTACATGTTTGATATAGTCAACCGTTGTACTGACATCGATTATCTTCAAAAGGTATGTAACTTATTAGTTTATTTAATTTAGATTAAATTGATAGGTAAGAATTAGTTTATTTTGGAAATTGTAGCATAAATTAACTATAATCATATCGACCCCGAAACTAACCCAAAACTTGAACTCTAATATTTTACTCCTAAATTTCACATTAACACTTCAAGTATGCATAAAGTAAGTGGTGTGTGTTAGTTTTGCTCCTATATGTAACATGTAGGTAGTTTTGGGAAGTGAAATAGCTCAAATTCACAAAAATCGACCCCGAAACGAACCTAAAAATTGAACTTCTAATCTTTTGCACCTAAATATGACATTAACACTTCAACTATGCATAAAGTAAGTGGTGTGTGTTAGTTTTGCTCCTATATGTAACATAGCTAGTTTTGGGAAGTGAAATAGCTCAAATTCACAAAAATCGACCCCGAAACGAACCTAAAAATTGAACTTCTAATCTTTTGCACCTAAATATGACATTAACACTTCAACTATGCATAAAGTAAGTGGTGTGTGTTAGTTTTGCTCCTATATGTAACATGTAGCTACTTTTGGGAAGTGAAATAGCTCAAATTCACAAAAAACGACCCCGAAACGAACCTAAAAATTGAACTTCTAATCTTTTGCACCTAAATATGACATTAACACTTCAACTATGCATAAAGTAAGGGAAAAATGGATCAGAATACCCCCAACTTTGGCCCGTCTGCTTTTAATACCCCCAATTATGGGTTATTCCTATATAATCCCAACTATTGGGTAAGTCCGCCACAAATGCGCCGTGACCTGTAGAAAACCTGTTTAACCGGTAAATAGGCTACGTGTCATGCTTTCATTGGTTTATTATTTTATTTTTTCATTTTTTTAATCCCACCCTTCCTCACCCCCACCCTCCCCCCACTGCCACCTTCCCTCACCCCCCACTACCACCCTTCCCACACCCCCTCCCTCCCCTACCCCCGGCGGCCCCCAACCACCTCAAGCATCCCCCCCCCCCCACCACCCCGTCGAATTCCCCCTCCCTTAACCCCCTTCGAAACCCCCCTCCCTAACCCCCTTCCAAAGGCTTCGATTTTGCTTCCGATGGTATACTCTGCTCTTACGAAGACTTCGATTTTTCTTGAATATTTAACATTTTTGGACTGTTTTTGGGTTTTTTTTTTGTTGAGTTGATGATTCTTTTTTTTTTTGGGATTTTTGATTTGTGAGCTATGGTTTTTATCGGATGCTCTTAGATTAGGGATTTAATGAAGTGGTTTGACTTTTTTTGTGTTGTATGTGAAAATCTCTTATCTTCGGGTTTGGTGTTGTGGTTGATTCCGGTGGTTTGGTCACTGTATGCATTTTTTTTGAGTGAACTGTGTTGTGAATGTAATTGTAGCACTTTGGAAGTAGTTTTGTGGTGATTATTTATCGGGGTTGTGGTCGACGGTGGTTCGGGGAGGGGCGGCTTCGACGGGGTGGTGGGGGGGAGGGGTGAGGCCGTGAGGGTGGGGCTGGGGCATGGGGGAAGGGGTTCGAAGGTTGGGGTGGGCTGGGATGGGTGGGAGGGGGCTGGGAGGGATTGGAAAGGGAACCGGGGGTGGTGGTTGTGGGGGTTGGGCTGCTGGAGACCTGCAGGGGTGGGGGTGGGGGATGCTTGGTGCTTGGGCGGGGAAGGGGGGATTCCGGTGGGTGGTCAGGGTGGGGATGAGGTGGGGGGCTGGTGGGAGTTCGTGGTAGTGGTGGGCTGGTGGCTAGGTGGTGGTTGTAATGGAGGGAGAAGAAGTAGAGGATTGGAAAAAAAATATTACCTTGCTAACAGGTTACAAGTCATCTGGGTGCATTTGTGGCGGACTTACCCAATAGTTGGGATTATACATGAATAACACATAGTTGGGGGTATTAAAAGCGGACGGGCCAAAGTTGGGGGTATTCTGATCCATTTTTCCTAAAGTAAGTGGTGTGTGTTAGTTTTGCTCCTATATGTAACATGTAGCTAGTTTTGGGAAGTGAAATAGCTCAAATTCACAAAAATCGACCCCGAAACGAACCTAAAAATTGAACTTCTAATCTTTTGCACCTAAATATGACATTGACACTTCAACTATGCATAAAGTAAGTGGTGTGTGTTAGTTTTGCTCCTATATGTAACATGTAGCTAGTTTTGGGAAGTGAAATAGCTCAAATTCACAAAAATCGACCCCGAAACGAACCTAAAAATTGAACTTCTAATCTTTTGCACCTAAATATGACATTAACACTTCAACTATGCATAAAGTAAGTGGTGTGTGTTAGTTTTGCTCCTATATGTAACATGTAGGTAGTTTTGGGAAGTGAAATAGCTCAAATTCACAAAAATCGATCCCGAAACGAACCTAAAAATTGAACTTCTAATCTTTTGCACCTAAATATGACATTAACACTTCAACTATGCATAAAGTAAGTGGTGTGTGTTAGTTTTGCTCCTATATGTAACATGTAGCTAGTTTTGGGAAGTGAAATAGCTCAAATTCACAAAAATCGACCCCGAAACGAACCTAAAAATTGAACTTCTAATCTTGTGCACCTAAATTTGACATTAACACTTCAAGTATGCATAAAGTAAGTGGTGTGTGTTAGTCTTGCTCCTATATATATATATATATATATATATATAACATGCATGTAGTTAGTTTTGGGATGTAAAATAGCTCAAATTCACAAAAATCGACAAAATCAACTCGAAAATTGGTTGTTTAATTAGCTAATTGCAAGAGTTAGTTGTTATTATATACTGTAAATGTTTGACTTGATCTTATTAATTTATTATATTCATATTATTGCAAGGTTTACATGGATAACGACGCACCAAGGTTGGATGAATTCACAATTGAAGAATTGGATGAAGTTCGAAACAAGTTGGCAACCTACATTTGTGAAGATTGTCTATGACGATACATTGGTTAGGATTTTGCAAGAACTAGCTAGAAGTTCGAAACAAGTTGGCAAGCTATTCGGTTGTTGCGTTAATGTAGCTTTTTGTATTAGAATTAATATAATTTTGCCTTAATATGTACTCTTTAACATTATTATTATTATATATATATAATTATTACATATATAATTGGGAACTCTATATATATATGCATTATGAGGTTTGTAATATGGTACAAAGCAAAGCAGCAAGGAACCAGCGACACAGGGAACGAGCGCATATATAATATTATATAGCTGAATTTTAAAAAAAAAAAATTACAAAAAGGCTGCGGTTAATAGGGAAAACAACAGCACTTGGCCAAATAAGGGCTGCGGTTAACTGGGAAAACCGCAGCCCTTAAATCACCAAGGGCTGCGGTTTTCCCAATTAACCGCAGCCCTTATTTGGCCAAGGGCTGCGGTTTTCTTACGACCGCAACCCTTAATTCTCCAAGGGTTGCGGTTCGTAACCGCAGCCCTTCCTATATATTAAGGGCTGCTACTCTAATTGCTGCGGTCAAAAAACGCAGCCCTTAGGCCACTTTTAACCGCAGCCCTTAGGCTTTTTTCCACTAGTGCATTAATTTAGCGAAATAAAAAAACAAAGACAGAAAAAATAAAGGGATGGGGAAGAGGGCTCGACGGCCCCCAGCAAGGCAGCAGTTGCCGAGCCCCCCACCGCTTGAGGTTTTCGGTGGAGATGGGGTTCTTTGAAGAAGGGTTTTGCGAGAGAGAAAAGAAAGAAAAGCGGCTAACCACTAGTATCTTCACATGGTACATACTTTAATCAATCCATTATCTTTCTCTTTCCTAAAACCTCACCAACACATGTGAAAATATTCAAGTTCATCCAAAATATTTGTCATTTAGTCTACTTTCTACAAACCAACGTCGACCACCATTCAACAACCGTTGGACAATGTCGGTCACAACCAAGTCCAACCTCATGGCGGTCAATGTAAGTTTTTTTTTTTTGCCTGAAAACCAAGCTAGCCGTATAATGTGGACGCTTGACCACAAACAGGCGTCTACAGTAGACGACTAACCATGTGGTCAGGTGTCCACCACAAACGCTTGTTCCTATGGTCAGGTGTCCACCGTAGACGCCCTGTCTTGTGGTTAGGCGTCTGGGGTCAATGTCTGACCAGAGGACTAGGCGTTTAAGCTGAATGCTTGTGTTAAATCCTGAATTTTTCGCTTTTTCTCATTTGTAAATATGATATTAATGTGTTTAGTTCCAATGAAGTAAATATTTATAAATTGTAGGAATTACTTGTGAATTTTTATGAACTTATTAATGGATTTTAGTCGGTAATTTTGATATATAATATATTACATGTAATTTTTTTAATATTTCACAATATAAGTAAATAATATAATATTTTTTGACATTTTTTTGTTTTAGATGTATAAATGATACTACCTCCGTCCCAGAATAGTATGAACACTTTCCTTTTATGTTTGTCCCAAATTAGTTTGAACACTTCCATTCTTGGCATGGTCCCACCATTAATATATTATTTCTTTTATACATCTTTGGCCCTCACTCTACCTTTTATCAATAAAAAGTTACCCAACTTTCTCTCTCCTCTAATAAAAAATACCCTACCAACTCCTATCACATCTACTTTTTATATAAAATAACATTTGATAACCACACCACAACTTATCACCTTAAACTACGTGTCCCAACAAGTGTTCAGATCTTTCTGGGACGGAGGGAGTATTAATTACTTGTGAATTATTTTTAGTTTATTGATGGATTTTAATCTCTAATTTTGATATATGACATGTTAGATGTAATTCTTTTAAATAGTTTTTTTTTTTTAAAGAGAAATTTCGTTAATTGAAAGCCAAACGGCATCCACAATAAGCATTAATGAAAAACAACATATTATCAGACAAGATCAAATCAAATTCGTCTTCGAAGAAACTACAATGAAACAGATCGAGCAATACAGCACAGCCCCTTGTATTTGCTGAATCACGCAGCTATTGTATACCTGATCAACTCCAGCCCGGCCCGCGGGCCTGGCCCGGCCCGGCCCGGTTTTTGGGCGGGTTTGGGCGGGTTTTTTGGGCCCGCGGGACGGGCCGGGCCCGGCCCGGTCAAATTTTTTTTTTTTTTTGGGCGGGCTTTGGACAAGCAAAAAAACACTTTTTAGCCTAAAAAATGGGCCCGGCCCGTTTTGGCCCGCAAAAGCCCGCTCGGCCCGGCCCGAAATACCGGGCTTTGGGCAAAAAAATTTGGCCCGGATTTGGGCCCGGCCCGGCCCGGCCCGCAAGATGGGCCCTTTTTTTTTTGTTCGGCCCGGCCCGAACCCGGCCCGGCCCGGTGTTTGATCAGGTCTAAGCTATTGATGGGGAAGTCTATCATTCTGACATGGTTTGGGTAAGAAAAATCTTAATTTAACCATGTTGACCGCATGCGAATTTTCAATACTTTGATGTTGATGGTTTTGAACTTTAGCCAATAGGAACAATTTCTCATACCAATTTTTAAACTTCCACGTGGGAAGAGAATAAAACCAAACTCCAAACTCCCATGAAAGGAGAGAAAGAACCCAAAATTTGGGTAGAAAACTCTCAAAAAGAGATAGAATGGAAGATTATTAATAACAAAAACAATGAAAAGTAGATGAAAAAGGAAGAATTGGGGGTTTACCACCATCGAATGGATGATGGCAGCCCCAAACTAGAAGAATAATATTAGGGTTTTTTTAGGAGAGGGGGGGGAGAGGATGAGGCTATCTTTTAAATAGTTAAAACATAAGTAAGTAATAGAATATATTCTGATATTTTTTTGTTTTAGATGTATGAACGATAGTAATGACTTGTGAATTCTTTTAGTTTATTGATGGATTTTTAGTCACTAATTTTGATATATAATATTCTAGCTAGATGTAATTCTTTTAAATAGTTGATAATATAAGTAAACAATAGAATATATTTTGATGTGCATATATTTGAGTAGTTATAATTTTCGCCGGGAAAAAATTTTGCATTGATATAAATTTTTTTCGCCGGAAAACATAGACAGGCGATTATTGTGGACGCCTGGCCTGAATTCATTATAATTTTTTGCCTTCATTTTTCTGTAAGAATTACTATTGAATATCTGTTAGCTTATTGATGGATTTGTTAGTCTTTAATATTGATATATAATATATTAGATGTAATTCTTTTAAATTGTTGAAAATATATGTAAATGATAGAATATATTTTGATGTTGATTAGTAGGTATCATACTCGAGTAATGATGGAGACAAGGTTAATTATAGCTCTAAATTTATAACAAGAGACAAATTTCTATTAACCCAATTGCAATTAGCATACGATTTGAATTAGTTCGAGACTCGTACAATCAAAATATTGGGGGTCTCCTCATATTGCATGTGAGATGTTTTCGGGGGACGAGATACAATGGACATAAGGCAGCCTCAAGTACCATGAAACGATCTAATACGTCGACAAAGTATTGTTGATGTCCATTTCGGATTAATTTGTGCAGAAGAAGAGCTCCAAATGAGTTGTGAAGATTCCTGACGCCGTAGAATGTGGGTTTCACAACCACGCGTTCATAGTATCTGAGGAGGGTCACAGGCAGACTAGTGGTCTTGATGATGATGGTAAGCGTGGTTCGCCAAATGACTGATGCTGATACGGCACCTAGAAACATGCAAGTTGTTGTAACCGAGGCTGATGAGTGATATTTATATCACTCAAATACCTTATTTTCCTCATGTTTATAGTCATTTTTCCTCTTCATTTATCACTTTCTAGCTTATTTTGCTTAATTTAGAGTAATTGAGTTATTTGTAGGTTATTTGTGAATATTAATTATTTTGGCTATTTATATATGGTTTGGTAATGCTTATTTGTGTTTGATGTTGTAGGATCCACCTTAGAGGTCTCCATACCACACACCAAGCATAGAGTGGAGCAATTTTGCCAAAATAAGAGCTTTTGGAAGGATTTGTGCATAAGGGTCATATTCAAACGGTCATAAAGCACACAGATTTTCTATTCAGTGATTCAAGTTGAAGATGAAATTTTGGCTCGATATCTTTCCAACGAGTGGTCACAAGCCCAATTTCGATTAAAAATGAAAGAGATATGGCTATTTGAAGTCAGGCGCGTATGCCAGAATGGAGCGCCCGCTCCGTATTGTCTGGCGCGCCTGCGCCAGAGGCCCAAAAAACATTTTGTCTGCTCGAAATTGTATGGAGTGCCCGCTCCAAACTATATGGAGCCCCCGCGCCACTTGACATGTGCGAAAATCCCTGTTTTTCGACCCGTTTAATGATGTAATGTTTAAATCTTTTAAAAGGACGGATCCCTAACTTTTGAAAGGAAGAGAGGAGAGCTAGCCTCCATAAGCTTAGTTAGAGGTTTTAGTTAGGGTTTTTAGAGAGAGAAACTCTCATCTTCTAGAGAGAGAAGTGAGAGAAACTTGTTGAAAGCTTGGATTTTGAAGAATCTAAGAAGGAAACTTGAAGATTTGGAGACTCCTTGCAACTTTAATGAGAATTTCTTACTCTCTCTCATGTTTTGTTGCTTTATCTATTTACTTTCATGTCATTTTCACTCTATTTACTTGTTCATTCTAGATTAGTGTTTGATTTCATGTTTTTAGTTTGTTATTTAGTTCATTTAATAATCTATTATGATTTGTGAGTAGTTATTTTGCTTGGGAGGGGATGAAGCCATTAATGATATCATGAGCCTTTCGATCATATTTGAGGTTATTTTGGAAAATGAAATCAAATGAGCAATAGGGGTTTTATTGTTGGTTTTTGTGATTGGCCTCCATGGAAACTTAATTATTAGTCACTTCAATGAAGGTTTGAAAGATTAAATTGAAGAGTTGACTTCCTATTTATTCACTTAACTAAACTTGCATGAAAATAGGGGTTTTAATTAAGGGATATATTTAGTCATCTTGTTATTCATGCTCTTGAGTTGGGGGTTTATTGCATGAAAATAGGACATAATCTCCAATTTGAGTAACTCTATTTAGCTTAAAAGAGTAATTAGAAATTTGTTAGATGATCCCTTTGATTCATTCTCTTTATACTACCCCCTTATTTGCCTAATTGTTTTCATGATTGAAATAATTGGTGAATTCCCCTATCCCAGTTCCTTTTATTTTATAGTTTTTAGTTGATAATTGACAAATCTCTTAACTATATCTTAGCCTAGCTTATTATAATTAATATTTTCGGTGATTACCCTTAGTCCTTGTGGAAGAATGACCTTGCTTGCCATTATACTTAGGTTAGTGGTTAGTTAGGTAGTTTGATTTAGGGGTTTTGTCCAACGACCAAAATTTCTATTATCATAGGCATACCCACATCTTCACCAATCAATCAAACATATTTACAAAGAGAGATATTTTTACAAGATGGAAGGGCGTGAGGAGCGGATTTCGGCTGGACATTTTCTACACCTTGCTAGAATAAAAAATTATGTGTCATGGACGTTAGAGGACGATGATCACATGACTACCTATGCCTTCATGGCTCATACTCTTGGTATAAATGCAATTCGTACATATCATTGGGTAGTTGGCATCGATTCAATGCATAAGACGAATCGATACAGTATACCTTTCATTGAGCTGGTGTGTGTGTGACACCGACAAACTTGAACTATCTCATCCCCTACGCCATAGTGAAGGATGAGACTGTAGAGAGTTATCGACTTATCGTTGGGTGTTGGAGCGTCTATGTAATATAATTGGCCACCACGTGATCCCGCATGTCATATTTACAGAGCATGAGTTGGGTTTGGTTGGGCCCATATGTGTTGTTTTTTCTTAATTCTGCCCATCTACTTTGTACATGGCATATCAACCAAGATGTGGAGGCACGAGCTTCCAGAATATGTAGGTCCAAATCATTTGGGAAGCATTTCAGAAATGGTTATTGGTGGAAGTCCTAAATGACGACACAGAGGATGAGTATGAAACCGTATAAGCAACATTGAAAAGCGCTTTTGCGTGGAAGCCATCTGTTATTTCGTATGTCGAGACAACACGATTGAATCTTCATAAAAATAACTTTGTGAAAGTATGGACCAACAACGTGCTTTATTTTAGAAACACAACCACGCGTAGGGTCGAGAGTGCTCATTCAGCTCTGAAAACTTGGCTACAAACTTCTATGTTGGCCTTGGATACACCGTGGAGACGTTACATGAATAAAACTAAACTTCTACATTTATGAAAAGTCGTTACATGAAAAATATAGTACAAATGAAACTAAACAAGTCATTAGTCTATGGTGAAGACAATTTTTTATATACCAAAACTTAATATAAAAAAAAGACGACTTTTGATGTACAATCTGTGGTATGGTACAACCACATTCATTTTTTCATGATGGTCCATCAAGTACTATGGTGAAGGACTTATGGCTCATTCGCACGAGAAAAAAAACAATGGTGAAGGACGAAAACATGAGTCCAACAAATTATAAAGGTCAATTCCAATTATAAAAACAAAAAACTTAAACTCATATTATACAAAATGATCTAGGGCATTGTCAGGCAAAAAACTAGTTCTATTTCAAATTTAAAACATTTTTGTAAAGAAAAGTGAAATCCAACAACTGAATCAATTATGTTGAGTATATTTTGTGTGCGTTCAATTCAATTTATTTAATCACTCTAGTGCTTATTTCAGAAA
Organism: Beta lomatogona; assembly: GCA_947646795.1. Classification (NCBI taxonomy): domain Eukaryota; kingdom Viridiplantae; phylum Streptophyta; class Magnoliopsida; order Caryophyllales; family Amaranthaceae; genus Beta; species Beta lomatogona. Next base: position 1,964,745 of record CANSNZ010000018.1, on the reverse strand, counting down.
AAATCAAATCCGATTCACCGGAAAAAAATAAAGATTAAATCAGAAAAATTCAGATCAAATAAGAAAATATTAAGATAAAAAAAGCTATAATAAGTTCAGATCTGACTAGATTAGAAAATTTTAGATCAAATCTAAAAAGTTAAGTTCATATTAGATAAGAAAATTTGAGGTCAACTCATAGATCAGATCATATGAAATGAACATAGCCTAATATGTTCAAATTAGATATGAAAAATTCATACCAGATTGAAGGGCTCGTCGTAAACACGTCAAAGATACCTAAACTACCCAATATAGGGCAAGAAAATGGTCAAATCCACAAGGAAGCAAGGTTAAACAAAGACTGATTCACTAATTATGATGAGCTAAATCTATTTTTGGGTTTTTGAAAGATTAGTAACTAGGTCTAAAGTCTAAGATAACTAGAGAATGAATAACTCAAATTAGCAAAAACAAATAAGGGAGATACACCAAAGATAAAGGAACTAGGGGGATTAGGGAGGTACACCAACAAATGATCCAAAAATCCAACACCAAAGTCAAAGGGAAAACATATGGGTGAATCGCAAGGGGAAATCATGCAATTATGAACTCTAACTACTCTCTCGAGCTAATTAGAGGAGCTTGATTAGTCACTTATGACTTATTCTAATGGCATGAGCAACTAACCTAGCCAAATCAACAACAACATGATAAATCAAACTTCCCAAAATTAGAAAATGCATATTCTCATGGAAATCCTAGTATAGCTATCAGGCTTAGTTTATTCCTAACTTCATCTCTCGATCCTTCACTAGGGATTCCAAACTTGTAAGTTAAGTGGTGATCAATAATCACCCAACAAACCAAAGCAAACAAGCTTAATCAACAAACTAAACCCCAAATATTAACCCCATAACTTAAATTTAGGATCTAAGGAACAAATGAAGGCTACATTCCTTCCCCTAGTATAAGAATATTCACTAATCATAACAACAAACCAAGTCAAAGCTTGAAATAACTTCATTGCCATAACCATGTGGAGGAAAGAGAAAGGGGAAAATAATAAACTAATAAGAATAAGATCTAATCAAGCAAAACATAAACTAAACAAGATTAGAGAAAGAGAAATGAAATAAATGAGAAATTACGACTTTTAATCTCGCATAAATCTGAAAATGGACTTCAAAAGTTTCAAGCTCAACTTTCTCTCTCCTAGGGTTCTAAGAATTTGAATGCTAAACAAAATAAAATCTCCCTTAGTTAGAATGTAAATTAGCTTTTTTCTAAATTGACATAAATTTGTCTTATATAGTGCTAAAATAAGTTAACTATAATTACAAATTAACCCCTATTCAAAAAGAGGATTTAAAAAGAAAGAATTCTAGAAAATAGGCGAACAAGGTAGGTTGGACTGACCATGAAGCTCGGGTTCTAAGTGACCCAGGTGGTAGGGGTGTGCATAATTGGATATCGAATCTGATCCGGTCCGAAATTTCGGATCGTGAAAATAGCAATCTGGATCCGACCAGAAATTTCCGGATATCCAAGAATTTCGGATCGGATCCAATATCCGATCCGTATCTCCGATATCCGATCCGAATTTTTTATTTCTTTAGATCTTTACCTATGAAATACCTTCTGCCAGCATATACAATCGTCTTAGCAAATGCAAGTCAACCATGTGCCAACTATAATCAGTTGAAAAATACACATGGTTGGGACATAGTATGTTTGCTCAAGTAAAAAGACGAAATTCACAAACAAAATCTGTAAATAATTTAGAAAACATAGAACTGAAATGTTCCAGCATCAAAAGGTCCTTAAACTTGAAAGATAAGGAGCTTAAGGACTGGGTGCATTTCTCTTCCTGCCCGTGAGAAACGAAGAAAAATTATTGTCGGTGCATTTCTCTTGCTACTCATGACCAACGAAGACAAGATAGCTGGAACATGGAGGAAAACCGCAAGCTTAAGGTCACCCGCAGTTTGAAGAGAAGAGCAGTGGGTGAAGTGGAGAGAGAGAGGCAGACAAGTGAGAGAAACATGAGAATTAGATTTAGGGTTTCTAAAATGAAGAAGTAAAGCCTATTTGGGAATTCATTAAAAAAAAAAAAAATTAAAAAACCGGATTTTCGAATTATCAGAAATTTAAAAAATCTGATCCGTATGCGATCCGAAAATCCGAATTTTTTTCGGATATCCGATAAAAAATCGGATCGGATTGACGGATAGTCGAATCGGATCGATCGGATCTTTTTGCACACCCCTACCATGTGGGTCAAGGCTTACCCACCCGATCAGGTCAGTCCAACAGAAGGAAATTTAAGCTTGTCGCAGATTGACCCGGGCAGGTCAGACCGGCAGTGCATCTTCAAATGTTCATATCTCACTCTTTTTTTATCAGAATTGGGATTGTGACCATTTGTTGGAAAGTTGTTGAGCCAACCTTTCATCTCCAAATTGAATCACTCAAAAATGTTTTGTATGCTGAAAGATATGTCCATTTGAAGTTGACCCGTACGTGCAAACCCTTCCAAAACTTCTTTTGTTTCCCCCTATGAACTCTTTTATGCTCGGTTATGCTTTCTTGACCTTCTTCATCGATTCTAATATTTGGGGTTGTGCAAGTGTCCTGCAAGCATGCTCCTAAGTCTTGAAACAAAGCACCTAAAGAAAATGCATATAAGGAGGAAAATTGCACAACTTATGGAAATAGCTAACAAACTAGCCTAAGCTAACTCAAAAATTACTATAATACCAACAGAAATCTATTACAGATCATAAGAACTAAAAACACCCTTGATACTTTATACATAATTACCTCGCAAATTCTAAGTTTCAACTTTCTATACAGTGTGCCAGTATCATTAGGTAAACATAGAGCTGGTAATAGTGTCGTGTCGTTTTCGTGACAACTGGTTTACATAAATGAGTTGAACCCCTCCAACCGTAACCCGATCCGTTCTATAGTGTCTACCCGTTTACTTAGATGATGTGTTGAAATATTTGACCCAAACCCGTTTTTGTGTCGAGTCCGGGTCGAGTTGGCATGTCATGTCATTTTTTACATAATAAAGTTGAAAACCGAGTGAAATCGTGTCATGTTGTGTCAGCCTACTTATTTAAACGGGTCGAACCTATCTCTTAAACTCTAACCCAGTCCGTTTAATAAATGTGTCGTGTAATGTGTACTTAAACGAATCAATTCGCTCGACCCGAATTCGCTAATAACGGGTCAACTTTGATCGAATTGACGGGTCGTGTTAATTTTTTACAAAAAAAAAAAACGGGAATAACATGAAATTGCGGGGAAATGACTCAATTTTTTTACCACCTCTTGCTGTAGTATTTTATAAATGACGCCATTCTTTCGTATTTTGGTATTTCATATACACTTCCACCAAATTACACTTGTCACTATCCCAGTCCCACTAATTTCTAATTTTCTTCTTTGTTCCCCTCCACAAAATGAATACTCTGCGCAAACATTGAATGGGACAACATGGCTGCATCGACTTGTCATAACTAAAGATGACTATTCAAGTTTTTTTCACCCCAAATTTAGTGTAGAAGAAAGAAGGTCCATTTTTTTATTATGAATAGAGCACTATGAATAATTACTCATATCGTATGGAAGCACGATTCGAGGCTCTAAGGAAGGATTATTCAATTGTTTTGTACAGCATGAGAGATAATCAAATATGACAAGGTGATGCAGCTCCATGTTTCAGAAGGGGCTTAGGAGGCTATTGGAGCGGTTTCCGCCGTGACAGTGAAGTGAAGATAGGTGATACCATTAGATTTTCTTGGGAGTTTAAAGAAAAATGAATGGGTGTTACACTTGGACGTTTGTAAAAATGATGAGAATGAATCAAATTCGATCTACTTAGCAGTTTCAGAAGGGAAACCATCTGCTGAGAATAGCAATGGTGGGATTTTTGGTGTTTGCTCTGTATTTCATAAATCATGTAACTTTATTGAAATAATTTTTATCTTTTATTTTCATGTTTTCATCTTCTCGGATTCTTGAAGTTGCCTTTTTACCTATGGGTTTGTTGCATTTTCTTAGAATTTTGTTTATTTGGGGTTTTGTGGTATGGGTTTGTTCTGAATGCTTGTAATTTTGGGGGTTTTCTTGGATTCAAGATTCTAATTCATGAAGCTTGTATTATGCTAATTCAAGTTTCTACTTAATTTTGGGTTAATTTTGTTTGGGGCAGCTGCTAAAGCAATGTCAATGCTGAACCACACCAACATGAAAGGGAAACTATAAGATGGAGATAAAATAAAGACTAAAGTTCTTTACTATCTTCTTTTATATTTGGGAATACTGGTTGGATTATAACACTTGTACTATATATTAGTGCTTGAGATTAATGACAAATCATCCAGAGCCTATTTCAATTTAATTTTACCTATATCCGGAAAAAAAAAAAAAGATAAACATTAACTACCTCATGCACAGCCATGGGGGATGAACCTTTGAAGAAATTGATTTTTCTTCACCCTTTTATCTTGGATCGAATGACAACCCGGCAACGGTATCGCACAAATTTTATTGAAGGGTGACAACTCTAGACGCAAGTTTGGCTCTGTAGAAGGTATCATTGATTAACCGAAAGACCTGACTCATCTCGAGCACTGGAATACCTTGCATTCCATGCTTGTTTCATGGCTAATGAACACCATTTAACCCACTTTACTTCATCCTTCTCATACTATGAAGATGCTGCAATACTTTGGCGCGAACTACGTGAACGATTTTGTGTTGTGAATGGTCCAAGAATTCAGCAACTCATGACCACCATAGGTGACTGCAAGCATGTTCCTTCATAGCCCCTAGTCCCTAACTTTGGTAGATTGAAACATCTTTGGGACGAACTCGCACAATACGAGCCTTTGTCGGGGTGTTTATTATTGCGGTAAGTGTTCATGTGACTTGAGCACCAAATTTGCTTAGATTCGTGAAGCTGATCAACTGCATAGATTTCTCATTGGCCTAGATTCCTCTCTCTACGGTCATATTCGGTCTCAATTTTTGGCTCTATGAATAAAGCGTACCATCAAGTAATTCAAGAAGAAATATTGCGCCTTTCTACATCTTCCAGCACCACCAAAGATAACCATGATATTGTCGCTTTCCGAAATCAATCTGAATCAATAAAGAGACCGGATACTTATTATTTGTTTTGCAATTACTGTAATCGCGAAAACCATGACGAATCGACATGCTTTCAAATCCATGGGTATCCTGCTTGGTGGGGTGATCGACCCCGTGGTGGTCGTGGCAGAGGTCGGGGTGACGGCGCTTCTGAGCGTGATGACGGTGATGGAGCGACTCGGCGTAGTAGCGGCTATGGCGCGGCTAAGCGTCGTGGCAAGTATGGTGGCACTAAGGCTATTGTCCATTCTTATTCAAACACACAAAGTGAATCCCATAATGCTTATCCTGATGCTTTGGGCCTTGTGGGCCTTTCACCTAGACAGTGGCAGCAGCTATTGGCAGCCTTAAGTGCTTCCAAACCAACCTTATAAAGGTTAAATGGTAAGCATAGTAATTGGATCATTGACACGGGGGATTCAAATCATGTAACTGGGGATACTACTCTTGTGCCTAATTTAATATTTATTGATTATTGTCCCTTGGGTCTACCGGCGATGGAAAAAATGCAACTGCTTTTCAAGAAGGCAATGTGATGTTGTCCAAGGATCTTATTCTGCGTCATGTTCTATATGTCCCGAACTTGACATGCAATCTAATATCTCTGTCCCAACTTAATGATGATTCACGAATGTAGCGTTCAATTTACTAATAATATTTGTACTATACAGGACCGATTGATGAATATGCTGATTGGAGCGGGCGAATGTAAGTATAGACTCTATATTTTCCGTATTGTGACTCAGGTGAACACTCTCCCTGTCGATCATGATAATTTAGTAGACATTTGGCACAAGCGTCTTGGTCATTCGTCTGCTAAAGTAGTTAAATATCTACCATTAGTCTATAGTAGTAAGAGTAGTGATTTCAATCAAGCATGTGATGTTTTTCCACGTGGAAAACAAACTAGAGATCGATTTCCTACTAGTATGAATAAAGCTACTGGCATCTTTGATTCATTGTGATTTATGGGGTCCTTATCGTACTCCTTCTTCGTGTGGTTCTACTATTTTTTTTACTATTGTGGATGATTTTTCCGGCGTTGTGTAGGTTTATTTATTATGCAATAAAACGGAAGTTGAAAAAATGTTCATGAGCTTTGTTTCTATGGTTAATCGTCAATTTAATAAATCCCTGAAAGTTGTTTAAAGTGATAACGGTATTAAATTTAATTGTCTAAAGGACTATTTTTTTTAGCAATGGAATATTGTTTGAGACATCCTGCGTTACTACTCCCGAACAAAATGGAAGAGTTGAACGGAAACATAGGCATATTTTAAATGTGGCCGGGGCTTTGCATTTTGAAGCTCACTTACCTTTAAAGTTTTGGGGGAATGTGTCTTATATGCTGCTTACCTGATTAACCATACTCCTTAAATTGTTCTTCAATTTAAAAATCCCTATGAACTTTTGTTTGTTAAACTTCCTACTTATGACTCTATTCGAGTTTTTGGTTCTTTATGTTATGCTCACAATCAATATAGCAAAGGTGGTAAATTTGGCAGGAGGAGTTGGAAGTGTATTTTTGTGGGTTATCTGTTTAGGGAAAAATGATGGAAATTATATGAAATTGAGACTAGAGAATTATTAATTTTCCGTGATGTGCAATTCTTTATTGAAAATAAATATCCCTTTGCTCCCACCAGTACCCTACTTTGTTGCCTCCTAAGCCCAGTGCTCCAGACATTGTCATTTAATTTGGGAGGATGATTTTTATCTCGATTCTACCATTGCAAACACACGTGATATTGTGCCTATGTCTTGTGATACATTGGTATGGGGGCCTCGTACATCGGTTTGTGACATGGAGGGAGGTGCACCTGCGCTCCCTACTCCTCCTGTTGGGGTTTCAGGTTGTTCATATTGTGTGGATGCAGAACTTGGTCGTGGATGTCACACCAAAACTCCTTCTACTCGTCTAAAGGATTATGTTACACTATTATACGGAAAAAGAGCCCTCCTACATTATCCTCTTGTAGCTCATTGTATTAATTGTGAACGTTTTTCTCTGCGGCGCAAAACATTCTTGCAGCTATTTTTGTCGGGCATGAACCTCACAATTTCAAAGAAGCAATGAAAGATAAAAGATGGTGTGATGACATGGCTCTTGAGATTAGAGCCTTAGAGGATATTGGGACATGGACTATGGAGCGCCCCCCTCCGGGAAAGAAAGCACTTGGCAGCAAATGGGTTTATAAGATCAGATACAATTCTGATAGATCTGTTGGGCGCTATAAGGCTAGACTTGTGTTCTTTGGTCATCAACAGGTAGAAGGTATTGATTGTACGGAGATATTTGTTCCTGTGGCGAAAATGGTATCCATTTGGACCTTTCTTGTTGTTGCTATTAAACATTGGGAGGTGCATCAGATGGATGTACACAATACTTTCCATCATGGTGATCTTGCTGAGGAAGTATGTATGCGGATGCCTCCAGGATTCTCTTCTCCTCATAATAATTTGGTTTGTCACTTGTGGAAATCATTGTATGGACTGCGCCAGACACCTCGTTGATGGTTTGCTAAACTTACTGCTACTCTGCATAACTATGGCTTTAAGCAATCTTATTCAGATTACTCTTTGTTCACTCTCCAGCTAGGTTGCACATAGATGGACACGGGTACGAGTTCAGATTCGAGTACTAAAACTAAAAATGACGAGATTTCAAAATTTTAAGAATGGATACGCTTACCCATACAGGATACGTATCGGGTACGAGTACGTGACCTAGAAGAAGTACCCGTGCTACGTTGCTATCCAGCTCTCTGTATTGGTATATGTTGATGATTTATTTATCGCGGGGAACGATTCAATTACCCTGACGACATTTAAGCCTTGAGTGGTTATTTTCATATGAAAGATTTAGGGGTATTGAAATAGTTTATGGGTTTGGAGGTAGCTCGTAGCTCAGAGGGGATTTTCTTATGTCAAAGGAAATATGCTCTGGATATTATTGAAGAATGTGGTTTACTTGGGTAGAAGCCGTCTACATCTCCGATGGAACAGAACCATCGTTTAGCTCTTGATGACGGTCGATTGTTTGAAGATGGTGAGTGGTATAGGCGTCTCATTGGGCATCTAATTTACCTGTCTGTTACGAAACCTGATCTCGAATATCCTGTTCACATGGCACATTAGAATGTTGTCGTACTTGCCATGGCTGCCAAGTATTATACTGGTGCTAATCTCAACTCTAACTACAACTCCAAAAAAAAAACTTAGATTGAGAATTAAAGAAAATGAAGGAATATGTCCTTAGTCATCCCGGCAATTACTAAATATAAAAGGAAATTATTATGGAGATAATTAATTACGTTAGTTTAGTAATCACATTTACTTGCTAGAGAATAAATGTTGGTTAGTAGAACAATATTGATTGTACCTACAACTAAGTTAACCTAATCCTATGAGGTCACACATTGAAGTAACTAATTGAAGTAAGGAAACTGGCCAATAGGAGAAAGTAGGGTTAGGTTAGGTCTCTCTCTTCTTTTATTCTCCTACTATTATAAAAGGCTATAATAGCAGAGAGAAAAAGAACGTTCAATTTGACAGTAACATTCAAACTGAAAAGAGAGAGAAAACCCTACTGTTTCCCTTTGGAAATCCGGCCACCCTCCCTAAAAAGCAAGAGAGTGAAATCTGTTCATCCTCTTCCGTTCTAGCAAACGTGGGAATTCAATTGGTGCTCGTGGACTAAGTAGAGGGACATCAATTGCTGTTCTTTGATCTCTAGCACTTGCAATCCGGTGGAAAACACGCTACAAAGGTTGTACATTCTTTTCCTTATTATATGATTCATATTTTTGTTATGCATGCGATCTTGTGATAGATGTTAGGAAATTTGTTTCCTGAAATTCCGCTATATGCATCTATATGTTCCTACAGTGGTATCAGTTTTGCCTCTTGCATAATATTTTATAATCATGTTCATGTGCTATTTTGATTATTTTCATTCAATTACGAGAGGGATTTATTTATGGATTAATTTGCATAATTAATATGGTGATATTAATTAAATTGGAAATTGTTGAAAATTGCTCAAACTTTTCGACACCTTGTTCAACTGTTGATCAATTTGATAGTTAGATTTATGGTTAATGGAGATTAAAGCATTAAATCTAAATCACAAAATTAAAATTCAGATTTTAATTTGTAAAATAAAATCAATCTAAATGCCCTACGTGAACTGAATTTTAGAAAAACAAATTTGTTGTAAAATTTCAGTTTTCACTTATTAAATTTCGGATTTCTCATCTTGATGAGATCTAAACACCAAAATTCTGATTTTAGTTGTTGAATTCGAAATTATTTGCCCAAATCAAAGAAACCCTAAGTTTGCACATAAAAATTCAGATTGAAATGTGTAATTGTTACATAATTTGAGATGAATTTAACCCCAACCATGGCTGGGTGGATACACCAGATTCGGTGCATCCACGGTGGTTGTCGTGGCTGATGTGGGACGACATACTGCGTGTTTTGTTAACGAACACCGTGCGGTAGTGGGCTTCGGCCTTGCTGCAGTGGCAGTTCTAAGTCAGCCTTGCGCTGGCGTGACCGGCGCACTGCTACGAAGCCGGGCGGCTGCCGCGGCTAGCTGGCCTCGTGCTGGCTGGCCTCGAGTTGCCTGTCGATTGCTGCGGTGGTGGGCTACTGCCGTGGCAGATCTTCAAGATGTTGAAGATCTTGATGAATTCATGGGAGATCTTCAAGTTGTTGAGGGTCTTCATGATTCGTGGCTGAGGTTGGCAACCAATTAGAAATCTCAGGAGGAAGGCCGATATTTTCGGCTGATTTGTGGTGATGTTGTGTTTGTTGAGGAAGGCGTGGGTTTTTCAGTTTGTTTCACTTTGTTACTGCTATTTGATAGCAGTTTAATTAAAAAAAAAAAAAAAACCGTTTTCACATTTTTTTTTTTAGTTGAGCATAATTATAATTCCAATAATGCAAATTAATAATTAATTTGATTCATTCCATATTTAAGTCCTAATTGAATAAAAATAATAGAAAGTTATTCTTTTTTTTTTTAAGTCTAACTAAATTGACATGTTTACTATTAATTGTTAATTTGTAAAAGACATGTTTTATTTGCTTATTAATTGTTAATAAGTGATTTTTAATATTTATTTTATTATGATATTATAAATGCATGAATGCTTAATATAATATGTATGATATTATATTTTGCATATTGTAACTAGTATGGCCCAAAACTAGGATAGAAAATACGATCTGCGCATCGTTAAATTTTATGTAAAACAAATACGATCTGCGTATCGTTTGTATTTTTGTAATTTAAATTTCAGTTATTTAAATTATAAATATTATGTAATCAAGAATGAAGTTCCCTGGAGAATTAAGGATGGAGATCCATGAAGATTCAAGGAGGAATTCATGAAGATTAGTTTTCCTAAGTTTAGGGGCCATACTAGGATCACTTTTAATTAAACTTATATTCATTTATTCATTTATGATGTTTAAATGCTTGCTTAAGTTTATATATGTGTGGTTATTTATGTTATGTGTTCACTTTAAATTAACCAACATAGTAAACTTAGGTCCCCAACATGTAATATTGAGTTTAATTGCTTTTCCAAACAACACCTATAACGCCTTAGATAGTGAGCAATAGGTTACGCCAAAGCGGTGTTGCTCATTTTATCCGGGATAGTAGGGTGGGTTTTTGAAACTTACATGTTAATGTTTGGTTTAACTCAACAAAATCATCAAAAGACAAAGTTTTGGGTTTTGAAGCTAAGAGATAGGAGTAAACAAGGAGTTGTTAAACTGTCTACCAAGCATTATAATTAGTTATAATTAGTAAAGTGTTTACTTACCTCAACTACTATAAATTAAAGGCAGGGCCAAAGTCCGTTTGATTGTAGTGGGAGGGGATCTTGGTGTTTCTTTATTCAATAGGGGACTCTTATTTTGAATAAAGGGTAGTAGGTAATTAAAATTTGTTTAATTGCTGCTTTCTTGATAAACATTGATTGAATCTTGCTTTATTATTCTTTTGTTGTAGTTATCATGTCTGGTTCAAACAACAACAACCACCCCGGTTTTAATTTGCGCTATTTACTCGAAAAGGACAAACTAACTGCTCATAACTTCCTAGAATGGGAAATGGCTGTGAGAATCGTTCTCAGAGCTGAAGGAAGGGAAAGTGTTCTTGATAATCCTCTCCCTGCACCCCTGCTAGACACTGCTACTCCAGCTGAAAGGAGAGCAAGACAAACCATTGAGGCAAATTTTGTGCAAGTAACATGTTTGATGCTTGCTTGCATAGAACCAGAATTTCAAAAACGTTTTGATGGTCTGGACGCCTATTCCATCCTCCAACAGCTGAAAACTATGTTTCAGAAGAACGCGAGGCTGGAGAGGTTTGAAGCTCATTGTAAGTTGCTGGAATGCAAGTTAGGAAAAGGAAAACCTGTTGGTCCGCATGTGTTCAATATCATTGGACACTTTCAGATCATGGAAAAATTGGGCTTCCCTTATCCCCCCGAACTAGCAACTGATATTGTGATCAAATCCTTGCCTGAAAATTTTCAAAATTTTCAGTTGAATTTTTACATGCAAGGAGGGGAGGCTACCTTGCAAGAGCTGCATGGTATGCTTACTCAGGCTGAAAGGAGCTTGCCGGCTGAACCTGAACATAGGGATGTTCTAATGGTTAGGAAAGGCAAGCAATTCAAGAAAAAGGGGGCACCTCGGAAGAAGAACAAGGGCAAGGTTGTTGCCACTGATGATACTTCAAAGCCAAAGGCCACTCCTAAGGCAAAAGTAGCAGCACTACATGAGTGCTTCCACTGCCATAAGATTGGCCACTGGAAGAGGAATTGCCCCAAGTATCTGGAGGATAAGAAGAGTGGTGCTTCAACTTCAGGTATTTATGTTATAGAGATTAACTTATCTACTTCTACTTCATGGGTATTTGATACTGCGTGTGGATCTCACATTATTTGTAATGTGCGAGGCACTAAAAAGAAGTAGATCATTGAGCAAAGGAGAAGTGGACCTCCGCGTGGGCAATGGAGCACGAGTTCTTTGCTTTAGGCGTGTGGGAGATTGTAGTCTACTTTTACCTTCTGGTTTAGTTTTAGAACTTTATAATTGTTATTATGTTCCAACTATTACCAAGAATATTGTTTCGATTCCGGTTTTGGATTCGGAAGGTTTTTCATTTCAAATTAAGAATAATTGTTGTTCTGCTTATTTGAATGATTTATTCTATGTCTCAGCTAAGTTATCAAATGGTTTATATGTGCTAGACTTAGAAACCCACATCTATAACATAGACAAAGAAGAAACCTAAAACAAATTATTCAAACCCGACATACCTATGGCATTGTCGATTAGGCCACATAAGTTCAAAGCGTATTGAGAAGCTTCATAAAGATGGAATTCTCAAATCATTTGATTTCGAATCATTTGATACTTGTGAGTTTTGCTTAATGGGGAAAATGACAAAGTCACCTTTCACAGGTTCAAGTGAAAGGGCCAATGACCTTTTGGCCCTCATACATACAGATGTGTGCGGACCCATGAGTACGTTGGCTAGGGGAGGGTACAGTTACTTCATTACTTTTACCGATGATGTGAGCAGATTTGGATTTGTTTACCTCATGCGGCATAAGTCGGAATCCTTTGAAAAATTTAAGGAATTCCAGAATGAAGTCCAAAACCAACTTGGGAAGAAAATTAAGGCATTACGATCCGATCGTGGTGGTGAATATTTATCGCAAGAATTTGGTGATCATTTGAAGGATTGTGGAATACTTTCACAATGGACTCCACCAGGAACACCACAGTTGAATGGCGTTTCTGAAAGAAGGAATCGAACTCTACTTGATATGGTTCGATCCATGATGAGTCTTCTTGATCTTCCTATTTCATTCAGGGGATTTGCGCTTGAAACAGCGGCATTCACACTTAACAGAGCACCATCCAAAGCAGTGGAAAAGACACCATATGAAATGTGGACTGGAAACGTTCCAAAATTGTCTTTCCTAAGGATATGGGGTTGTGAAGCCTATGTAAAACGTTTACTTTCTGATAAGCTTTCACCCAAATCCGATAAATGTCTCTTTGTCGGTTACCCAAAAGAGACTAAGGGATACTACTTCTACAACCAAAACGAAAACAAAGTGTTTGTTGCTCGTAATGGTGTCTTTCTGGAAAAGGAGTTTATTTCCAGAAAAACAAGTGGGAGAAATGTATATCTCGAAGAAATTCGAGATGAGCAACAAATGGATGAGGTTAACACCTCATCAGAGGCGGCCCGGCATGAACATGCTCAGGAGGCGGTGCATTCAATTCACGTACCTCCTACCGTCCCACTTGGAGATACTCCGTGTGAAGTCACTCAACCTAATGAGGTAGAAACTTTTTCTGTTGTTCCCCAACGTAGGTCTAGTAGGACCATCATTCCGTCAAAGAGATATATTGATTTCCTTTTGACTGAAAGTTCTGAAATAACGATTTTAGAATCAGAAGAACCTACTAGCTACAAAGATGCTTTGGAGAGTCACGACTCCGAAAGATGGCTTGAGGCCATGAAATCTGAAATGGATTCCATGTCTGAAAATCAAGTATGGGACTTGGTTGATTTGCCTGATGGGGTAAAACCCATTGGATGCAAATGGATTTTCAAGTTGAAAACAGACAAGGATGGAAACATTAGTGTTTTCAAAGCAAGGCTGGTGGCGAAAGGTTTCAAACAAATTCATGGTATTGACTATGATGAAACCTTCTCACCAAGTAGCCATGCTTGAAGTCCATTAGGATAATCCTTGCGATTCTTGCCTTTCATGACTATGAAATATGGCGAGATGGATGTCAAAACAGCTTTCTTGAATGGATTCTTGAAAGAGGATGTGTACATGACACAACCTCAAGGTTTTGAAGATCTAGAAAATCCAGGGGAGGGTATGCAAGCTTAAGAAGTCCATTTATGGACTAAAGCAAGCATCAAGGAGTTGGAACCTCGAGATTTGATGAGGCGATCAAGAAATTTGGCTTTCTCGAAATGAAGAGGAATCTTGTGTATACAAGAAGTTAAGTGGGAGTAGTATTACTTTTCTGGTCTTGTATGTGGATGACATACTTCTCATAGGAAATGATAAGACCATGCTTGAGTCAGTCAAGGAATGGCTTAAGAATTGTTTCTCTATGAAAGACCTAGGAGAGGCAGAGTACATATTGGGAATAAAGATCTATAGAGATAGATCGAAAAGGCTAATTGGGCTCAGTCAGGAAACTTCTATTGATAAGGTTCTTGCAAGGTTCAAGCTGGAAAACTCCAAAAGAGGTTTCATTCCCATGCAACATGGCATTGCACTTGGCAAGACTCAGTGTCCTTCGAGTCCTGATGAGGTCAAGCGTATGAGTAATGTTCCCTATGCTTCTGCTGTAGGATCCATTATGTATGCCATGATTTGCACTCGACCGGATGTTGCATATGCTTTGAGTATATGCAGCAGATACCAGTCAAATCCAGGAGATGCGCACTGGATTGCAGCGAAAAACATCCTTAAGTACTTGCGAAGGACTAAGGATAATTTTTTGGTTTATGGTGGAGATAGTGAGTTGGTTGTTCTTTGGATACACCGATGCAAGCTTCCGAGTGACAAAGATGATTTCCGATCTCGATCTGGTTTCATATTTTGTCTCAATGGAGGAGCTGTGAGCTGGAAGAGCTCTAAGCGAGTACCATCGCGGATTCTACAACAGAGGCCGAGTATATTGCAGCGGGCGATGCAAAGAAAGGAAGCCGTTTGGATTAAAAAGTTCATTGGTGAGCTTGGTGTAGTTCCTAGCATTGAGAATGGCATTGAGTTGTATTGTGACAACAATGGTGCCATTGCTCGGTCCTAAGGAACCCGGATCGCATCAAAGGTCTAAACATGTGCTCAGGAAATTCCATCTCATTCGAGAAATCGTTGGTAGAGAGGATGTGAAAGTAAGCAAGGTTCATACTGAGGATAACGTAGCAGATCCTCTGACTAAACCGCTTGCTCAACCTAAGCATGAGTGTCATACTAGGTCTATGGGGCTTAAGCATATGGGAGAATGGCTTTAGGTTGTTTACTTCATGTTTACAATTGTAAAGACATTTATTATGCTTTGAAATGTTTATCAATAAAAATTTTGTTCTTATTTAATTGTTTGGTTTAGTATTAAATAAAATGTCCAAATAATATGTGTTTTCAAATAGGATTATCGAAAACGTTTTGATATTGGAACCCTATAAAGTGAACTGAAAATCACAATTTATTTAAAGTCCCTAGTCTAAATCACTAAATTGGACATAAGTGATTTATTTAAAAGACTAGTATATAATTAATTGATAGCGCAGTTCCATGGGCTATGGAGACATAGAGATATCTAATTGATTATATGGATGTATATTTGATACATTGAGACTTGACCTAATTAGATTCTAAAAGTATAATCGAACTACTATGTTTAGTGGATTCCTTAGACATGAGTATGTCTTAATAACCACAACATAATTAGTTTAACTTTGACACTGTTAAACGCCGCGCCGTAAAAGGAGGTTATAAAGGCAGTGATCAGGTGGGCTAAGAATTGAGTGGGAGTTATGGTCATACAAGACTGGATAAGTCCTCCTATTAAATAGGAATGGTGTCTGGGCCTCTTGATGAGCGAGAACTGGAAAATTGCATGGCCATGCGGAATAGGATTAAAGAGTTAATCTTTATTTGAGCAGTTCGAACTCAGCGATCAAGGAACATAAATTTGAGAATAACATGGTGTTATCAAATTTGGCATTAAGAGACTTAAGGAATTTAGCATTGCGCTCTTGTCTTCGGACAAGTGGGAGATTGAAGGAATATGTCCTTAGTCATCCCGGCAATTACTAAATATAAAAGGAAATTATTATGGAGATAATTAATTACGTTAGTTTAGTAATCACATTTACTTGCTAGAGAATAAATGTTGGTTAGTAGAACAATATTGATTGTACCTACAACTAAGTTAACCTAATCCTATGAGGTCACACATTGAAGTAACTAATTGAAGTAAGGAAACTGGCCAATAGGAGAAAGTAGGGTTAGGTTAGGTCTCTCTCTTCTTTTATTCTCCTACTATTATAAAAAGGCTATAATAGCGAGAGAAAAAAACGTTCAATTTGACAAGAACATTCAAACTGAAAAGAGAGAGAAAACCCTACTGTTTCCCTTTGGAAATCCGGCCACCCTCCCTAAAAAGCAAGAGAGTGAAATCTGTTCATCCTCTTCCGTTCTAGCAAACGTGGGAATTCAATTGGTGCTCGTGGACTAAGTAGAGGGACATCAATTGCTGTTCTTTGATCTCTAGCACTTGCAATCCGGTGGAAAACACGCTACAAAGGTTGTACATTCTTTTCCTTATTATATGATTCATATTTTTGTTATGCATGCGATCTTGTGATAGATGTTAGGAAATTTGTTTCCTGAAATTCCGCTATATGCATCTATATGTTCCTACAAAAAAAATCAACAGAAACTTGAATTAATCAGTTGAACCAACTCTGAGACCAACAAATAGAATTAAAAAAATTAATAAATTTCAACATCGGAAAAATATTGATTGAACAAAATAGTACCTGAGTTAATTTTGGGTTCATTTTGTTCTTCATCTATTTTGTTGTTGAGGTTTAAGTATCTATTGAGGAAGAAATCATTTCCTGGTTAAGAAGTAGGAAGGCTAAATTTCTACAAAAATCCTTCATCACAGCATCATGATTGTAATGTAGATGGAGTTAGATAAAAAAAGGATGCAGGTTTCATGAAGATGATGAGATCTAGAAAATTCGTAGGGGGTGAAAGAGGAAAATTATTTGATAGAGTTGAAGTGAGAATCAGAGCATCATGATTGTAAATTGTAATGTAGATGGAGTTAGACAATGAAGGAAGGCGAAGAGACGTGGAGTAGTTGCCAGATCTAACTCTCTTCAAAAGATCAATATACCAGAAAAGGTTATCTTATTTTTGCTCATTTGCTAAATGACGCCCTGTAATTTCCTACTAACGCCCTGTATAAATACATATACATGTATTTATACTTTAACACTCACTATCCCACTCTCTTTCACTCTCCCTCACTCTCCCATCAAGAACTCCGGCAACTTTTCCGGCCAAATTTCCGGCGACATTATTGCATTATTAATATTAATGAAATTTTATAATTCTTTTAATACACAAAATCGGACTATATTGACTTAAAAAAAAAGTGCCCAGGCACCTAAATTAGGTGCCCGAACCTGTGGTCAGGCGCCCAACCACAGGTACAGGCGCCTAAATAAGGCGTCGACCACGGGTTCGGGCACCTAATTTAGGTGCCTGTACCTGTGGTTGGGCGCCTAATTTAGGCGCCTGACCACAGGTTCGGGCACCTAATTTAGGTGCCCGTACATGTGGTTGGGCGCCTAATTTAGGCCCCTGACCACAGGTTCGGGCACCTAATTTAGGTGCCTGGACACTTTTTTTTTTAAGTCAATATAGTCCGATTTTGTGTATTAAAAGAATTATAAAAAATCATTAATATTAATAATGCAATAATGTGGCCGGAAAAGTTGCCGGAGTTATTGTCGCCGGAAAAATTGCCGGAGTTATTGTTGATGAAAGAGATGTAGGGAGGGAAATACAACCCATGTATACAAATACAAAAATACAGGGCGTTAACTGAAAATTCTAGGGCGGCATTTAGCAAGACCCTATTTTTGTTTTTTGGGGAGAATAAAATATTTAAGGGAAACCATGTAGTTACCCAAAGTAGTGGGCAGGAATTAAATTAACCATGACATGCCACACATAAGATAGTTTGGAGGGGGGAAACTGAACAATGTATTCTCTTTTAGTATATAGTACTTCCTCCGTATCAAATTAAATGCAACAATCCCTTTGACTCCTAGGCAAAATTTCTTAAGGTGAGATTAACAAAAGTGAGGGCAAGTATTTAGTGTAATTAACCACCACCAATTACCACCACCACCACATACTGCCACCACATACTGCCACCACCACCACCACATACTGCCGCCACCGGCCACACCACCACCACCACCGACGAAACGCCACCACCAACACCGGTGACACGACGCCGCCACCACCAACACCAGCGAAACGACGCCACTACCACCAACACCACCGAAACACCACAACCATCAAAACACCTTCTTGCTCCCACGAAATTTGAATCCAAAATCAACCAAAAACCACCAACTTCTTGGCTGCGAAATTCGAAACCCAAATCAACCACGACCACCTTTCTACTGCCCCCCCACCACCCACCGTCAAAACCACCTTCTTGCTGGCCCCGAAGAAAGAGATCGAAGAAAGAAAGAGATCCAAGAGAGAGATCGAAGAAAGAAAGATATCCAAGAGAGAGATCGAAGACAAAGAGAGAGATGCAGGAGAGAACGAAGGAAGATGGAGGTGAGAGAAAGGAGATCCAAATGTCGGTGGTTCATGGAGCGCGAGAAATGACGGCGGTGGAGAAAGGTGGATTTGGGCTGGTGGGGGCGAAGAGAGATGATGATGATGGTGGTTTTGGGGTGGTGGGGGGACGCCGGCGAGATTGGTGATGATGGTGGTGGTGGTGGTGGTGGTTGAGAGAAAAATGGTGATGATGGTGGTGGTGGTGGTTGAGAGAAAAATGGTGATGATGGTGGTGGTGGTGGTGATGGTGGTGGTGGTGGTGGTTGAGAGAAAGACGGCCGGACGATGGAGTCATGGAGATGGGAGCATGGAGGAGAGAGAAATGGTGGTGGAGTGAGGGTGGTATTGAAGAGAGAGGGGGGTTATGTTTAGGTTGATTAATTTTGATTATGTTTGCAATTAATTTGATTTGGATAGTATAATATGTGTCTTAGTTTTTAAACAAGGATATTTTGGTAATTTTAGGGGTAAAAATCATACCAAAAATGGAAAAAAGGGAATTGTTGCATTTAATTTGAAACTGCCGTTTTTAGAAACTGTTGCATTTAATTTGATACGGAGGAAGTAATAGATTATAAATAATTTCAAAACATTTCAAAAGAAAATAAATTTAGAGTCAACCACCGAATTAATTATTCCTGAATCTGCCTTTAGTGATTCATGTTTACAGATAAGACTCTAATTATTTATAATCTTTTTTCAAATAATAATGAGAGAAGATAAAACAAAGAGAGAAGAATGTTTGAAACTTTTTTCTTTAAAAAAGGTTACATATATAATGGAAGTGATGAAGATAGTACTAACATTAACGGTGGTTTGCTTTGACAAGAAACAAGTGGGCTGTTTGGATTACAAGTCAGGTTCTTTTACTAC
This sequence comes from Beta lomatogona, assembly GCA_947646795.1. Taxonomy (NCBI): domain Eukaryota; kingdom Viridiplantae; phylum Streptophyta; class Magnoliopsida; order Caryophyllales; family Amaranthaceae; genus Beta; species Beta lomatogona. Next base: position 1,945,279 of record CANSNZ010000018.1, on the reverse strand, counting down.
AAAGAGTGCATATGCTTTTCTCTCCTCTATGCCGCAGAATCAGATTCATGCTAATCACTTATTTTCACCCTTATATAAGTTGATTTGGCATTTCAATATTCAGCCTAAATGGAAGTTGTTCTTATGGAAAATCAGTTATAATGCTCTCCCTCTCAGATTTAATCTTGCAACAAAAGGGGCCATCTCTAGCTTTTATTGTCCTTTTTGCGAAAATGATGATGAAGATGACATTCATCTGTTTCGTTTGTGTCCTAAAATCCAAAATTTATGGATGAATAGCAATCTTGCTATTCAATCAAATGTTGACGAATCCATTTCGATGAAATATTGGATTTGTTCTTATATCCAACTGTTTCACAGTCAGGATGGTCAAGGGAGTGACAAAAGCTCTAATTTTGTGGCTCACTTATGGGGTATTTAGATTGCGCGGAATAATACCATCTTTCGAGGTGATAATTCTTCGGAGATTCGGATTCAAGTTTCTGTTGTTGTGGCTAATGCTCAACATTTGAGATATGTTGAGTTATTACAAAAACAACTTAGATTTCTTCATCCTACATAACATTTGCATGCGTTTCCTCCAGGTTTTATGTTTCTGCATCTGGGTCAATCATCCTCAGGGGATGCTTCTAATATCATTCAAATGGATGGCTCTTGGGACAAAAAAACAAAGCGTGCGGGAGCTGGTTGGTTTATAGCTTCAACGGATCAACATCAGTAGTTCTTTGGTGGTGGCCATTTTATTGCCAAAAGCGCCTTGCAAGCTGAGGTGCAAACTCTGATCATTCAAAATGATTTTAGCTCCGTTAAGCTCTTAACGGATTCTAATGGGAGTATCCAACTTCTAAAGGACAAAGGTAATACCATTGCGGATCTCATATGGACGATTCAACATATTATCAACTTGGCGGCTTCCCTTTCTTTATGTATGGTTTGTAAGGTCTCTAGAGACCAAGTTCAAGATGCTCATGACTTAGCCAGGTTCTATCGTTCTTCTCCTTGATTTGTTTGTTCTAGTTTAGTTGTAGCTCTCGTCAAAAAAAAAAAAAAGATTTCTTAAAAATTAGAAACAAATGGATTGTTTGGTTAAAAATTTCCTAAAAATCATAAGTATTCTTTCATTTTGAAATGATGTCTTGAGAAAGTTAAGTTTTTTTAAAATTATTGTAATTACAATTTAGTAAAGTACTTTTAGGGTTTTTTTTTGGGCCCTACCAGAGGACCTCTTGGTAAGAAAACCCCTACTGGACAAGCACCTCTCACAGATCAGTCAGTCCAACTACACAGGTCAACGCTTAAGAATAGGGAGATATAAGGGAATCCCTACCAAGCACAAATAGGTAGTGTAAGTTCCCCATCACCTCCACCAAGCAAGCTTAGTCAAAATACTTTTAGGTTGTATTTAAGTTTTTGAGTTTTACACTTCATAGTTTTTTTATACTCCATAAGAGCACAATATTACGTTGCTCCTCACTTAAAATCCTGAATCCGCCACTAGTTTTCAGCAATAGAAGAAAGAGCTTTATGGTAAGAAAATGCATAGTATTCTAACTAGCCAGAGCAGAAGACAATTGACAAAACCATTAGACCTTTAGGAATCGCAGTAACAAATTGTATATACATCATACTCTTACCCAAACTACACATGAATAGCCATATATGTGCAACCTATGAGCTAAATCAGTCTCATATGGAAGTCAAATACTCGTCTTCCGAAGAGCCTCCCATTAGAATAACAAACCCCCTCAAAAATAATTTACATCCACAACTGGAACTACAAACTAAAATGATGAACCCATATTCACTATTCAGACCCCTAATCAAACAACTCTTAACTGCACAAAATTCCCTTGCCTGCGAATGTTGATTAGAACTGGGCAAACAATTTCTCACGGCCCAAAACTTCGTCGACTTAAAACAACAGCAAGGGTGGAAGGTCATTATGGTTAGGTGTTGCTGGACAAGTTATATCGCGTCCATGTAAGATCACCAAAAACCGGACCTTTAAAAATTCATGTGAGGGTTCTCCATAATCCTCCTTTTGTCTTCATGTAAATAGCATCTTCAACTCCTCTATCCGTGCACTACGGACTTCTTGATCAGTTAAGGCACCAGAAATCATCCTCTGTTTTCTTGCCTGCACTGCCTCCATTCTCTCCTCCACCGTTCCCTGCCATAGTATAGGTTATTGTCATTCAAAATCAACCTTGCAAACAGATGTCAAGTACAAGATTAATGGTGCACTACAGAATAAGAAAGGATGATGATTGAGACCACATCAAAGAGATAAAACAGATAAACCATGTCAGTAAGAAAATTGCAACTGTAAGTGATCCTTTGGTTCAATTTGGGAAGTCACATTTTTGTTTGCACGACAAGTATAAGTTCCACAAACTTAAAGGGAGCTTTTGAGAATTGTAAGAAAAAACTAAAAGGGCGCTTTTGAGAATTATAAGGATCAAGGAGAGTCACTACGAACTAAAGCCCGGCTTGAGGGTGTTTTCTAAAAGTTGTAATTAGTTAAATGAGCCATTTGGTTGAGTCCGTCAAAATTCAAAGCAAAAGACCGTGATTCTTAGAGGTCCATGTGAATGGACAGTTCATGTGAACCAAACGAAAACTGAGAAGTATGTTGGAAAATCCATTTCTTTGTAGTATACAAAGGTCCAACCTGCACAAGAGGAATAGATTACCTTAATAATGAATCGTTTGATAGTTACAGTCTTAGTTTGGCCAATCCGATGAATGCGCATGACAGCTTGTTCTTCTACAGCTGGGTTCCACCATGGATCCTGCATAAGCAACAATGGCATTAAAGATGTGGATCACATGACTAAATGAGGGTAGAGATAAGCTTTATACCAAGGTCAGTCCAGTAGATATGCAAGAACAAAAGTAATTTACACGCACAAACAGCCATTGTACATGCTCCTTTAAAAGATTAAATGCACATGTATGAGACCAACAGATGTGGTTTACGATTTGACAATCTTTTCTCAAGACTAGGTTATCAAGTTTAGACAATCTTCTTCTCAAAAAGATAGAGAAAGAATCTTAAATTCAACAATTTCTTGCATCAAGTTACAGATGATGTGGATCATAAAAGATGTGTATCTAGTGCGTAGTAAGACCATAACATCAATACATAAAGAAGCTTATTTCATCTTCCTATTACAATAGGAGACGATGATCCTAATCATAATAATGCTACTCTTGAGATTTCAGATATTCTCTTCAGTTTTCTCGAAGTACTTTAAAGCAACTAAATAAGGACCATAGCATCTTACTCCTTGAATCAGATTTCCATGCAGACCATATTATATGGTGACTATACCTAGCATCAAACCTATTAAAGGTCCTAGAGATGGATCAAATGGGGAAAAAATGAACAATATTACCACAAAGTCTACATGATTCAGAACCCCCCCCCCAAAAAAACACAAAACCCACAAAAAAAGGCCCTAGGTAATTTTGATGTTCAAATTAAGCTTCTATAGAACTCATGCCTACCTGATGTAACATTTAAGGTGTCAGCAAAGATAAACTTATCCGAATTTAAGGCTAAGCTTTCAATGCTCATCCAGCATTATGATAATTTTACTTTATTCTTCATGTATAAAGAGTTGCAGAATGTTTTCCTTGTAAGAATGTTTCAATAATGCTTTTACCGCATAAACACGATAACTAGGTGGTCTCAAAGCTTGGATTTAATAGTGGTGCAAAAAAAAGTAGCATTCATTATGATTGTGAGACTATACATAACATCTTGAGATAGAGGATGAAAAGTAGCTGCACCATTTCTCAGAATCCATCATAAAATCCACACAAGTCCTAGAATCTTCCGAACATCAATCATATAGCCACCACTACATTATAAATTTAATCCCTCTTCTTACCACCATCAAAATTACCAAAACCCAGACAAAAGAATCTGATCAATTAGCAAATTTAGCACCTACCAGGACAAAAGCATTGGAAGCAGCTGTTAGGTTTATTCCCACTCCGCCAGCCTTTAAAGACATAAGCAAAACCTGATTTTCACAGACAAGTTTAATATAAGAATACAGCATCTAGAAGGCAACATACTTCATATAAGACAATGATGAAGTGTTGTAAAGAGCACAGTAAAAAACCAAAAGTCAATTTAACAAACCATGATATCACTTTCTTCGGAAAACCTTTTTATCACTCTCTCACGTTGATGTAGATTTAGAGTTCCATCAAGGCGAAGAAAAGATATCTTATTCCTGCATAAGAAAATAGCAGACACGTTGACTCCCAAGTGTAAAAATATCATTAGTAAAAAAACATATGTAACATGGCACACTTTCTTTCACTTGATAAATGAAATTTAGCAGTGCCAGATTCTTAACGCACAATCATAAGTAAACATCTTCAATTAGGTCACATTGCCAATACTTAAAACAAACTATCTAGAAACACCTTCCTATTAGATTTTAATACCAAATTCACGCACAATAAGCATTTGCAACACAGCATTCCACTCTAAAGCTCGGAAGAGAAGTTATGATCCCAAATGAGTACGATCTGTACTGCATTGATGAAGAAACATGGAGAATGCCAGATTTTTTATTTCTCAATTGAAATCGGAACAAAATTGACATTCAGACTATGCAAGAGCTGCACAGATATCAGTGCGACATATATTGGCAGGCACCTTAACTGATAGTAAGCTTGATTTTGTACGTCATAAAACCATCATTATCCTACAAACGAGAGATAGCTCCTTAGGAAAATTTTAGAATGTTCTTTCTGAGATTTCTTAGACAGACAATTAGTCTTCCCACAGAAAAAGTATTCAATAACATACAGAGTGAAACAAACTAGAGGTGACCTCTGTTATGACTCGCACCATTTTAAAGATGATTCAAAAGATTTTTGCACAAGCTAGCAAGACAAAACAAATAAAGAAAAATACCGATTAAGAGGAATCTCCAACAAATCTAGAAAGGCAGTCCATTGGCTAAAGACGATGCTTTTGGCTCCTGACGATCGCAGATTTTTCAGTTCACACAGCAATGATGAAACTTTTGTAGATTCAACCCAGTTTTTCTCAACATCAATCTGAAATCTACTCTCAGTTGGAGCTGTGATGAGATCTTGCCTGCTCACCATCTTTCTGAAGAAGAAATGAAATCATTTGAGACTCTGGGACAAGTAAAGCTTACATGTCCAAAAAGAACAAATAGAAAAGTCATCACAAAGACAATCTTTTTATTACAAGAAAGGTGGAAAAGTGGGGAGGAGGCAAGGCTATCAACAGACTTAGACAATTCAAAATGTAGCCCTTGAAAAGAATAAAACAAGAAAATAAGAAAACTACTGAAGAATACTTAAATATACCTGCAGACAGGACATAACCCTGAAGCAGCGTTCCTCCAACTTGCCAAAAGGCACTCCCGGCATAAGCGATGAGCACAAGGAGTCAAAACTGCATCTTCGAAGGCTTCAAGACATATTGGACACTCTCCCTGCTCTCCCTTTTTAAGTTCTTCTACAACCTCTTGAATATAAGCTCTTGATGGTACAACTTTTTCTTCACCTTCAGCAGTACCACTGCCACCTCTAAGAAAACGTTTTGCAAGCTTGTCCAGGTCAGCATAGTCTTGTGTATCACCTCGACTGCACACATCAAAGCTAATTTCAGGAACCATGCCCAGAAAAACAGAAGTACGGGATATACAGTATGGACCATGATAAGAAACGCATAGCTCAACATCGGACATACGACCAAGCAACATAATCTATGAGGAAGATGTGTGACATAAATAAGAACCTAAACATCCAAGTATCCAACACCCAGCATTTCCATGAACCTAGGAAACCAAAGAAACTTAAAAATAAATATCTCAAGCTAAACTACACTTTACAGAAGGTAAGCTCATAAATCTAATGTCAGGATCTAGCAATGTTTCTTGTAGAAGGTCCTAAAACAACAAAAAAAATTATACCAGGGAAAGGGGAGACATAAAAGAACTTCAGATAATAATGATATTGCATTGTCATGCATGTAACCAAGATGTAAAAAGCAAAACATTTGTTTAGTTCAAATGGATGAGCAGATGAGCACCAACAGCACCAAGCTATCAATTAGGCCACACAATGAAACACCAAGAGTCTCATGAGAGGACAACAAAGAGAAGAGAAAGTTAGCATAGTCCACACCTCATGACAAGAAATGGATGATCACAGCATTGGCGCAATCGTAGCAATAGTTCTAGTATAGAAGCGTAATTATGCAAAACTCGCCCTTGCTCAACAAATCGATCAAACTTCACCTGCATTATTCTTGAAATATGAGACAAAAACAAAGCTGAAGCACCATGAACAAAGTGTCAGAATGAGCTAATCCCAGCAAAATACCTTAGATTTCTTAAACAAAGCCTCATAGAAGTCCTTCTCAGCTTCAGTTAACTCGCAATAAACAACCTGGATATTGGCTGGAGGGAGGACTAAGATAGGCCTGCATAAAAGAACAAGAATGATACAGCTCAACAAAAGAGGATGAAAGTACATAAAATGCAGAAGCACAGTTTAACTTGCTCACCTTCCTTCTCGATCAACACTGTATTTAGTTCTCCTTAGCATTATTGGCCTCAGAATGGACTGAACTAGTTTCAATCCTCTTTCATCACCCTCCTCAAATGGCTTTTGAACGAGTTTATTCCACCTGCAGCAAAATATGTTTCACAAGATGACTTCAAAATCACTCCAATTGACAAACATCAGTGGCATATTCCGTATATGTAACAAGTCTATTGAACTTATATCTTTAGTGTTGGGTACTTGGATTATTGGATGACCTCGAGTACTCATATTCCTCCCAACTCCACTTTAAGTATCAAAATATGGTTTACCTTGAACCACTCTCAAGGGTTAGCCCTACTGATTCAGAGAATCAAATTTTTACTTGGCAGATATAGAAAAAGCCTAAAGTACTCAGAGCAGCTATTTCTGTAGCTGAACGGATGATAAAGTGGCCATACATTTCTCATCTTCCTTTGCTTGATGTCACCTATTGGAACAAGAACATTCATCCCTAATTCGAGTAAGGTCCTGTTCACTTCAGCTTTAAATAATCGGTAAATATCAGTTTTTCTTTTGGCAAAGATAAAAATCAATTTTGATCAGCAAAAATCAGTATAAATCAGAAAGTTGCAGAAGACAAAACACTAAAAATCAGCAAAATTCACTTTTAATCAGTAAAAATCAGTTTTGATCAGTAAATTTCGATCAGTAGATATAAAATCTAAAGGTCCTAAGTGATCTGAATTGTTGGTGTAAGACCACAACCACCATGAAGCCAAGACAAGGATGAAGACGGTTTACCCATGTGGGCAACTCATAGTACACAGGGGGGCATTTTTTACTGCCAACTGGGAATTTGCCGAGTAGAATAAACAATAGTCAATTTCCTTGGAGTTTATCTTGTATTGACATTTGTAAGAGAGAATTACTCTTGTTATTCAAGCTTTCAATCAAGAAACATACGTAATTCAAACTACCCTTTATATGCCTTGTGCTTGCTTGTGTTCTTGTTTATTGTTGTTTGTTTGATTTTATCTCTCCGTTATTCCTGATATCAACTTCAACAAAATGTCAGCTGAAGTTGTCGTGGATTGACCAAGTTAACCAATCAATATCTTCGATTGAATTTTTAATTTCAGGCATTTTTCATGGTTGTTGAGAAACAACATAACGAAGAAGCTAAGGCTAACATAATTTAAATCAATATGAAGTGTTGATATTACATAATTTAAGGCTGTTTCAGGAAGATGGAGGACAAGACACATATTAATATGGCTTTTCCACAAATCCAAAGAGAAGGCCTTTTAGCAGCATAGTTGATAATATTGTGTTAATTGCAATCGTCCACAAAATCTAGAGAGATTTCAAAGGAAGGGGGGGAATGGATTGTGTAGTTGACCATATTTTACAAGAAATCTAGTTAAGTTTGTATTGATTTGCAAAAAAAATTGTAGATTAAGCACTTAGCTACTCAGCCAGATATACACGATGTGAATGTTGAAAGAAATAAAACTATATAAAGAAAAGTCAGATGCTGGAATAACAACTGATTATGCCTTCTCAGTGCACCTACAGTCTAGAGAACATGTTTGCATCCTTAAGTGTCAAAATTTATGCCAGAATGAGCAGCATCTAATAATCAACGGACTAAGAATTTATCTTCCATAAAAACTATTCACAAAATGGGGAAAAACGGAACAGAAGATTACCATGCCCAGTTTCCCCATGGCTCCACCTTTAAAAACCGAAGAAGACTGTATATGTCTGTAAGATTGTTCTGAAAATCAAAAACACAGAGTTATCATCTTATAGTCTTGGCTTCTTGCATGCAATATACTTCTCACATTCAGATCAAAAGAAACTCCAGGTAGGTGGCAATGTGGCATTATATTTCACCAAATTAAGAAGCATTATAAAACAGCAAATTACAAAAAGTGTCCAAATAAGCCAACATCCAGACTCCAGCAAGATCTCCAACAATAGCACTAATAATGGCGTCAAAAAGACAAATGGAATCCCCAAGTAATTCTGTTAAACACCTTTCAGACTAGTTCACAAGAATAATGGAATGGTCTCTGCATCCCTCAATATATTTCATATATCCTTTCCGGTTTGTCTCAAGTGAACTTCACACCTCTCTTACAAGTAAACTCATTTTTTCTCTCCAAAACATCAACCTCTTTATTATCTCCATCAAACATTATCTCTTACTTTCTTCTGCTCTTTCCACCAAATGTTTCATTCACAAACAACTAAACTTAATACTTGTGTGAAACCTAAAATGTGGAAAAAAAAAAAGTATCTAAGGGAGTAGTACAACATCATACATAGACAGGAAAGATTCCAAACAAAAAAATCAGAAACTGGTCAAGAAACAAGAACTATACACGGACTATGCGAAAGAGAAGTCACCTGAATTGGAGTGCCAGTGAGACACCATCTGTAGTCAGCTGTTAGAGCAGCAGCAGCCAAAGAAACTTGGCTCTTAGTGGACTTTATTGTATGTGCCTCGTCAAGCACCACTCTTAACCACCGTATAGAAGAAAGTGCCCCGCAACCTTCAGTACTCTGTACCAGAGAAAAAGTCAAGCACGCCAGATTAAAGGTAAGTATGACTAGATCTAACTTAACATAGTATGCTTCAAGCTACCTCAGATGAGAATTCCGAAGCTAGCACTCCGTAAGTGGTGAGCACAACATCATTTTGATTCAAAAGTTTAGCCTCCCTTGCTCTACCTTGTCCGTAATGAACATAAACAGAAAGGGAACCAGGCTGAGCATGAGTTTCTATCTCCGTCTGTCAAAAACAAAAGAGAACATCACCCTAGTCACTCATAAAATGTAGATAAATTCCTTACATATCTGGCAATGCTACATATGCATATACCTTCCACTGACTAATAAGTGTCATAGGACAGACAATGAGATTGCCACCATCCATAAGAATGTTCTCCTGCCTTTTCAACTTGTCAAAGCCCTGAAGCTTTGGAACCTTCTTAGGAGGATCTGGAGATGCATCTGTGGATTTACTGATCTCCGTACATTCACTAGAAGAAAGGCTCATCAATTGGCTACAAGGTGATCCAACTCTCTCTGAATTGGACAGGAGAAGGGATATGGTCATGACTGTCTTTCCAAGGCCCATAGCATCTGCCAAAATCTTAAGGAACAAACCAGAATCAAGACAGAGAATTTCAGTAACCAAAAAGATTAGTGTTTATACTTTATCCAATAAGGACATAAGAGACATACTCCTCCTCTAGCCATTTGAAGAGTACTAGGAAAGTCTATTGTTGCTTCACCAGAAAATGAATTCAAGTAGACAACAAGATCCCTCCTGCAAAATACAATACGCCAAGCCAAACACTAATTTAGTTCACAAAGCAATTATGACTCCTATATACTTTCCATTATAAAGGATTCAGAGCAAAGCATACTTGTCAGCCAGGCGATATGCTTCCCAACATGGGTGAAGGGTAGTAGCAGCCTTATCTGTGGTTTGTCCCCTCTCCAAATGGACCATCCAGTGAAGTGCCTGTTTCTGATAGGGGCGGAGTTCGCAAAGAAGGGTTCCCGGGGGATCCATTTCCTGTAACATTTCACTTAAAAGTTCAGTGAACTACTGATGCAACTTTTGGATGCAAAAGAGGATGGTGTATAGTAAGACATGATACCTCCATCTTAGAGCTATCTCCAACTCCAACAATGCTGTCAACGTCAGCATCAGATACACCTTCCTCACCTTCAGGTTCATTTCCATCTGATGCTGAGTTCTTTAAATTCCTGGCATGCAACATTGAGACATGGATGCCATCCTATTGATGCAAATATCAAATTAAACATACAGGCAATCAACCAGAAAGATTTGGTCGAATAGGAATAATGAACTATACCTTGGAATCCAAAGCCCGCTTCCTAGTGTACAAATTATCAGGAGTGAACTCTGCCTAACATTGCAAGACAAAAACAAACATCAGATCTCTGCTAAAACATTTGCACAACACCCGATAACATGACAACAATACAGAGGTATCACTGGAATATTATACCTTTTTAAAGGGGGCTATTCCAAGCAATCTGAATAGAGTAGGTAAGGGAAAAACAACCGATTCCTCACTGGCATTTGCCGCTGTTTTTAAAGAATTCTGGTGATGCTTCTGGAACATTGAACTGTTGATATAGACACTGGATAGGATGCAAAGTACCACAATTTAAACAATATAAAACACACATTACTTTAACAAACACTCCAAAGTATTGTGCTGTCGAAATTAACACTTCTCAGAATTAGATAAACACATCAAATCTAAAGCATCTATATTTCCAGCTTTAATCAAACCCCACCTTACGTTTAACGCTATCGTATCCATAATACTCAAATTCTCAGGAGCATATTTGCAAAATCCCTGCACTCTAATCTTCTTATCTTTCACCAGAGGCACCAAGCATCTCGCCCACTCATTCGGTATCCGGCCAATCTGCAAGACAACAATGTCAGATAGAAACTTCACCAAGTGAAATCATCCATTACATAAAAAAAAATTAAAAAAAAAAAGAATCGCATACCTCACCACCATTCTTGGTAGAAAACCTTACAATCTCAGAACAAGCCCCCACCGGTCTTCCTCTACCAAAAACCTTTCCGGGCGACGGCAAACTCAACTTGTTCTTCAATGGAAACCCGAAATCCACCTCATCACCAATCTTAATCTTTCTCCCTTTACAAGTTGACATTCCAGACATCTCACCATACCCAACAAACAACCACTCTTCTCCGACCGAACTCGCTGTAATACTCACCTTATCTCTCTCCTCCGCACCAATTTCCACCACATCCATGCAACTTAATTCCCCATTTCGTTGGGATTTCTCGTTCTTCTCCTCAATTGTGAACAAATTGGAGCTAGGAACTTTAACCCTCTGAGTGGAATTAATTCTAGGGTTTTGCCGACTTTGAGAAATAAAATTGGGGGTGTCAAATATAATGTTGATTGCACCCGTTGCATCGTTATTCGCCATATGAAGAGCTCTAATTATGTCCATTTCAGCGTAATCTTGCCCAACTACTGAACGAATTGTTTCTATGATTCCGTCTTTAACCTTGCTATTCATCTGGTTTTTTTAGATGAAAACCCTAAAATATTACGATTTGATTGAATGTGAAATTAGGCGAAAAATGACGTTATTAGATAAATTGCTGGTGCGTCGGGGTTTATGAATTTTTGGTGTGATTGTGAGAATTTGGCGGGATTTAGGGTTTTGAAGATGAGGGATATTGCGAAATGGCGCCTAATTTTAGTGTACTAGATACTGAATAATGAATTAGACAGTTCCCGCCATCTCTTTAGTGGCAAGAAAAAAGCTTTTCTAGAGACTTGAAAATTGGAGAAACTATGAACCGGTTAAATTCTCCCTCAAAAGAAAATTGAACCGTTGAATTCTCCCTCAAAAAATGTTGAACCGCTGAATTCAATAGTTCTTCTCTTAGATTAACTTGGGTTAGATATCACCTTTGATTTCATTTTTTTTATAAAATGATTTATTTTTATCTTACTTTTTTGTGTCACTTAAAAAGAAACAAAAAAAAAATATTTTTTGACAATTGTACTTTTTTGTTGATTTCCGACCAAATAGGTAATTTTCACTCAGATGCATCATGCATGCCAAATTGAGAAGGATTCTTAATAGGAGAAAAATCACAATTTCGGAAAACATTTACTGTAATACTCCGTATTTTTAGGAGTTATTCTTTTAAAAATAAGAAAATATAAAGAATAAAGTTGAAAGTGTTTTTAATATTATTTAGAAAAAATATATAGTTTGGGTAAGCCTGCGGTTATAATTTAACTATATAACCTACTGTTGTACCTAATTATATTATAGTTTGGTTTCGTTTTATTTTCCAAATAAAATAATAAATCGGAGTTTGATTGGGAAACAAATCCTATTAAGCCAAGGTTTCTCATGCTATAAATAGGAGAGAAAAAAAAAATTAAAACCCTACTCACTTTTACAATCAGCCGTGATTTATTTTTACCCCTAGATAACTTTTCTCTCTCCTCCTTCCTTCTTCTCTCCTACTGCGTTCTTTTCTTCTTCTCTCCTCTACTTTCCTCTTCTTCTCTCTCATGCACTACTCACACTCTTCCCCAGCGCCGGAATCTGCACCCACGTCGGCCGGAGTTCGCGGGCTGTCGGAGGTCCAGCTATTGTCGCGGGGTTGTGTCGAGCTGCAGCGAGGTGCTGCTGGAGGAGTCGCGCGTGCGAGGCTGCGTGCTGGGTGGTGGTGTTCGCGGTTCGTCGGAGTTCGAGTGTGCCTGCTTGCCGGAGATTCAGCCGCGTGGTGGTCGGCGTTGTCCGTGGTCGACGGCGTCCTTCCGGTGATCATTCTAACTCTCTTTTCTTCTTTAAATTAATTTGTATAATCTGATTTTGTTTTTCTTTGATTATCTTTAATTAAGTTTGATGATTATAAATAAGGCATAAAGTAAAGAATATAAATCAGATTTGTAATTATACTAATAGCTCTTATGCTGATTTTTATTTCTCAATTTTGTTCTTATTATACTTATGTATATTGGGTTAAGTTTGTGATTTTAAATAAAGGTACATATTATTTTTTTTTTTTTTTTTTTTTGTTCAGGAAAGATAATTGGTCCGAAGACCAACCCCTGCTAGGCTACTAGCCTGCAGGGCACACCAGCTCATTGACTGGGTAGAGGGGATTTATACCCACAAGCAAACATTTTTATACAACCTCCCCAAATTGGGGAGTGATGAGAGTCGAACACCCGACCTTGCGGTTGGGAGGTGAGAGCACCAACCATTGGGCTCCCACGAGGACCTCATAAAGGTACATATTATGAACTAAAAGAAATCAGATTTATTATATACTACTAGTTCTTACTTTGTTTTTATTTCTGCAATCCTGATTTTATAAGTTCTTATATATGTACCTATTTAAGTTTTGTTATTATAAACAAAGTAGTGTAAAAGTTAAACGAAATCAGATTTATAAGCACCTTATTATTGAGTCCTAAGTATGTTAGTTCAATAAAGTTTATGAAAAGAAATTTAAAACAACAAGAATGGTTAATTTTAATATTCAAAATACCATATCTTACATAGTTGGATCAGCTGGTTTTTATTTTAATAATATCAAAGACTTAGCAGTTAGCACTGAAGTATTTATATTATTCGATTAGGTCTCAATTTCATAAGCGGAACGTTTTAGATAGTCAGCGAAGATTCTCCGTTACAAGGTACGTACGCGTACTAGTTCAATTCGATATATATTAGTATCATGTTTAGGTTTTGAATCGTTATATTGGAACCTAGAATCATAATAGGGAATTGTGGATGATAATGATTGTTGAGATTGTCTGGTAACATAAAATCAATTGGAAATTTGCTTGTATTTCCTTGTTGTATGACTTGCGAAATAGAATGAATTGTTATTGGAATGCGTAATTCTATCGTACGTCACAAGTATGAAATGAGATGTTGGATTGGAATGCTATGATTAACAATTGTAGCAAGGATTTATAAGAGGTTGCTTAAACTAAAGGATTTTATATGATGTTATAGAAATCATATGCTTAATGTGTATAAATGAGTATCGCTAAAAAGGATTGTTGGCAATAAACTTGTAGTCGGATTCCCTACAAGTAATGAACAATGGGGGGAGTGTGGGACTTGTTCTACACTCCTACGCAGGCCTACTGTGACGACAGTAGTGTCCTTATAAATTTTGATAACTCAAGTAGGCGGAAGGTTTCGTACGATCTTGGGGGTATGCATACTAAGGTGATAGATGTGGAACGGAACGAAACCGTATTTACATTCCATCTAATAGACTAAGTTGTCTATTAAGGATAGTAGCCCGTATGATTCTAGAAAGATGATGGTGCCCGTTCGATGCCAATTAAACTATAAAAATGAATTATATTATTCTTGTAGTATCATGTCTAGGAATGATTATTATTATTATGTTTGTGCTTAATGTGTTATTTAACTGATTATGTACGTACTCAGCATAACTGATTGTTTGTTATTTGTGATGTTTATTGACCTGTGATGAACCATTGATATTTCAATGGGGAGCAGATTATGTATGCTGGTGATGCTGCATGAGTTTGGGCATACGGAGAATATTTTTAGTTTATAATCTCATAAGTGTTTGGTGAACTTACATAATTATTAATATTCGTAGTTAATGGTTTGAATAAAAGGGGTCCATGGTGATTCCCGAGTTGTAGTTTAAAGTAAACAATTTATTTCCGCTGCAACGTAGTTTTCTTAATAAGGAGTTGTTAACGTTTTGATTTTAATATGCCTTGCGTTTCACCGCGGCGGTAACACTCCCAAAGTCGATGCAACTTAGTTTAGACATGTATGGATTTTGGGGGTGTTACATTAACAGCCCATTGTGGTCATCAATGGTGATAATGGCAATGCATTGTACTGTGAATTTGTAAAGGAAATCTCAAGTAATGCTACTTCATCCAAAATATCTGTTTTTCCCTAAATTTTCTTTACCATTTATTACTGTAGGCAAATATTTGACTACCTCATTGTAAAGGTTTTATTGAAAACGTTTTTGAAGTCGCCAACAAGTCTTTAAACGAAGACTCATAAACCTAACTGTATATTGGGAAATCGTAGGGACAACTTGGGGACCTTATCCAATGTAGATTTCCCTATCATGACTCCATTAATGGTCAACGAACCATATATTGAGTTTGGGGTTGAGGGTACGAATAAGATCATGAATCAAATTCACCATTGATTGACTCTATTTAATATTGATTCATGTCATGTTTTATGCAACTAAATAACCAAGCAACGTTTTAATGCAATGTACAATTAATCTATGTTGGTTCGTTAAACAAACAAAAGACTAATTTTTGGTGACATGTTATTATGCAATCAAATTGCAGGGAACTCAAAAAGTTGTCCAAATTATCTGAATTTAATGTTAGAACAATTCTTTAGGTCTTTGATTAACAAGAATAAACATGTGAGGTGATGAAAGCGTTAAACATATAATCATGCATATGAATAATAATATAATATAAAAAGAAATGTAAAGTGAATAGAGATTAGGGAATAATGTATAGGAGAGCAGTAATTCTTTGAAGATCTACATCATGACAAGTAGATTGTTAGTAAAAACAAGAATAAAATTAGAATTGAACCTCAGGAATTATACCTTTGTCGCCAGGGTCTTATGCAACGATCTTCATGATGAGTAATCTTGAAGCTTAAAATAAGAAATTCGAAGGTATGAATGTGTTTGAATGTGTTTTAATGTATTTAAATATGAGTTTTAGTGTAGAAGAGTATGTGTAGAAGTCATAGGAAAGCATTGTGAAAAGTCGTTCGAAGAAACGAGGTATTTATAGGCAAAGGAAACCGAAAACGAATAGAAAGGATAAAATAAAACTGTGTGCCTGGCGCATCGTTTTGCGCTTGACGCACAACCTGTGCGCCAGATGCACTTGCTTTCTGGGCGGTTTTTTATTATTTTAAGATTATTTTTTATCCTTTGATAAAATCAATCCTTTGAAATCCATAATCATCTATCTTTAGGAATATAAATCTAATTTTCTAAATATCCTTTAAAATTATTTATCGAGAATAATTAATATTAAAATATTAAAAATACAATTAATTATCATGAATAATTAATTGGACCTTTAAAATTGGCTTGGATTTAATAAATAGACTTTATATTTTCAAAATGCTTTTGGACTTAGCTCGTTCGATTGATCTTCCTTACTGGACCAATTAGGACTACGATATGTTTCATCATTGGGTACTCAATGGAGATTGGGGAGACACACTTTTGGTCTATAATTACCATTTGGGAAATTGGTATTGGGTGGTAATAAAATTTATAAAGAAAAGTTTTAATACCATAGGTATTGACATTAATTAAATTTTCACTAAATTACAAAACTATTATTTTATGACCACTAATAAACGTGTTGTTATTAATAAAATTTGAGTCTTTTTGTTTATTAAGGGATAAGAGGCTAGATTAGGAGCATTATCATAAATAATATTTCATTGATATCTAGTCGTAGGGGGTAAATACGATATAATGATTAATTTGTTATTAGAAAGGAGTTAATTATTTATCTTATAATTTTCTACAA
Organism: Beta lomatogona; assembly: GCA_947646795.1. Classification (NCBI taxonomy): domain Eukaryota; kingdom Viridiplantae; phylum Streptophyta; class Magnoliopsida; order Caryophyllales; family Amaranthaceae; genus Beta; species Beta lomatogona. The sequence goes on along the minus strand of CANSNZ010000018.1, from coordinate 1,928,570 downwards.
AGTAATAATATGATTTGTAACCATACATCGCATGAGTATTAGACTAGAAATAGGGATACTATTCGAGATAGATGAATCAACAAAATGAGATAATTGTCTAGCGTTATATGTCAAAAAGAGAGATTGTAAGTATTCAATATTAGTTGCTTTTACTCCCAATAAATGAACACTAAGTTTGGTTGTTTCTTCACTTTATGGTTTTCTAGAGAGAAATATGAATCGAAAGGATGAACCAGTTTTTTGGAATGTTGAGAGACAAAAATAGTTAAACTGTTTTGGAAGGATTGGATAAGTTATGAATTGGAAAGTTGCTATTTTGCCTATGTACCTTTGTTTTACTTTTTCTTATATAAAAGGATAACCATGAAATGTAAATCATATGGAAAACCTACAAAACACACATATATAATACTCTATTACGTATTTATATGTTCTAAATTAGTTTAATGAATATTAAAACTTGTGTTTACTTGATGTATTTTAAAATTCTACCTCCATATTTTTACGTTCAACTGAATTGCTTTTTGGAAGAAATCAAGGAGTAAGGGTTAACGGTGGACCGTTGGAGTCAGTTGGGGTAGTTTTTAGGAGGCAAAAAGTAAATTGAGAAGTACAAAATGTTACACCCAGAAAAGACATTAGGAGGAACAAAAACCAATGGGAAAATTATATTTATCAATTTTTTAATCACTCTGATTTATTATGCAGTTCAAATGTATACAAATATCAAACTTTTACAATAAATGAAGAAACAAATTAAATGGGACCATATCACTAAATACTAAACAAAGATTGAAATTCACATACTATATAACCTTGTAAGGGTTTACAATATATCATGAAGATAAAACTGGTGTAATGACTAATTTTGTATTGTAAATAGTAACGTAAACTAAGGATTTGAAATTTCGTATTGCAACAAGTTGATCAATATTTGATTTGAAATTTTGATCATCGTCCCTATCACAATTAAACTTTGGATGATAACTAAGTTATTTAACTTTAGACAAATAGACTATATATCATGGCACGGGTACTACATACTTATTGTTAATTTTATAGATGGCGGAAATGATCTTATATCAGCTATAGTGGAAACATATATATTTTGCCACCTAAATGATCATTTAGAGGAACCTAAGTATTTTCAAATGAGGGCTATTCTTGCTTCGACTCATGAGATAGTGGATATGGTGAATGACCATGGGTTAATTGTCCGAATTACACGGGGAATTAATAGAGTATATTTAAGTTTAAATGCAATTTCCAAGAAAAAGTGCAAATTAGAAGTCTCATACTACGATTAATGCAGCATATAAAGAAGTCTTCCAAAACACATGAGTATTATGTAGATGCTAAACAACTTTATAATTAATATAAAGGTACAAGAAAGGTTTTGATCGAGTAGTCGTAAAAAACGTTTATATGTTTTCAATGTAGTTGATATATAGACATTCTTATTAAACTAAAGGAAAATTTGTAAGAAACTACCTTTTATAATCACTTTTTTTGTGAGAAACCACCTTTTAAAAAAAATTGGTTAATTAGCCACCTTTTTGGTTCTTTTTTTAGTTGGAAGCCACCACTTGCCGGAATCCGGCGTTGATCATTTGATTTTCGCCATTTTTTTCCAGATTTCCACCATTTCTTCCACCTTCACGCTCCTCCCTTCTTCTGCTAGCATCTTCCTCCCTCGATTTTCTTTTTTTTTTTTTGAAATTTCAGAGCAAGGGGGGTGTTTGGTAGCGGGTTGCGAGGGGGGAGCGTGGGTTGCCGGGGATGCGAGGAGGGAGGGTGGGTTGCACGGGGGATGGGGGCAGGGGGGAGAAGGATAAAGGGGGAAGAATGGCGAAAACTGGATGGTCAACGCCGGAAAATCGTGGTCAACTACCGGATTCCGACAAGGGGTGGCTTCCAACAACAAAAAATTTGCCAAAAAGTGGCTAATGAACCATTTTTTTTTAAAAGGTGGTTTCTCACAAAAAAGTGATTATAAAAGGTGGTTTTTGACAAATTTCGCTAAACTAAAAGGTTCCCTTGCATTATGCACGGGTCCAAGACCTAGTTACAACTAGGGGTGTTCATTTCGGATATTCGATCTGTAAACCCCGGATTGGGAAAAATGCTATCCGAACCCGATCCCAATTTTTTCGGATCGGATATCCGAAATTTCGGATCGTATTATCATATGTCCGAAAACTAAAAAAAATGAACTTTTCAATGGAAAAGTTCATAAAATATGTTTCGGATCATCGTATATTTCGGATATCCGACCTTGAAAACAGATATTTCGGATATATATCCAGAAAAGTTCCATGTTTCGGATATTCGAAAATGAAAAATTCCGATCTGTATCCGATCTGAAAATTTCTGGATATCCGATCCGAAATATCCAAAAACTAAAAAAACGGGTCGGATATCCGAAAAATCGGATCGGAACGATCGGATCAGATACTTATGAACACCCCTAGTTACAACAATAAATAATAAAAAATAACCTAAGTCTAAACCATGTCAAACTACATCAAGCAAAGTACTAAAACCATCGACGCTCAATTCTCACTTTTGCCACATCATTGCTCGCAAACCCTCAATCATGCTTAACTAAATGGGAAACAATAATCTTTAGCAAAAAAATAAAACACGTAAAAATCAATTAGAAAAGGAAATATACAAGAAAATTCTGCGTTTGAAAAAATATATTTTAAATTAAACTCATTATTCGTGAAAATTTAACCAGACTAAGTTTGACGATATATCCACACTAATTTTCATGAAAATTATAAACAATATTAAGTGTAATACTCTCAATGTTCCCAATTGTTCTTCTCATTTGGAATTGGGGAGAAAATTAAGAAAATTGAATGTTTTAAGAGAGATAGGTGAATATAATATCTAATTATATAATTTAGGATTTACGCTTCCCCATGCAAAATCCATTAAAAGAATTTTTTTGGAAAGAAATGGCAAATTTGAATTTTTTTGAAAACAATGTATCAATAATGTTTTTCAATAAAATTTGAAATTAATATTATATTTGTATTTTTTCACTATTTAGGCTCTGTTCTTTTAGACTGAATAAATGGAAATTCATTTCAGATCAGTTCAGATCAGATCAGTTCAGTTTAGTTCAGTTCAGTTCAGTTCAGACTTATTCAGTTCAGTTCAGTTCAGTTCATACTACAACTTATTATTTTTATTTGGATTTTTTTGTCCAAAACTACCTACTTTTTGCCCAATTTTGTGAAAAACTACCTTGTTTTCATTTTTTTGTCCAAAACTACCAAGTTTCACCTTTTACTTTGTTGACCACTACCATGAACAGGTTTCCTGCGTTGACTTTATAATTACTGGCCAAAAATGATCACGTGAGCTGCATGTGGCTTGCTAAATCTCAATTTTTCTCCCTTTTCTTCTAATTTTCCCTCCAATTCCCACATCTGAGTCATTTAGTCTTTTTCCATGCATTTACAAATTTACTCTCTTCTTTCCTCAAACATTTGATCATCTCCAACCAACCCAAATTTAATCACCTAGGCTGTGGGTATTGGAGATGGATTGATCAAGATTGTCTTCCTTGGCAGAGGGATGTTACAAATACACCATACTCTTAAAAGCCAAAAATATGAAAATCAGTAACAATGGTGAAAGAAACAGTGGAAGCGAAAGTGAGAAGGAGGAAAATAATGAAGAAAAAATTTGAAGTGTTGCAACGCTTACCCCATGATTATGTAACTGGCAATTAAATGCGAGGAGGAAATGTTGCTACTATTCACTACTGTTAACGAATTGAAGGAAATGTTGCTACTGTTGTTGTTAACGCATTGAAGGAATGAGGAGAAACCAAATTGAAGGCATGAGGAGAGAGATTGAGAGGAGAGAGAGAGATTATGTTATTTGTTAGTGGGAATTGGAGGGAAAATAAAGAGAAAAGGGAAAGTGTGCGTAGAGGAGGAGCGAGCTCTCCCCACAGGAGCGAGCGCTCCTTGAGCACTTCTGTTAGTTAGTAAAGAGAAAAGGGGAAAAATTGGGAGTTAGTAAGTCACGTGCGGTTCACGTGACTATTTTTGGCCGGAAAACATAAAGTCAACGTCGGAAAACTGTTCATGGTAGTGGTCAACAAAGTTAAATGTGAAACTTGGTAGTTTTGGACAAAAAAATGAAAACAAGGTAGTTTTTCACAAAATTGGGCAAAAAGTTGGTAGTTTTGGACAAAAAATCTTTTTTTATTTATATTTATATTATTATTATTATTATTATTATTATTATTATTATTATTATTATTATTATTATTATTATTATTGGTATTGTTATTATTATTATTATTATTGTTGTTGTTGTTGTAGCATAGCATCTACGGCTCCCTTAACGACACGTGGGCTCATCAGAGCCATACACGTGTCACCCTATTAAAAATGAAAAAAAGGCTTAATCTCTGGGCTATACTCAGTTGGGATAAAAGGATTGAATTCCTGGCCCAACAGTCAGAATCCAGCACTACCAGGTGGCTGAAGGAGAGTGGTTAATAGACTTTCACCGGTCTCCGTTACGCCACGTGTCATGATCGATTCCTCGGCCCAATCGAAGCCACTATTCTAGGGCAGATTTTAAGGATAGCTGTCAACTTGCTATTACTATAAATACCCCTGAAATCAGGAGAAACATTCATTCAATGCAAAACAGTGTAAAGTTACTCTGATAAAATACTCTCTCACTTTCTCTATCTCTACTTTCTCTTGCAACTTCTGATATCTGACTTAAGCTTCGGAGGGGGAACCACCACCCAAACCTCCAGGGTGGGTCCCTTTCTTGCAGGTTCGGGAACGAAGCCTAGGCCAAGGACAAAGCTGATTCAGGCATCATTGCACAAGTCTCCAACTGAAGAACACTCAAGATACATTAGCTACTTGCTGGACAAGAAAGCTTAGCTTATAGCTTACTTGGTGGACAAGTAGACAAAACATCTGGCGTCGTCTGTGGGGAGACGCAACGATGACTGATTGTCAATCGTCCAACATTGCCAGGAATCGAAGCCTTCAAGTTAATGTCGAAGATACGGTGGAACATGAAAGACCACCTCGAGGAAGAGATAGACCTCCATCCATCGTCAATGTTCCTGGACCAAGCCAACAACCGGTCATCCAGGTGAATCTAGATCGTCCAGTGACTGCCGCCCACCTGGAGAATGTTCCGAAATGACTTTCGAGACTAAGATGGCGACGATCGTCCGAGAACAGATTAAAAGCAATATCTTTGTTTTTTCATCATAACCCGGAGCCAGCTGCTAACAATCCACTTCCTCCTAGGGGACGTTCCCAAGTAGATCGACCAGGCCCTAGTCGACCTGTTCGTCAGGAACCCTCTAGGAGGACGACAAGAGGAAAGCAGTCAGAGGATAATGATCAGCGAAGAAAGATGGACTAGAACCTGGTGGTGAGGACCCAGGACCATGTTCGTCCAAGCGGGCACCGAATGGAAACAGATGCCAGAGAATATCTAGAAGCAAAGAAAGCTGCTGCATTACAACGATCAGCGACAGGATCTACACCATACCTGAGAGACCCTCCTTTGAGGTTGTCTTCCAGAGGGGAGGGACGAAGTTTAAGTCATTCTCTTGTTCATCCACGACAGGAGAAGACGGTGGCTCAACCCATGGTCTATAGGCGTCTAGTGCCTGCAAACACGTCGTCTGATCCGGTGTTAAAGGAATATCGGAAGGAGTACATACCCATTGAGGGACAGATGGGAGCCCTCCGGATTAACTGGCCCACTCCATTCTCGGCCAGGATAATGGAGGCACCCCCCTTCCCAAAGGTTAAACTCCCTACTATAGAACCTTTTGATGGAACAACAGATCCCGATGATCACTTATCTGCTTACAAACATCAGATGTACGTCCAAGGAGTAGATGATGCTACTTGGTGCAAGAACTTCCCAACAACATTGAAGGGAGTTGCTTAGAAATGGTTTAACAATCTTTCCCCCAATTCAGTCAACAATTTTACTGAACTCAGTTTCTTATTCACTAGTCACTTTGTTGCCAACAAGCAAGAGCAGAAAACAAGCATGCACCTAGGCAAGGTCGTCCAGGGACCTAAGGAGGCTCTTAGAAGTTTCGTTAAGAGATTCAACCTAGAAGCGCTTCAGATCCAAGATCTTAATCTTTGGAGTGGCCTTTGACGCCTTCATCGGGGTTTAAGGCCGGGAAGTTTCAAGTTTGATCTTGTTAAAAAGAAAATCTCCACTCTTCTTGAGGCTTTGAGGGAAGCTGAAGCGTTTATCCACGCTACCGAAGTGTGTGCTGAAGCAAAGCATCCCGAGTCTAAGAAGCCTGAAGAGGGTGCTTAGCCAAAGAAGAGCAACCCCAAGAAGGCCGAGACTTGGGCTATAACCTCCACCACCACCTCGTCCAGAAGGAGCAAGAGAAAAGAGGCTGAGCCATCCTTATCCAATCCTATTGAGTTTAACAAGGACCAATACTCCATTCTCATGGAGATTAAGGATCAATATGAGTTGAAGGCTCCAGCTGAGATGAAAACCCCTTATAGAAATAGGGATAAGAGCAAGTACTGCCACTTCCACAAGGATTGCGGTCACGAAACTAATGAATGTAAGCACCTTAAGAAGGCTTTGGAGGAACTAGCTCGAAAGGGAAAGATAAACTCCTATATGCCTCAAGGGGGAAGGAAGTTTCGGAGGAAAGATGATTGGCGTACTAAGAAGAAGGAGAGCGCAAGCACGCACGAAGATGTTGTCCTCGTAATTTCGGGAGGGTTTCTTGCTTGGAGGACCAACCAATAGAGGACACAAAAACTACCTTAGGGAGCTTGGCCAAGTTCCGTTAGGCGATCGAGAAAAGGTCGAGCCCTTTCCAAGGGTGGTAGTTAGTGAGCAAGATAGGGGCGGAGTTGAGGACTCCCCATGATGATCCTTTGGTTGTAGAAATGAAAATAGCAAACTTGAGAGTGAGAAGGATTCTGATCGACACTAGAAGCTCGACGGATATCATTAGCGCTGATTGCTTGTCCAGATTAAAGTTCGATGAAAAAAACTTGGTTCCCGTTCACCATCCCATCATAGGGTTTGGGGGAGGAGTCATCCATCCAATGGGAACTGTTACTTTGCCCGTTCGAGTGGGAGAAAAGAATACCGCTAGAACTCTGTTTATCAAGTTCTTGGTGGTCCGAGATTTGACGAACCTTACAATGTCATTCTTGGACGACCAACTCTGAATCATGTCAAAGCAGTAATAGTAACTCACCTGATGTTGATGAAGTATGAGTGTGATGATGGCCAGATTGGCTCATTATATGGAGACCAGCAAGTGGCTAGGGAGTGTTATCTGACTACCCTCAAGCCGTCATCATGGAAGATATGCAATGAAGATCAGATTAAGGTTGCTGGCGAAAGGAAAACGTCTGAAATAGAGAAAGATCAGACGAAGGTGGCTAGCGAGAGGAAAACGTCTGGGATAGTCAAGGACCAAGTGGCCTCATTGAAGATGGCCATTGAGAGCCCTCAGACGCCTCTCGCTCCCTCAAGGAAGGCGTCTGAGCATCTTCCCAGCAAGAAGAGAAAATATGAGATCATCAAGGAAGAGCCTCCCTCGTCTGAAGAAGTCATGGCCATCATGAGACTGGCAGTAGAACGACCAGAGCCGGTGGAAGCTCCTGAAGAGGTACGTCTAGATGAAGCTCATCCAGAAAGGACCCTCAAAATTGGATCTTCACTCAGTCCTGATTTGAAGGGTCATCTAATCCACTTGCTGAAAGAATTTCAAGATGTATTTGCCTATTGTGTTGAAGAGATGCCTGGAATTGATCCGGAGGTAGCCGTCCATCGGTTGAATGTTGATCCAATTTAAGACCTGTTCGTCAGAAGAAAAGGCACTTAGGACCGGCCAGAAACCAGGCGGTCGACCAAGAAGTTCGGAAGTTGTTGGAATCCAAATTCATCAAAGAAACCTATTATCCAGACTGGATAGCAAATGTGGTCATGGTGCCAAAGCCCAATGGCACCTGGAGGATGTGTGTGGACTACACTGACCTCAACAAGGCTTGTCCTAAGGACAGTTTCCCTTTGCCTATGTTGGACGATCCGGGGTAGACTCCACAGGCCATGCTTTCTTGAGCTTCATGGACGCCTATTCAGGTTTTCATCAAATCCCGATGTGGCCAGAGGATCAGGACAAAACGTCCTTCATTACTGAAAAAGGACTGTATGGCTGGTTGAGGATGCCATTCGGCCTACGCAATGCCCCGACCACTTTTCAAAGATTGATCAATGCCGTTTTTCAGCCACAGTTGGGAAGAAACATGGAAGCATATATTGACGATATGATAGTCAAGAGCCGTCAAGAAGAAAGTCATGTTGGTGATTTGAGAGAAACTTTTGAAACTCTCAGGAAATACAAGTTAAAGCTGAACCCCAGCAATTGTGTCTTTGGGTCTTGTCAGGGAAGTTCTTAGGTTTCTTGGTGGACCAGAGGGGAATAGAAGCTAATCCCGAAAAGATTCAAGCTATTCTAGACATGAAGTCTCCTTCAAAGATAAAGGAAGTACAGAGACTGACGGGTTGCTTGGCTGCCCTTGGACGTTTCTTGTCTAAGTCAGGCGACAAGTGCCATCACTTCTTTGCCACGATCAAGAAAAAGGCCAAGTTTGAATGGACAGCAGAGGCAGAGTGGTAGGCGTGTCGCGCACCTAACAAAAATAAATAACCTAACTAACCTCCTAACTATGTAGTAGGGTAAGTCAGAGTCAATCCCACAGAGAGAAAGTTGTTCTATGATTAGCCCTTAAATAATGGTAAGACTAAAGGAAATTAATATCAAGCAAGAATACTGGTCGTCGAATCAACTATACTAATCAATCTATAAATAAAAGACTCTATAGTTAAGTATCCCCACTAGCATGAATTAATACAATAATAATTCCTACCCCAAACTAGTCAATTAAATGCTCACAAGGAAAAGTACACCCTATAAAATACCATAAACCTCTCCCGAGTATCTATGGCTTCTCTAATATGCACTCAAGCCTACTCCCGTGGAATCATGCAAATTAAAGACATTAAACGCGGCACTCTAACTTCCTAACAATCCATTCTACCTACTCCCGTGGAGAACTTCATGTCCTTAATTGAAATACCCAAATCCGTCAAAACCCAACTCCCGTTGTGATCAAGACAATGGAATCATAACAATACTAGTTATCCCTAATCTAGTATTGAAATATGCACAATCAATTAAGCAAGAACAATTCAACAATTAATTTGGGAATTTGAAGAAATAATCATGAATTAATTCATACTAGGCTTCAACTTAACCATAGATAAAAGAACTACTCAAGCATAATTGAAATAAGTAAAGAAACTAGAGAAGAATAATTAAAATTCATAATAATAAACAAAGGAAAAGAAGGAGAAAATAAATACTTGAATTGATGGAAGAAAGGTAGAGTCTTGAAGAACAATAAAGATCTACAAGTTTCTCTCTCTAACTTCTCTCTAGAAACCCTAAAAAGTGTCTACAATCAACTATCTCTCGTCATTAAACTAATAAAATAGTATTTATAACTTCCTAAAATAATAAAACCGACAAAATAGAACGCGCTACAGAGCAGACCAACACGGACGTGTCAATAATGACACGGACGTGTTGACCTACTACTACATAAATATCCTACGATAGAAAAGCTACTCTCGAAGAAATCAGAGTGACACGGACGTGTCGTAAGTGACACGGACGTGTTGTCCTGTAATCGTCAGATTCTTCAGCTCAACTTCAAACAGCTATAACTTTTGATCCAGAGCTTTGTTTGGTGCATGTAATATATCGTTGGAAAGATCTTCAAGTATAGTTTCCAACCCAGTTAGAATCACCTCATTATCAATTTTGTGTCAAAAGTTATGAGTAAAATGGTGCATAGGTGTCATATTTTGCACAAGTACACAAAGTCCTTTGTATCTTCTTCAATTCCAATCCGTTTTGGGCACATGGTGTATTGTTTTGAAGGTCATACAAGTGCCTTAATCATCATATCCTCAAATAGAAGTCCAAAGTACCTGAGATTACATCAAAAGACCAAACAACCCGTGAAAGCATCGTAGCTTATAAAAAGTGACCTAAATATGCATAAATGCAATGTAATGCTCTAATACTACATGAAAATGCACCCTAATATGCAACTAAATTATGTTAGAATATGCACTTATCAAACTCCCCCAAGCTAAACATTTGCTTGTCCTCAAGCAAACCAAACCAATTCACAATGGAAGAGTAAGATGAACTTTTGTACAGGATTTATACGTTCAACCATTCAATCTTCAAGACATGAAATTCGGGCATATGAAATATATTATAATTATAAGATTAGACTAAGATAGACCACAAATCACAACTCATATAAATTCATGTAATCGCAACTTGACTCACCATGGCAAACCACAAACCTTCCCCCAAGCTAGACTTAATTAATTAAACTCGATAAACCTCACTTTAGTCGAGCACACTTTCTCTCATGTGTTTATAGGTTATGAAATTTTCACTCAAACATATACCAAGTCAACTCGAATGAAGTATTTTTTTTCTTTAAACTTGACTATCGTCTCATTATCCACTTAAAACTGGCGAAAACATGCATATAGATCATGAGGATTTACAAAGGGTTGTAGTGTAGCTAAGGTAAGGGTAGGAAAATATTTGGTAAAGTGGTGCTAAAAGCCAAGTAGTGGAGGAAATAACACTTGAACATCTATGACCATTAGATGTAAATGCCACAAAAACTTCTACTAGAAGTTCAACAACACATTGCCAATAAATCAAGATAACACCCATCCTTATCAACTCCAAGAAATTTCATTCACCTTTTATTCGATCTTTTTTTTTTCACTTCTTTCTTTCTTTTTTCAATTTTTTAGATCATTCTTCACAACTTCTTCATCATTCTTTTCATTTTTGCACTTTCACACTATAACTTTAAGCATTTTTTTTTCTTTCAACATATTTTCTTCCAATAATTACCGAAAAACCACAACACAAGCTAAAACACATGAACTTTAATGTTACTCCACTTAGCAAGGCTTGGGTAGAGAAACCATAAAAGGCTAGAGGCTTGTAATGTAGGTTGATCAAGAGAATGGGATGTCAAAAGCTCAACATGGGTTAATTAAAGGGAATAATAAATATGAAAAGAAAAATGTCTGAAGGCTCAAAATAATGAAAAGAACACCTCAATCATATCAACGCATGCATATGCCACATAAGTCTCAAAGAGTGCCAAGGCAAGTTCAAGAATCGTACTTCATGAGGAACTATCACACAACAAAAAAATAGAAGACTGATGTAGATGTGTCAGTCTATAAGGCTTGAAAGAATCCAAACTAGGCTTATGCTTACCAAGTAAAATCAAGTCTTTCTTGGGGAATGTCAACCAATCTTACCACAAACCATTCAAGTTGCAAAACAATCGTACCATGAAGCGGTCAATGAAGACTAACTCAATCTTATAAAATTTAATTACAATATCCAAGATATGCCGAAATCTCATGAGTTATCAATGTCATGAATTAAAACATATATTTCCTGTATGAATGCAACAAAAATGCGAAACTAAACTAAAATGTTCCTAATGCTAAGAAAGCAATAAATCCTAACTCACTTTCGTAGGAATCACGATTGCACTTAGTATGTGCAACAAGCCCTTTAAACCCCTAGGCTGCCCTAGTGGACGAGTAAGGTCTCATGAAGGTTTTCAGAAGGCATACCCACAAAGCCAAAATATGCAAATATGAATGAAAAAAAAAACTATGACTAACCTAAATGGAAAGATATACAAGTCATGATCCAATGAGTGAATCCTCCCCCAAGCTAAATAAAACATTGTCCTCAATGTGACAAAGAACAATAGGGAAGGGAAGGGAAGGGAGAGGGAAACACCCATAAACATATGATAGGATCAACTTCCTCAATCACACAATCAAGTCAACCAAAATAAATGGCAAAAAGTGATATGACTCTCAAAAACTCGAAGAGGGGAAAAGGAAAGAGTATACCAAAAGTGTTGTGGGTGAAAACCCGGAGTTGAACCTCCTCACACATCATAACATCAAGTACCAATGAAATTAATCTCAATGAATAATATTATGACCTCAACCCCTGGATCAAAAATTGCACAAAAACCATAAGTTAGTAATTAAAAGAAAAATTTCGAATTTCCTAAATTTAAAATTAAAAAGAAAAAAAAAGGTTAGAAAACTTGGGTTGCCTCCCAGGAATAGCTCATCAAAGCCCTTAGTAGTTTGTCAAATGCATCTGCATGCATCTCACAGAAAAGCAAATAATATACAAAAGAAAATATAAAATAAATTAGTTTTAATTCTCTAGAAGACCTGCAAAAAGGAAAATCAAAGAAAAAGTTATATCCACAGGAGAAGGAAGAAAAAGAAAAATTATTAGTCTTTTTACATGACCCAACAGGTTGGGAAGAAACCGAATGTACATTAATTTCATTATCATAGGAGTCATACAAAGAGGGAGAAATAAGGGATGATGGAGGATATAATATAGGGAAAGAGGGAATGAGGTCAAGTTTTTTAGAGAAAGGAACATGATACTCAAAAACAGTAGGTGGAACTGACAAAGACTCATGAATCACATCACTCTCATCTATAGATTTCTCCAAAAAAGGTTTTTCAACCAAGGGTTCTTCCTTCTTTAAAATATCCATCACATTGATTTCTCCTATACTTTGAACATCAGTCCCATAACACTCATTTTCTATCCAACCCACATCATCATCATCATAAATATAAGGCTGGGGAAGAGAATTTTGAGTAGAATAATCAAATTCATATTGAGGTGAGGGGGTGGAATCATTCACTAAAATCACATCACAAGACAAAACATCATGAGAAGTAGAGTGACAATTAGAACAATAAGGATGTGGTGTAATGTAAGTTTAGGGTGAAGGAAACACTCTGGCAGATAAAGACATCTCCCACTCATAAGTATCTCTAGCCAACCACTCAATTAAATCCCAACAGTAATCAGGAGATTGGAATAGAAATCCTTCATTAGACATAGATTCTACCACCATCCTAGTTTCTTCATTTAATCCCTCATATATCACTAGGCACATATCCCACAGTTCAATTTCATGGTTAGGACCAACAAAATCACCAAGTCTATGATAGTATTTCCAGAACACTTCATTCTCATATTGAGGAAAAGAAAAAATTGCTCTACAATTACTAGCATGAATTTGGGGTTCACGGAACATATATGGCAATTCATAAGAACTCATGCAAAAATTGGGAGAATTTTGATATGATGCATCAAAACTATAAACATGAGAACCACAAGAATTATGATTATGTTGCCTATCAGAAGAATTATCCCCATCAAAATAATAATATGACTCCATGATACGAAAGAAAAAAATATATATTCACAAAAGAAAGGAAAAAAAATATATGCAGTCTAGTCTCACCAAAAATAAAAACTAAATAAAACAAACTATCTCCCCGGCAACGGCGCCAAAATTTGGTAGGCGTGTCGCGCACCTAACAAAAATAAATAACCTAACTAACCTCCTAACTATGTAGTAGGGTAAGTCAGAGTCGATCCCACAGAGAGAAAGTTGTTCTATGATTAGCCCTTAAATAATGGTAAGACTAAAGGAAATTAATATCAAGCAAGAATACTGGTCGTCGAATCAACTATACTAATCAATCTATAAATAAAAGACTCTATAGTTAAGTATCCCCACTAGCATGAATTAATACAATAATAATTCCTACCCCAAACTAGTCAATTAAATGCTCACAAGGAAAAGTACACCCTATAAAATACCATAAACCTCTCCCGAGTATCTATGGCTTCTCTAATATGCACTCAAGCCTACTCCCGTGGAATCATGCAAATTAAAGACATTAAACGCGGCACTCTAACTTCCTAACAATCCATTCTACCTACTCCCGTGGAGAACTTCATGTCCTCAATTGAAATACCCAAATCCGTCAAAACCCAACTCCCGTTGTGATCAAGACAATGGAATCATAACAATACTAGTTATCCCTAATCTAGTATTGAAATATGCACAATCAATTAAGCAAGAACAATTCAACAATTAATTTGGGAATTTGAAGAAATAATCATGAATTAATTCATACTAGGCTTCAACTTAACCATAGATAAAAGAACTACTCAAGCATAATTGAAATAAGTAAAGAAACTAGAGAAGGATAATTAAAATTCATAATAATAAACAAAGGAAAAGAAGGAGAAAATAAATACTTGAATTGATGGAAGAAAGGTAGAGTCTTGAAGAACAATAAAGATCTACAAGTTTCTCTCTCTAACTTCTCTCTAGAAACCCTAAAAAGTGTCTACAATCAACTATCTCCCGTCATTAAACAAATAAAATAGTATTTATTACTTCCTAAAATAATAAAACCGACAAAATAGAACGCGCTACAGAGCAGACCAACACGGACGTGTCAATAATGACACGGACGTGTTGACCTGCTACTACATAAATATCCTACGATAGAAAAGCTATTGCCGCGAAGAAATCAGAGTTACACGGACGTGTCGTAAGTGACACGGACGTGTTGTCCTGTAATCGTCAGATTCTTCAGCTCAACTTCGAACAGCTATAACTTTTGATCCAGAGCTTTGTTTGGTGCATGTAATATATCGTTGGAAAGATCTTCAAGTATAGTTTCCAACCCAGTTGGAATCACCTCATTATCCATTTTGTGTCAAAAGTTATGAGTAAAATGGTTGATAGGTGTCATATTTTGCACAAGTACACAAAGTCCTTTGTATCTTCTTCAATTCCAATCCGTTTTGGGCACATGGTGTATTGTTTTGAAGGTCATACAAGTGCCTTAATCATCATATCCTCAAATAGAAGTCCAAAGTACCTGAGATTACATCAAAAGACCAAACAACCCGTGAAAGCATCGTAGCTTATAAAAAGTGACCTAAATATGCATAAATGCAATGTAATGCTCTAATACTACATGAAAATGCACCCTAATATGCAACTAATTATGTTAGAATATGCACTTGTCACAGAGCAAGCCCTTCAGCACGTCAAAGATCACCTTCGGCAGCTGCCTAGGTTGGTCAGTCCAGCCGAGGGGGAAAAACTGTTTGTATATTTGGCTGTGTCCACTCAAGCTGTGAGTGCCGTCCTGTTGGCTGAAAGAGAGTCCGTCCAAGTTCCCATATACTTTGTGAGTCATGTACTCAAAGACGCGGAAAATAGGTACTCTCCAGTAGAGAAGTTTGGATTGGCCCTCGTCATGGCCAGCAGAAAGTTAAGACCTTATTTCTTGGCACACAGTATAATCGTCTGCACTGATCAACCTTTGAAGCAAGTTTTGCAGAAGATGGAAGCCGCTGGGCGAATGCTAAAATGGGCAGTTGAGCTTAACATGTTTGATATATCATTTGAACCAAGGAAAGCCATCAAAGGGCAAGCCTTGGCAGGTTTTATAGTTGAGCTTACTCGGCCAACCATAGAGCCAATATCTAATCCAGCTAATGGAAGGAAGCACTGGACGCTCATGGTTGATGGATCGTCCACAGTCAATGGATGTGGGGCAGGAATCATTTGTCAATCTCCCGAAGGGGACAAGTTTGAATATGCATTAAGATTCCAATTCAAAGCGTCCAATAACGAAGCTGAATATGAAGCACTCTTAGCTGGAATTAAAATGTGCAAGGCGGCTGGAGCTTTAGAAATTGAGGCCAAGTCGGACTCTCTCTTAGTCGTCAGTCAGGTCAATGGAGATTTTGAATGCAAAGAAGCATCAATGAGCAAATACATGCGACTGATCAAGGATGACATTGAGCCATTAAAACGATTTGTTCTCGACCAAGTGCCAAGGTAAGAGAATCATCAAGCAGATGCTCTCTCTAAATTGGCCAGCTCGGCTGAAGGTGATGTGCCAAGAACAGTTTTTTGGGAAGTCAAACCCAAAAAGAGCATCGACCAAGAGTAGATTATGTTTCTTAGCCGAGGAGAAGTCTGGATGGAGCCTATCATAGAATACAAGAAGACGGGACGATTGCCTTCTGACCTTGTAGAGGCTAAGTATGTGAAGGCTAGAGACAAGTGGTTTGAACTATGGGATGAGACCCTTTACAAGAAGTCATTCAACCGCCCTCTCCTCAAGTGCATCACCCGAGAAGATGGTCTAGAGGTTATGAATGAACTCCATGAGGGAGCTTGTGCATCGCACATTGGGGGAAGAGCTTAGGAGAGAAGGCTTTAAGGACGGGGTACTACTGGCCTACCTTAAAGGAGGATGCCTTAGTCTATGCAAAGAAGTGCGACAGTTGTCAGAAGCATGGAAATGTGCATCAGAAGTCGTCCAACTACTTAACTCCCATCTTGTTCCCTCTGCCTTTTGCCAAATGGGGCATGGATATCCTAGGACCTTTCCCTGTGGCCGCTGGGCAAAAGAAGTTTGTGATAGTAGCAGTGGACTATTTCACTAAATGGATAGAGGCTGAAGCCATGCGAGGAATAACAACAAGCGACGTCAAGGGCTTCATCTGGAAAAACATTATAACTCGTTTTGGCATGCCTCAGTCCATCGTCTTTGATAATGGTCCACAGTTCGAAACGCCTAAGCTGAAAGATTGGTTGTCAGAAAGAGAAATCAAAGCTCACTTCGCTGCAGTCGCCCACCCACAAGCCAATGGGCAAGTTGAGTCCTTCAACAAGATTATATCAAATGGAATCAAGAGGAAGCTGGATAACGCCAAGGGACAATGGGTTGAAGAGCTGCAATTAGTGTTATGGTCCATCAGAACCACCGCCAAAAATTCTACAGGAGAGACGCCTTTCATGTTAGTCTATGGCACTGAAGCCGTCTTGCCCATTGAGATTGAAGAACCCACCCTGCGAGTCATGTTGTACACAAAAGATGTCAACTGGGCTGCATTACGCACGGCTTTGGACCAAGTGCCAGAAGTCAGGGGCAATGCCTTGCTAAGAATGCAATTGTACAAGTTGAGAATGGCTCGGGAGTTTAACAAAAGAGTTGTTAGACGACCACTCAAGGCGGGGGATCTTGTTCTAAGAAAAATGGAGGCGGTTGGACGAGCTAAAGAGCTAGGGAAGCTAACACCAAACTGGGAAGGACCTTATCTAATTATCCAAGAGTTGCGCAGTGGACTTTTCGTCTCCAAGATCTAGATGGACGACCTATACAGCGTACTTGGAATTCAGATAATTTGAAGAAGTACCACGTCTAACTCAGTTCATTGTTAGATACCTATAAGGTAGTTTGTAGTTACTCCAAAGTGCTACGTCACATGTTAGGAAGAAGAATTGTATACATGCATCTTGACATTTAGTCAAGCAAAATCCATATAATACAATTCCTACTTTCTTATTTCTCTGTTTATTTTCACCAAGTAAATTCACTTTGGGGCATTAAATCAGTTACTCGTCTAAAAGTGACAATAACTTGGACAAAAATACAAACAAAACGGCAAAATTACTCACTTCTACGCCGAACATCACTCCCTCGAAGAGACCGGCCAAAAATATAACACATGCATGGCCGTCAAACTGAAAAAACCTCTAGTAAGAGTAACGTCAAAGTCTCTGAGAGAAAGCTGGCCTGAAATAAGACCTTAGTAAATGATACTTACTTTCAAAAGCACGGACAACTAAGTAGTCTAGACCCTAGTAAGGGATCACTACTTAATGACGAGTGTTGCTCCCTCAAGGAAGCCGGCTAAAAGATGCTTTGAACATGTATCTCATGCTCGTCCATCAATTTCAACAGGTTCGGCCAAGGGCGACCGCTCTCCTTCTTGAACTTTGGCTAGCCCATCATGTGCGTTTGAGCTAAGCCCAAGGAAAGGGGGATGATAGAAGCCTATAGGACGAGCTAAAGAGAAAAGGTCGTCCAAAAACCAGGAGGACCTAGGCAACTGATGCCCTTGTGATGGTTTGATACTGCAAGACGAATGTTAGTAGCTCGAGTAAAACAGCTTGAACGTGGCTCGTCCACAAATCAAACAGGTATTGGCCGTCTTCTCTCTTTGGCAAGACTCGTCTAATTAAGCAGATTGTCCAAAAATCCCTGACGAATATCAACAAATACTTAGATATTTCATAAAATAACTGGTAATCGTCCAAGGGCAAGGATGGCAATCTTCTCGTATATGCATTTTGCAAACCGTCACAGACGAGTTCCTTTTGGTACTTTACAAGTTTTTTCATTAAATATCTGTGCCGGACGTCCAACGATCATGACGAAGTTAATGTTATACTTGATCAAATTGGAATTTACGAAAATAAGAGACAAGCAATTGGCAAAAGGTTCTTCATATATATCAATAGCAAAAATTTACAACTTAAGACTACTGAAGGGCTAAGACTACAACGGCAGACAAGCCAAGAAACTTAGAAAAATAAACCTAAAACTAGGCTTCATCTTCAGCGCGAGTTTCTTGGTCGTCCTTAGGCTTCTCATCCTCGGCTTCGTCCTCAGGCTTCTCATCCTCGGCTGCAGCCTCGTCGTCCGACTCTAAAAACTCCGGAGGTTCCTCGGCGCATACCATAGCCCGATGGACACTCTGTTGGTATTCCAGACGACGCATAAAGCTTGGGACCTCATCAGCTTCAGCCAGCATCTCGAAGGCCTTGACGGCCCAGTCCTTAGACGTTTCGACGACGTGCTTCAACCCTTCCTTGGCATCGTCGAAGGCCTTGGCCGCCTGCCTCTCTATACGGGCAATTCTCGCCCTCAGAAGAATATTCTCCTTCCTCAGCTGGACAGCGGCAAGAAAAGCAGCATCTCTTTCACCCTTTAGATCTGTAGAGACGGTATTTATGATCATCTTCAGGCGGTCTTGCTCCGTGTACAGATCGTTGATGGTAACAAGATAATTCTTGTTCGTGGATTCCAGATCTGCTGATCTCTTCTCCAAAGCGTCCAGTGACTGACGATGAAGGGTATTGGCCATCTCAATGTCATGGATGGCCTTGTCGCCTGCCGTTGTTGCCATATGGACGAGCTGCTTATTCTCTTTTCTTAGCTCCCTCACCCAATCTTCAGTAAGCATGCTGCGAGCAAAAAGCTGGAGTGATAAAAAGAAAACCAGTCATTAGACGAGCTGCAAACAAGAAGAATATGTACAAGGATTGAACAAAAACGGCAGAAAATTATACCTCAGCAGCAAGTTGAGACATGTAGCCCACATGCCCAGCCGAGGCTCCCCTTAATCCTTTGATATAGGACTCAGGGTAGCACTTTAAGAGCTCCTACTTAAGCCGATCTTTTTCAGCCTTTGACATTTTGGCGAAAGCAAGGGAAGACTCTTTGTCAGAGTCTAGGGTAGGAAGAGCTGAGGGCATAGTTGGGCCTTTGCCCTTATCTGAAAGAGGGGGAGAGTCAGTTATCTTGATGGGATAGACGATGGCTTGTCTATTGGACGGACTCATAGACCGTCCACCGACTCGCACCGTCCTAACTATATTCGGATAATACGACTCACCAGACGAAATAGATGCCGTCCTAACAGCTAACGGCATCTGAGGCACCAGCTTGGCCACCGAGCCGCTGAAGCCCGGGTAGTTCTCAGCCGCCGTCTCTGGCTCCGGAATAACCAAAGCCAAGGACGACTGCGAGTCGACCTCGGCGAATCTGGCGTAACGTCCAACTGACCAGCAGGATCCGCCACCTCTGTCCTCTCAGCAGGGGCAGCAGTTGAAGGCTCCTTTTTCAGGGCCTTGTCCTTGGGTGGCGGCATGCTCTTCTCCCCATCTCCTCCAGCAGAAGTCGTCTTCTCTGGCCTTTTTCTCATAAAGCCTTTAGGCTTTTTCGCGGAAGGCTGGTCCCCGGCCGCCGTAGGCCTCTTCTTTGACGAGGACGACTTCCCGGGTGGGAGTTTGTTAGTAGGAGCATTTTTCTGCAAGAAATAATCAAGTTAAAATGACGGACGTCCACACATCAAAACACAAATCAAATTGCAAATCTTCAGACGAAAATTACCCAAAAAAGGAAGGCGTCAAACCCCAAACACCTCCTATCCTAAGGGAATTTCGTCCGAGAAAAACTTCGAATACAGACGAAGCTTATACAAAGAAGGAAGCCGTCCCAAAATTGGACGGACTAGTATGACTCCCGTCCAAGGAGAGGCAATCAACTCTTCATCCAGCTTCAGAACTAAAGCCTCCTAGACGAGAATGGCGCCAAGAAGGTGGCGTTCTGAATATGTACTCGTCCGGGGACAAAAAAAAAATCTCAGACGAGTGGGGCCCCAAGAAGGTGGTCGTCCTACCGTGGACGCTTTCCTTCTTCGGGCTACACTCGTCCAGAGAGAGTTCTGAATAGCACTCGTCCAAAGAGTATAAACTCTCAGACGAGTATGGCCCCAAGAAGGTGGCCGTCCAACCGTGGACGCTTTCCTTCTTCGGGCTACACTCGTCCAGAGAGAGTTCTGAATGGCACTCGTCCAAAGAGTAAAAACTCTCAGACGAGTATGGCCCCAAGAAGGTGGTTGTCCAAGCTTGGACGCTTTCCTTCCTCGGGCTACCCTCGTCCAGAGAGAGTTTTGAATGGCACTCGTCCAAAGAGTATAAACTCTCAGACGAGTATGGCCCCAAGAAGGTGGCCATCCAAGCTTGGACGCTTTCCTTCTTCGGGCTACCCTCGTCCAGAGAGAGTTTTGAATGTCACTCGTCCAAAGACTATAAACTCTCAGACGAGTATGGCCCCAAGAAGGTGGCCGTCCAAGCTTGGACGTTCACCCTCTTTGGGTGATTCTCGTCCAAAAATTGGATGCCAATTCCAGACGCACCAGAATGATCCAAAAAAAAAAAAAAAACTTACCAGCGTCTCAGCCCTCTTTTCAGCGCTGCTTTTGGCATACTCCTTCCATAAGTTGTCTATGAATTTTGACATACTTATGTCTCCCGTCCAAGAAGCTTTGAGACGAGTTCTGGCCGAGTCTGCAGCAAGAAAGCAAAAAATGGGTTTGTCAAATGAATTATGGACGAAGAGTTTTACTTGGAGGATTTTGAATATATACCTTTATCATCGGCCAGCCGCAAGCCGGCGGTGACCAATAAGTCGTCTTGGTAAAACATTTCTTTAAAGGGTATCCAGTTAGATGGCCCCTTAAAAGATCGTTGGCCGGGCCTGGAGTACTCCACCACTTCTTCGTCGAAGCTATCCTCCAGGTCCAGCCAGGACTGCTTCCGTCCCGTATTCGTGACGGACCGATTGTAGAATATATAGCCCTTAGTGGTAGAATCATTGTCCGCCTTTAAAAATATGAAATTGGATTTCCAGTCATGCATCTTCGAAGGTTTCCCCCAAGCCGTCAGGAAGCCAGGACGGTTGCAGATGCTGAGCCATGCCCCATCCACGGCCCCAGGTACCTTGGCCGCATAATGGATGTGGGTAAAGGCTTGAAGGGAAAGAGCAAGGCCGTGTAGCTCACAGACGGCAATGAACGTCAAGACGTTGTGCCAAACGTTTGAAGCTAGCTGATTATGGCCAATGTGGTAGTACTGCAGCATTTGTTCTATGAATTCATGGAGGGGGAACCTCAATCCCGCATCTAAGGCCAGTTTATATACGGCGAAATGGTTCCTGGGAGCGCTCAGGATCGTCGCGTCTTTATTTGAAATGACAAAGGAGAAGTCCGGCATTGGGCATATACGACAATAAATAGCTAGGGTCTGGGCCGATTTTCTCTAACCATTTACGGTTGACCAAAATGAAGCCGGGGTCAGAGAGGGGACCTAGACGCCTTCTAATTTCCGACGAGGTGGTCGAAGCCTCATCTGACTCTTCGGCATTATCAGACTCACTGACGTTATTACCTTCGCCGGTCTCCGCCATATCGATGTCTCTGCCAGAAGTACTGGCTTCAGGGTTTATTTCGGAGTCTTCTACATTATAGTCAGAAGGAGGCCCGCCCAAAGGCTGAGCACTTTGGACCTCTCTTGCCACCTCGGGCACCCGTCCAGTAGATTCCTCCATATCTGAGCTACTTGACGGGATTATTGCTTTTCGTCTTAGACGGACCGTTTGTTTGACGCGCGCCAGATTACCCTGCACAGGTAAAGACTGGGTCGTCTGACTTTCTCGGCCAAAACCATGAAAAAATATATACTCGGCCAGAAGAGGCCCAACTCTAGAATGTGCCGAAGAAGAAGTATCGGTTCTAGGGTCAAGGCAAGCTCTTGGTCGGCTAAGATTATTTGATGAAGAAGATTCCATTTTATTTATTTTCTAAGAAAAAATAAAGAATAAAGAAGAATGAAAAGGACAAAGAAACGATACCTGCTAAGAACGTCTGGGCGATTCGGTGAAGAATGCTGAGGCTGGACGAACACTCTCTCTCTCTAGAAAAGTTTGCAGAGCTCCTCTCTCTAGAAAAATTCGTTTAAGGTGTGAAATGATTAAATGTTCTCGCATCAAGAATATTTATAGGGGGGTAAAAAACTTGTGGAGCCGGTCAGAAATGACCGAAGAAGAGAAGGCAACGGTCGGTTATGACCGGTAAAATCCAGGAAAAGGCGCGTCACTCTATTTCAAATAAAACTACCTTGGGTAAAAGGGCCTTAACCGTCAAGTGGGCCAAAAGTGAAAGCCCTTTTAGGGGCAAATGTTGTAGCATAGCATCTACGGCTCCCTTAACGACACGTGGGCTCATCAGAGCCATACACGTGTCACCCTATTAAAAATGAAAAGAAGGCTTAATCTCTGGGCTATACTCAGTTGGGATAAAAGGATTGAATTTTTGGCCCAACAGTCAGAATCCAGCACTACCAGGTGGCTGAAGGAGAGTGGTTAATAGACTTTCACCGGTCCCCGTTCGCCACGTGTCATGATCGATTCCTCACCAATCGAAGCCACTATTCTAGGGCAGATTTTAAGGATAGCTGTCAACTTGCTATCACTATAAATACCCCTGAAATCAGGAGAAACATTCATTCAATGCAAAACAGTGTAAAGTTACTCTGATAAAATACTCTCTCACTTTCTCTCTCTATCTCTACTTTCTCTTGCAACTCCTGATATCTGACTTAAGCTTCGGAGGGGGAACCACCACCCAAACCTCCAGGGTGGGTCCCTTTCTTGCGGGTTCGGGAACGAAGCCTAGGCCAAGGACAAAGCTGATTCAGGCATCATTGCACAAGTCTCCAACTTAAGGACACTCAAGATACATTAGCTACTTGCTGGACAAGAAAGCTTAGCTTATAGCTTACTTGGTGGACAAGTAGACAAAACAATTATTATTATTATTATTACTATTATTACTATTATTATTATTATTATTATTATTATTATTATTATTATTATTATATTCTTATTCTTATTCTTATTCTTATTCTTATTCTTATTCTTATTCTTATTCTTATTCTTATTCTTATTCTTATTCTTATTCTTATTCTTATTCTTATTCTTATTCTTATTCTTATTCTTATTCTTATTCTTATTCTTATTCTTATTATTATTATTATTATTATTATTATTATTATTATTATATTCTTGTTATTATTATTATTATTATTTTTATTTTTATTATTATTATTATTATTATTATTATGATTATTATTATTGTTAAGATTTTTGGCAATGTCACTTTTAACCTTTTTGGAGGGTACTTTTTGACCCATTGAATATAAAATAAGGGGGACAAGTGTTAAGATCTGTATGCTGAATAAAAAAACAGAAGAGAATTGAATTTAAAAAAAAAAGAATACAAAGAACATCCGTTGAGTAAGAGAACCCTAAAATCAAATAACAATAAATGAGAAAAAAAACAATAAATCAGTAATGCCTGCTACGTGTTTGAACAAATGCGCCAATGAAAATTTGGTATAACATACGCAAATATCAAACCTCCGTCGCACTGAAACTCGAGCGTTATGGGCCAGATCTGTTGGAGTCGGCGGTGATTCGCGACGAGAGGACGACGACGGCAAGGCCGGTGATGGGCCAAGAGCATCCGCCACCGCCAAGATCTGAAACTCGAGCCGAGATCCGACGTCTCCGGCGAGGATTCGATGTTTGTTGTTGACGACGATGGCGACGAAAAGCAGAATTCGAAGGATTATTTCTGAGGATTCGACGGTGATCGAATTTCAGATCTCGACGGTGAGCTTTCTCCTTCGTCTGTATTGAGGAGAGATGGCCGGTTACGAGAGAGGCAATGAGACAAGAAGAGGGTACGAGAGAGGAGGACTGGACGAGAGAGGAGCTTAGGGACGACCGGAGGAGAGAGAAGGATTGAATGATGGGAGAGGCGTGCGTGAGTGAGTGATACAAGTTTAGATCTCGCTTGAAGCGTATAAGTGCTAGTGACTGCAAAACCCAATTTTTTTTAAAAATAATTTTTAATGATATTGCTGCGGTAAACCGCAGCAATATATTAAAATATTATTTTTTAATATTATTTTAATATATAGCCGCGGTTTCTGTCAAGAACGCAGCAATATATAAAAATATTATTTTTTAATATTATTTTAATATATAGCTGTTGTTCTTGACAGAAACCGCAACAATATGTCTAACTTTTTTTCAAAAAATTTCCGTTGATACCATATTGCTGCGGTTTTAGGCCGAAACCGCAGCAATATCTTTATTTTATATTTTACCTTTTCTTCATTTACGTGATATATTGCTGCGTATGGGTAAAACCGCAACAATATCACCGAAGCAATAAACAATTATTCTACTAGTGAATAAGTCTTAAGAATTTTTTTGATGGTCAAGTCTTAAGAATTAATCATAGCAATTTATATAGAGAAAAAAGTAGTCGAATCATTTAAAAAAGACCTTATCTGAGGCACTTTTTTATATATCGAGGAAGCATTTATAAAATTTAAAACAGTATGATTCTTTCAAATGTAGCCAACAAACTTAAATGGAAGGACTATTATGTAAATTCTATTATTCTATGCATTAGCATAGGTTAAAAAAATTTAAACCTAATTATAAAACGCATGCTATATTAATTCTAGGTCATGTAGATAGGTTTTTCCTATTCTCTACGTCACCCTCCTAAGACATAACACCTAACGTTTGGATGATAGGGAGAGGAATAGGTTATATAATTAGTACATTTATGGTAGTACGTTAAAAAAATTTGATTTCTAATAATAAAAAAATTCCCAAAAATTCCCAAAAATTTAAAAATACCAAGATACACTCTATTTTTCAAGCCATGGGTAAAATTTATATACATATATCATTTTTTATCGTCAACTTTGATCTCCCTCTAAAGACATAATAGCCTTGGTGATAGCAAAATTAATCGGATTAGGTTATAGAAATAATATTTAGACGAAAAGCATATTAAAAAACGATCATTTTGTAAGAATAACAATACAAACTATTCTACCTAAAAATTAATATTGATAAATAATAGGATACATAGTTACATACTACTTTAATTAGGATATGTATAAAATGTATATAGGCCATTCATCTATCTTATTCACAATTTATATCTCCTTAGTCAAATAGTAACACATGAATTGAACAATATTTCTTAAGAACTAGTCTCACCAACCGATATCACATGAAAACTACTATTGTAGTATAGATAAAAATATTGAAGCTGATATTATGAGAAACTTATAAAAACATTGATCATGTTGTGTGTGCTTCTATAGTTAAACTTCGACAATAATAAGATAAAACATAAAAACATTCTCACAAGTCTCACCTACTTCAAGACTTTTCCAAATATAAATTAAATTTATGACATACATGGATGGACAATAGAACGTGCGTGTTTAAAAATGTTAATTAAGTTTCATGTTATAATCATATGTGTTTTAGTGTCTCATTATTATTTATGTGATGTAGTTTGCTTTTAAATGTTTTGATCTGGTTTGCTTATTTCTTTTTTTATTTTATCTCAGATAGATATATCTTAATCAATTAAATCGCATAAATTTTTACCTTGCAGCAGTCAGTTGGTGGCTAACATAGCAACCAACACAAGCCACTTACATTGACAAAACTTATTGTTCAACAAAGTAGCAACGAACCAAAAACTCCAAAAAAGTGGCAACAGACAAAAACATCCAAAAAAGAGGCAACAGACCAAAACCTCCAAAAAAAGTGGCAACAGACCAAAACCTCCAAAAAAAGTGGCAACAGAACAAAACCTCCAAAAAAAGTGGCAATAGACCAAAACCTCCAAAAAAGTGACAATAGATCAAAACCTTTACGGTTTTTCAAACTAGTGCTACAACAACCACCATCTGTGTTTTTGGCAAATATGAATACTAGTGTCAAGTTGCACAAGTCTTTCAAAGGGTCATGGGTTGATTTATTTATGCATGGAATTTGGCCAACCACAAATCGTAAAAAACCTTTGCCATCAAGATTTATGCCAACTGACCTATTAAAAAATAAGAAGTTGTGACGAAGGTTGTTAAAAAAATTGGCCAAACATAATTGGGAACAAAAGCTGGATAAAATTTTTGCTTCATGAGTGGAGGAAGCATAGGACAATGCGAAGTGTCTTTCAATATTTTAAAAAGGGTTGTCAACTACAGAAAATAGTTAACAAGAAGATTCAACGAGTCTTTTCATCCATTGGTCAGATTTTTTTTATCATTTAAGTTACCAATTGAAATTTCAATTTTATTTGTATCAATAATTTTTATAAATTTTATAGTGCTCAATCAAAAAAGAAGGGGATACAAAGATGATAAACAGTTTTGGTACCCTACCAATGTCTCATTGTTGAAAAGGAAGTTGGAGGCAAAGTTAAGAGGGCTTGTGTCGCTTGTATGTGAGATTCATGCTGCCAAGTTAATTTCGGTGGAAATTGAAGTTTTGTACGATATCCAAACAGGGAAGCCAACTAAAGCTATAAGATCATACTTCGTGGTACTTTACGTTCAACAAACTTGGCTGAGGTTTGGTTTGGGTATATATCATAAAGTGCATTCAATACTCAACAAAGGGAAATGGTCATCTCAGTTGATCTAGGGAAGTGGAGATGATTATCTCTTCTACCTTGTGTCGTAGACTTATTTTTGGATTTGCTACATTATTTGGTTTTTGGTAGCAAATTAAGTTTGATTCCTTTTATAAATACTACTTTGTATAACGAAAACATGGTTTATGCAAAACAAATATTTTTTACTCAAGGCCCTGGTAAAAATATCTGCAAGTTGGACGGTAATAGGAACACATGCAGAAAGAATAATACAATCTTAAAAAGCATCATGAACGAAATGGTAGTCTTGAATATGTTTGGTATGTTTGTAAGAAATTATATTATGAGCCATGTGCAAAGTACACAACTGTCACAAAATTAAATAAAGGGGTTCTGAATTATACGCACAAGGCGTACATGATTTTTGAACTAGCACACTTCAAAGCGCGCAATTTTAGAGATGTTCGGTTGTAGCAATATAGCCTTATAATTTCGTAACTCTTCCATACGCTACTCGAAAGTGGCACAACAAGTGTTGTGCACCTGTTCAAAATCGGATTGGGACCAAGATGGACCAAGACCGAAATCTGAAAATTTCAAGGAATAGAGACCTTTGGACTCCATAGAGCAAAAAATACTAACAAGTCTGGCCCGGATGTGAACCGATTGGACTGGTATGCTTCATTTCAAAAAAGAATATTTTGCTTATTTTTTTGCATATTTATAAATTAGATACATTAAAATTCAGTAATTTTAAAAGCAACGTATTTGCTCAATATATATAAATGAAAATGAGCTTTCAACTTTTCTAACATTTTAACCTAAAAACTTTTTTTGTTAAAAAACATAAATTATGGTCCACTGGTCTGGACCGGTATGGAAATCCAAAATTAGTGATTCTTATAGAGCAAGGATCGGACCGTAATTAATCGGTCTGATTTTGTCCCCGATCCCTGTTTGCACACTCGTAGGCACAACCCTTAAATCCACTTACCAAGCTAACGGAGTTATCCCATCGGGATAAGTAAGAAGGAGTCATGATTTTTTGTGCGTTTTGAAAATAAGGTTTATGAGTCGATTATCAAAAATTTAATTAGGTAATCCTATTAACCTTTCCCTCTTGATGACTGGACTATCGCCATATGTTACCCTCCAACCCATGCTATTCCATCATGTTATAGCCCAAGAAGAAGACCACATAAATGTTTGACCCTTATCGAATGAGGGATTGAATGGGTGAATATAGTTGGATGAGTTGGAAAAATGGTGGATGTAGACCTTACAAACAATCAAATAATAGAAGTTACTAACAGTAACGAACCGTGAAATCGAGGAAAAAACTGTTGATTTAAGCCAAATATTTGATTATTATCCTTTGTTTCCGTTGTTCATCCCATGTTTTGATCTTTGTGTATAATTCAACTTGCAATGTTTAGTAGAAGCTAGATGCGTTCAATTCATATACGATTTTAACCCCCATTCTTCGGCAAATGAGTAGCAACTTGAGCTCTTTTGAACTCCATTTTGTATGATTTGATATGGTTGGACTTGATTCCACTCTATTGTCATCATTGTGCAGGTTAGGCATCTAAGGCTAGCTATAGAAGGCAACTCCAATGATTATGTAATGCCCACAGACAGTCCGGGAAGTAAGAAAAGTGCTCCGGACATAAAAATTTAAGTCAGATTAGAGAAAATGAAACCGCAAGACAGGGCGAAAACCGTCGAGTTAGGCGAAAATAAAATCGTCGAACGGGCCGAAAATAAAATCTCATGGCAGGGCGAAAACCGCCCAGTCGACTGGGGTAGATACTCTATGAAAAATGAGGAAAAATGATTGCGCGCCCGACCGGGCGGCCTTACCCTGTTGACCGGGATGGATTCCCAACTAAGCTCGTAGAAGAAAATCACCGGCTCCCTACCGGGAGGCCTTGCCTAGTTGACCGGGCGGAATCTCATAATACTTATTTTAAGTGTTTCTTTGTAGTTTTTCCAAACACTATATATAGGTTTTTAGTAATTTCGATTAGACTATCTTTTATTCCTCGTTTATTAGGTTAACCACTTTACTTTTCTCTCTAGCTTTTTGTGCACTTTTGACTTTGAAGATTATAGAAGATCGTTGATTTCACTTTCCGTTGTTCTCCCATTATTCGGTATTATTTCTTCTTTAGTTTAAATTCATGAATTCCTTTACTTTAATTATGATCATGTTCTTTATTATTATAAGTGAGTAGTCCATTTCTAGGGCTAAGTGTGGGAAGCCATGTTTATACCTCTTTAATCATGATTTAAAGTTCTTTAATGTTGGATTAAGACTATAGTAATTCCTATTGATTTATTATTATTTGTTAAAGTCATGTAATTGCGCAATATCATGAGTTACCATTTAGCTAATAAGGGTTAAAATCGAAAGACCGTACCCATTAGAGGCTTATTACAATTAGTACATCTGATTATGTTAGCGACCGTACTGCAGATGTTGATCTAGGAGTGTTAAGACCCAAACGTAGGATTAACAAAAGACTCTAATTACTCATCCTTTCATCCAAGTATTGTTGAATTTTATTGCATTGATTGAATTGGTATAAGCATGGTGGACCGAACGCGAATGCCCTAGGTTTTAATTATTTGATTTACATCCATTTTTTTATTTAGTTTATTTTACCATTAGTTATGCTTCGTTCAACAATTTTTTTTCTTGAAATAGTTGCTTAATTGAACATCAATCTATAGAAATCCTCTCCCTATGGATCGACTCGTATTTGCCATGTCTCTACAAACAACAAATATCGTGCAATCCGTGGATAGTGCACCCAGGTGCACAGTGAGCTGTGTGCACCTGGCCCAAACGACAGGATGCAAAGAATAAAACGCAGAGGAAAGTTTAGTAGTCTGTAGTAACATGCATTGAATATCCACTAGTATTATACGTTGAAATTTAGCTACTAACTTCTCCTCCACCAAAATAGGAGATAAGTTTTCTTTACTAATTATTTTGCCTTTTTTTATTGTTACCTTTGGTAAATTTGTTTTCTCCCTCCAAAAATCTCAAGGTTTGAAGCAAATACTCTAATCTTTTGCCTTCCATCAATAGATTTTACTTGTAAGTAAAAAGCAAATAAGGTGGCGATGAAAAAAATTAAACAAACATTATTTTTATTTTATTTTACGCGATGTGTGACATAGGTCATAAAAGAACATTAATTAAATTAAAAGAACATATTTTATTGGTAAAAAGAATAAATAGTTCAAAATTATATATCATTTAATAAAAAAGAACATAGGTCATAATGGATAAAAATTTAAAAGAACATACTCAATCACATTAAAAGAACATATTAGTTTAAAATTATCTCATTTCATAAAAAGAACATAGGTCATAATGGGAAAAATTAAAATAAAACAACATACCTAATTACATTAAAAGAACATATATATTTTTTAGGTAAAAGAACACATAGTTCATAATCATCTCATTTTATAAAAAGAACATAAGTCATAATGGAAATAATGAAAAACAAAGTAAAAGAACATACCTAATTACATCAAAAGAACATATTGTCTAGGTAAAAAGAAAAGATGCACAAACATTAACTAGAACATCATCCTCTGCAATTTTCATAACAAAATCCAAATTTTATTTCTTTCCACATTGTCTTGAGATTTGAGTATTTTTACTATGTTCAACTATAATCTATTTGTCCATAATTGACATATATCTTGAAAAAAATATGTCTAGCTAATTTATAAAAGAACATACAATTCAAATTTAAAGAACATACTATCTCTGTAAAAAGAACATGGGCCGTAAAAAAAACAAAAAGTAGAAAAAGGTACAATTAAAATAAAGATTATGTACTTTTAGAAAGTCAAGGGAACAAATAATCCACAATCAAATAACACATCTAATATTATAAAAATTATGTATTTTTTTTATGTTTTTATTCATTATTGTTATTTTTATATAGATTTGTGTTTCTCAACTAATTATATGGTGTTGTTTGTTCCATTATATCATGTTCTTTTTATGTTTTTTTATTCATTTTTATGATACTATCTAGTTTTTTGTTACCGAAGTATTATGTGCACATATTCTTTTATTAGCTCTTTATTTGATTCTTTCATGTTCTTTGCATATGTATTCTTTCAACAATTGCAAATATATTTTGAAATCAAAATCAGTTGTCTCTCTGCAATTGTATAAAATGGTAGAATGCTACTCCCTCCGTTTTCTTTTGTTGATCTTGTATTCCCCATTGGGAAATTTCAATATGTTGTTGCTATTTTGAATCTTTCCATAAATAATATAATTTATGAATTTAATTTTCCATTAGTTTTAAAATGTAATAAATGTGTTCACACTATTGAGTAGTCATTTTTTACCTTTCTACCCCTCAAACTTTTGTCTAATTGGTTGTCTAACATAGAGTTACTCAATGAACAATAAATGTGTTCACACTAGTTTGTAGTTACTTTACTCTTTCACCCCTCAAACTTTTTGTATGATTGGTTGCCTAACATAAAATAAATCAAAAGGGCAATAATATTTATTTTTATTCATTTAACTTTATTTAAAATAGTGGAATCTTACCCATTTTTTGAGTTGCATTGGTTTCTTCCCCGATTCCAAATAGGAACAACAAAAGAGAACGGAGGGAGTATGATTTTGTATTATTTTTTTTATCAATGAAAAATCCTTCCATGTGCGCTAGTAAGTTTAGGTGATAAATTTGAAAAGTTCCCTCCACATGATAAGCCACTTAGTTTAGATGGTAGGATTTTTTTTTTATTTTAACAATATATCTTCCGCATTATGTACTTATTTCGGAGCGAGGAATTGTTAAAATCTAGCTTTTTAATTGGTAAGGCGGCAATCAAAGCTTTGTTTTACTTTTTGAATCTTAAACGATGTCGTGTGAAAACAAGTGTACGGTGTGCTACATGCACTCGGGTGCACATACACAATTGCGGACACCGTGCACCTGTGGTATTACTTTTTGAACTCATCGAAACTACAACTACAACTTCAACTGAAGCTCACTGAATCTCGTTTACTTGCCAGCAAAGTTGCTGATGTGGCAAAACTAATTCTAACAACTTTCCAGATTTCCAAGGAGTTAGTTATGTTAGTTTGAGGGTCCGTTTACACCCCTTCTGACTCTCTCTTGTATTTAGGAGGTCTATAAATACCTTCCTATCTACATTTTGTAATTCATTCAAAAATTACCACAAAATGAGATTCATCTCCTTTCTTCTCTCTAGTTTTATCTATAAATTTTACTCATATATTCTAAGAACCATATCATATGTATTGACAAGGGCTTGCTTTTCTCTAGTTAAAAACAATTAATCAAATTGTAAGTTAGAGGAAGGTAGGGGAGGATAAAGGTGTGGAAAGATAGTATGTGCTAAAAATGGAGGTAGTGGCAGATCCAAAGTATTATATAAGTGGGTTCAAAATATCATTTGGTAATTTTAGTGGATGCAAAGAGTTA
Source organism: Beta lomatogona (assembly GCA_947646795.1). Classification (NCBI taxonomy): domain Eukaryota; kingdom Viridiplantae; phylum Streptophyta; class Magnoliopsida; order Caryophyllales; family Amaranthaceae; genus Beta; species Beta lomatogona. The sequence goes on along the minus strand of CANSNZ010000018.1, from coordinate 1,896,119 downwards.
TTTGGTAACAATTAATCAAAGTATTTTTTTTTCTTTAAAAAAAAAAGAGTTATTTTTTTTATATAAAACAACTACAAAATATTCTGATTTAATTAAAAGTAATGGAAAAATCAAAATTTGAAACCCCACACTTGCAACAATGGCTCCGGCCGCCTCTAAATGGAGGGCTAAAGTGGCAATATGTAGGAGCAATGGTGGATCATGAAAGGGTTGTCCATCTGTGACCCTAGTGGTTTTGGTTGGGGGTGTTATGGTGATAGCATAGGGATGAATTAGTAAAATAATTCGAATGACTCTGGTTGTTTATGGAGGCTTTTGTAATATTTTTCTATGCCCCAAGAACAAAATAACAGTATAAAGACATAAAATGAAACAACTACTAGGAATACACCTACAGAACAAAAACTAACAAACCAAAGCAACTAAAACTAAAAAGACTCAATTTCAGCTTGTACTAGTCTTCTCCTTCCGGCACCATGTGAGAGTGAGTCACTCTACATAAAGCCTCCAATAAAACAACATGAAGATCCTTCGGGACCGCCTCAAGAATCACCAACCGTTGGGCCAAGTTTATACCATAGTTAGCCAACCAATCAGCCACTTTGTTAGCTTCTCTATAGCAGTGGCTAACGGTAACTGTTCATTCTGGTTACAAATGTGAGGCTTGCATTTACTGATGATATGAATATATATGGATACTGGATAGTTTGATGGAGTAGAATCCACTAAAAGACGAACAACTACTGCTTCATAGGTGGGCTAAACTACTGATGGAGTAGAATCCACTATTGTCAATTTGAAGTTACATGCTTCATAGGTGGCAATGGGTTTGATAATATAACTGAGAACAAAATGAGAAGGAAACCCCAGACTTGAGATTATAGAGAAAACAACCTAAATTCGAAAAAACTCTCTTCATCTCAAATAATAGCACATGCCAATTTCAGATCATTCATAAGGAATTTAACTATAATACCAAAACCAATGTTACTTAATAATTTCCACGTTTGTACTATGGAGTATTAGTTTAGTTCATTTGGAGATTGTATAAGGTTTCCTTAGGGATAATATGAGAATGCACAAAATTTGAACTTACTCTCTCTGTTTCATTTTAATCTACACACTTTCCTTTTTGGTCTGTTTCTTTTTAATCTACCCACTGTTGCTTTTTCTATTTTAGGTAACATGTCACATCTACTTTCCCCTCTTTTTCCACCCATGTCATCCACTTTTTAATATTTTAACTCACTTTTTATTTTCTCTCTCTTACTTTTCAATTGCTCTCTGCCTCTCTCCACCTTTTCAGTTTATCTCTCATAATACTTTTGTATTTATTCCTTGGTTCTCCCCCAAAGTGAAGTGAGTAAATTAAATGAAACGGATGGAGTATTAAATTAAGAGTGACATATTATATTATGACTAAATATTTTCAGAGAGAATTCCAAGAGAATTTTAGTAACTAGAATAGAGTTGTGCCTACAATTCTAGTTCGTCTGCCGCCTCCTCTCCTCTCCATCTCCCATTATCTTTCTAGGGTTACTAATTTTCTTGGCCTCCTAGGTCGAAAATAGTCTAATATTTTTTCTAAATTAGACTATTTTCAACCCTTTTCCTTTCTTTTTAAGGTTATTATCTTGTTTATTGCTTTCTTTTGTTTGTTCTCTTCATCTATGAGAGTTTTCCTTCCCCTTTTTGGAGGGTTGTTTCTCATCTTTGTATGAGTTTTCTTGTTTTCATGGTGTTAATAATTTGGAAGATGATTGGATCTATGAGGCTTTAAGGTTTTTCAACAATTTGTCATTGGAAATAATTAAATCACGATCAGATTATGAAGGTCGCTACTTGAAAAGATGCAAAGACATTGAAATACGATGCTCGCATCAAGCTTGAAGCGGTGGAGTTGGAGTTGTGCTCGAGTATGCTTAAAATTAATTGGTTCTATTGTGGAAACTGTTGTGATATGCTAAATCTGTATTTTTCAGATCTTAATTATCATTGTATCTGCTATATGGCTTATAATTAATGATATTTTCTACCTATTAAAAAAAAGAAAAGAATGGAGTTGTGCTTTTCTATTTTTGGGAAAAATAAGAAGCTTTTGCCTTAAGGAAAAATTGGTTTATGTGATACCAAATATACTTTTTTTGTGCAAGGAGAAGCGCAAATAAAGCAGTGAACACAACACCAACTATAGAAATGAGTGCGCACAATCACACATAGCTTGTCAAAGGTTGTAGATTTGGCTAGAGATACATAACACCAACTATATAAATCAATGTGCATAATGAAAGTGAGGGATAACTCAGTTGGTTAAAGTTTCTCTCCCGATACCATATTATTATGGGATCGATTCTCATCACTGGCCTTGTGGCTCTCTAAACACCAAGAAAAAATGAGTGCACACAATGATACGTGGCTCGTCGAAAGTCATAGATTATGCTATAGATACATATATTATATATTCTTTTACTTTATTAAGGTAATATAAATATTTGTTCTCATGACTCTAACGTTATCTAGGACCTCCATGAGTCACATATCATTATACACAACCATTACTTTAGGGCCCGTTCGTTATCGTTTTTTGTTTTCAGTTTTCATTTTTTTGAAAACGAAAAACCAAAAACAGGAAACCAGAAAAACTGGTTTTCACTTTTTAGTTGTCAGTTTTCAAAATCATCATGTTCCCAATAAATTTGACTCATTTTTTATTCATTATAAGACATATATCATATGACTTTGAAAATCAAAAAACCAAAAAACAGAGAACCACAGTAATACCGAACGGGCCCTTAGTAGTTTAGTTTGTATTATGGAGTTCACTTGCTCCAGTTGATACTGCTCCTAGCACCAAAGTTATAATTAACATCATGTGTTCAATATTCTTTGTTTACTAAATTTGAAATTGGAAAATTTTGTATTTTTTTTAGAAAAAGGGGGATGACTACTCTTTCCTAATCAGCTTCAAAAGATAACTTTAGTTCAATATGGGGAAATCTCAAATCTTATTATAACCGAAAATACAAATAGATGCGCGCCAATAACATTATAGAATTATACTCCTATTATATTGGAAACAGGAAAACTCAAAGACAAATTAAATTTATGGCGGGTAATAATGGACTTGAAAAATCAGTCGTTTCCCCCCATTTAGATTAGGAAAAATTCACATAACTAATCCCAACTTTCACTCATCTTCCCAAATTAATCCCAACTATTAATTATTCAGGAATAATCCCAACTTTAGGGGTGAGTTTCTCAAAATAATCTGAATTGTTATTTTACTTACTTTCGTTGATCCATTTTGGGTTTATTTTGGGGTAGAAAAAAAACATTTCGGATCATTTTGAGAAGGTACACTTGAAACTTGGGATTATTCTAGAATAATCAATAGTTTGGATTATTTTGAGAAAATGGTCAATAGTTTGGATTATTTATGTGAATTTTTCCTTTAGATTATTATGGTTTTAAGTATGCAATTTTAGGCACGTTTATGAGACATGCATTCATATAAAAATAGAGTGTAATTTTCCTTCCTTGTTTGAAGTGTAGGATGATTTCATAGTCCAACTCGTCTCCCATATGCTTGAACCGTACCCAACAACTTGAGTTGGTTTATTTTCGTCTTAAGTTGTTTTTATTTTTTCCCCTAAGATCCGGTATGAGTCATATTGCTTCACTCCTCGTCCAGAAATAATTATACTCCAAAATATATATTGTTATTTAATTAGGTAATTAGTTTTAGGACCGTGCAATGCATATGATAAAATTAACAAAAATGATAATATTAGAAACCTATAAAAACTGAATTAGGTAATTAGCTTTTGTTAGAGTTAGCTTGCATTATTTCACACTACAAAATAGATAGGTGATATGTAGGACAAAAAAATGAACAATCCCTAAATAGAAATAAAAGAGTCACAACTAAGGCAGACACAAACAATCTAATATGAAAATTTTCAGAGTTGCTGGACACTCAAAAAAGTTCTTGCTGATTTCTGTGAAGCCTCGGGAGAAAAAATCAATTTTGAGAAATCTCAAGTTGTGTTTAGCCCTAACACTCCTGCAAAGTTTAAACGACTTCTTCGTAAACCACTGGGTGTCAAATGCTCCGATTCGCTTGGTACTTATTTAGGGTGCCCCATGGACATCGATGGTCGTAACACTTCTCATCTCAATTCCCTAGTCGAAAATATATCCTCAAAAATCTTTTCTTGGAAGTTCTCACACCTTTCCCAAGCCGGAAAACTCATCTTAATAAATACCATTCTTATATCCATGACTTCCCACATTTTCTCGGTTTTTCTTGCCCCAAAGAAAATTACAAAAATATAACCTCTATACTACTAAAGTTTTGATGGGCATCTTCCTTTGAAAAAACACCGATTTACTGGAAGAAAATAGTTTGCGTAGAAGCCCATAAACTTGAAGGGGATCTGGGCCTCATAAAAGCCTCAATTATAAACCACTCCATTCTTTTCAAGCAAGCTTGGCGCATTCATAATTCCTCGAACTCTTTGATCAACAAATTGTATAAAGCCAAATACTAAAAAGATCCTGTTTCTTTAGTTCAAGACTCTCCTTCTCCTAGCCTTCCTTCTCTCAACTCCTCTTCATTCGCTTTCGGGAGCCTTCTCAAATCAAGCATAACTATGAAACCAGGTACCAAAAAATTCCTTGGCTCAGGAAATTCTATTATCTTATCTAGAGATGTATGGGTCTCTAACTTTCCAACCCCACCAATTGTTCATCCTAGCACGAACCCCTCTCTTAACCCTCCTATTACAGTTGCAGATCTTATGACTAATAATAACGGAAACGTTCCTCTTGTTTGGAAAAGTTTTCCTAAGAAAACTGCATAATTAATCCTTTCCACCCACGCATGTCCCCTCTATTCCACTCCCAGATTCTTATTCGTGGATTCACACGAAGTCAGGCCAATTCTGTATTCAGTCGGGTTATTGGTTCCTTCACAACTCCACAATCTTTAACTTAATTCCATATCCTTTTTGGAAAACCTTCTGGAAAATTCCAATGTTCAACAGATGGAAGTTATTCTGTTGGAAATTACTCAAGACCTTCCTCCTTACAACAGAAAATCTGGTCAGAAGAGGAATATCAATGCAAAACCCCTCCCGTAAGTTATGTGAAAATGCTTAAGGGACCTATAATAATTTATTTAGGGATTGTCATCTTTCAACTAGAGTGTAGTGTGCCTTACATCTAGGTATTCGTACGACTCACAATTGCAACATTGATATAACCGTTTGGGTCAAAAATTTCATCTTCTATACCTGGCTTCTCAAGGCGAATATGGTCTCCATAGTTTAATTAGATTCATAGCGACCCTTTGGATACATCGAAATGCTATCATCTTTCGTCACATATCCCCTAATTCATGCACTATCATCGAGGTGCAGGAAGACTCTTTCAACAGGTGGAAAAGCTATTATTCAGCTCAACGCCATGTGAGTACCATAGTTACATACCCTTCCACCACAAACATCACTTCATGGTCTATTGGTAGCCTTGCCTCCTCATAATCTATTAATTTTCAAATTGATGGAGCTTGGAAAGCTCTCAAAAGAGGCAAAAGAGAAGACTGGGAAGCTGGAATTGGCTGGTATATTGTTTCTTCTACAGGAGAACACATCAAGTCAGGAGCAAAAAGAATTTTTGCTTCCTCTGCTCTTCAAGCCGAAGCCTACTCTCTTCTCTAAGCTACTCAAGATGCAATTCAAATCTCTAGATTTGTCACATTGAAGACTGATTCATTAAGCATTATTCAATATCTCCGTCATCCGAAGAACTGTGATTCAAGTATCAAAAGTATCCACCTTGATTTTATGATTTTAGCTAATAGTTTTATTTCCATTATTGTTGTTAAAAGTTATAGGGATAAAGTCTCCCAAGCTCATAAACTAGCTCATGTCAAAAAAAAAAAAAAAAAAAAAAGCTCATAAACTAGCTACTTTGGCTAGAAAAGAAGAGTAGGCCTAATTCCCTTTGTTTTTCCCTCTACTAAAAAAAAGAAAATGTAACAAACGAAATAACCTAAGGTATAGCCCCAATAATTGCACCAGTAGAATAAATGCTTATTGTTGCGGTCATAAAGTGGCCTATTGCGGCGGTTTTGACCGCGCAGCAATTAAGGGAGCAGCAATAGGTAATTAACCTATTGCTACGGTTTTTTACCGCAGCAATATCTTGGCCTATTGCTGCGGTTTCTAGCCAAAACCGCAGCAATATTTTTATTTTTTATTAAAAAAAATTAAAGCCTATTGCTGCGGTTTTGGGTAAAAACCGCAGCAATAGGTACCACAGCTCAAAAAAAAAATTTTGTTTTTTCGATATTTATATACAATGAGAGAATGCAAAAAAAAAAAACAAAATAACACAAACTTACAGCATTACACTCATATATTATATAGAATCATATTCTTACACTCAATATCGCATTTAAGCATCAGATCAACCCTTGATAAAAAAATGTAGATATAAAACTAACAAAAACAAATGCAGAAATAAAAAAATACAAAAAAGGAGAGAGAAAAACAGACTTGGGAATTTGTATAGTTTGACACTAACCTAAAAAAAATCAGATCTAAAAAACGAGACAAACTTGACCTACAAACAGATCTAACAAAAACGAAAAAAACTCGAAAAAAAAACGAAAATAAAAACGCAAAGAAAAACGAAAAAAAAAACGAAAAGAAAAACGAAAAACGAAAAAAAAGGAAAAGAAAAACGAAAAAAAAGGAAAAGAAAAAGGAAAAAAAAAAATCAAATCACCGCCTTGGATGCTATGGACGTGCGAGATCGAGCAGTTGAAGAACAGAGGCAGCAGTGGGGATTCGACGAGCTCCGGTGAGGGCAACGAGCACCAGCGTCTGTGCGGTCAGGCGGCGCGAGCCGAGATCTGGCTAAGCGAACACGAAGCAGCAGCGAGGCAAGGCACCGAACAGGGGAGGGAGACTAAGAAAACAAAAGAAAGGGGCGCTGGGATGGCGCGGCGTCGGACAACGAAGGGAGAACCAGCAGGGGGGAAAAACGTCGAAGAGGAAGAGGAGAGAGAGAGAGTGAGGAGAGAGAGGAGAGTGATGAGGAGAGGAGAGAGAGGAGAATCATCAGGGGGAAAAAACGGCTGTTTGTTAAAAAGGAACATAACCCTAATAATTGGGCCGCACATTTTTTTATATTTAAAATAGCCTATTGCTGCGGTTTTTTATAGGAACCGCAGCAATAGGTTCAAATATTAATAAAAAAATAATATTTTAATATATTGCTGCGATTCTGGCTAGGAACCGCAGCAATAGAGTTGGTCAAAAAGTCAACTTAAGTTTGAATATTTTCCCGTTGAAATATATTGCTGCGGTTTTCGGCTGAAACCGCAACAATATGTCTATTTTATATTTTACCTTTTTTTCACGTGGTTTATTGCTGCGTATGGGTAAAACCGCAGCAATAAGCAATTATTCTACTAATGTTAGCTATTAATAATTTTTTTAAAAAAAGACAAATCAATGAGAGGGTGACAAGTTGATGACACAACATCCTTGTGACATTTTTAAGAGGTAATATGTTAAACAAAATACTAATACTAGCTTAAAAGGTTTAAATGGGTCTAAATTTGTCGTCATAACTTAAAACATAGAAAGAAGTTGGTTAAAAATAATAAATTAGAAATTTCTCAATTTTAGTGGCCTTATTTGGTTAATAGAGGTTTGGGGAAAATTAGAGGCTTAAATTCATATTAAAGGATTTGATTAGTGGCTGGTAAAGAGAGGTTTGAATAGTTGATTGAACCATTAAAACTCTTTTTGAAAAGGTTGGGGGATGAGCTTTTTGACATTAGAGTTTCAAAAATGATTGCTATCAATTACATTTATGTCTTAAAGTTCTTGAAAATCTCACTTATAAACAATAAAATGGATTATGCCCTAACCTTATTGGCCAGTTTACACAATTAAGTAACAATCAAATATCACCCATATATCAAACACCTTTACACAAACGGCTAATATAACCAACTATCAGCTAGTATAATCAACTAGTATATGCTAATTGCCAATCAGGGGCCAATAAATTTAGAGCTTATTCGACAATAATATTAATTTCCATTTTTTTTAGTCTCACAATTCTAGTCATATAATGAAATCAATGGTAGCCATACTTTTAAGGAGATGAGAGATCAATTTCTGGGTGCAATATTATAAAAAAACATAAAAACTCAAGGGCAAGATTTAATCCCAAATCTTGAATACTACTTTCAAAGGCCTTAACCGACTAAAGTAGTTGAGATCTATAAGGATACCTTATATCGGATACCCTATGGCCTATAGTATTATAACCTCAAAATAGAAGTATTTATTTTCACCTTGTTGAAGCGAACCGGTAATCAGCCGTGAGCCGGCAATTACTCTGGCGACTCAGTCCGGCTCGAGTTTTTTTTTGTGGCCCGGCTCGAGTATTTTTTTTGATGGCCCGGCTCGAGTTGATAAGGTAGCAAAAATTTCTCTCGAGGGGGGAAAGTGTAGAGAGTCCAAATTCAAAGTCTCATCTAAAAAGGAAAAAAAAAAAGAAGAAATTAAAAAAATTAGGGCTGAAATTTTTTCACACAGAGTCATTCCACTTCACACTTTCTCTCTCATCCCCTCTCTCTATCTTTATCTTTCTCTCTCTTCCCCGTGTTCTCAATGAATCCTTCAATGGCGGTTTTCGAAATCTAGTCAACATCAAGGTACGCTCCCTCTTTTTTCTTTCTCCTAAAATACGATTTCTTCGTTACCACAATTATATTTCGTTATTTTTTAGTTTTTTTTCTCGTTTTATTTCGTTTTTTCTAGGGCACACTTTTTGATTTGATTCGATTCGTCGGTTTTAATATTGTAATCGATTAACTTGTATTTCAGGATCTGATGGATCCGTAGTGGTAGGGTAAAATTCGGTAAAAGATTGATTTTGTGGTTTGTTCGAAACCCTAGGAAATATTAGGGTGAAATTTTTATCGAAAGGATTGAATTTGGGGGTTGAATGGTTGAAATGGAACCTCCGGTTGTTAAATCGAGGGGTCGTCCGAGGAAGAGGAGGAGAGAGGATACACAGATTGGAGAGAGTAATGCTGGGAACGGGGATGTACAGGATATGAAGGAAAATGATGGTAATGATAATGTGGATGATGTAAAGGGTGTGGGGAATTTCCGTAAAAGGGGCCGTCCTCCGAAGAGGAGAGCTATTGAGGTTAGGGGGGAAGCCACGGTGGGATGTTATGTGTTGAAGGAGTTTGAAGGGAGTGGTGTTTTCTTAGGGAAGATTGTCTCTTTTGATTCTGGATTGTATAGGGTTGATTATGAAGATGGGGATCGCGAGGATTTGGATAGTGGTGAGTTGCGTGAGTATTTGATTGGGGATGAACGTCAAACGTTTGTGGGTGATATGTTGGAAAGGAAGAATAAATTGGATGAAAATGTTGCCAAAAAATCTGGTGTGAAGTTGAGAAGGGATCTTCAAAAGGGGAAGGTAAAAAGGAATGTTCTAAAGGGGAATGTTGTTAAGTTAGAAGATGAAGTAGAGAAGGGGAATGTCGGTAAGCTAGTAGATGAAGTAAGGAAGGGGAATGCCGGCAAGGTAGTAGATGAAGTAGAGAAGGGGAATGTGGCAGAGTCCATTGGTGATATGGCAAAACAGGAGTCTGAAAATTTGCAAAATGATGGAGAGAAGGTTGAGGTGCCGACATCAATTGAGCGTCCTGATGAGGAAGTTGAAGGGAGTGAAGCTGATGATGACGTTTCTGATTCCTCTAGTGATTCATGTGAATATGGTTTGGGTTGGGACACTAGGTCAGAGATTGAGATCCCTACCATTCCCCCTCCAGAGCTGCCTCCATCTTCTGGGACTATTGGTGTGCCTGAGGAATATGTGTCACATCTTTTTTCGGTTTATGGGTTTCTTCGTTCGTTTAGTATTCGCCTGTTTTTGAGCCCTTTCACACTGGATGATCTTGTTGGCTGTCTCAATTGCACTGCTCCAAACACATTACTGGATGCTATTCATGTTGCTCTTTTGCGGGTCTTGAGACGGAATCTTGAGACACAAGCTTCTGATGGATCAGAAATTGCATCAAGATGCCTGAGGTAATGTATTCTGGTTTATTTGTTGATCTATAATCCAATCTTACTTCACTATATGCCCTTTTATTATTCTTCAGCCAACAGGGTTATGTTTCTTCATTTTTACTGGAACCCTATATGTTTGTTTGGAAGTCTAATTTTTTTGTCTCCCCTGTTTACCCTGATTCGTTCTCTCATACATTTATATATTACTCTTTCTGCAGATGCATTGACTGGGGATTGCTTGATATCTTGACTTGGCCAGTGCATTTGGTTCACTATCTGATGGTAATGGGGCATTTAAATCGAAAAGAGTGGAAGGGACTGTTCATTGATGTTTTGGAGAAGGATTACTGTACCTTGTCTACTGGGACGAAGTTGATGGTATTACAGATTTTGTGTGATGATGCCCTAAATGCTGCAGAAATAAGAGCAGAGATTGACATTCGTGAAGAATCTGAAGTTGGAGTTGATTCTGATGGGATTACGTCATACCCTCTTGAGAGTAGGCCTAGGAAGATGCATCCTAGATCTGCCAAAACCTCTATTGGAAAGGATAGGGAATCTGTGATTGAGGCTGAAAACAATATCTCATTTGGATCAAATTCTTTGATCGTGAAGGGCAATGATCAGGATATCAAGTCAGATAACATTGATGAGGACGAAAATGGGGATGAGTGCCGGCTTTGTGGAATGGATGGGGTGTTGCTTTGCTGTGATGGTTGTCCATCAGCTTATCACTCAAGATGTATAGGTGTGAACAAATTATCTATACCTGAGGGGGAGTGGTTCTGTCAGGAATGTAAAATCAACAAACTAAGTCCTCACATTACTTTGAAAACGTCATTGAGAGGGGCTGAAGTTTTTGGTGTTGATCCATATGCACAGTTGTTTTTGGGCTCTTGCAATCACTTGTTGGTGTAGGTTCTTTTTGCTCCCTGTTACTCGTATTTCCATTCATCTGATTTTCTCAATTTTTTTCTGAACTTGAGAAAAGAAGGAAGTGTGCTAATGGATATCAATATTCTGAGAAGGCTGATGTTGTTGACACAATTACTAAGCATAGATAGCCCAAGTGACTTTTGACTGTATAGTTTGGTCTATATGTATGAAATATCGACTTGAATTTTGGTTCAGAGAAGTATGTAATTGATCAAACCATTTGAAGCTAACTAAACGCTTTCAAAGCTGGATTAGGAAATAGAAAAATTTTGATTTTGCGGCATTGCCCAATTACTTTATTTTGATTTGTAGCTGAACACACAACAGGCGTAACTTCTGACTTGCTTTCTTTACTACTTGTATCATAACACTTTTGGCATATATCCCCCCCCCCAAAGGAGAAAAACCTACTCTTATATTTTTGCCAATTCTTATTGCAGGCTGAAGGTTTCTGTAAAGACATCGCCTTTTATCAGATACTACAATTGTAATGATATTCCAAAAGTTGCGACAGCACTTTGTTCATCTCCACACCTTGCACTTTCTTACTCAGGCATATGTCAGGCAATATCAAAGTATTGGGAATTGCCTCAGGTTTGGTTACAACCACAATTAAGTAGTCAAACAACTACGGTGTTGGAAAAGAAAGATGATGACTTTATGTTGCCTTATCTTGAGGATGGAAATCAGGTTTTTGACAAGGTTGAACTTGAAAACTATGCCAGTGGTGTAGGGGAGTGCAACTTAACTTCTGTGTCCGGATCAGGCACCGAAAAGTGTTTCTTTACACTTGGTTCTCGTGATGTTTCATTGGGTGCTTCGATACAAAATGATCTTGCTGTGACAAGAGTGAATGGCGCCACGATGGATGAGATTTTAACAATTAAGTCGGCAAAGCTTTCTGCAAATGGTGAGCTATCTTGCTCAGCACAGCAAGGGCTGGCTGAAGAATCTAGCGTGACCGGAATTTCTGCATGCATGTCTGGGTACAAAAGCTTTAGTGCAGGGCAGAAAAACGGTGTCTGTTTGTCTGCTACTCTTTGTATGAACAGGAAAATAGATAGTAATGAAGCTGGTGGAAGAGCTGTCCAGCAACGGAAGGATTCATGCTTATGCATGGGTTCTATATATAAACCTCATGCGTACATAAATCATTATGTGCACGGGGACTTTGCAGCATCTGCTGCTGCTAATTTCGCTGTGCTTTCTTCTGATGAAAATCGATCTTCTGAGGTTCATGCATCTGATCCCAGGAAAGCTATGTCTGCTAACATTATGCTGCAGACAAAAGCTTTCTCATCTGCAGCTGCTCGTTTTTTCTGGCCTAGTACTGAAAAGAAGCTGATAGAAATTCCAAGAGAGCGCTGTAGTTGGTGTCTTCACTGCAAATCCCCTGTCACTAGCAGGAAGGCTTGCTTACTAAATCAAGCTGCATTGAATGCTACAAGAGCAGCAACGAAGTTTTGTTCTGGCCTGAAGTTGGTGAAAAATGTAGAGGGTGGTGGCCTTTATGGCATAGCAGCTTATACATTGTACATGGAAGAAAGTCTGCGTGGTTTGATAGTTGGACCATTCCACAGTGCAAGTTATCAAAAACAATGGCGTAAGAAAGTAGAGCAGGCTTCTACTTGCAGTGAGATGAAGTGTCTTTTACTTGAAGTAAGTTCTCTTCTTTACATTTGTCTCATTAACTACGTCATATTCAACTTTAATAAAATTTTAGTGCTTTTACTTTTATTTTGATGTATCAGTGACTCAATTCATGTTTAGTACTTCTATCAATTTATAGTTTATACTTCCCCCCAAAAAAACACATTACGATCTGTAGGCTATGAAAGATTGACATCTGCGTACATTCATATATTTTTCGAAGAATTTATGGGCTATCATAGTTTTCGAGAAGAAAGAGAACTAATGGCGACTTTTATGGTTCATCTTTCAGCAACAAGAGATTTGTGAGGATACATTGAATTGTAAAAACTGGGTTTTATTTAATTATAGATTTAAAGTAACTATGGAGGCATCCATGATTTACTATATACTGCCCTTACATAGATTTCAGCTATTTTGTGTTTTTTTTGCTTCTGGTGTATCCTTTAGGGGCTCTGTGCCTCAATCTACCTCCCTAAGTTTTCTTCTTTTTATAAATTGCTTTTAGTTACCCTTATTATGGGAGGAAAAGCAAAAAAAAAAAAAAAAAAAAAAAAAAGAGAGATGATCCATTGATTATGCAACAAATTGGCTGATTGCAGCTGTAACGGGGCTCGAAATCTCAATATTTTTCTGATCATTTTTGTTTGAAAATTTCCTCAGCAAATAATGTGTGTTATTTTTTATTTGGAAGATTCTTTTATCCTACTTGTATTTATATTCTATCATTTATTCTTGAGACCTTACATTCTGTTTTGTAACCGTGCAGCTTGAGGAAAACCTCTGCACCAATGCACTCTCATCAGAATGGACCAAGCTGGTAGATAGTTGGCTGGATGAATCTGCAGTGCCTCAGAGTGCTTCTGCAGCTGGGTCAATACAGAGACGAGGTCCTGGGAGACGCAAGAAACAATTTGCTTCATCTGATGTCATTTCTGATGACGCTAATGACAGTTTGAGTGATTTATGTTGGAGGAGTGGAAAGCTATCAAAGCTTGTATTTCAGAGAGGAACACTACCTTGTTCAGTCCTTAGAAAAGCGGCTCGTCAAGGTACTATTTTTTATTCTTAAAAGTACGTCTTGTTAATGAAGATCTCTCAGATTCTGTAATCATGAATCACAACCGGGGAGGTTCAGACACATATTTAATGTTATTAAAATTTGTGCTACTCTTTAGGTCGTTCAAGAAGGATTGCTGGAATATATTATGCTGAAGGTTCTGATATACCCAAGAGAAGCAGGCAGTTCATATGGAGAGCAGCTGTTCAGATGTGTAAGAATGCTTCGGGGCTCGCACTCCAGGTTAGTCATCTTTCATCTTTTAAGATTGTTGTTCTTTGCCCTAGAACCACTCCCTTCGTTTAATAGTAGTTGTCATATGTCCTAACCCATGGAAGGGTTTAAACTTTAAAATGATTCTACTAAAACAAACTTTGTAGTGATTTGTTTCACACTTAGCTTTGTTTTGCAGTTCAATAAATATAAACCTTGACGACGTTTGTCTACACTCTACAGGTGAGATATTTGGATCATTATATAAAGTGGAGTGATCTTCTTCGTCCTGAGCAAAATCTTCAGGATGGGAAAGGTCCAGAAACAGAAGCTTATGCTTTCAGAAATGCTCGGATTTGTGGCAAGAAGGTTGTGGAAAATAAGATCATGTATGGAGTAGCTTTTGGACATCAAAAACATCTTTCTACTCGCCTTATGAAGAGCATTATAGAGAAGGAAGAAACCCAAGAGGGAAAGGAGATGTATTGGTTTCTTGAAACGCGAATTCCCTTGTATTTGATCAAAGAGTATGAGGAAAATGAAGAGAAAACTTATTTGGCACCTTTTAAGAAACCTGATCGATTTTCCAAACATCAAAAGCGACAATTGAGAGCTTCTCGTAAGAAATCAATATATCTCTATCTTACACGTAGGAGAGATGACTTGCAAATGTGCCTTTGTGCTTCCTGCCACCGAGATGTTTTACTTGGGTACCCTTCCTCGCTTCTTTCTTTTTTCTGGACATTTTGAAATTCTTTTTTAACAGGTTGTAAATTGTAATGTTTACTGATTCATTTGCTGGTGTGGTTTCAGGGTTTCTGTCAAGTGCAGTGCCTGTGAAGGTAAGCTTTGTGCTGAGCTGTTTCCTTGTTTTAGATTTTTAATGTGTTCTTTTTCAAGATTTTTCCTGTGGATTCAGCTTTATAGGCACATCGTAAATCGTATGTGTATGTAATTTGTCTTAATTAATTGGTCACACTTGAGCCAAGCCCTCAATCTATAGTATATAATCTAAACATGTTGCCCTTTCTAGTTCACCGGTCCAAACCGGGACCGGACCGGACCGAAGACCGGAATTCTTAAATTTAAGACCCGGAGACAGGACCGATTTTTTATTGGACCGGGACCGGACCGGACCGGAAAAACCGGTCCAAACCTTGGACCGGACCGGAAAAACCGGTCCAAACCTTGGACCGGACCGAATTAGCTTTTCCACACTTTTTTAATACCTTTGATAATTATAAGGAAATATTATTAAAATAAACAATGAAAACTAATTGTTCAAGGTCTTTTTTGAGACTTTAATGTAAATTAGTTACTAATAAAATAGATTTTTAAACATATTAAAGGAGATAATTATATTTTTTATCTTCTATATTCATATTTTTGAATGAAAAACCGGTCCGGTCCAAGACCCGTTTTTATAGGGTTTTGGACCGGACCGGACCGAAGACCGGAAAATTAAATCATTGACCCGGAGACCGGACCGGTTGTGACCGGTCCTGTCCAATTTACCGGTCCGGAATTTTGAACAGCCCTTTGTACATGACAAGGTATTTGGTGTGGCATGATACAACATCTTCTTGATTGTATCTTCTCCTACTTCAAAAAATTGGGTGATAATAAACCTTGAGTTTGACCCTTAATACCAATAATCCGTGCTCCAATCATGAGTCCACGTACAAAGTTTATTATTTACGAAAAACAATTATAATATCCTTTAGTCTAAATGTTAATTTCATTTAGTATCTGCAAAAGGCTAAAAGATCTAACAACTATTATTTCAGTAAGTAAATAAGGACAACAAAAGAGTCAAGGAAGTTCATGCGTAAAATTAATGCAAGGACAAAAAAGGAATTTATTGCATCCTCCTTCGTCCATGCAGCCTCTACTTGCCTATTCCATAGCTGTTAGTCTCTTTAGCAATGCATATACTTCCTCCGCTCCCATTTAATTACAACACTTCTAGTTTCACGTTTATCAATGCACAATTTACACTATTAACATCTTTAGTTATGTTTTGGTAAAAATTAGATATTGATAAAGTACACATTGTTATAGTTGGAAAGAGCATGGCCTAATGCTAGTATCAATACTTTGTCGTGAGTTTAAGCCTTTAAGCTTAGTTACATGGACTCTTCAATTCACCTCAAGTACCCGTGTCGGATCCTTGACACTCGGACGTGGACACGGACACTTGGACACTTCATTTTGGGCCAAAATCATTGAAAATTTTCATAGAATAGCGGAGTCAGACACTTGGACACGTACCCATGTCAGACATGGGTATACTGAGTCCAGGTAACATAGCCTTTAAGGGTTGATGTCTTCAACTCTTTTCGGTTTGGGGTTTGGTGAAGTGGTTTGTCTTCACTTGCTTTATCCGCCTTTTTCTGTGATATTTAATTGTTGGATAGGAAATATTGAAGTCTTGGAGTTGGTTACGTTAATTTGCTGTAGAACGAGATTCTTAGATCAAATAGTTGTATCTCTTTGAATTGCTTGTGACTTTGATTTTCTTGTTCAGGTTTTTGTCACAAGGGGTGTACCATAAGCTCAACTGTTCTAACAAATGATGATGTTGAATTTGTAACCACTTGCAAGCAGTGTTCACATGGTAAAGGTCTTACTCAAAACCACAGCACTGTCGAATCACCAACGAGTCCTTTAGCAGTGCAGGGGCAAGAATTTCAGAATTCTACTACAGTTGCTAAAAGTGCAAAGCCAAAATCTACTAGTCAACAATATCAGAATTCTATCAGAGGCTCAAAAAGTTCGAGAGCAAAAAGCAATGGCAAAGCATCACTTTCTGTTGGAGCTTTAGAGAGCCATTCTGACAAGAAGCCAGCTTCATCTGATCCGAGTTTGACTAAGAGCAAGAAACGACCATGTCATTGGGGTCTCATCTGGAAGAAGAAACCTACTGATGGTGATGGGTCTGAATTTCGGTCTAAAAATATTCTTTTCAGGGGTAATTCATATGATGTGAATGCTTCAAGCCTAGAGTGTCAATTGTGTCAGAAGCCATATACTCCCCATTTGATGTACATTCGTTGTGAAACATGCCAACGTAAGTGTAAATGATGTCATTTCTTGTCAGCTTCTCTTATTCAATATATATTATTTATGGCACAGTTTATTAATGGAATTTGCTGTTTGTGCAGATTGGCACCATGCTGATGCTGTTGAACTTGATGAGTCCAAACTTTCCGTTTTGGTGGGTTATAAGTGTTGTCGTTGCCGCAGAATAAAGACACCAGTGTGCCCATATGCAGACAAGAACACCAAGAAGATAGAGATAAAGAAGCTACGTATAAGAGGTCCGAAGGAAGAGATAGCGCTAACTGATTCTGTTTCTGAAGCCATTTCGGAGCAACCTGAATCATTACCTTCAACTCCTATGTCTCTGATGGAGGATGATGTTTATATTCCGGTGGATGATCCTCTACTCTTTTCTGCTTCAAAAGTTGAACAAATACCTGAGCCAAAAGCAGAAGTGAATTTTGAATGGAACACCCCTTTCGGGCCAGGCCCACAAAAGCTTCCAGTTAGAAGGCATATAAAGAATGAGAGAGATGATGACGGGCTTATTTGGAGTGATTATTCTACTGTACAGTTACCTACATCCGTTGAGGCAAAGAACATTGGCAATTCTCATTCTGAGTGGGATGTCCCTGATGTTGGTCTTGAAGATGGAACATCAATCGATTATGAGAACTTTAACTATGATAATACGGATTATGAACCGCAGACCTACTTCTCTTTTACAGAGTTGCTAGAGGCTGATGATGGTAATCAGTTTGGAGGAGTTGATGTGTGTGGGGATGTCTGGGAGAATTTGCCATGCGAGTATTCTCAGAGTGGCTTCCCGGAGCACTGTGAGATGGGGTTCTCTAATGATCATGTGCTAGCAACATCTATGGAACCTACAATTGAAGTAAGTTGTAATATCTGTTCACAAACAGCACCAGTTCCTGATGTTGCTTGCCATATTTGTGGTTTACAGATTCACAGCAAATGCTCTCCTGGGGAAAAAATTTCTGAGGGTGATAGCTGGAAGTGTGGCAACTGCAAAGAATGGCGTTAGATGACATTCTGTCGGAGGTTCAATTTTTTTCTAGTTCTGTTGCAGTGTCTTTTTGGGGCACCCAACAGCTGGTTATATAGCAAATTTTCTGATGGCAGCTGATATGCAGTTGAAAATACTGCACGTCTTGCTCGATTCTCGATGCTGGGTGTCGGGGATCGATATGAATGCTTGTGCTCCGATCGTCGTATATGGCACTGAAAGAAGCCACAGCTAGTTCTGCGTTCATCGGATAGGCCCTCTCATTGGTCATAACCCAGCACCTTATTTATACATGGTTGTTTCATAAGAGGCTTCAATGTGTTGCTCTAATGAAAAATGTGGGCATCCTAGTATAAGCAGCGAAAGGGGGTTTGGGCCGGGAAGGTGGGCCAGGGGAAGGTGGAATAGCTCAGTTCATTAGGTTAGATTTTTGGATGGGTGTTGGGTGATGCCTTAGTGTCAACTGTCAATGTATACTCAAAAGATAAGCTTGTTTTTGGTGTGCTTATCTTTGCTCAAGTTGCTTGTGTAAAGATCACGGAAATTCACAAGTATTTTTGCTAATCGATTAACCTC